>JASDDO010000012.1:520262087-520902643 GCA_030015575.1 Agapanthus africanus | reverse complement strand
TAATCGGACATCTGTATGTACCAACATACGTCATCTACACCATATCGCCTGAACCGTGAAAACCCTCTGTGTGGAACTTTAAAGACTCATCAATACGCTGACAGTGGGTTTAACCACAAGCACGTCAGCGGCACTAACTGTACGTAACGGCTACCCAGGTATTGAGCGAAAGGAAGGACGACAAGCAAACACATCTAAACCCCTACTGAGCCTGTCCGTGACAATCTCCAAACAGTCTGGTATGTTCGTCTAAGAGTATCACATATCGTGTCTAGGGGGGTTGATAAAGGCATACCCCTAATAACGCGACATTTCTTGTCAGTATGAAACCCATCACTACCTAAGAAACTACTGATCCTAGATCAGTATTTTCGACTACTTGGCCAAGGATTTCTGGTGATGACCACCCGTGCACAACGCGACATCAACCCCCAATACCGGGAGAGACGAATCCCTAACAGTCACTCACTGCCTCCACGTGGCTCGGGACTGTGCCCAACTAAAAGCTGTTTGCACGACTCCTTTGAGCCGTGGTAGGGTAGTAATCAAAGCACAGTGGGAACTCACACGAGACAAATGACAATCTCAGGTCGACATACTAACCTGTACTCATGTCACCTGGGAACTGCTATCTGACAATAGGTATAATACCAACTAGCATGTTCCTGGCGAGTCCGTCCAATGTACTCATAACCTATTGAGCACCTGTATACTATCTTAGGTGACTAACTGACACCAATGGCTTGTGAGACCGGCCACCGCCCCTTGTCGGTGTCTCGATAAGTATACATTAGTCTGCTCTGGAGTATCGATGCCCAGTCTCAATACTCCCACGACTAGGGACATTTAAGGATGTGCTTATAGACCACCCAGCTCCCACGTATATGGTCACCATCATAATGCTGGTAGTCAAGTAAGAATCCTATGGGCTCTATCAACGTGTAATAGTAATCTGTAATTCCACCTGATACTGTACATGATGATAAAGACAAACCAGATAGCATACTATCATCTTGAGTAAGACTGTTCTACCGGTATAGGTCCTCCCTCAATTATCACAATCACGTGCCTGCGATTCAATAATTGACTTGAGAGCACTATAGCCAACAATCTCCCACTTGCACTTAAGGCTAATTATTGCAGTGTCGTATACTCACAGCCTGTGTGATACCGAACACCCAACTTCTTTACTAATCAGTCTCGCAAAACCCGTTTGTGAAACTATTGCGTTCGAGAAATAGCCTCAGTGAGTGGATCCGCTCCAGCGTTTCTATCTTTATCTCTCTATATCTCAACTTCGCGGAGAAATACTGTCTCCCGAAATGAGCGATATCTGTCTTAGAATTTGTTTGGATATCTGATAGGACCCAGTTCACAAATGAACTCCAAATCCAACAAGCTTCTTAGACTGTATCATCCACTGAATTTAATCAGTATCCTGTGTCATGCCTTCCTTAGTATCCGCTTGGACCACCTGTCCAATATACTGCCCCTCAAAAGAGGGAAAACTATAACTCTGACAGTCACTCTGTCATCCAGGTCACCTTCGAAGCCTAAGATGATAACCGCCTCCCGAAGGAGCTTGCCGTTACCATATACCAAGAACATCGACTTATGTTCATAACTGCTTCCCAATGTTTCTCCAGGATTGGATTAATATATGTTTATTGCAGCCAGTGCAAAAATAATATCTGGTGTGGTACTTGATATCTCATGATTGACTCAATTGCCTAAGCAGGTGATATGTCAATCATGCAAATCACTCTCCTCATCAGTCTGAAAGACATCTCTTTAGAGAGGGTGACTCCATCACCTGCGGGTACACCACCACGCCAGGAGTCGTCCATTCTAAAACATTTTAGAATAGTGTCAAGTACCCAAATTGGGACACTTCCCAAATCTAGATCTAAAACCATAGATCCAGTGACCAGAAATCTTGATATTTTATCCAGATCCCGTGTGGAGAAACACCTTGTGACAACCACTGTGTAATCGATCATAGTTCAGAAATATCACTTCCTATCAAGAGCATGCCATCCAAATACCAGGACATTACTCTCTTCTACCTTCTTACCAGATCCATCTGTTATTCTAATGAAGTCAAACTCTATGACTGTCACATTAAAAAATAGACGACCTATCTCCTCTATACCTGCTTTAGTCTGTAAATAGACATAAGCTACTTGCCCACTACGTTTCCGCTGCTCCCACTGACTACAACAACATTCTGGCAAAGTCATATACACGTGCACTTCTAAAGCTAATTTAGAACGACCTTATATTCATCCTCCTACCAGATCTCATAGTTTAGAATAGCAGTAGTGGCAAGTTTAGTTTAACAAAAACCTCCCTGTCACCGTCTTTGAGGAGACCAAAGTACCTCTTGGGTAGCTGAGGTTACCCACCAAATGTGCGGAGTGGATAATGGATTGTCGAATCCAATTGAATCTTTAGGTTCTACTAAATTTTCAGTAATCGTTTGTGGTTCTGGAATAACTTCCAGTTCTACCATACTCCCACTAATGTTTTCTGAAAAGAATCCATTTTTACAAAAACTGGTGGCGAGTCAAGAACAATATAACTATTGATCTTCCTGATGGTAGAATGTTAACTCTCGTTAAAGCCCGGGATAACCCACAAACTGCCATTACTGAAAAGTGCCTAGAGTTTGTCCAGATTCTGGTTTTAAGCATCAGCCGGACTACTCCATATACCTTAACATCGTTAAGATATGAATCCATTCTATATCCATATAGAAACAAAGGCACTAATTTAATTTGAACCAGATTCAAAATACATGCAGCTGTTCCCAGTGCATATCAACTGAATGGAAGAAGGCCAAGCAACATTACTCATCAAATAGCGTACCCACGGATGAGTAACCTGAAAGAGAAGCAAGTTTTCAAAACTATTACTTATAACGGAATACCAAACACAAGTATCTACATCTTCGATCACCTTGAAGAATATTGATACTTGCAACATATGGTTCTCTACGTTATTCTTATACCTACAACTTCTCAAAATTTAGACCCTATATTTGAACGAAATACTTATCTAAAACTAGAGAAGTCATGAGTAAACAGAATATAGTACGAGTACCAACCCCTTTTGTCCTAACGGACACCGGACAACATACAATACTCTGTAAAAGTCCACTGAGTTTAATAACTCAAACCATGTGCGTCGTAGGTTGAAAACTATACTATGGTTAAGAAGAATTACACCATTGTTAAATGCACCTTACCTAACCATCAACTGATATAAGTAAATGTCATAGACATAATTTCAAAAAGGTTATATCTCATTTTATAAAATAAACGTACAGATATATCAGTTTGAAATTGGTGCATAACAACGGATATTCAAAACCAAATATTTGCCATTAGGCAAAACCCAGGTGATTTCCTCAAATATCACCAATTACAAAGAATCACGATATATAGAGGATATAATCACCCAATTCCCAATATCTTACTCACACCCAGCATTTGTAACGCCATACAGATGTGAGAATCAAATCTGGTAAATACATATCCTGGAGTCAGAATCCAATTGGGAAACAATTTTCAATTAACATTGCATAGTCAAACTGAAACATGAAAATATTTCGAAGGGGTAGCCAGGTATTCCTAGTAATGCCTCTTCCACTATCCAGATTCATGATAGTAACCATATATTTCCTTGCCCACACTCCAATCCCTTTATATGTCTTTACTTATTACCTTATGTACACCACACTTAGGCTAATTGGTTTTCTTCCTTCCCTACTCTTCGGCACCAGCCTAAGGTTTGAAAGAAGACTATCCAATAAGCGTAATAGGTATACTCTCCTAATACCAGGAGCCCTCGCAACCTGAGAGAAGGTAAAGAGAAAAGACAACTGAATAATCCTTATTCTATTTCTCCAGAACCAGAAACCATTCTCGAACTGGAACAAGTTCCTTCGAGTTCGTATGTAATTATACGATGGAAATGTCCAAGTAATATGTGGATCTTCGTAGTGATACGAAATGTTTTGGAGAAATGCAAAGATGAAAGTAGGAGTGGCGATGGTATATGCGGTTTCGTCGTGAATGATAGTAGTCGCAATTTCCTTTGCCCTCACTATAATCCCTTTATATGTCTTTACTTATTACCTTCTGTATACCGTACTTAGGCTAATTGGTTTTCTTCATTCCCTACCCTTCGGCACCTGCCTATGGTTTGGAAGAAGACTATCTAATAAGCGCAATAGATGTACTCTCCTAATACCAGGAGCTCTCGCAACTTAAGAGAATGTAAAGAGAAAAGACAACCGAATAATCCTATTCAATTTCTCCTGAACCAGAATCCATTCTCGATCTGGAACAAATTCCTTCGAGTTCGTATGTAACTATACGATGGAATATCCAAGAAATGTGGATCTTCGTAGTGATACGGAATGTTCTGGAGAAATGCAAAGGTAATATAGGAGCGACAATGATATATGCGACTAAATGACAATCCAAAAGCCAAAGTGTTTTAAGAAGGTTCGGTTAATTTGGTTCATGAGTTTTAGTTTGAGATCGGGCCATGGTCGCTGCCAAAGAGAGAGAGAAAAGAAACACTCAGCGTGCACTCTAACCTAAATTAGAATGGTTAATCACTTTATCTAATCAGGATGTCTCCCACTGTTTTCTCGAATTCTCCTCCAAACCCAAAAAGGAGAATTAGTCGGGATCATCTAAAATCACCCGAGGAGTAGCACCAACTCATCAGTGGGAATCGGGATCCAACTATCATTGCATGATAACTTGATAGAATCTACTCAAGTCACCACACTCCAGAAGATATGCGCATGCCTGGCAAGTTTCCTGTTTATTTGAAACTCCTGATGTGGTTTTTACCCCTAGGACCTAAGTGACCTTGATAATGCCAACATATCAAAGAGTCCTAGTCAAGTTCAACCCGTCATTATCTTGATTGCGTTAAACACACCCATACGAGCCCTTGACAATGCCAACATGACCGTATGACTGTCCTAACCAATCTACATATCCATGCGACAGAAAAACATTACAGAGCTACCGAACACTACGCCTCGGCAATGCATGACATACGTAGCTCGAATACTAAGCAATACTAATCGGAAATGGCGGAGGGCTATGGCTGGTTTTTGGCGAAAAATCTTTAACGTAATGAACTTGATATCGTTGAAGGAACCGGTGGTTTTACAAATATATAGTGCACAAACTTTTGCTAAAGAGGTCACTCCCTGTAAAGAGATCTAGGCTCTTAACTCGTCGAATAAGGTGCAGAATATTCCAAACTGAATACCGCTGTGCAAATCGAAAGAATTGACTATAGTGAAGTTATTACGATGACGCAAACTTTTGCTCAAGGGGTCACTCCCGATGAAAGGATTTCATCCCTTGCCTCGTCGAATGAGATGTAGGATATTCATAACCGAATACCACTGTGCAAAGCAAAAGGAAATGTCTGTAATGTCAGTTTTTTTAAAAATCGGTTCCAACAACATCATATAGGTTTGTTTTTCCTTGCATTGATCAGAATCAATGCAGTCCCATCAATTAAACATATCACACCACAGAAAGGAACGAAAATAAAATGAAAGTATATGCTATCCGCATTCGCCATTGGACCCCGTCATCACCCGTTAGGTTACTTAACTAACGACAGAGCGGGGGCTGGACTAGCGCGGATGCAAAACATATACAATATCTACTAGTATATATATAAATATATATAACATTCGCCCCAGGCATGATATAAGCAACATCACAGAATCTCAGCTAGCAACACAGAGTGGTGGATAATCTTGGAGCTTCGGGTTTCACTTGAGCCGCAAATGAGACCCGATGTTTCCTGTCGTGTGGATAGCCTGTACAACGAAAACCTAGACCCCTGCGAGTGCGGCAAGTTACCCGCCAATCCCAGAAGCGAGGCAACCCCAATCAACGACGTGAATGGGCCACCCGGTACTTCACGGAATCCGGTAACTTGTGCACCCCTCCGTGGGTCATCCTATACCCCCTACGAGTGCGGCGAATAGCTCACCAATTCTAGAGTAAGGCCCCCTCCGTCTCAACGCCATGAGATGTGGGCCCGTTGCCCTTTAGAACCCGGCCTTTCGTGCACTCCACCGTGGGGTAATTCTAGTACAGAAAAGAAAAATATATACAATGGTGACATCGACCTTAATCCGGTCGTGCCCCAAACAAATAATATACAATCTGGCAGAGACGGCAGTCCACATGTCGGACGCTCACCCCACAATACTGAATATACAAATAAATCTGAACTGTACTATCTATCATTGCACTACTGGCTATCCACAACGACAATCCAACCACAGAATCAGCGCATCACAGAACATCAACGTGAATATTAAGTTCGCAAACCTGTCTAATTAAACATATAGCAACTAGTCGGGTTGTACCGCTCAATAATATTCATGGTCGCAGATATCACACATGCACTGATAAACACACACTTAGAATTTCGATCGATTAAACATTTCCTAATTGGTCCCAAATGCAAATCCAGCACTCAAAAAAATCTGGGCCAAAAATATATGTACCAAAAATCAAATTACCATGTCAGAGAGGGCCACAAGAAGTTTGGAGCAATGTGGCCACAAGACGGTCGCGGAACCGCAGTAAATAGGCATCTATTGCGGTGCTTCCGCGGCCATTTTGATGGATCATTTGCCCAAATTTCTTATGGCCCCCTACAAATGTCTGCACGTATTTTTTAAGACCCTCAGAAAGATTTTTTTAACACTTTTGAAAATCGGCAGAAAGCACATGAAAATGGAAATTTGATTCGGAAAAATTGGTCGATCGATATTCTAACGTTGTGAAAACTAGCTAGTATTGGTTTATGGGTAGCTCTGATACCATGTTGGGTTTTGCCGGCGCCTTGGCCATCTACCGTGGCCGATGCAGAACAAAAACCGGCGTTCAAAAATTTTGGCGCAAACAAAACCTGCCCCCAAGATCGAAACCATAAACCATACTAGCTAACTAAGGAGAGCTAAACTACTAGGTTAGAATGTTATACCGAATGAACTAAGTCTTTCGGTCTTCTACCACCTTCATTAGCTTCTAGGGATCGCGGATCGAATTTGGTTACCAGTCTTCCTCCATCGATGATGATCCACCCGAGGGAAACGATGCAGGCTCCAGCCTCGCCAAGCGAGGCAACCGACGCTCCAAGATTGCTAGCAATGGAGAGTCGAGGTGTAGGAATGTCTCACTATATTTTTCTCTCATGCTAAATGCTCAAATGAGCAACTCAAGAAGAAGAAGGAGGAGGTGAGGAAAACTAGTGGCATGAGCAACCAAGGAAATGGCTAAGTCTCTCAAGAGTGAGAGTGTGAGTGTGTATATCATCAATGAATGAATGATCAAGAGGCTAGCATGAAGAAAGAATGGCTACAATAATTTCCACCATGGAAAAATATCTCCTCATTTTACAATAAACAAATCATAGAAATACCTCTTTACATGCCTCACCATGCTCATGCCAACTCACCCTCCACCTCATTTAGAAAAATAAATGATTTTCTAAAAAGAAAATCATCAAAATGAGGTGTCCATCTTGTAGAAGCCATTTCGTATAAATACGGAATACAACATGGTATACGTATCGAAATACATATACGTGTATTCGTACAAAAATACGAATAGCCAAGAGAGAAAAAGAATAGTGAACAATAATACTAGAATACATATATATAAATATATATAAATTATTAAATCAAAAGCTGATTTAATAATCCGGCTTAACTCTAAGCCGCTAGTATTATCAATCGTCCGATTAAAGTCTGTGTAGCCTGTACACATATTTAATCGGACACCTATATGTACCAACATACGTCATCTACACCATATCGCCTGAACCGTGAAAACCCTTCGTGTGGGACTCTAAAGACTCGTCAATACGCTGGCAGTGGGTTTAACCACAAGCATGTCAGTGGCACTAGCTGTACGTAACGGCTACCCAGGTATTGAGCGAAAGGAAGGCCGACAAGAAAGCTCATCCAAACCCCTACTGAGTTTGGCCATGAAAATCTCCATACAGCCCAGTCGGTTCGTCAAAGAGTATCGCATATCGTGTCTAGGAGGGTGGATAAAGTCATACCCTTAATGACGCGACATTTCCTGTCGGTATGAAACCCATCATCACCTGAGAAACTACTGATCCTAGATCAGTAATTCTCGACTATCTTGACCAAGGATTTCTGATGATGGCCACTCGTGTGCAACACGAGATCAACCCGGGAGAGACGAATCCCCGACGATTCCCTTACTGCCTCCATGTGGCTCGGGACTTGTAACGACCGTGTTTTCTAATACCTAATAAAATATATTTTATTTAAATTTCTACTACCAAATAATTATTTACGTGTTTCGTTGATAGAAAAATAATTTTTAAAGTAATGTTAATAATTTTCAAAGCATTGAAAATGATTAAAGGAATTTTCTAAAATCTATTTATTGTTTTTATAGGCTTAAAATGTTTTATAATGCCTTAAAATAATCTAAATATTTTTATTATCGATTAAAATAATTAATTCGTAATTAAAAATGATTTAAAGGATAAACTAGATTTTAATAACTAGCTAACACCATAGGAATGGATATATTATTTAGTTTTAGCCCAAAATTTTTTTATACTAAAGATAACAATAAAATATATTTTTTGAAATTTTTCCATAATTTTCCCGTATTGTTAACTATTTTTAACAATTTTTTAAAACCAAATTCAATTTTTAAATAATAAACAGTTTATTATTTTTATTATATATATATATACACACACACTCTTGATCCTGGACCGTTGGATACAAGATCCAACGGCCCAGAACCATCCGTCGGTGCCCACGTGGTGAGGACCACGCGAAAACGCGTGATCCCCTCACGCGTGACGTGTAGCACGTGGGCCTGGGGGCGGAAGCGCGATCTCGGCCGTTGGATCTTGATCCAACGGCTGAGGTGAAGAGGCGGCGGCGGCTATCATTCGGAAATCATCAGCAATCATTTGGCGGCGCGGATTTTGGGGAGTTTTAATAGATATTTTGGATTTTATGGTTGGTAAAAAAACCTATAAATAGGCACTTCGAACATTGATTTCTCACTCCTCAGAACTCCAAAAATTCTGAAAAAAATACCCACGCCTTCGTATCGACGACGCCGACACTGAGGTTCCACCCAAGTATCAAGGAAAAATCCGAGCGCAAAACTATTGAGGATTTAGTACAAGCCTACGCCTTCAACCTATCGGCATCCGACTCAAACAAAATGTAGGATCCGCCTCTCTCCACTCCTCTGTCGCCTTCTTTCTCATAATGATCTTGGTTTCAAATCCTAATCCCTAATCTCATATTTAAAATGATATTAAAAATACTCCTGCATGCCTATTTTGGTACCTCGTAATGATTATAATATTAACCAATGTTTAAAATGGTTTCCTTAATCACTCCTATATGCAAAATATTGCACCATCGTACTACATGAAATGTGATATGATTAATGTTATAACCCACGGGGTATCACTTCACCCCTCACATACCCACCCTTACCCATACTACAAAATGATCTCGAAATAGGTTAATTCCACAAAATACCATCGTTTCATTAAAATGTTGTATTTGTTTAAAATATCCATATGAGATAAGATATTTGGAATAAATATTTTAGATACGATATATATATATATATATATTACTTACACATTTTCACCAACTACTGTAATTTTGTTAAATCCCTTTACCCTTTGAAAGGGGATAACATTAAATCTAAATAACGGCACATGGGTTTTCCAACTTACCCATTTCACTCGAAAGGATGTTTTTATATTAATTCTTCTTAGAATGTTAACTAAAGTTTAATGAGTTACCCTAATAATAGGGTAATGTTTTACGCCAGTAGCTCGTGGTTGATAGGCAATCATCCTTGAAAAGGACACAAATCCTATCGTCCATGTGCAGCGGTTGCCAACACGAACGTATTTTCTAAAACGTTAGCTCAAACTTAAAACACTATAATTTTATAAAATTATTATTTACAAAAAAATACCCTAATATATCCTAAAAAGTGATAATTTCATTTAAATACCTTGACCTTTACTAAAAGGCTATTTTCAACAAAGAACATAACCCTTATAAATGATATTTTCCAAAATGATATCTAAAACTTTATTAAAAGATAATTTTCAAATAAATACCATAACCTTTTATTAAAAGGATATTTTCTCAGTAAAATATTATGGGTTTCCAAAATGATAAATATTCCAAACATCATGGTTTTCTTATAAATAAATAAATATAATTAAACACTATTATCCTTTATTAACTAAGTGTTCTATAAGATGATACGAAGTACCTTACAAACTTAAGAAGATAACAAAATAAAATGAGTGGTTGTGAAATGCCCTATTAAATGAGATCAACTTCTTGATTACAAATCTATGACATATACAACACATGATACGGTTAGTGTTAGAATGTGCGGACCTAGGTATGAAATACTTATATATGAGGATCCGTGCAGGCAGGGAGAACAGTGCAATGTGTGGACGACTACTAACCCGATATTCGGGCGAATACTAACCCTACTTAGGGTGAATGGTCCAATGTGTGGACAACTACCAACCCGATATTCGGGCGAATACTAACCCTATTTGAGGGTGAATGATCCAATATGTGGATGAAATACAATGTGGAAATTCCATGCCTAGAGGTATACGCACTAACTCTAATTCGTCTAAACCTTACACTGAACCACGGGGATGGGTAGTTTGATTAGGCAAGGATATTCGGAACTCGGATTCCCCTACTACTCGATCATGATCTCGGGAAGTGAAACGGTATATTTCAATTCCCCAGTTGTTGTTCCGTGGCCACAACGGAATAATCGCGAGTATTCGGACCCTTGTTTAACAAACTAAAACGTTTACAATACCTATTGATACTCAATACTAAACTCACATCATGTGCTATACCCACATGTTACCTTATCTACCTTTCTTTATGAGACACGAGTTATTCAGTATCTTGGATGTGGATATTTTACCAGTTTAGACTTGTTGTTTATTATGGAATTGAAGGGTGGAAATACCTGTGCACTTGAGTGATATTCACGCTAGACAAAACTCCATAGTAGACATGGGAAACCTTTTTGGGATGTTCACGCTACCGTATTAATTGCCACCCCAGGCACGAGCACCGGCTCATACTGCTTCCAGCTAGTCATGGGATACCTCAAGGATACGAGTATGTTCACCAGTCAATTCCATCCATACACACCTTGTTTAACCTGATCTAATTCTTAGACTGAATATCCGTTTGACTTGACTAGAACTTTTACCAAATATATACCTCACACAACTTACTCATATTCACATATACCCCTTTCAACTTATCTAATTTGTATATAACCTCATACCTTTATAACCATGTACATCATATTCATTATATTTATATATACATGTTCGTTTCTATACATTTACTTCCTTATGAGGCAATCCTACCCGAGTATAACTCGCTGACGGACTTTCCTTTTCTTCCTCTATCTTTGGAATGTCCGTCAGATGAGAATGAGTATTATGATGAAGATCAAGGAGTGGAGCAAACTAATGAATATTATGCAGACTTTACGACGGAAGATTAGCTAGATTTAATTTTTGTTGTTGCCCACATGTTTAGGGCTTTTGTTTCTCCTCGATGTAATTAAACAACTTAGTTTATTTTACTCTTTCTTTTGGGATGTAATAAAGTTTGGTTAATGGAAATAAATTCCTTTCGCTTTTATTATTTTGATTTTGGTACACATCCTGCATGTTAGATATTCATACGCTTAACGTAACTGTATTGAATAGACTACCTTTAATACAGTTAGGTTGCAGACT
This sequence comes from Agapanthus africanus, assembly GCA_030015575.1. Classification (NCBI taxonomy): domain Eukaryota; kingdom Viridiplantae; phylum Streptophyta; class Magnoliopsida; order Asparagales; family Amaryllidaceae; genus Agapanthus; species Agapanthus africanus. The sequence goes on along the minus strand of JASDDO010000012.1, from coordinate 520,890,748 downwards.
TTGCCACGTCATCCTTCACCTTCTTTTGGGAAGCGGGGCGTGACAGGTTTTAGTGGTGGCCCATGCGGATCTTCTCGTGTACTAAAATGAAACCGTTAACTGACTTATTATATTTGTGAATCTCATCCATTTATACCGATTTCATAATTTTCCTATGTCCCTTGTCCCTTCCTTGACATTCTGTACCCTGACCCTGACCTTCCTTTCAGATCATGGCAAATCTTTCCGACGAGGATGACATGTCCGATATTACTTTTAAAGCTACATCTGGAGATTCAGAGGACGAAGTCGTAGACTCTCAGGCGGTTATTTCCGACAGCGACTCGGAAGACGAAGAAGTCAATGCTGCAACTCCGGAGCCTATGATGGCCAATGACTCCGAAGATGAAGAAGAAGATCCTATGGAAGAGAAGCATATAGAGGAGGGGCCAGAAAAAGAAGCTCTTGCGGTGGAAGAGAATCCTATAGAATATGATCCAGATGAGGAGGCACCTGCAAAAGAACAAGACCCTATAAAGGGGGAATCAGAGAGCGAGGCTCCTGCCGAGGATGAGTCGAAGGACGAAGCTTCGAGTGAGGAGGAACTCGAGGCCGAAGAAACTCAGGCAGTTGTCCCCGCAAGGCATCGTGGGAATGGCCGTACCTTTCTTAGTGCGAGGGCCTATCGCAACTTGTTGAACTCCCATAATCGAGATCAATAAATCTTTTCCTTTTCTTTGGCCGAATAAAACGATGTAAGAATAGTAGGGGCATGTCCTTACTTTTCGGTTGTACTCTCCTTATTGAAGTTGGATAATAAAATCTTAGTTTCGAGCAAAAATCTCTCTTGTGTCTCTTTCTCTTTTTATTAGTCTCTCTCTTGCATTAATTGTTGTTCTTCCATGCAAGTTATTATCTTGTCTCACCTCAGCCGTTTGTAACCTAACCTATTATGATTAAGATCATCAATGGCTGGACGACACCATAACCGCAACAGAAGGGGAAATGTAGTCAATGAAGCCGCTGCTCAGCAAGCAGCCATGCTACAAATGATGCAAGGACTACTGGAGTAACAGCAGCAGCAGACAGCTGCCTTTCATCAGGAGCTGCGAGAAAGTAGGCAACAACAAGCAGAGATTTTAAGTAAGGCACTAACCCCAGTTTCTCAAGATTCGGCGGGAGTGAAGCAGTTCAGATCACTCCATTCTAAGACTTTTTCGGGGAAGGAAACTCCTTTAAAATCTGAAGAATGTCTCAAGGGAACAGTCAATGATCTCAGTGCTGCTAAAATTCCGAAGGACGCATGGGTGAACATTGCCAAACTACAACTTACGGATAATCCAGAATCTGGTGGGAGGCGGAGGAAAGTAGATTGAAGGAGCCCATCGACTGGGAAACGTTCAAACAGCGTTTTGATACCCAGTATTTTCCGGCCGTGGCACACCTAGAGATAGAAAGAGAGTTTATACAACTCCAACAAGGGAGCATGTGGGATAAGTCAGTGGATGAGTACGCTTCAGAGTTCGCAAGATTAAGTCGGTTCACGCATATCTCGTAGCAACCCCAGAACTTTATGCTAAGAGATTCCGACAAGGATTGGACCTGAAGACGCAGTCCTCCATGTCTTCTGCTACTCTTTCGACTTATGATTAAATCTTAGAGGCGGCACGAAACTTTGAAGACCTTCAGCGACGCATGAGGAAGGATGACCGTTTGTCCGGCATTAAGCGACCGACCAATCAAATTCTTGGAGGAACATCTTCCAGATTCAACGGGAGACAACAACCCAAGAGACCAGTAGGACCAACTATTTTCAGAAAACCAACCGTTATATGTAACCATTGTGGTAGGACCAGACACTACATGAGAGACTGTCGCATTTTGAACAAACTTTGCATAGTCTGTGGGTCTCCGGATCATGCTATTGGGGATTGTCCTCAGAGAGGGAGACAATTAGGACCCATCAACAAGTCGGCTAATTATGGGGCACCAACACAGGGAAACCGGCCACTTTCCGCCACTAAACCAACCGGTCAAGGGGAATCACCAAAGGGACCACCCTTACCATCACAAGAGCGTGTTTTTCAGAAAGCGCGGCGAAATGGACCCAAACGCCAGACCCTCACCATGACAACCGAGAAGGCTGATACCACGTGGTAAGACAGCAGAGGTACTCTTTTCTTTTTCAACCTTTCTTTGATACCATACTTATTTATCTTTCGATGCAAATCTTAGTTAAACTCACCATAATTCCTCTAGTTTTCGTAATTTCGACTAGTTGTCTTTATGTTATATCTCTCAAGTTTTCCATCAATTCACAACCTTCCTTCAACTTCCAAACTTTTCTATCCGGAAGCAACTACTGATTTTACATTTTCTGATTCGTTATACCTAAACCCTTCAGAGACTTTCCATGCGTCAAGCGATACACCAACTCCCGGGAGCGACACATGCAGCTAAAAGGATTCCTGATAGCGTTACTGATTTCCGTGCCTATTAGTTGCTACTCCTTTGAAAATTTTAAATATAAAATTATTCTAAGGAGGGTGGATCGTAACTATCACAACTATTCTTGCCATTCGTAGCAAACCCAGAAGTTTTAAGCATCAACTACGATTTTCGGAGAAGGGACTTGGTGGTGCGATATATCTGCGCGACGATATAGTTTTATATGCGTCAAGATAACTAAAGACTCGTGAACGCAACTATTCCTATCTAGATCTAGAACTGATAATGGTAATATTCATCTTGAAGATATAGAAACACTACTCTAAGGAGAACGGGAGGACGCAGATGGTTGAAATACATGAAGCGGATGAGAGGGGTCAAGTTTTATATGGGAGAAGTGCCGATCGGTTGGGACGATTCTGAAGATGGAGAATTTGTAAGATTGAGATAATGGTAGAAAAAGTGGATATGGTGATACGATGAAGAGAGCACGGAAAGCTCAGCCCACGACCCATCGACCGTTTAACATCTTGGAAGGAGACGGTGGGATTGTGTATAGACTAGCTTTGTTATTTTTCTTGGGAGGGGGTGCATAATACTTTTATATCTCACAGTTGAGAGGGTATGCTAGCAACCCTAGTCATACTTTTGATCGTTCCGAGATCACGGAAAAGTTGGCGTAACCTACGAGCAGCAGCCGGTCGGGATACTAGAAGAATGAAACCTTGAGGGACAAGACAATCCAGCCGGCTAGAGTTATATGGAGAAAGAACTACTAGGCAGACATACACGGACGCAAGGAAACGGGACGAGAGAGCGAGACCCAAAATTTTTAACCACGATAATCCCTTTTCAGTGATTTTTCTTGACCTACCTTCTGAAATTTCAAGGACGAAATTATTTTAAGGAGGGTAGATTGTAACGACCGTGTTTTCTAATACCTAATAAAATATATTTTATTTAAATTTCTACTATCAAATAATTATTTACGTGTTTCATTGATAGAAAAATAATTTTTAAAGTAATGTTAATAATTTTCAAAGCATTGAAAATGATTAAAGGAATTTTCTAAAATCTATTTATTGTTTTTATAGGCTTAAAATGTTTTATAATGCCTTAAAATAATCTACATATTTTTATTATCGATTAAAATAATTAATTCGTAATTAAAAATGTTTTAAAGGATAAACTAGATTTTATAACTAGCTAACACCATAGGAATGGATATATTATTTAGTTTTAACCCAAAATTATTTTTATACTAAAAATAACAATAAAATATATTTTCTGAAATTTTTCCATAATTTTCCCGTATTCTTAACTATTTTTAACAATTTTTTTAAAACCAAATACAATTTTTAAATAATAAACAGTTTATTATTTTTATTATATATATATATATATATATATATATATATATATATATCCCCTTGATCCTGGACCGTTGGATACAAGATCCAACGGCCCAGAACCATCCGTCGGCGTCCACATGGTTGGGACCACGCGAAAACGCGTGATCCCCACACGCGTAACGCGTGGCGCGTGGGCCTGGGGCGGCGGTGCGATCTCAGCCGTTGGATCTTGATCCAACAGCTGAGGTAAAGAAGCGGCGGCGACAATCATTCGGAAATCATCAGCAATCATTTGGCGGCGTGTATTTTGGGGAATTTTAACAGATATTTTGGATTTTATGGTTGGTAAAAAAATCCTATAAATAGGCTCTTCAAATATTGATTTCTCACACCTCATAACTCCAAAAATTCTGAAAAAAATACCCACGCCTTCGTATCGATGACGCCGACGCTGCGGTTCCACCCAAGTATTGAGGAAAAATCCGAGCGCGGAGCTATTACGGATTTAGTACGAGTCTACGCTTTCAACCCATCGGCATCCGACTCAAACAAAATGTAGGATCCGCCTCTCTCCACTCCTCTGTCGCCTTCTTTCTCATAATGATCTTGGTTTCAACTCCTAATCCCTAATCTCATATTTAATATGATATTAAAAATATTCCTGCATGCCTATTTTGGTACCTCGTAATGATAATAATATTAACCCATGTTTAAAATGGTTTCCTTAATCACTCCTATATGCAAAATATTGCACACTCGTACTACATGAAATGTGATGTGCTTAATGTTATAACCCACGGGGTACCACTTCACCCCTCACATACCCACACTTACCCATACTACCAAAATGATCTCGTAATAGGTTACTTCCACAAAATACCATTGTTTCATTAAAATGTTGTATTTGTTTAAAATATCCATATGAAATAAGATATTTGGAATAAATATTTTAGATACGATATATCTATCTATCTATATATATTTTACTTACACTTTTTCACCAACTACTGTAATTTTGTTAGATCCCTTTATCCTTTGAAAAGGGATAATACTAAATCTAAATAACGGCACACGGTTTTTCCAACTTAGCCCCTTTCACTCGAAATGATGTTTTTATATTAATTCTTCTTAGAATATTAACTAAAGTTTAATGAGTCACCCTAATAATAGGGTAATGTTTTACGTCAGTACCTCGTGGTTGATAGGCAATCGTTTTTGAAAAGGACACAAATTCTGCCGTCCATGCGCAGCGGTTGCCAACACGAACGTATTTTCTAAAACGTTACCTCAAACTTAAAACACTATAATTTCATAAAATTATTATTTACAAAAAAGTACCCAAATCTATCCTAAAAAGTGATAATTTCATTTAAATACCTTAACCTTTACTAAAAGGCTATTTTCAACAAATAACATAACCTTTATAAATGATATTTTCCAAAAGGATATCTAAAACTTTATTAAAAGATAATTTTCAAATAAATACCATAACCTTTTATTAAAAGGATATTTTCTCAGTAAAATATTATGGGTTTCCAAAACGATAAATATTCTAAACATCATGGTTTTCTAATAAATAAATAAATATAATTAAACACTACTATCCTTTATTAACTAAATGTTTTATAAGATGATACGAAGTACCTTACAAAATTAAGAAGATAACAAGATAAAATGAGTGGTTGTGAAATGCCCTATTAAATGAGATCAACTTTTTGATTACAAGTCTATGACATATACAACACATGATACGGTTAGGGTTAGAATGCGCGGACCTAGGTATGGAATACTTATATATGAGGATCTCTGCAGGCAGGATGAACAGTCCAATGTGTGGACGACTACTAACCCGATATTCGGGCGAATACTAACCCTACTTAGGGTGAATGGTCCAATGTGTGGACAACTACTAACCCGATATTCGGGCGAATACCAACCCTATTTGAGGGCGAATGATCCAATATGTGGATGGCATACAATATGGAAATTCCATGCCTAGAAGTATACACACTAACTCTAATTCGTTTAAACCTTACACTGAGCCACGGGGATGAGTAGTTTGATTAGGCAATGAGATTCGGAACTTGGATTCCCCTACTATTCGATCATGATCCCGAGAAGTGAAACGGTATATTTCACTTCCCCAGTTGTTGTTCCGTGGCCACAACGGAATAATCGCGAGTATTCGGACCCTTATTTAACAAACTAAAACGTTTACAATACCTATTGATACTCAACACTAAACTCACATCATGTGCTATACCCACCTGTTACCTTATCTACCTTTCTTTATGAGACATGAGTTATTCAGTATCTTGGATGTGGATATTTTACCAGTTTAGACTTGTTGTTTATTATGGAATTGAAGGGTGGAAATACCTGTGCACTTGAGTGATATTCACGCTAGACAAAACTCCATAGTAGTCATGGGACACCTTTCGGGGATGTTCACGCTACCGTATTGATTGCCACCCTAGGCACGAGCACCAGCTCATACTGCTTCCAGCTAGTCATGGGATACCTCAAGGATGCGAGTATGTTCACCAGTCAATTCTATCCATACACACCTTGTTTAACCTGATCTAATTCTTAGACTGAATATCCGTTTGACTTGACTTGAACTTCTGCCAAACATATACCTCACACAACCTACTCATATTCACATATACCCCTGTCAACTTATCTAATTTGTATATAACCTCATACCTTTATAACCATGTACATCATATTCATTATATTTATATACACTTGTTCGTTTTTATACCTTTACTTCCTTATGGGGCAATCCTACCCGAGTATAACTCGCTGACGGACTTTCCTTTTCTTTCTCTATCTTTGGAATGTCCGTCAGATGAGAATGAGTATTATGATGAAGATCAAGGAGTGGAGCAAACTAATGAAGATTATGCAGACTTGACGATGGAAGATTAGCTAGATTTAATTTTTGTTGTTGCCCACGAGTTTAGGGCTTTTGTTTCTCCTCGATGTAATTAAACTACTTTGTTTATTTTACTCTTTCTTTTGGGTTGTAATAAAGTTTGGTTAATGGAAATAAATGCCTTTCGCTTTTATTATTTTGATTTTGGTACGCATCCTGCATGTTAGATACTCATACGCTTAACGTAACTGTATTGAATAGACCACCTTCAATACAGTTAGGTTGTGGACTTTACCACGTCATCCTTCACCTTCTTTTGGGAAGCGGGGCGAGACAGGACTGTACCCAACTAAAACCTGTTTGCGCAACTCCTTTGAGCCGTGGTAGGATAGTAATCAAAGCACAGTGGGAACTCACACGAAACAAATGACGATCTCAGGTCGACAGACTAACCTGTACTCATGTCACCTGGGAACTTCTATCTGACAATAGATATAATACCAACTAGCATGTTCTCGGCGAGTCAGTCCAGTGTACCCATAACCCAATGAGCACCTGCATTCTATCTTAGGTGACTAACTGACACCAATGGCTTGTGAGACCAGTCACCGCCCCTCGTCGGGGTCTCGATAAGTATACACTAGTCTACTCTGGAGTATCGATTCCCAGTCTCGATACTCCCACGACTAGGGACATTTAAGGATGTGCTTATAGACCACCCAGCTCCCATGTATATGATCGCCATCATAATACTGGTAGTCAAGCAAGAATCTTATGGGCTCTATCAGCATGTAATAGTGATATGTAATGCCACCTGATGATGTACATGATGATAAAGACAAACCAGATAGCATATTATCATCTCGAATAAGACTGTTTTACCGGTATAGGTCCTCTCTCAATCATCACAATCGCGTGCATGCGATTCAATAATTGACTTGAGGGCACTCTAGCCAACACTACCCCTGACCCGGCCATCCTATCCTTACGTTTCTTAAAGGAGAGATACATCCGGCTCGGTTTGTCCTTACTGGTACCAGGGTGATTTTTGTAACAAAGAAAGGGAAAAAAGACTCAAGTCGAAAGGGATCCAATTTTAGGGTGTTTTTCGTCACCCCATTGAGATGGGAATACGCGCACGCTTGTCAGGCGTACTACAGATTCCCCCTGCCTAGGGTAGGCCGGGGTTTAATGATTGTGGGGATCCGAATCTCCGGCAGCCGCGGACTAAGCTGCCGTTAATTACCCCTCGCCTTTGGGGCGAGGGAACCTCCGATTAACGGGTTAAACTGGTCATGCGAACTCAATGTGCAGTGTACGTGTGTTTTGTTTTGGAGGGGGGTTTAAATATATCGGGAGCCACGCAGAGTTTTTACGGGGGTCCCGCTACCCGGATAGCGGGCTGGGGGTCAAGGGGGCTAGCAGCCCCCTTGCGGGATGCGGGGCAGCGCCCCGTTAGAAATTTTTTTTCTAACAGGGACAGTGTCGTGGAGTATGTGTATGTGTACATTTGTATACATATGTATATATATGAAAAAGGGGGAAAAAGACATCCAAAGGATGCGTGGGGCCAGCGCCTAGGCGCTTGAGCGCAAGCGCGCCACGTGGGCGCTTTGCGCTCGAGCGCAGAGTGCTGGAGCGCAACGCGCCACGTGTCGGCACGTGGGCTCTTTGCGCTCAGACGCTAAGCGCTTGGGCGCAAGCGTGCCACGTGTCGGCACCTGGGCGACTTGCGCTGGAGCGCAAGAGCGCCATGTGTCGGCACGGGGGCGAGTTGCGCTCGAGCGCTTGCGCTGGAGCGCTTGCGCTGGAGCGCAAGAGCGCCACGTGTCGGCACGGGGGCGACTTGCGCTCGAGCGCTTGCGCTGGAGCGCAAGAGCGCCACGTGTCGGCACGCGGACGCTCTGCGCTTGAGCGCCGGCGAGGAAAATAGGCTTTTAGCCTGAAAAAATTTCTCAGAAGAGAAATCAGAGAGGAGTTGGACTCCTGAGTGTGTTTTTCTTCTTTTTTGGGGGTTTGGTGAAAGATGTTCTTCTTCTTCCTCCTCTGTTAGCTGGATCTTGAAGATCAAGAGCTGTGGGATTTTTAAAAATCTCTTCTTTTTGAGATCTAATGGAAGATCTGAGTTCCCCTTTATGGGTTTTGTGGTGAAAAACTATTTAGTTTTGAAAAAGGAAGAGTAAAACTCTTGATTTAATTCAAAAGAAATAAAAAGATTTTTGGAACCTTGAAGAAGGAAGAAAGAGCTCAGATCTCAAACTTTTTTTGGAGAGAGAAAAAGTTGTTGGGATATTTCATTATCCTTGCCTTTATAGGCTATACACTATACACATAGCCCCTTGGGCTTCACAAAATGGCATTTTGCCTATCCCATGGCTCATGTGCCATTTCTTTTTGCACATAAGCCATGGGCTTTACAAAAATTTGGCTTTATGCCTATTTTTCTTACATTTATCCATAAAATAAAATAAAAGAAAATGCAACAAAATTATTTATTACAAAATTTTTTATCTTGGCGTGGGGGGAGGCCGGCCGCTTCATGTTCGGGCTCGACCCGGGCATGGGCCCACTGGATCTGGGCTTGGGCCCACTTGGGTTGGGGTTGACTTTGATTTTGACTTGGTCAACCGGGGTGTAAATTTTTACCCCAACAAATTGCCCCCCATCAATAAATGCACACCACATATGTGGGTCGTGTGCATGAAATTGATGGATCTTCTTTTAGTTAGTGGCGACCTGATTTGGTTCCCGCTTTTTGGGAAGCTGGCACTGCCCTTTTTACGACATGGACGGTCGTTGCTTGACATGACTCCGAGATGGAGTGTCCGTGATAGACGTTTCCCTGGCCCGGAGTGATCTGGTTCCCGTTTTGTAGGAATCCTGCGCTGCCCTTTTTGAGACTTGGACGGTCGGTGCTGCCCTTTTAGCGACTTGGACGGTCAGTGCTGCCCTTTTTGCGACTTGGACGGTCGTTGCTTCCCTTTAGCGACGTGGACGGTCGGTGCTGCCCTTTTAGCGACGTGGACGGTCGATGCTGCCCTTTTTGCGACTTGGACGGTCGGTGCTGCCCTTTTAGCGACGTGGACGGTCGGTTCTGCCCTTTTTGCGACTTGGACGGTCGATGCTGCCCTTTTAGCGACGTGGACGGTCGGTGCTGCCCTTTTAGCGACGTGGACGGTCGGTTCTGCCCTTTTTGCGACGTGGACGGTCGATACTGCCCTTTTAGCGACGTGGACGGTCGGTTCTGCCCTTTTTGCTACTTGGACGGTCGATGCTGCCCTTTTAGCGACGTGGACGGTCGGTTCTGCCCTTTTTGCGACGTGGACGGTCGATGCTGCCCTTTTAGCGACTTGGACGGTTGGTGCTGCCCTTTTGGCGACGTGGACGGTCGGTACTGCCCTTTTTGCGACTTGGACGGTCGGTGCTGCCATTTTAGCGACTTGGACGGTCGGTGCTTGATTTGACTTGCTCTGCTTCTTGCAATGTCAGGGGTAGACTTGACTTGCTCCGCTTCTTGCGGTGTCGAGATTGGATTCTGACTTGCTCCGCTTTCTGTGGCGTCGGAGTGGAAGTTGACTTGTTGATTTTGATTTGGGTTGACATCAGCATCGCTATACTGGAATATGGTACCAGGAGCGAATCATCATCTGTCATGGAGAGGATTTTGGGATTTTGGTTTTTGTTTGGCATCTGCATTGCTGCACTGGAATAATGCCAGGAGCAACTCATCATTTGCCCCGGGAGGATTTGGGAATTGGTTTTTTTTTTTATTTTTTATTTGGCATCTGCATCGCTGCACTGGAATAATGCTAGGAGAAACTCATCATTTGCCCCGAGAGGATTTGGGAGAAATTGGGATTGTTTTACGCCCGTGGATTGTATACGGTTTTGCAGGATGTATGATCCAGACCATAGGGCCGGAAAAATTTCGGGACTTTGTTGGCGTCTGCATCGCTGCACTGGAATGTGGCACCAGGAGCGACTCATAATTCGCCGTTTGGGGACTTGGAATTTGGATCTTGTCCGGCATCAGCATTGCTGCACTGGAATAATGCCAGGAGCAACTCATCATTTGCCTTGGGAGGACTTAGGATTTGGGTTTTTGGTCGGCATCAGCACCGGTAACACTGAAGCGAAATGCCAGGAGCGACTCATCATTTGCCATTGCCCGTTGAGGAACGATGGCTTAGGAGACAGGTTTGGGTCCCTATCGCCTAAGGCTTTTCAATTTTATGGGCCGTGAGGGTCCCATAAAAGCATTTTCTCCCTACGAGTCGTGAGGATCCCGCAGGTGTATTTTCTCCTTAGGAATCGTGAGGATTCCTAAGTGTGTTGCTCCTTTGTGAGCCGTAAGGATCTCACGCAGGGGGTTTCTCCTCACAAGGTCGAGAGGACTTTGCGAGTGTATTTCATCTCTTTTCACGAGTTTGCGCCCTTTCGGGTTTTCACAGACTCGCCGGTAGTCCTGCTGTTTTTACTCACGGAGCCCTTTCGGGTTTTCATCCATGCCCGTTTTGCTTGTGGACATACCGTTTATTTTTTTATTTCTTATATATTATTTTTCTTTCTCTTTTTTTTTGCGTGGGACTTTAAAAGTAGTCTCACCGGCAGGATTTGGGAGAAATAGGGGTCATTTACGCCCGTGGATTGTATACGGTTTTGCAGGATGTCTGATCCAGACCGTAGGGCTGATGTGCTCAATTCGCCTGCGACTTGGAGCATTCACGTGTAGTATTTCTTGAGATATCGTCCATTGATGGGTGGCATGGGCCTTTCTCCCTCTGCACTTATTAGTTGGTAGGATCCTCCGTCGAACACTTTCTCAATGACGTATGGTCCTTCCCAGTTTGGCTCGAATTTTCCCTTGGCATGTCGATTGAGGATGATCGGTCTTTTGAGGACCAACACCAATTCACCTTTCTTGAAAACGCGGAGACGGGTTATCTTGTCATAGGCCCGTGATATTTGGGCTCGGTATAGCTCCAGATTTTGCTGCACCGCGAGCCTCTTTTCTTCGAGTTCTTCAAGTCGAAGGAGCACGTTTTCCTCTTCCGTCAACTCATGCTGAACGACCATTCTTAAGCTTGGAACTTCGACTTCGAGGGGGAGGACCGCCTCCACTCCGAAGAGCAATAAGTATGGAGTGGACTGAGTTGGAGTACGGTGCGTGGTACGATATGCCCACAATGCCTCGTGAAGCTTGAGATTCCAGTCTCTCTTGTTGGCTGAAGCATTTTTCCTCAGGAGCTTGCATAGAGTCTTATTGAAGGCTTCGGCTAGCCCATTGGCTCTTGGATTATAGATGGAGGAATATCTCCAGTCTATCTTGTGCTGAGTAGCGAACCTTGAGACATTGAAGCTCTTGAAAGAAGGCCCGTTGTCAGAAATGATTCTTCGTGGTGTACCGAAGCGGTATAGAATATTATGCTGGAAGAATGTCAGAATATTTTTTGTCTTGACTTGTTTTAGCGGGACAGCTTCAGCCCATCTGGAGAAGTAGTCTGTGGCGGCCAGTATAAACCGATGGCCTTTGGATGACGGAGGATCAATTGGGCCAACAATGTCGGTGCCCCAGACTTCGAAGGGCCACGACGCCACCGTAGGATGCAATGGATTGGGATGCTTGTGAATAAAATCACCGTGAATTTGGCAGATATAACATTTCTTTGCATGCTCTCCGCAATCCCGTATCATGGTGGGCCAGTAATACCCAAGCCGTTTGATTTGAAGTCGCATCTTGGGGCCAGATTGGTGAGCACCGCAAACGCCCGAGTGAACATCTTTCATGACCTTTTGGGCTTCGGCCAATGACAGACACCTGAGCCAGAGTTGGTCATATGACCTGCGGTATAACGTGTCATTTACAAACACGTATCGGAGAGCTCTTTTCTTCAGCTGAATCCTCGCAGATTTTTCTTCGGGCAGCTTGTCGTATCGGAGGTACTCTATGAAGGGTTCTCTCCAATCGGGCTCGTCTTGGATGATCGAAGCTTCTTCGGCGGGACTGCTCTTCTGTTCCGCACTTTCCTCTTCTCGTAGAGAGACTGGGGGTAGAATTTGTCGGCTCCTGACTGTGATCAGAATTTCGTCCATGTCAGGATCAGCCAGCTCCTTAGCTAGGCGAGCGAGTATGTCGGCTTTTCCGTTCAACGCTCTAGGGACTCTCGTTAGTTCAATATGAGTGAACCGTTTCATGAGTTCCACGACTCGGCCTCTGTACCGAGCTAATTCGGGTTTGTATATCTTATAATCGCCGCTTACTTGGTTGACGACGAGCTGGGAGTCACCGTAAACTCGTAGCCGACGGATTTCCATTTCTATGGCGAGCTCCAAACCAGCTATCAGAGCTTCATACTCAGCTTCATTGTTTGTCCGAGACTCGGTGAGAGCAAAAGAACGCCGTAGGGTTCCCATCGATGGCGTGATGAACACCAATCCTATCCCCGCTTTTACCTCCGGGACGCTTGATCTAACGGAGCTCCTTATTGATGAGGCCCCATCGAAGTAGAGCTCCCAACATGGCTCATCTTCCTCGAGGTGCAGCACTTGTTCGTCGAGTAACTCACAATTTAGCGGCGACTCTTCTGGTATGGGATGAGCGGCGAGAAAGTCTGCAATAGCTTGCCCTTTTACTGCTTTCTGAGGGGTATAAACTATGTCAAACTCAAGTAGCATGACAGCCCATCTTGCCATTCTGCCGGCTAGGCTTGCTTTGGTCATCAAGTGTTTAAGCGGGTCGACCTTGGAGATCAGCATAACCCAATGAGCGAGCAAATAGTGCCTCAGCTTCTTCACAGCAAATATTAGAGCCAGGCATTGCTTTTCGATTGGGGAGTAGTTGTGTTCCGCCCCGACTAGAGTTCGACTGAGGTAGTAGAGGGCATTTTCTTTTCCCTCCTCGTTATTCTGGGCAAGGAGCGCACCGAGTGATTCGTCCAGTGCGGCAGTGTAGAGAATCAGCGGTTTATTTGGGATGGGAGCGGCCAGCACTGGAGGGTGCAACAAGTATTGTTTGATGCTTTCGAACGCTGCTTGACATTCGGCATCCCAGATAAAAGGAGCTCCTTTCTTCATGAGCTTTGAGAAGGGCCTACATCTCCCCGATAAATTTGAGATAAACCTCCGTATATAAGCAGGCTTGCCTTGGAAAGATCTTAGCTGCGTCAGACTCTTCGGAGGGGGCATCTCCATGATGGCCTTTATCTTTGATGGGTCAACTTCGATCCCTCGATGTCGGACTATGAAGCCCAGGAATTTTCCCGATGACACGCCAAAAGCGCACTTCAGAGGATTCATCTTCAGATCGTATTCCCTCAGTCTGGTGAGAACGGTCCTGAGATCTTGGATATGATCGGCCTTGGCTTTAGTCTTGACGACCAGATCATCAACATAGCATTCGACGACTTTATGGATTAGGTCATCAAAGATATTAGTCATTGCCCTTTGATATGTAGCACCTGCGTTCTTCAGTCCGAATGGCATCACCTTGTAGCAATATATTCCGATCGGGGTTCGAAATGATGTGTACTTCTCATCCTCAGGCGACATCTTGATCTGATTATATCCAGACGAGCCATCCATAAAGGTGAACAGTTCATAATTTGAGGTGTCATCGACCATCATTTCCATGACCGGTAGCGGGAAGTCGTCTTTAGGACATGCCTTGTTGAGGTCCCTGAAATCGACACAAACTCGGATCTGCCCATTTTTCTTCTTCACTGGAACTATGCATGCAATCCAGTCCGCATATTTCTCTTCCCTGATGAATCCGGCATCGATGAGTTTCTTGGTTTCCTCGATGATCTTTTCTTCCAACTCCCTTCTCATTCTTCGAGGAGCTTGTTTGACTGGCTTAGCATCGAGAGATATAGCCAACTTATGTACGGCCACTTCAGGGGAAAGGCCAGGCATTTCTTTGTATGTCCACGCGAAGCAGTCGACGAACTCATGCAGCAGGGCAATTATCTGCGCTTTCATTTCCTCTGACAAGAGCGAGCTGATGTAGGTTGGCCTTGGATTATCGGGCGTTCCTAAGTCAATCTCGGTTAGCTCGTCAAAGGTTGCTTGTCCGCCATCTTCGAGCTCTTGAGGAGCTTCTTCTGGCTCGGCTATCTCGTCGTCATCATTTGATCTTTCGCTGGCCTCACCAACATGGATCATGTAGAACGCTTTGGAATCAGGTTGAATGTAGCCTATGCCCCGTCTATCTGGAATTCGTCCGTCGATGAGTGCTCGGACCTAGGGCGGATACCATAGCCCATCGTAAAACTTTGCTTCGGACTCCGTTTGATATAACCGGCATCCGCACTTCTTAAAGTATTCCCGCATCTCGGGCGCATAGTATCTGGGATTGAGGACGGCTCTTATGCCCCTCTCATAAGGAAGGTACGCGACAGAAAGATCGTCCGGGTGCACAACGGGGTTTGACCTGTAAAACAGGATGCCCTTCTGTCCATTTTTCCTCCCGGGCACGTAGAAAGTTTTCAGCTGGTCCACGGTAGAGACTGACAATGCGTCGAGCTCTTTGCACATCCGTTCCGGCACCCTTGTAATGGCCAGGGACCCTTCTGCGACTTCGAAGGTCTCTCGTAGTTTCGCTTGCTGCATGGGGGACCGATCTGCACAGCTGTTGCACGGCAGGTCCTCTTCTTCTGACTCTTCAGTGTCACTGCCAAGATGAGGGCGGACTTTGCTGCTAGATGGGCCTTCAGTAACAGATTCGTCCGTATCGCTGCCGAAATGAGGGCGAGTTTTGCGGAAGGATGGGCTTCCAGCGTCGGACTCATCAGTGTCGCTGCCGAAATGCGGGCGCACTTGGGTATTTTTACTTTTGAAAGTGACAGGCGGCGCAGATTTGCTTTTGAGTCTTGGGGCCGGTCTATCCTCAGTCAGTTGTGGCTTAGCATTTTGGTGGTTCATAAAGTACCGAGAATCTTCATATCGGACTTCATGCACACCGAACGGCTGGATGTCTCCGTCAATGCGTCTTTCTTCGCCATTTTTAGTATACTTCATGCATTGATGGAGAGTTGACGGAATGATGCCGTAATCGTGGAGCCACGGCCGCCCTAAGAGAATCTTATAAGACGTGTCGGCGTCCATCACGTATATCTTAGCTTCAGTTTGCAGATCTCCGAATTTGATTGGCAGAGCTATGGACCCCAGAACTTGCTGGCAATTTTGGTTGAAGCCTTGAATGACAATCCTTTCCTTTGACAGATGTCGGACGTCCATTGACAAACTCTTCAGAGTTCGCAAGTTCATGATGTTCACTGAGGACCCCGGATCAATCAATATGCGATTAATTCTATCTCCGTCGCTATACCCGGTCACGTAAAGCGGCCGATTATGCTCAGCCGTTCCAAGTAGCAAGTCTTCATCCTTAAATGTGACTGCGGCGGCATACAAAGCGTGCTGGGCTTCTTTCATATTAATTTCCGCAAAGTGAGCCTGATACCGCTCGGGGTTTTGCAGAGCGTGAATGAGAACATCTCTAAGCTCCTTAGATAGGACCAAGGCGTCGTAGATGCTCAGGAGAGACGGAAGCTTCCGGAGATGTGCCAAGACATTATAGTCCACCGAGGAAGGACTTATGTTTTCATCAGCCGGTTCTCTGCCATCTTCTTCATTAGCGACTTGTTTTTCCTTCCCTTTTGGGGCGTTGCCCTGATTTGGCGGTAGAGCTCTGCCGCTTCTGAGCTGGATTTGATTGGCCTTTGTGGTGAGCTCCTCGTCCTCTTCGGGAAAACAGAGATCATCCTCGGAGTCGCTGCCAAGATGGATGGCGTAGCAGGTCACTACTGGGATCTCTTCATTGGAGTCTTCTTCTAACTCCTTCAGAATTTCAGCCGCTTGTACAGGGAAGAACTCCTTCAATTGAATCAATGTTCTTTCCTTTTGTTCATATTCTTCGAGGGAATCGATATATTTTTGAATGGTCGATCTCCCTGCAGACTCTTTTTCGCGCCGAGCTGCACTTTTCTTCTTCTTGAGCTTCTTGGATTTTGAGCCTGATGGAGTCGCATTGGCAGCTGGACTGGTAGGTCTTTTCTGCCCTTCCCATTCCGTCCTGGGTTCTTTCCGAAGTAGCTTTATCATCTTCTTCGTCTTATTAGATATGTGCGTACTCCACGGAGGCCGCGATGATTCCGTTTCATTTCTCGGGGCAGCAGGTTCAGCTATCTGCTCCCAAAAGGCTTCAACTTCTGTCTGTATAAAGTTGGCGGTTGCAACTTGATTGTTCACCAGCACGCTTTTGGACAGCTCGATCTCTCCAGCCTTGTACTGCTTCTCGACTCAGTCTTTGAAGATGTAGCAATCCTCGATCGCATGGCTCACTACTCGGTGGTACGGGCAATACAGAGGATTGTCGGTCATTTTTGCTTCTTGGGGTCTTTTCGACTCCGGCAATTGTAGGCCATTGTTCAAGGCATCTTTAAATATCTTACGGACCTTGTCCCTTCTGAAAGAGTAAACCTTGTTCTTCTTCTCCTCTAGGGAAGGCCCGTCTCCTCCCAGCAATGGCTTTCGAGATCGGTTGGTTTTGGATTCGCCCGCCCTTCGCTTTTCTTCATTGTCGGAGGCATTGAAGACATTGGTACTGCTGGAACTCCCGCTTCTGCGGTTGTCGTCCCGCTTGCTTTTCCAGGTTTTGTCTCTCTGAGAGTCCGGTGGGGACTCTTGCTTCGAGCGTTCCAGCATTTGAACTTTCTTGGTTAGCTCCTGAAATGTCATGAGGCCCGCTGTACACAAGAATGGGACCATCCAATTGCTGAGGTTCCCAATGAGAAGGCTGACGGACTGGTCCTGCTCCAGCGGCGGTTCGCACTTGACTGTGAGATTACGCCATCGGGCGATAAAGTCGGTGTTGCTTTCATTCTTCCCCGGCTTAGTCCTCACAAGGTCGGCAATGGAGATTTTATCACTGACACTCATGAACCTTTGCCGAAACAGGGACTCCATTTGGGCAAAGGTAATGACGGACCCGTCCGGTATACTCGCATACCAGTCGAAGGCGACACCGGTCAGGCTGTTGACAAACTGACGAAGAAGGAGCGCGTCATTGCCCCCTGTATTCCCGCACGATGCTTTGAAGTGGGCGACGTGCTGATTTGCATTCCCCGTTCCATCAAATCTTCCGAACTTAGGAATGACGTAGCCGCTTGGGAACTCAATCAGATCGTACTGCGCGGGATATGGCCGCCCACTACTGCCGATTTCTTTCTGAGCTTCAGCTTCGGCCACCAATGTTTTAACCTTGCTGGTGACCAAGTCCATTATCCGATCCTGTGTTAGCGGGATAGTGCTATCTGGGGCCAAGGCGTCCCCAGAAGCGGAATGTAGACGGCTTTCATTTGGCCCGACCAGCGTTGGTCCCAAAGGAACAGGCATTGGCTGCCTCGGATTGTCATCACCCGGCTGATTAGTAGCGGCTTGTGCCTGATTGGGAGGCGCTCGAGCAATTTGAGCCGTAAGCTGCATCACCACATTCGTTAAGTCGTCAATCTTCGAATAGAGCTTGGCCATCTCTTTATCTTTGCTCCTGAGCTGTTTTCGAAGTTCTTGAAGCAGCTCCTGCTCCGCAGTCCTGGGGCGGAAAGTCGGCTCTTCCTCGCTGTCCGAGCTTGACTCTACATGGACCGAGGGGTCTATCTGCCTATCATCCTCATCGAGAGGGATTTCTTCATCCAGCGGGGGGGCTGTTCTTAGGCGGCGGCAACCACATTCAGGCTAGATTGGGCTTGGGATGTGGTGGCCCCGTCCTTGCTTTTGCTGCGAAGGTTGTCGCTGGGGCGCCCGCCCGCCATATAGACCGTATGGATGATATATCCGGGCGTCTTTCTATCATTGGCAGCTGATTTCACGGATCGCTGTCTTGACCCCCTTGTTTCGGTAGCTGGTAATCGATTGAAGGCGGCTGGCCTAACCAGGTTCTTGAATGGTGCTGGCGCTTCTTTTCTGGGTTTGCCCCGCTGCTTTCGTGCGGCACAGAGCACCTGATAGACCCTTGAAGAGACAGTGTCATACTTTTTCTGTTGGGGCCGGGACACGTCTCTTTGTAGCACTGTTCGGACCGCTGTCTTCTTGATTCTGGCGGTCATGGTATTTTTCTGAACCCACTTCAGAGGCTCGAAGGAATTGCTGATTCTTACGTCCGACTCAGCCGTCGTCGCCGGGCAACCCTGCACTTGGAACTTCACACGATTCCATTTGGCCGAAGCCTTGGCCCTCTTGTTGGCTCGATACCTGAGCCGCTTCTGCCTTAACTTTTCCGTTCTAAGCACCTGGCAGACTTCGGCTCTTTGGGAAGACGCCGCAGACCGGTTGATGGAGGGCCTTGGAGATACGCTCAATTGTGCATTTGTTGGAGTTATCGCCTGAGCTCGTCCGTAACATTTGATGTTGCCCTTTGTACCGAAGTTCTTGCCCCCCGCTGGAGCACCAGAGAATCGTTCAGATAGCGTTTTGAGTTTCGGTTGTGGTGCCTTGGCGATCACGACATTCGGCCTCTTTCCCCTTGAGACCGGCTTGGCCACCTGTTCCGCCGGGATCTCCGCTAGATGAGCGCTTCCGGCAGGGTAGATGATGACGGAGCCGAACTGGCGGGGCGGTTCCTCCCACTGTCGACTGAGGCTTGCGGGGAGAACCACACGAGTGTTGATCTTGACCACGTACGGAATCGGGGTCACGTCGGAAGCTGAATTCATCTGGGGAGACATTGTCGTCGAAGGTTGATTGCTTGAAAATCTGCATTAAAAAGCATTATTTTTAGTATAAATACAGGTATGTATATTGATTGAGTTCGCATGAAGGTTTAACCCGAAATATGGGAGGAGAGATTAGTCCCACCGGGCGTGCCAGAACCTGTAGGGTGTTTTTCGTTACCCCATTGAGATGGGAATACACGCACGCTTGTCAGGCGTACTGCAGATTCCCCCTGCCTAGGGTAGGCCGGGGTTTAATGATTGTGGGGATCAGAATCTCCGGCAGCCGCGGACTAAGCTGCCGTTAATTACCCCTCTCCTTTGGGGCGAGGGAACCTCCGATTAACGGGTTAAACTGGTCATGCGAACTCAATATGCAGTGTACGTGTGTTTTGTTTTGGAGGGGGGGTTTAAATATATCGGGAGCCACGCAGAGTTTTTACGGGGGTCCCGCTACCCGGATAGCGGGCTGGGGGTCAAAGGGGCTAGCAGCCCCCTTGCGGGGTGCGGGGCAGCGCCCCGTTAGAAATTTTTTTTCTAACAGGGACAGTGTCGTGGAGTATGTGTATGTGTACATTTGTATACATATGTATATATATGAAAAAGGGGGAAAAGACATCCAAAGGATGCGTGGGGCCAGCGCCTAGGCGCTTGAGCGCAAGCGCGCCACGTGGGCGCTTTGCGCTCGAGCGCAGAGTGCTGGAGTGCTGGAGTGCAACGCGCCACGTGTTGGCACGTGGGCGCTTTGCGCTCAGACGTTAAGCGCTTGGGCGCAAGCGCGCCACGTGTCGGCACCTGGGCGACTTGCGCTCGAGCGCTTGCGCTGGAGCGCAAGAGCGCCACGTATCGGCACGCGGGCGCTCTGCGCTTGAGCGCCGGCGAGAAAATGGGCTTTTAGCCTGAAAAAAATTCTCAGAAGAGAAATCAGAGAGGAGTTGGACTCCTGAGTGTGTTTTTCTTCTATTTTGGGGGTTTGGTGAAAGATGTTCTTCTTCCTCCTCTGTTAGCTGGATCTTGAAGATCAAGAGCTGTGGGATTTTTAAAAATCTCTTCTTTTTGAGATCTAATGGAAGATCTGAGTTCCCCTTTATGGGTTTTGTGGTGAAAAACTATTTAGTTTTGAAAAAGGAAGAGTAAAACTCTTGATTTAATTCAAAAGAAATAAAAAGGTTTTTGGAACCTTGAAGGAGGAAGAAAGAGCTCAGATCTCAAACTTTTTTTGGAGAGAGAAAAAGTTGTTGGGATATTTCATTATCCTTGCCTTTATAGGCTATACACTTTACACATAGCCCCTTGGGCTTCACAAAATGGCATTTTGCCTATCCCATGGCTCATGTGCCATTTCTTTTTGCACATAAGCCATGGGATTTACAAAAATTTGGTTTTATGCCTGTTTTTCTTACATTTATCCATAAAATAAAATAAAAGAAAATGCAACAAAATTATTTATTACAAAATTTTTTATCTTGGCGTGGGGGGAGGCCGGCCGCTTCATGTTCGGGCTCGACCCGGGCATGGGCCCACTGGATCTGGGCTTAGGCCCACTTGGGTTGGGGTTGACTTTGATTTTGACTTGGTCAACCGGGGTGTAAATTTTTACCCCAACACCAATCAATTTTCAACCAGACCAGAAATCCGAGAAGGATTCTCTACGAGTTCGGTGCTAGCTAGCCCGGGGGAAAGACGGAAGTAATGAAGTACGACACAAATTTCGGATGAGAAGGACAGACACATCCCTGCTCGGAACGCTTCCAGATAAAGGGCAATCTCATTGCTCTGTAGATGGTCTACCCGCTCTCCCTCCTTGGCTAGACGAAGTGAATGGCCAGGGGATGTGGAAGCGAGCCCGGATATCGAAATGCTTGTCCGGGCGATTCAATATCGAGGGCGCGTCACGAGTATTTTCGATGCGCACCTTGGAGGCGCTCTTCGCTACCCAACGACGAAGTACAAGGGCATCGCCGCCCTTTGGGGGCGAGCCCGACGCAGAGGAAGAAAACGAAGAGGAAAAGAAATAAGAAGTTCCTTGGCTATCAGAAGCCGAGGAGGGAGAAGAAGACCCACTGGCCTCGACTTCAGAAGCTGAAGCATCATCACTCGACTCGACCCCAACAACATCAATGGAAACTTCGGAAGAAGACATCTAACATGATTCAAGGAAAGATTGGCCGAACCAGGGGGTTTGGCTGAGGGTTCGACCTAAGCGATGGTGCGCCAGGTAATCTTCAGATGGCAGGAGACAATTAAAGCAAAATGTCTACCAAAGAATGGCCTCCCCTATTTATGCACTCGTCATAAAACCATCCGACGACCCAAATCCGCTCCCGCCACAACTAAACATCACACCTGACGACCACAAGGACGCCACGTGGCAACCAATCGTTGGACGTTTCGTCCCTCACGCGGATCCAATCGACAGATATGACACCTCACGGTCCACCACTCCATCGCGGCCACGTGGCTCGAAGATCAATTGCCTGAGCAAGCGAAACGGTGTTCCATTTATGGCGCCACCGTTTCGCCGATCCGCTTACGTCATCGAGAATACGCGCAGAAGTTAAGACGCTTCGTGAACCGCCACGTGGACCCAGGAATCGAAGAAGCACAGCCGCCAAGCACCACGTCATTCCCAAACAACCCCGTACACAGAATTCTCGGCTCTAAGCTGATCATTGAAGATCGAGCAGACCACTCTCGATCCGACCCATGAATATGTCGGAACGAGAGTGGGGGGCTTACTCCATCTCCGCAACCCCCAGGAATCCGAGGGTCTTACGTGGACGACAAGTCACCTGCTATGTGTCATAATCTGGGGTATTCCCATCTACGATCATCATCACTTCAAATTATAACAATAAGAGAAAGGAATAAATAATTTCTAAGATTATATTATTTTATCAAAGGTATCATATTGCTGACTTAATCCATAGGAAACATAGGTATAAATAATTTTAAAATAACAATAATGTCAAAGAATGAGAGCGACAAAGACATCGATTTCTATTTTCGGCCTAAATCTAACAGCTAGTTTCAACTTTTCTATTTTATTAAAAAAAGAGTACATTTGTTCTGGAAAAAGACAGGTGAATTGTCCAAGGATACTATTTTGTAATAACATGCACTTGTGTTAATGCCAACCTTAAGCTTGATTCCATTTTCTTATCAAAAGACAAATCTCCTCGCCGCAAACTAAGTTTTTTGTTTAACTTATTAGTGATCATGTTTTTGTTCTAATCGATCTTCTCTCATTTGCTAATGATTGTTTGAATTTGTGTAAAATGAGTTTGAAATAGATCTTGTATATGCTTAGAGTTGAACATTAGTTAAACATTTGCCGTCTTATTCTATTCTTTATTCTATTCTTCAGTAACCGTCTCTTATAAATGTTCTTTTTCTCTGGTCGGTCAAAAAGTTAACATTGTATCAACTTTTATAATTGTCGACCGTGTTCACCGTGGTCAACATCTTCTTAGGCATACGAGCACACAAAAAATTATTGCATAGGAGGGTTGCAAATTTAGCGGTTTATTGACATAAAACATTTTCCATAACTAAATCAAAACGGATGATGTTGATAATAAAAAAATACTTTATGTTTGTATTTTTAACCAATACAGGAAAGAAATTCTCTCGTAGGTCTTTGGTACCCACATTTCAAAGAAATAATCAACATTGAATCAACTTTATGTCGTAAAATCTTGTCAATTTTATATCTATAAGCATGCTTCATCACATTGATTAAAGAAAATTAGATAGCACTGATGATGTTTTATTGAAGACAGTAGTAGTTCTAGATGTTAGTAGCGGTAGAGATTGTTGGTATTAGGAAATGAAATTAATTATAATTATGGTTTTAGTTGATATCGCTTAACAATAAATTTTACACAAAAATTGAAGACTCGGTTAAGACCCCACAACGAATAAGTCATCCTACAATGCAAAACACAGAGTGAAATATTTTCCAAACGACAAACCTTAGTTTAGCCAAAATTAACAAACTTTTGATATCAGGTTCACAACCGATCATTACGTACAATCAAATCTTTCACGATGACTTGCTTCATACCAAGAGAGAAAAGCAACATGATAGTAACCCGAGAGTATCCTAAATGATCGGTTTTCTTCTCTATAGGAAGAAAGAATTCAAAACAACATGGATACAGATAAAGCCAAGAGCGAAACAGAACACGAAATGGAGGCAAGCATAGATAATATACACCAACTAACATAAAGATAACTACCTCTAACCATACACCAAAAAGATCCAATAACAAGCCAAAAATTAACATACACACACAGCAACAACAAAAAGATTTATACTGCTTCGAAATGGACAAGCCACAAATTTTAACCAAACCTGGTGGCTTCAGCTGGCAACAAGGATCCAAGCCAAAAACAACCCCTTAGTATCCAACGTTCAAACTCTTGTCCTCTCTTGTCCCATACAGCAAAATAACAAAACATAACAGCAATATATATACACATACAAACCTCCAATGCCTTTCCTTGTGAGGTCTCCAGCTACAAAAATTGCACCAATTCAAAAAAAACAAAACATATATATAAGTGAAGGAATGGATCATATGATGATGGTGAAGAGTGAGATGATGAATGAGAACCGAAGGCGAGTGCTCGGTGTGGGCCCCGGATCGACGGAGGGTGCCGGCGGCGGTGATGGGGTGGTGGTGAAGAGCATTAAGAGAAGGCGGAGGGAGCCGGTGCTGGCGCCCGCAGGGGCCACCGGGAGCAGAGAGGCAGGGACCGCTGACCAGTCGCCGACGACGGGTAGTACTATCAAGAGGAGCTCCAGGTTTCGCGGGGTTAGCAGGTAATTACAAATTATTATCTGATTTAACAAGTTAATACCTCTAATGTGTCAGCAAAATGCTATACACCATGTACCACCGAACTTCCCAGGGCTTCGTCCGTCTCCTTCGCTTTCACGAAAAATTTGCAATATTGGCGCTCTTCATAGCACAATATTGGAAACCATAGTAAAATTATGGCAGATCATTTCTGACCAATATATTGTCAAATTGTCTATAGTTATTTTTATCATTTATTTACAAATTTTGCTAATTCTTAAAAATTCATTTAGTCGGGCAATTAAAAGAAAAAACTAATATCCTGAACCGAGATGGCCTATGCAGCCAAGATGGACAATTATGATCCAAATTTGACAGTCTGATACCGATACTACCAATACTGAGATTTTAAACCGTGTTAAGGACATATGTTTAGAGAGGGAAATAGAGTTGCTGACTTCTTAGCAAAAGAAGCTCTGAATGATCAATGCTCCTGTTCACATGCTACATTCAATCTTCCCAGTTCAGTGCGAAAACTTGCTAGATGTGATATATCAGTGTTTCCTTATGCCAGAGTTTCTTACCAGGATTATTGTAACCAAGTCCTTTCATTAGGCTTTTTTCAGCTCAGTTTGCTTAATTAGTAATTGTAATCTGGTTCATGTCTTGATGTACCAACTCATGTTTTAATAAAGTGGTCCATTCTGGACCTATATTCATAAAAAAGAAAAAGAAAAAAAAGGACATACTTGAAAATTTACAGCATGTAAAATATGACTAGGATCACGGTAATAGGATTTCATCTTGGATCCTATTAGTCGAAACTCGAAAGTTATATGTTTGAGCATCGAAGTTCAAAAACCTTGAGATATATGTTCATCAAAATTTAAACAGTATAAAGGCCGGCTAGTCAAAATTCAAAGTTGTTCAAACTACCATCATAAAACTTATGTGCCACACCATGAAACTTTGGGAGAGAGTGATTGAATATAAGCTAAGAAAGAATGTTAAGATAATAGAGAACCAGTTTGGGTTCATGTCTGGACGATCGATGACAGAGCCAATTCATTTGCTTCAACTTGTCGAGCGTTTTCGAGAGAGAAAAAGAAATTAGAATATGAAATTTATTGATTTAGAGAAAGTGTACGATAAGGTACCTGGAGAGCCATTATAGGGGACAATGATGAAGAAGAAAGTCTCAGTCAACTACATTGACATAATTAAGGACATGTAGGATAGAGTAGTGGCAAATGTCAGAACTCGTGGCGGCCTAACTAGTGATTTTCCGATTACAATTGGCTTGCATCAAGCAACTACATTAAGTCTATTCATGTTTACCATCGTGATAGATAGACTTACTAGAACTATCCAGGACGAGATACCTTGATGTATATTATTCGCTGATGATATTGTTCTGGTAAATGAGACGAAAGCAGGGGTTAATGCCAAATTGGAGCTTTGGAAGGAAACGTTGGAATCTTGAGGATTCAGATTGAGCAGCTCCAAGACAGCATATATGCAATGCAAATTTAGCAAATAGAGAAGTCGAGACCATGGTTGGATAACACATGAAGGCAAGAGATATCACCGAGCGATCAGTTTAGATATCTAAGTTCCAACATCTAAAAGGATGAAGAGATCGATAGTGATGTCAACCAAAGGATTCAAACTGATTAGCTGAAATGGAGGAGTGCAACAGAGATTTTGTGCGATCGTAACTTTCCGCTAAGATTGAAAGAGAAGTTTTGTCGGAATGCTATTCGACCTGCCTTATTATATGGTACAGAATGCTGGGCTCCTAAAAAGTATCATACACAGAAGATGCACGTAGCGAAGATTGCATGCTTCGTTGGATGTGTGGTAACACTAGAAAAGATAAGGTGCGAAATGAGGATATTCATGCAAAAGTTGGTGTAGCACCCGTGGAGGAGAAGATGCGGGAAAACCAGCTAAGATGGTTTGGTCATGTGCAACGCAAACCTATGGAAGCACCGGTTCGACGAATGGATACTCTTGATATAGGCAATATCAAAAGGACGAAAGGGAGACCAAAGAAAACATGGATGGAAGTGATACGAAAAGATATGGTTGCCAAAGGCCTCAATGAAAGAATATTGTTCGGTAGGAGTGAGTGGAGACGGAGGATTCATGTGCTGGACCCGGCATGATTCTCATGTTGGTTCATGTAGCATACCCCATATGCTTGGGATAAAGGGCTTAGTTGTTGTTGTTGTTTAAAGGCCGACTAGGACCAGCATCATGTATCTGCCCTTAGATATGAGCTTAAGATGTAGTTTAGAGCTAAGCATGGAACTTAGATGCTTTTGAACCATAAACCTAAGCATGTATCCTACACTTAAAATGATACATATTCTAAGCCTGTTTCAGTAACTGTTTATGTTCTAAGACATAAATTCATGGCCAAGAAAACCATTGAAAGATTTCAAATTTTATTTCAGACACTTCCGATTATATAGGTTACATAGCATCATTTTTACTTTGGCATCTTACCAGTTCTCTGTGTTCGCCAAAATTTAAATATCATGATCTTGCAGCATCAAACTATATTGTCTTCATATGAAAGATCGATCCAAGTGATAGCTAACAGCTACAATGTTGACCCAGGCATCGATGGACTGGCCGATTTGAAGCTCATCTATGGGATAAAGGATCATGGAATGCAACACAAAGGAAAAAGGGAAAACAAGGTGCATATATATACTGAATTTATGACTCTTAATTATGTTGGTGCATCCCTTAAACTAATTTTTGAGATGTTTATTAATTTTACTTTCAGTTTATCTTGGTGCATATGATGAAGAAGAATCAGCAGCAAGAGCTTATGATCTTGCTGCTCTCAAATATTGGGGACCTACCACCTTCACAAACTTTCCTGTATGTCAACAAAGAAAACATTAACCAAGCACCATTTTGCAAAATAGGAGTAACAACCACAACTTACCGATGAATTTGGAAATTTTCAGGTTACTGACTATGAGAAGGAGATAGAAATAATGCAGAATGTTACCAAAGAAGAGTACCTAGCTTCTTTGAGGAGGTATGTCTTAATTCTCTCATATATAGCCTTTTCCTCTGAAGTTTGAACGAAGATTTTTACTTACACTAAAGTGTGTTATTTGGTCTCACAGAAAGAGTAGTGGCTTCTCAAGAGGTGTATCCAAGTATAGAGGAGTCGCAAGGTATCTATTCGTCGAAACAATGTTTCAAATTCTCGCTAAAGATATATCGATAGCAGATTTAGGACTGAATGTTTTTCGCAAATTGCAGGCATCATCATAATGGAAGATGGGAAGCAAGGATTGGGAGAGTTTTTGGGAACAAATATCTCTATCTCGGAACATACAGTGAGTGTTCTACCTAAACTTCTAAGACCCATTTTGGAACAGAGCGGGATAACCATAGAAACATAATTACAGTTTATGCAACCAAAAAAAAAAAACTCCAGCTTGCAACGCTCTAGATCCACTTTAAAAAAAAGCTTTGATGAGTAGGTTGTTTTAGGAAGTCTTTCAATTCTAGAGACTTATTTGATTTCTCCCCCATATTGGGAGTTAATATTACGGTTGGAATGGATTTTAGATAACTCTGGTTATCTCGGTTTTAAGTTGAGATCGCTGCAATTATCCCAGATCTGAATTTATACAAGTTAGACAACTATACAAAACTCTGATTATCTCTACTATTTTAACTCAAAAGCCGACTGGGTCACAAATTGAAAATTCCGATCTAATTCTGAAAATTCCGATAAAATTTACTTCAATTTTTAATAAATCTTTATTAGTTTAACTTTTTTTATAAAAAAAATCTTCCCAAATATTTGCTAACATATACAGTTATACACATGTTCATCTCATGTAAAAAGACTAGTTCTAACTTAACAACAGAAGCAAAAATATCCTAACTTTGCGATCCGTACCAGGCACTCAAGAAGAGGCAGCCCATGCCTACGACATCGCAGCAATTGAGTACCGAGGTATCAAT
Organism: Agapanthus africanus; assembly: GCA_030015575.1. Taxonomy (NCBI): domain Eukaryota; kingdom Viridiplantae; phylum Streptophyta; class Magnoliopsida; order Asparagales; family Amaryllidaceae; genus Agapanthus; species Agapanthus africanus. Next base: position 520,862,580 of record JASDDO010000012.1, on the reverse strand, counting down.
GCAGTCACTAATTTCGACCTAAGCACATATATTAGATGGCTAAGGCCTGGCTCTTCCAACGGCTTGAACAATCTGCAAGAACCCCAACAAAACACGGGCCAACTCCGTGCCATGACACAACCAACCAACGTCTTTCCAACTAACAGTGAAACCCAGCCACTTATAAACCGATGGCCATCATTCCAGGTCGAAGACTTAGAGCTCCCTTGCAAGCAAGAATACGCACCCTACCAATTTCAAGCCAGCAAGTCATCTCCATCCGCTCTAGGTATTTTACTAAGGTCCTCTATCTTTCAACAGCTCGTGGAGAAGAACTCGAACTCGACGGATGAGGAAATTGACGGATATGATGGGATTTTGTATGAAGGGGAAGCGGACGGGCCAGCTGTTGAGATTGATGAGAATGCCGGCTATTATGATAGGAATGAGCAGGGAATTTGGAATGGTGTTTTGGGGATTCAGTAGGAAATAGAGACTTGAAGTGAAGTCCTTGCCGGAGAGAGTGTCATAGAGAGGACAATGGAGAAAAAAGTTGAAAGCTTTATTTCTCTCGTGTCTGTAAATATCTCTGTACTTGGATTTTCTCTTTGGCACTGAATTAAGAATAAGAAGCAGGGTCGGGTAATCGGTAGCATCGGGAACGTGAATAAAATAACATACATAAATAAGACTGGTATTGATAGTACCGGTAAGTTTGATCTTATTGTATGTGATAATCATAGTTATGCAAATAATTTGAGAACCACTGATGCTACCAGATAGAAATATGATGGGTTAGCGCGAAGTTTTACAAAGCCTGAGTTAATATGGTAAGTCATAAATTAGTAAGCATAAGTGTATGTATGTGTACGTTAACTTAACACAACAAATCTAATATCTGTGGAACAAAATTTTTGACAGAATGAAGTCATTCGTACTAGTGTTCAGATTAGCAACATAAAATCATACTAGAAAGGAATTAGCGGCATAATATGTCAGCTCCTATATAGGAAATTAAGACTAATCTTCTTATTTTTCTCAATCCTGTCAGTTCAAAGTTACATACCTCTAAGAAATTAAGCACCGCCCACACCTTGTACCCTTGCTGTGCAATTTGATTCATCTCGTGGTTTAGATCGAATTTTTAGGGATTTAATGTGTCTCAGTTGCAACATAATTACATACTGGAAGCTATGCTAAGGTAAATATATTTCAATCCTGCTTTAAGGAGTTATTCATGCTATAATTCAAAATTGTCTGAGAAAAATTCGTCAAATCCAATAAATTCACTAGAATAAAATTTAAGGGGATGTACGAACTGTAAAACTCGGTTCTCACTGTTGGTACCCTGAGGAGTGATAATGCCAAGAAGTATTTTAGTACACCCTTTAGGGCGTATATGGAGAAACTTGGCATTATTCATGAATCTTTCTATCCTTGTACCCTCAACAAAATGAGATGGCAGAAAATAAGAATATGTATTTGTTAGAGATCACTCGTACCATTTTGTCTCATATGCGAGTGCCTAAATCCTTTTAGGGATGTAGTTCTTACAGCTAATTACTTGATCAATCCTCCACTGTCCTAGATGGATAGATTATTCATTCTATATTGTTCTCTTCGGTGGCCTCTTTCCCTGTTCCTCTGCGAGTCTTTGAGTGTCTATTTTGTCCATGATCTACAATCTAGGGATCTAAACTGGACCTCAAGGCTATTAAGAGTATTTTTCTTGGGTACTCTCAGACTCAAAAGGTATATCGTTGTTATAGTCCTGAGTTACGTCGTCGATTTATGTCGGCTGATGTGACTTTTCATGAGTCCGCCCCATACTTTTCTACCTCTCATACTCCTGTAAACATGGACAGTGACTTTCCTTCAAAAATCTCATATCTCCTATCACTAGAGAGTACCCCTTCTGAGTCGGTTGATTCATCACCCTCGTGTTGGAGGTCATCCATACTGTTTCCATTGACCCACCTCCTGCGCCTGATTCCCCGTTGTTAAGCCCCACACCACCGGTTATAAGGATGTATGCTTGTCAAGCCCGTACAGCTCATGAACCTCAGCTTCCTGGTGCTAATCTTCCAGAGTCTCAAGCTCCGCCAGAGGCTGGCATTGATCTTCCTATTGCCTTACGGAAAGACACTCGAAGCTGTGTACTTCTCACCCTATAGCTCATCATGGAGCAACTTCTCATTTATCTCCTGCATATCGGGAGTTTCTCTCCTCCCTCGACTTTCATGCTTTACCTAAGTCTCTCTCCGATACTTTATCTCATAAAGGGTGGACCGATACTATGATTGATGAGATGTTCGCCCTCGAACAGAATCAGACTTGGGATTTGGTTTCTCTTCCGACGGGAAAGAAGGCAGTCAGGTGCTGCTGGGTTTATACTGTGAAGTTTCGTCCTGATCCCGCTTGAAAGCACGCTTGGTTGGTAAGGGATATTCACAGACTTATAGGATTGATTATGAGGAGACTTTTTTTCTATGGCCAAGATGGTTTATGTTCATCTACTTATGTCTCTTGCGGCTACTCATTATTGACCGTCGCATCAACTTGATGTGAAGAATGTGTTCTTTCATGGTTTTTTAGTAGAGAAGGTATACATGGAGCAACTATCTGGTTTTGTTGCTCAGGGAGGTCTGGCCTAATTTGTCGATTGAAGAAGTCATTGTATGGCTTGAAACGGTCTTTTTGAGCATGTGTTGGGAGGTTTGTTGAGGTTGTTATTAAGTTTGACATCAGATGGTGTGCTCATGACCATTCGGTGTTCTACCGTAATAACACCAATAACCTTCGTATTCTATTGGTGGTATATGTTGATGACATAGTAATTACTGGCGATAATGTGACCGGTATTGCACAGCTTATGCACAGCTTAAGAATAGCCTTCAAACGAAGTTTCTGACTAAGGACCTTGGAAGCTTAAATATTTTTTGGGTATCAAGATTGCTTGATCGAAAGATGGCATCTATATCTCACAGCGGAAGTATGTGCTTGATATGCTGACTGAAGCTGGGTTGTTAGGTTGCAAACCCATAGAGACTCCAATGGATCTTAATACTAAGCTGCTTCCGGAACAAGGTGATTTGTTTGAAGATCTTGGAAGATACCGACGATTAGTCGATAAGCTAAATTACCTCATCGTCACTCAGCCTGATATTGCATACCCTGCTAGTGCTGCGACCCAATTCATGTCCGCCTCGAGTTGCTCATTGGGATGTGGTGATTCGGATACTTCGATAATTGAAGAATGCTTTAGGGAAAGGTCTACTGTATTTAGATCATGGACATTCTCGGGTAGGACGGATTCCCTGATACAGATTGAGCTGGATCCCCATCTGATCGCAGATCTACTACAGGATATTGTGTGTTTGTAGAAGATAACTTGATCTCCTGAAAAAGCAAGAAGCAGAGCGTAGTGTCTCGTTCTAGTGCCAAGTCAGAGTACCGAGCCATAACGAATACTACTTGTGAGCTTGTATGGATCCGCTTTCTGCTTGGAGAGCTTGACTTTGGGTCCACTTCCTCTATGCGGCTATATTGTGATTGTTGATATGTGAGAGACTAAAATAGTCCCACATTGAAAAAACCGTGTGAGATACATGGATATATGATATAAGATGAGACAAACCTCAACAAGACTAGAGTCTTGTTGTTGGAGCCCACTTATATCAAAATCTCGTGTATACTTATAGATAAAATATATAATCACCTCACTCGTTCTTGAATATATATATTAAAATCAAATATAGTATCAGAGCCCAGATCGATTGGGAACTCAACAATCTCCGAGAGAAGCAGGCTACAAGCACAAAAAAGTGCCTTTAAGAGATCTAGTTCTACAAGTGTTGTGCAATTCACATGACAACCACACCAAGAAAAAGTGATGGTTGCACGTGAGGGGAAGTGTTGAGATATGGGAGATTAAAATAGTCACATATTGGAAAAACTATGAGATACATGAATATAAGATATAAGATGAGATAAACCTTAACAAGGCTTGAGTCTTATTGTTGGAACCCGCTTATATCAAAAACCCGTGTACATTCATAGATAAAATATATAATCACCTCACTCATTCTTGAATATATATATATATATATATATATATATATATATATATATATATATATATATATATATATATAGTGATAATAAGGATGCAATCTATATTGCCTCTAATTCTGTATTCCATGAAAGAACAAAATACATCGAGATTGATCGCCACTTTGTGAGGGAGAAGGTCAAAGATGGGATCGTCGACGCCTACTATGTTCAATATATCCATCAGTTAGCAGATTTATTCACAAAACCTTTGGGAAGAAATAGAGTGCACTTTATTTGTAACAAACTGGGCATGTATGATATGTATGCTGCACGAGCTAGGCATGTATGAAATGTATGCTCCAACTTGAGGGGGAGTTTTAGAATACCCGTATTCTATACGAGTTTCTTATATGTAATTAGATGCTAAGTAGGGATGTAACAACATAATAGCATTGTCTATATAAAGAGAAGGATTAGGATTAGTCTCATCCATCCATTTACATTCCCTAAATTCTTTCTCTTTCTCTCTCTGTCTCTCTTTCACACGAACCATAAAGAAAATATAATGTAGAAACTTGAGACGCGGGTAAAAGTAGAAACTACAAGCTTGAAGCATTGAATAGGTAGATTACTTTAATATATTAATTTCATTATCGGCATCAATCAAAGCCATTAGTCTCCTAAGTTACTTTGTTACTAGGACATGTACGAGCATTGTGCCCCTTTCTCAAAGCATAAACTACATGAATAAGTTTTTGTGCTCTTTAAATTCAATTGGTCCTGCTGCGAATTATGGTTACCTACCTGCATATCCGTGAGTTGAGGACGTGTCCTACGATTATGGCCACCTTGACCACATAACTTACAACAGCAGGACAAGCTACTTTGGTTTCTTCTCTTTGCTTCTTCACTTTATCTTAATTTTCCACAAGTTCAAACATTGTGGCCTCGTTGCCCACACGAGCGGCATTTCAACTGCAATTTTCCCAAACTCTTCCTTAGTGTTGAGCAGTAGTGTTTTCTATGCCCTTCTTCACCGCAGTGACTTGCGCTCACGTGCCGGGTACGTGAAGCGCTCGCGCTCGAGTGCCTTGCGCTCAAGCGCCCAGCGCCCACGTGCCAAGCACGTGATGCGCTAGCGCCTGAGCGCCCAGCGCTCGCGTGCTAGGCACGTGAGGTGCTGGCCCCACGCGTCCTTTGGGCGTTTTCCCCCTTTTATGTACATATATATATGTATATGTATACACACACACTCTACAACACTGTCCCCCGTTAGAAAAAATTTCTAACGGGGCGCTGCCCCGCACCCCGCAAGGGGGCTGCTAGCCCCCTTGACCCCCAGCCCGCTATCCGGGTAGCGGGACCCCCGTAAAAACTCTACGGGGCCCCCGATATATCCAAAACCCCTTTCAAAACACAACGCACGATGCACGTTGAGTTCGCATGTCCTGTTTGACCCGTCAATCGAAGGTTCTCTCGTTCTAAAGGCGAGGGGTAATTAACGACAGCTTAGTCCGCGGCTGCCGGAGATTCGAATCCCCACAATCAATAAACCCCAGCCTACCCTAGGTAGGGGGAATCTGTAATATGCCTGGCAAGCACGTGTGTATTTCCATCTCAATGGGGTGACGAAAAACACCCTACAGCCACCATAACTATCAAGTTCCTACAGAACAACGTGATTCTCCGGTTCGGCATCCCGAGGTGTATCATCACCGACCACGATACAAATTTCGAAAACGAAAAAGTTAAGGAATTCTGCAGCGAATATCGTATTCTTATGAAGTTTGCCGCGGTCGCGCATCCCCAGTGCAACGGGCAGGCTGAGGTCGCCAACCGGGACGTCATTCAAGGTCTACGGACATGCCTAGAAGGACGCCAAAGCAGTTGGGTCGAAGAACTACCCAGGTCTTATGGGCCTTGCGCACGTCGAAGAAGACCCCCACCGGAGAGACCCCTTTCAGCCTCTGCTACAGTACCGAGGCAATGGTCCCAGCGGAGATCGGGCTCCCCCGTTACCGGGTCGAGCACTTCGACGACGAAGCGAACACCTCGGCCCTCCGGACTAATCTAGACGTGCTGTTAGAGAAACGGGACCGAGCTCAGATCAGAACTGCCGCTTACCAACAGCAAACATCCCGTTACTACAACGCGCGAGTCAAGTGCCGCTTCTTCAAAACCGGAGATTTAGTCCTAAGGCGGAACGAGTTCGTCGATCAAGGCAAGCTGCATAAGTTTTCCCCAAAATGGGACGGTCCTTTCGTCGTCTCCGAAGTCCTGCCCGGCGGAGCCTATCGTTTACAAGACGCGAATGGTCGCAAGTTTCCACGGCCTTACAACGCTGAGAAGCTCAAGTTGTACCTCTGAAAAGAATGTCTGTGAATGTATGTTTCTTCTTTCACCAAAGCGATGTAAATTCCTCTAAGTTCTTTTTATTTAAATGATAAGAAGGAAGCAATAGAGCATTGCAAAAAGGAGAATTTTATTCATTCAAAACGTATTGTAGGCTCCTTGGCCTTACAAAAAAAAATTACAACAGCGGGGGAAGAAGGTGCAAGAAATATTCCTCGTGATACTCCGAGGAAATTTCCGCCAGCCAAGCCCTTGCCGCCTCTGACCTTTGCTTCTGATGCTGTCCGCAAACCCTCGTGGCCACGGACGGGCCATAAAGCTCTACGGGCGGGCACCCATCGGCGAGATGCCTCAATTAGTAACACTCGAGGACGAGTGCCACCGATCGATCCCGCCGACTCATCGAGATCAGGCCGAAGCAGCACAGCGATCTCAGCTTACCAACCGCCTCTTCCTTCAGTTGCTCGGACAAGGGGTTGTGCAGCCCCGGTAACGCCCTCCAGATCGAGTACATCAGCAGTTGAAGCAGGGGGGATCGTCGGGGAAGCAGGCGGCCAAAATGGTCCTCCACACGCCGAACCACCGCCTGAAGCATCTCATCGGAGCACAGCTGGTCGTACAAGTATACGTCCTCGAAAGAAATGATCTCGGGGATGGAGAAAGGGAATTCGTCCATCCTTACGTTTTGGGGATGGAGAAAGGAATGAGCAACACGCCCTCTCTGTTTTATAGCCCCACAGCGCTTTCAAGAGTCCAACAGTCGCTCGTTTCTTTCAATATTGTACTGCTAAGCGGCGGATATCCCGTCTTTCTCGATGAACCGAAGTCGGAGCGACGTGGCTCTTCTAAACGCTTCGCCTTCCCCCATGCGTTCATGACACATGTCATCCGCAACGGTCACTTTTCCCGATGTTCACACACCAGGGAAGGTCAGACGGAACCACGCAAATTCACCGAGCAGCTTCCCTGCTCGGTCCATCCTTAGCAAGCCACTACATGCTCTTCCGCACTAAGGATCAAAGCCCTCATCAAGAGACCACTGAGCAGCTACCCTGCTCGGTCCATCCTTGGCTGGTAATCTCTTACCCCACAACGCCAAGGATCAAAGCCTTCATCAAAAGGCCACTGAGCAGCTACCCTGGTCGGTCCATCCTTGACTGGTAATCTCTTACCCCACGATACCAAGGATCAAAGCCCTCATCAAGAGGTCACTGAGCAGCTACCCTGCTCGGTCCATCCTTGGCTGGTAATCTCTTACCCTACGACGCCAAGGATCAAAGCCCTCATCAAGAAGCCACGGAGCAGCTACCCTCCTCGGTCCATCCTTGGCTCGTAATCTCTTACCCCACGATGCCAGGGATTAAAGCCCTCATCAATAGGCCACCGAGCAGCTACCCTGCTCGGTCCATCCGTGGCTGGTAATCTCTTACCCCACGACGCCAAAGATCAAAGCCCTCATCAAGAGGCCACCGAGCAGCTACCCTGCTCGGTCCATCCTTGGCTGGTAATCTCTTACCCCACGACGCCAGGGATCAAAGACCTCATCAAGAGGCCACCGTGCAGCTACCCTGCTCGGTACATCCTTGGCTGGTAATCTTTTACCCCACGATGCCAGGGATCAAAGCCCTTGTTTCCCCCAATCAGAGCAAAGCTCTGTTGGAAATTCAAAATTCAAATTTTGAAGCAACGCTTCAAATCTCGGGCGCAACGCGCCACGTGTCAGGCGCAGATGCATCAGCACAGCGCCCAAGGCAGCGCACCCAATCAGAGCAAAGCTCTGTTCAAAGCAAAGTCAAAGGAAGCAACGCTTCAGTTGCGCAAGCACTGCGCTGCGCGACACGTGTCAGCGCAGATGCGCTAGCGCAGTTGCGCTGCGCTGTGCGCTGCGCGATACGTGTCAGCGCAGATGCGCTCGCGCAGTTGCGCTGCGCGACACGTGTCAGCGCAGTTGCGCTGCGCTGTGCGCTGTATGACACGTGTCACGCTCTGGAGCATTTGCGCCAAAACAGAATTAAGATTCTAAAAGAAATCTTTCTGTTCTTGTTAAAATAAAAAGATTTTCTTCTGTAAAACAGAAGTCCTTGGATCAAAGATCCAACGGTGGGGGAGATTCCACAAATCACTCAGAGAAAGATCTCTTTAACAAATTTATGGGCACTATAAAAAGGACCCTAGACCTCAATTCAAAGGCATCAACATTTTGTGAGAAATTAAACAGAGAGAACTCTGAAGAATTGGAGAGAAATCCTCAAGAACAAAAAAGGTAAAAAGCCTTTAGAAAAAGAGAAAATTCTCTTATGAACAGATCATGGATCTAAAAACAAGATCAATGATCTTTAATAAAAAACAAAATAAAAATAGTGCTTTGCACTTTTTATGAACCTCTGGTTCCTGAAATAAGAAAAAGATTGTTTTTCTTTGATCTAAATTAGATCAAGAAATCAAATAGTGCTCTGCACTTCCTTTATGAACCTTTGGTTCTTGAATCTAAAAGATTCTCAAATTAATAGTGCCTTACACTTATAAATTTGCACTGTTGCGCTCTTGGGCTGGCGCAAGCCACCAGAGAGCGCCACGTGTCAGCATCTGAACCAGTTGCGCTACGCGCTTTTGAAATAGAGTTTTGCTCTCTGAAATTGGCGCAACTCACCAGAGCGCGCCACGTGTCAGCAGCGTAAGCGCAGCGTACTAGCGCAGCGCACTAGCGCAGCGCACTGCGCTGCATGACACATGTCATCATCACAAGCGCTTGCGCTCTTTGATTGGCGCAAAGCGCCTGAAAATGCAATGCATTTCCTCTGCTAAAGGGCCAGGCCCAAGTCAAAAAGACCTAGCATGCCAAAATAAATTGCAAAGCAATAAAAAGGGGCAGAGCCCAAGTGAAATTGATGCTCTGCATCATTTATAAATGGGCAGAGCCCCAAAACAAATTGATGCTCTGCATCCTTTATGGGCAGAGCCCAGATCAAAGTAAAAAGAAATGCAATGCAAAAACAAATAAAAACGATGAGTATTTTCCAACTGGAATTAACCCAATCATGGCCATAAGTCCTCAAATTAAATTGACTGAGCACGTCGGCTCTCTTAAATTAATCTACATCCGGTTCAAGGGTACATCTCCGAACTCCTCTGACACATGTCGTTGTAATCCTTCAATGACGTCAGAGAGGTGACGGGTCCCGACAACCACACATCAATATAGACTGCGGGGTCCTTAAACTCGTGGACCGAAACGTCCTTAAACTAATGTTGGACCGAAACGTCCTTAAACTAATAATGGACCACCACGTCTTTAAACTGGAACATAGACCACCACGTCCCTAAACTAGAATACGGACCACCACGTCCCTAAACTGGAATGCGGACCACCACGTCCCTAAACTGGCAACGGACCGCAACGTCCTTAAACTACCTATGGACCACTACGTCCCTAAACTGGAACAATAGAGCCCCCAAATGCTCTTTTGCCGGATCTAAACGATCCCGTTTAAGTCGATCTCAGCCTCAAACACGGCTAACGTATCCTTAAACATTCAAATGGACTATAAAACTCCAAATCAACTTTGGCTCAAGGGTACATCTTTGAACTCCTCTGACACTTATCGTCGTAATCCTTCAACGACGTCAGAGAGGTGATGAGTCCCGATGGCCATGTATTAAATGGATCCAGACGATCCCGTTAAGTAGATCTTAGTCTCAAACAGGACTAACGTATCCTTAACGAACGTTTAAGTTGATCTTAGCCTCAACATGGCTAATGTATCCTTAAACTAAAAACACCAAACCCAAATCTAAGTAAATACGGATTTGGACTAATCCACGTCTTACGGGCGACGGCATTACTCAGTCTCCGTATACAATCCACGGGCAACCACAAACAAAACAAATATACACGACACGAAGTGAAATTCTGGAGAAGGAGAAAGTGGCTACCGCGATGCGGTAGCGTAATTAACTGCAGGGGCTTGCGCCTGCAGGGAAGAGCGTCCCCACAATCAAAAACCCCTCAAGCGAGGGGGAATCTGACGAAGTCTGCTACATCGGCCGCATCCGCCTAAACCTCCGATACACGGTGCCATAAATCAACTTGGCATCTTCGGAGAGGTGGACGGATAAAACCATATAGCATCTGCCCCGAATCTCAGCGTCAGGCCATCACGGTCATGTGCGCCGTCCTTCGGAGGGGAACAGATTCTGGCACGCCCGGTGGGACCTTTTCCTCTTTCCACTCCACACTTCGTGAGTCGTACTCGCGAACCAATCGCGGTTTGTTAGATGGTTGCCTTTGGATTTCAAGTTACTAAGATTTAATCTTTTTCCTGGCGCAGAACTCAAGCATCAATGGCCTCTAACTGCACCAACTGCTCGAAGTGCCACTGCAACGGATGCTCCACCTCCCCCGGAGGTGTAGCATATGGGCCTCAAGCGGCTTCCTTCCTCGCTCTGCCGGTAGACCAGGTGACCCAGGCCACCACCGGCCTGTTTTTCGGGACCATGATCCCACCTACAAGCTTCTCTATGCCAATACCTGCACTGGAAGTGAACAAGAAGTCGGTCTTCGACCGACTCACTGCTACGACGGCCCCTGTCAACGGGTCGCCCACTACCAAACCAACAACCTCTGTTTTCGCCAGGCTGGATCAGAACTCTAAATTGGCTGTCCTAAGGAAGGCAATAACTGCTGCTCCAGAAGTCGTCAAGGCGGCTTCCCCTGTCAAAGAGTCAGTCTTTTCAAGACTGACGATTCCTGCTCCTGCCCCTGCTCGAGGATCCGTCTTCGACAGGTTGAATATCACCCTTCAAAAGACAACCTCAGTCTTTAAGAGGTTAATACCAGCGGCGCCTCATTCAGACAGGGGGCAAAAAGAAGCTGTCTCAATCTCCGAGCCAGTCCCAACGGCTCGTCATGCTCGACGTCGCCATTGGCGACGAGTAAGGAAGGCAGGGGGCAACTCCCCCTCAGGGCTAACTCCACCGGCTCCAATGGTGGAAGTCAACGCTGTTGTTCCAACAGGGAACAACTTTGAACTGCTGAGGAGGGTACGTAAGAACTCTCCAACCGCTACATTGAAAAGATCTCCTCCGCCCGCGGAGAGAGTTCCGGAAACAAAACAGGAACAGCCCCCTCAACGGCTGTCCTCAAAAATATACAAAGTTTGGCGAAGGGTTCAAGACTCTGTAATTGACCCAGATCGCTCTCGTCAACAGAAAAAGGCGAAAGTGGAAAAAGAAAAAGACCGTCCTATTAAGCAGCAGAGGACAACAATCGCTAGGGCGCCCACTGCAACGGCCCCCTCCACTTCAACGGCCCACAAAAGAAGAAGGCCGGAGAAAACCCTTGCGCCCGCGGCGAATATCAAAGGTGGTGAACCCAAACGCCCTAAGTCAGGGGGCATTGTAGTTCATACCGTCTACGTGGCGTCTGGTAAAGAGGACAGTCGCATATCTACGGGTCATCGACCGCTTACGCGATCAGTGACCAAAGCACAGGAGCAGCAACAGAAGCTCCAAGAGATGATGAACGCTATGGTCGCACTTGCTGGGCCAAAAGAAAACCCTGAAATGTCCTCGGATGAACGCCAAGAGAAAGAAACCGACGCCGAATTCCTTCGTCGGATATTGGAGAAGAAGGACAAAGAGGCTGCTGAACAAGCAGCCAACATACAACGTATGGGCCTCCTGTTCGAAGACATGGTGGGGATGATGATCCAACAAGATCCTCCGGCCGAAGATCCCCCGATCATCCTTAGAGACAATAGGGGAGAGACATCAAATCCTCCGCCAGCTCTGTCGATGGCTAAGGAGGATACAATCTCCAAAGCTGAATTGGACGAGTACATAGCTCAACAAATACGGGTTCATCATGTGGCTGAAGCAGCTGGCCAGGTCGTAAAAACGGGGCGGCCATATCCAAGTTGGTACGATCAAATCAAGTACCCGCCGGGCTACACAATTCCCAAGTTCCATGTTTATAAGGGGACGGGCAATCCCCACCAGCATGTTGCCCAGTTCAGGGCACTCTGCGGTAACACCGGCGGTGATGACAAGCTGTTGCTTCGCCAGTTCGTTGGAAGCTTATCAGATACAGCGTTCGAATGGTACTCTGAGCTCCCGAATGACTCTATCAAGACCTTCGCGGAGATGGAGCTGTTGTTTACTCAGCGTTTTGCAAGCGCCAGCGAAAGTACCCCAATGACGGCACTGATTAACGCCAGGGTAAAGCCAGGCGAGACGTGGGTTCAGTACGCTATACGATGGCGGAACTTATGGTCGAAGTGCGAGCAGCGCATTGAAGAAGCTCCTGCGGTGGGTATGTTTGTGGGAACCCTTGATCCGCAAGCAACCATCTCGCAATTTATGATGTTTTTCAAGCCGACTACCTTCCAGGCCTTGATTGACAAGCTAGCGCAAATGGATCAGATGGGCCATAAGCCTCCTCTTCCAAAGCCGGACTCCCGAAATGACAAAGGGCAAGGAAAGGCAATCGTTGTCGCTAATGCTCAACAACAACCGAGCGACTCGAAGCCAGTTGCTCGTCAAAATAATATGCGCCCATACGTAGACCTTGAGGAGAGACTAGGGCGTCCTTACTCGTTTCCCCGCGATAAAACAAGAAGGTTATTCGAGCTGGCATTGCGCAACAGACTCATAAATCTGCCGGATCCAAAACGTCCGTTGCAACCAAGTGACGTCAACGAGCCCAACTACTGTCCTTATCATCGAGTACTAGGTCATCCGATCGAAGACTGCTACGTTTTCAAGAATTGGCTTGAAAACCAGTACCGACAGGGCAAGTTCGCGTTATCTGACAAATGGAAGGTGAATCCCCCGCAGCCCCACACCTCTAAGGGGAAGAATACGCCGGGGGCAACATGTTCCGTCGTTGAAGAAGCTCCTTGGGAGGTTGTATTATCAGCCAAGACAAAGAGGATGCTAAACGATCTTCAGACATGTCCAGCAATCAAGTGGAAGAACCCGTTGGAACCGCAGGTCATTGAAAGGATGTTGAAGCCACGTCCAACTCCAAAGACCAATGGTGGTGGCTCAAGCACTCGCAACCAGCCGTCAAAATCCTCGAAGAAGAAGGAAAAGAAGTCAAAGAATCCCGTGAAGCCTGGCGACAAGCGCACGGACTTGCAAAAACAAATTGACGCGCTGGAGGAATACAACCAGAAGGCATAGACTCCCATTACATTCCAAGAGTTCCTCAATCACGTCTTTCAAGAAGAAGATGGGGGAGAAAGTTCACCTGATGAATCTGAAGAATATGTGGCGAGCTGTCATGTGATTTCTCATTCGTTCATGAAAGACGAGGAGACTCCTTGTACTGAAACGCTGGGGGCAGATCTTGAACCAAAATTTCCGGAGCTATTTGATGAAATGATTGACGCGTTCCTTAATGAAGCTCGATTGAAAAGTAAAGCTGATCGAGAACGCGAGATGGCTATATTTGAAAGGGCCAAGCATCAGCGACTTGATGAAAGAGCTGAGACGATCCCGCTGGAGCAAAATGCCTCCACCGTTGACAAAAGCCAATTCAAGATAAAGAAAAGGTTTGCTAAGGCCATATCAATGGGCATGAAGCTACCATCCTCTGAAGGAAACATCACCGGTGAATTGGAAATGCACCCCTCCTATTGCTTATATCATCAGAAGGTTTCGCACCCCACTCAAGAGTGCAAAACTTTCGATAGATGGTGGCAAGGATACGTTGCTCATCGACAACACTTTAAACGGGAAAAGCGTAAAACTCGTCGGGAGCAAAGAAATACGACCGAAGAGCTTGAAAGAACTACCGGCGATTGTCGCATGGTTAATACCAGCGGGTCACAAGTGCCTACATTCGGGAGCGATTCTGATGAGGAGCTGGAACTTACCCCTCTCTTTAAAGAGTCCACTTCGGGAAAAGAAGAAGAGCCGAAGGTCTGCGAAAATATTCGGCTGCGGAATCGGACGCTGCCTGAAAAGAACCTCGGACCCTCAAACAGAAAAGATAAAGGGAAAGAAAAGGTCTCTGAAGATATCATCTTAGATGACCAAATTCTGTAGGAGCTAAGCGCCAACAACCCGCCGAAGAAGAATAAGGTGGATTATAACGTCCTAGCGCACCTGAGGAAATTACCCTCATAGCTCAGCATTCTCGACGCCCTTTTGCTATCAAAGGAGGCGAGAGATTCGTTGATCAAGGCACTACAAGATCCGGAACAATTCCAAGCTTGCCTGGCCGAGGAAAAGATGAAGGATGAATTGGAGGAAGTGCACACGGCCGATGTCACTTTCGGCGACGAGGACCTTCTCCTTGGGACGTGCGAACACAATCGCCCTCTTTATGTCTCAAGATACTGCCACGATATTAAGATAGGCAAAATCCTGATAGACAATGAATCCTCCGTTAATCTCCTCAACGTGCGGGTGTTAAAAGAAATCTGCATGAGCGTCCAGCACCTTGCTGGTGACAAGATCACCAACTCCGGGTTCGACTCCCAGTCATCAAGAACTCTTGGGTCTGTGATACTGACGCTACGCTTCGGGCTACTCGTCACGGACGTCAAATTCCACGTCATAGACGCCAAGACATGCTACAATGCTTTGCTCGGCCGACCATGGTTACATGAGTACAACATCATCCCTTCTACGCAACATTAGTGTATAAAGTATTTTAAGGATGGTTTCGAGTATACCGTGACGGGAGAGCTGAACCCGTTCTCTGTGAACGAGGTCCGCAAATATGAAGATGCCAAATACTTCTTACCGGATTTCGAAGACACGGAGAAGTGTCACAAGCCGGAGAACAAAGCTAACGCCACTATCCCGGTCTTCGGCAGTGATACTGAAGAGAAAGAGGAGATAGTTTATTCGGGTCCACCCCAACACAACAAGCCAGGACCGTCCACTCCTACGTTGGTCTTTGGTAGCGATTCGGAAGATGAGATCCATGGTGTATTCTCTGCTCGACCTTCAATACGAACGTCCGCTGACGAAGAGCAAAGTCTACAAGTCGCCATAGTGCCGCTTAAACACCATAAAGAACTGGATGCACTTAATATTTACAATATAGAAGAGCTGCAAACGTTCTATATCCCTCCCAGGAGAGAAAGCAATTCTGTTCTACCGCTCTGAAGAAACCAAGATGGAAAAAGAAATCTGGCATGGCGCAGATCCTACGCTCGACAGGTTTCAGCCTATCCGTCTTCCCAGATATTATACGGAAGGTTTGAAAAAGCTGCTGAAACTCCAAAGGATATCCTTCAAGCAGACCGTTCGAAAAGCCAAGTTCTATGACAAAGTCTGGAACGTTCCCGGGACTCAACGCAAACTGCCTAATGGGAAAATGGAGACAATCGGGCTTGGATACATCCGGTCAAAGGAACGAGAGCTACTAAACAGCTGCTATGTCATGTATGACTTCGATGAAGAAGCGGACGCTCAATGGAAGGACGCTAATCCTGAAACAGTAAAAGTTCCAGATGCAAAAGAGCCCAGTCTGTCGTTCGAAGAACAGATGGATAAGCTTATAAGGGAAGCGGGTCAAAAAGTCCGAGACGACCATAACCGCGAAATGGTCATCTATGAGAAAGCCAAGACGCAACGCCTTCTCCAACAGGCCGTGAAGGATGAAAATGCCGCTCCTTATCAACCTGTTATAAAGAAGGCTCGGCGCAAAAGCAGAAATAAGTCGAAAGGCCAAAAAAGCGCTCAACAGCAACAAAGCAGGGCTAAGAAGCCACGCAAACGGGAGTCGAGCGTTATTGATCTATCCCTTATGAAGAAAATGGGTTGAGCATACTCGTTTCTGCGGGACAAGACGAAGAAGATACTTGACCTCGCTCTAAAACATCAGATGCTTACATTGCCGGAGTCTAAACACCCCGAACAAGCGGACGAGATCTCACACCCGGACTATTGCTTTTATCACCAAGTGATAGGGCACTCTCTCGAGGACTGCTTCACCTTCAAGAATTGGGTCGAAGATCAGTATCAACTTGGCAAGTTCGCTCTGTCCGACAACTGGAGGGTAGCGCCGCCACAGAAGCACGAACCCAAGGCCACGAAAGAACAACCAGTTCCACATTGGGATTGGAAGCGAATTCGTACTTGTCATGTAATAACGATATCAAGAGAAGAGCTCGAGAACATGGATGACCTTCCCTGGTGCTTTGAAAACAGCAACGACGAGGTAATCTCAGAATTTCCGCCACCGCCAAAAGAGCTGGAAGATGGAATCCATACCACAGCAGATAACCTTAAGAAAATTAAGTTGGGAACGGCAAATGACCCGCGACCGACATTCATCAGCGAGCTGCTATCTGAAGAAAGGGTGGCTGCGTTAAAGGATGTGCTTCTACAGCATAAAGATTGCTTCGCATGGAACTATTCCGAAATGCCGGGACTAGATCCAGAAATTGCTGTGCACAAATTGGCGATATCCCCGGACGTCAAACCAGTCGAGCAGGCGCCGAGAAAGATGCGGCTCGAGCTTGAGATGAGTATCAACGCCGAGGTCAAGAAGTTAATCGACTCTGGCTTCATCCAGGAAGTTCAATACCCTGAATGGATCGCCAACATCGTCCCGGTGATGAAGAAAAATGGGACAGTGTGCATATGCGTGGACTTCCGGGATCTCAATAAAGCCTGCCCGAAGGACGATTTCCCAGTGCCAGTCACCGAACTGATGATAGACAATACGTCCACTCATGAGGTTTTCTCCTTCATGGACGGCTCATCGGGGTATAACCAGATAAAGATGCATCCCGAAAACCAGAAGCATACCGCTTTTCGGACCCCTTTGGGAATATTTTGTTACAAGGTAATGCCCTTCGGTCTAAAGAACGCCGGCGCCACCTATCAGAGGGCCATGACGAAGATCTTCGATGACCTTATACATGAAATCGTCGAATGCTATATCGACGATCTCGTGGTTAAAAGCAAATCATACGAGGAACATCTCGAGCATTTGAAGACTGTATTTCAACGCCTTCGACAATATAACTTGAAAATGAACCCTCTCAAGTGTGCATTCGGAGTTTCTTCGGGCAAATTCCTGGGATTCATCGTCCGACACCGGGGTATCGAAATAGATCTGTCAAAAATCAAGGCGATCATGGAAATGCCTCCGCCGAGAACTCTCAAACAGTTGCGATCTCTCCAAGGGAAGCTCGCATACATACGGCGATTTATAGCCAATCTTTCAGGTAAGTGCCGTCCTTACAGCCACCTGATGAAGAAGGGAACCCCGTTCGTCTGGGACCAGAAATGCCAAGGTGCACTAAACGAAATCAAGCAGTACCTGCAAAACCCGCCAGTGTTGGCTGCTCCGGTTAAGGGAAAGCCTCTCATTCTTTATACAACCGCCCTCGAAGGTTCTTTAGGCGCATTATGGGCACAAGAGAACGATCTAGGGAAAGAAAGAGCACTCTACTACTTAAGTCGAGTTCTGCTGGGGGCAGAAAGCAACTACTCCCCTATTGAAAAACATTGCCTGGCGTTGATCTTTGCGATAACAAAGCTTAGACACTATGCGTTGGCGCATGAGGTCCGTCTCATTTCAAAGGTGGACCCCCTTAAATACTTGATGTCAAAGGCCATATTGACGGGACGACTCGCTAAATGGGCCCTGCTCTTGATGGAGTTCTCGATAACATATCAACCTCTCAAGGCAGTGAAAGGCCAGGTCATCGCCGACTTCCTCGCTGAGCATCCGATACCGGCCGACTCTCCTTTAAACTGCGATCTTCCAGACGAACATGCGTTTGATGCGATCGACGGTGGTGATACCCGATGGGAGCTTTATTTCGATGGAGCATCTTCCATGAAGAAACGCAAACAAAGTACCCCTATAATCAAATCGGGGGTAGGACTCATCTTTATAACTCCACAAGGAGGGATAATGCGCTTTGCTTTCTCCCTGACGGAGCCGAGGACAAACAACGAAGCCGAATATGAAGCTTTGATAGCAGGCCTCGAGATCGCCATCGACATAGGAATTGAAAACCTCCTCATATACGGAGACTCCCAGCTGGTCGTTAGTCAAGTAAATGACGACTACTAGACGTGCAAGCCAGAATTGGTAAAGTACGGCGAAAAGGTGCAACAATTGTTGACCCAAATTCCCTCTTATACTTTGGAGAGCATACCGCGTGCGGAAAACAGCAAAGCAGACGCGTTGGCCAAACTTGCTAAAGAACTGGCTGACGAGAACCTCGATGATGTTAGAATCGTGGTACAAAGCCGTCGAGTGCTTGCCCCAGCAGAAATATCTCCGGAATCATCCGAAGAAAAGGGAGCGAGCGAGCGGACGACCCTGCAAGTAAAAGATTGGAAAAATACCGAGGATTGGAGAGAAGTCTTCATAGACTACTTTAAATCCCAAGAAGCGTCCACAAGACATCAGCTCATGAAGCGGGCTCTATCTTTCGCCTTCGTCAACGATACTCTGTACAAGAGATCGTTTGATTCTCTGTGGTTGAGATGCCTGGGACCTGACGAAGCGAAAAGAGTCGTTCAGGAAGTTCACGACGGACTCTGCGGTTCTCACCAAGCGGGCCCAAAGATGAAGTTGAAGATAAAACGGATGGGCTACTACTGGCCCACGATGATTCAGGACTGCCTCGAATATGCGAAGCAATGCCACTCATGTCAAATTCATGGGGATTTCATCCATCAGCATCCAAATCCATTACATCCAACGGTGGCTAGCTGGCCGTTCGAGATGTGGGGAATTGACATAGTCGGCCCTATCGAACCAGCATCGTCTAGGGGACATCGTTTCATCCTGGCGACGACTGACTACTTCTCTAAATGTGCAGAAGCAGTACCGTTAAGAGAAGTTAAGACGGAGAATATCCTCCATTTCTTCAAAACGCATGTCATATATCGGTTTGGAACTCCGCGACGGATCATCTCCGATAACGGGCCAGCTTACAGAAGCCACAAGATCAGTCGCTTTGCGCAACAGCATAATATAGACTGGAGATATTCCTCGGTTTATAATCCGCGAGCTAACGGTCTAGCTGAGGCCTTCAACAAGACCTTGACAAAGATCATGAAGAAAATGGTGTCCCGAAATAAGAAAGACTGGTACGAGAGACTGCAAGAAGCTCTCTGGACATATCGAACTACGTTCAAGACGGCCACAAGTACAACGCCGTACGCGTTGGTATTTGGGACGGAAGCAGTACTCCCCCTCGAGATAGAGTTACCCTCTCTACGAGTGGCAGTCCACTACGAGCTGACGGACGAAGAAAATGCTCACCTTCGGCTTGAGGAGCTTGACGCCCTTGATGAAACCCGGCTCATAGCGCAACAAAATCTGGAGGCCTATAAAGCAAAGATGACGCGCTCATATGAAAGACTGACCCGACCGAGGACATTCCGCCAAGGCGAACTCGTGTTAGTGGTCAAAAGGCCTATGATCCCCAATCGCGCCAAGCGGGGAAAATTCGAGCCAAACTATGAAGGCCCGTACATCATAGATAAGGTCTACCAAGGTGGGGCCTATCTACTCATGGACATGCACGGTGAAAGGCCTTTCAGGCCAATAAACGGTCACTTCCTAAAGAGATACTACGCTTAATGAGCCACGGCCTAGATCAATGATAGATGACGACGACTATGTCTGCTCGCTATCTTCCTAAGCTCAAGCTTTATAAGCAGTAGCTGGCCTTCTCCATGACGGACCGAAATGTCCTTAAACTAATAGCAGACCGAAACGTCTTTAAACTACTACCGCAGCACCTTTTAGGCTGACGAGATATAAAAAAAACATATAAAAATAATAAAATAAAATAAAACGGTATGTCCATAAGCAAAAAGGGCACGGATGAAAACCCGAAAGGGCTCCGTGAGTAAAAACAGCAGGGCTACCGGCGAGTGTTCGTGAAAACCCGAAGGGGCGCGACCTCGTAAAAAAAATATATAAAAAAAAGAAAAAAAAGGGTATGTCCATAAGCAAAATGGGCGCGGATGAAAACCCGAAAGGGCTCCGTGAGTAAAAACAGCAGGGCTACCAGCGAGTGTTTGTGAAAACCTGAAAGGGCGCAACCTCGTTAAAGGACACTTATAGGGTCCTCTCGACCTTGTAAGGAGAAACCACCCGCGTGAGATCCTTACGACTCACATGGGAGCAGCACACTTAGGGATCCCCATGATTCCTAAGGAGAAAATACACTTGCGAGATCCTCACAACTCGTAAGGAGAACTCTCTTACGGGACCCTCACGGCTCATAAGAGTTGAAAGTCTTAAGTTACAGAGACCTAAACCTGTGCTTAAGCAACCCCCACAACTTCCGATATTACCCTACAAGTGGCTCAATACTGACCCTTGTATACAATCCACGGGCGTGAATAAACATTTCCCTAACCAAGTCTCATCCGTGACTGGGGATATGTTCGCATGGTGAACAACCCTTGTAAATCCTCTCGATTTATGAGGAGAAAACCCTCCTGTAGGATCCTTACGACTTACAGAGGAAACTAACACTTAGGAATCCTCACGATTCCCAAGAAGAAAATACACCTACAAGATCCTCACGACTTGTAGGGAGAAATAATTTTGTGAGACCCTTACGGATCATGAAGTCAAAAGCCTTAGTCGACAGGACCCTAACCCTGGTCACTAAGCCACCTTTGTTCGACATCGACAGAGGCAGATGATGATTCGCTCCTGGGAATATCCCAGTTGTAACGGTGCTGATGCCGAAATCGGTTTACAGCGAAAAGCCAGTAGGCCGCACATGCATATGAAATAGCCGAAAAGATGGGGCAACTTGCAATAAAAAGCAGCAAGTAAAAACGTATGCACACGAAATAACCGAAATGATTGGGCAACTCGCAATAAAAAGAAGCGAGTAAAAATAAAATAAATAGCCGAAATAATTGGGCACCGTGAAAAATAGCCGAAATGATTGAGCAATCGCGACCTTCGCGATATAAAAGCTGAAATGATAGAGCATCATGGAGATAAAACAAAAAAAATGATGATAAAACTTTGGCCCTACAGTTAAGATCACATCGATCCCTGTATACAATCCAAGGGCGTAAACAAAGAGGGAACCATACTTTCCCAACAGGCTCCGCCAGAAGACGAAGCCAAATCTCGACGGTTCAGTCCAACCCCAAGGAAACAAATAATCCTTGGCGCTAGGGAAACGAATAATCCTTAGCAAATTCTTCGACTCACGGATACAAACACTCCTTGACGAGAGCCTCCTGATCCGCGTTGACTCGCAGAGCAACCAGTGCCTCCGTGGGAAATTCTCGACTCGTTTCAAACCCCAAGAAAACAAATAATCCTTGGCGCTAGGGAAACAAATAATCCTTAGTAAATTCCTCGACTCACGGATACAAACACTCCTTGACGAGAGCCTCCTGATCCGCGTCGACTCGCAGAGCAACCAGTGCCTCCGTGGGAAATTCTCGACTCGTTTCAAACCCCAAGGAAACAAATAATTCTTGGCGCTAGGGAAACAAATAATCCTTAACAAATTCCTCGACTCACGGATACAAACACTCCTTGACGAGAGCCTCCTGATCCGCGTCGACTCGTAGAGCAACCAGTGCCTCCGTGGGAAATTCTCGACTCGTTTCAAACCCCAAGGAAACAAATAATCCTTGGCGCTAGGGAAACAAATAATCCTTAGCAAATTCCTCGACTCACGGATACAAACACTCCTTGACGAGAACCCCCTGATCTGCGTCGACTCGCAGAGCAACCAGTGCCTCCGTGGGAAATTCTCGACTCGTTTCAAACCCCAAGGAAACAAATAATCCTTGGCGCTAGGGAAACAAATAATCCTTAGCAAACACCTCGACTCACGGATACAAACACTCCTTGACGAGAGCCTCCTGATCCACGTCGACTCGCAGAGCAATCAGTGCCTCCATGGGAAATTCTCGACTCGTTTCAAACCCAAGGAAACAAATAAGCCTTGGCGCTAGGGAAACAAATAATCCCTAGCAAATTCCTCGACTCACGGATACAAACACTCCTTGACGAGAGCCTCCTGATTCGCGTCGGCTTGCAGAGAAACCAGTGTCTCCGCGGGAAAATTCCCGATTCGTCTCAACTTACAAGATGAAGCCTCAGGCAGCAGGGACTAAAAAACTTGCTTCCTGAACAATGGGACCCTGCAAGTCGATCCAAAAAGATCTCTTGCATACTATTCACGGGTCTCACTCTCCGAAGTCGAGTTTCGACAAGGAGGGAAACAACCGCTTACGAGTCCTCTCGACTCATAAGAGGGAAAAGTTCTCTTACAAGCTCCTTACGACCTATGAGAGAAAACACACTTAGGAATCCTCACGACTCCTAAGGAGAAAAACCCACCTACGAGATCCTCTCGATCCGTAGGGAGAAAAGTCTCTACGAGACCCTCACGGCTCATAGAGTTGAAAAGTCTTAGGCAGCAGATCTGAACCTGCGGCCTAAGCCATCACTATTTCTTGAGGAAATCAAGATGCTTGCTCTAATCATCCGTCAACCATGTTTACTAAGGTGGCATGCTGATAGTAAAAGAAAGAAAAGGCGGAGAAATGACATAAGACATCACAGAAAATGTGTATCTTTTATTCATAAACTTGATTGAGTACAGGATACATTGTGCTAAAGGATAAAAAATATATATATACATTTTTTATTTACAAGTACAAACAATACAAGGAGAGTTACTGAGAAGGAAGCGTCCTGCATAGCTCTAGCAATTGTTCGCGCACTTCCTTCCCCACTTTCTCCTGATCGGCCACCACTGCCAACTCCGCCTCCACTTGGGCCCGTTGCTGCGCGACAGATGCAAGCTGATCCCTGACGGCCTGATGAGCAGCTTCACAGCCTGGAGTGTCATGCTCGGCGACATCAAGTGCCCGCTTCAGTTTCAGCCCATTTGAGATGCGCTCCAGAAGGCCCTCGAAGACGGCCTTTACCTCAGCGGCGTTCGCCTCAACTTCAGAACGCAGGCGAGCAGTTTCGCTTAAAGACTCCTGGCACTCCTTCAGCCTCAAAGCTGCTTCTTGTTCCAAATAACGAAAATGAGAAGTGCTTTGCTCGAGCTATGCTCCCCGTTGAGTGCTCACAGCAAAGTCTCGGGGGATAGACGCATCGACTCCAGCTGATGAAGGGGAGCCTCAATCTCCCGACAATGGTTAACCTAAGAGGAGATAATGCCCTCGTCATGGAAGGTGGAAAATATCACCAACATCGGGTTAACCGTCGTAGCGAAGTCCTCAGCAGATGTAGGAGTCTCGACGTCGAGTTCCTGTTAGTGTATATGCCCTAGAGGCCATTACTGTATCATACTAGTTTGTATATTACTTAATGGAAGCTTGGGATATTCACCTTGTATAAACAATCTTGCTCAATATAGTAGTATGCTACTTGGTTTGTTTCTACTTCAATGTGTACATGTGTTTATTTTAGTATATCACCTATACACATTAGTGGAGCCCTTAGGATCTTTGCTTGATTACCAGCGTTGTGATGGCAGTCACACTAGTGGGGGCTGGGTAATCTATAAGCACATCCATATGCAGGTCCCTAGTCGCAGGACTATCGAGACAGGGTATCGATACTCCGGAGTAGACTAGCGCATGCGCTTCTCATCCCAGAGTGGGAGACGGTCTGTCCCACAGCCGTCAGTACGTCGTACTGGAGATAGTATGCGGGTGCTCGTTGGATTACGAGTACACTGGACAGGACTCGTCGGGAACTGACCGGTTGGTATTATACCTATCGTCAGTTATCAGTTCCCAGGTGACATGAGTACAGCTTAGTCCGCTGACTTGACACTGTCACTTCGCCTCGAGTGTGTTCCCACTGTACTTAGATTACTACCCTACCACGGCTCAAGGAGTCGTGCAAACAGGTAGTAGTTGGGTGCAGTCCCGAAGCACTTAGAGGCAGTGACGGTTAGACATGATTCGTCTCTCCCGGTATTGGGGGTTGACATTGCGCTGTGTCTAGGAGAGCCATTACACGAGTAGTCCCTGGCCAGGGCAAGCGAGATATACTGGTAGGTTTCCAGTGTTATCTCAGGGTGTTCTGGGCTTCACTCCGACACGACTTGTACCGCTATTAGGGGACTGGCGTTTACCGCCCCCTAGGCCCGCCATGCGATGTATCAGACGAACAGACCGGACTGTATGGAGATTGTCACAGTCAGACTCAGTAGGAGTTCAGATGGTTTTCACCTCGTCAGTCTTCTTGTCGGCATCTACCTGGGGACCGTTACGCACAGCTAGTGCCACTTGCGGTCTGTGGTTAAACCCACTGCTAGCGTAGTGTCGAGTCTTTAGAGTCCCACACAGAAAGCTATTCGCCTTTAAGCAAAAGAGTAGAGGTCGCATGGTTTTGCGACAGGTCGCATGGTTTTGCGACAGGGTTCGGTCACATCCGTGCACTTGTGCACGTACAGTGTCCGGACAGTTAACACTAGCGGGCTTTGGTTTAAGCCAGATCCTGGTGTACGTTTTGGGGTTGGTTTTATCTCGTTTGTATTCGTGTTCCTCGGAACGCGGATGCGGGTGTGTATGCACAGTTGACAGAGAGACAGAGGCAGAGTATTCTCATTGGGGTTGTTGACTGTTGACTGTTGACCATTGACTTTTGCTTAACCCTAATGAGAATAAGATATATGATTAACATTAATATTAATTAAGTATTATAGTGACATGATTGTTGAGGGGTTGACATTGTTGACTTGTTGACTTTGTTGACCGGTTGACTAGGTTGGACTAGTTGACCATCATCATGACAATGGCTATCATTCCATGGCAAAGACTTTTGCTTGCTTGTTTATTTATGCAAAATGAGTGCATGAAATGATATAGCCATTTTGACTTAAACCATTACACAATACTTGATTACTATTTTTGTTATGATGGCTTTTGGATTATGAGAGGTGAGAATGAGAAGAGTATGGTTCATTCTATCATTTGCTTTCTCTCTCTTGAGCTCTCTCATTCTCAAGCTCTCCCTCTTCCTCTTGCTCTCTCTACCTCAAGGCAAATCATTCTCATGTGTTGAGACTCATTGCCTTAGAGATAAAAAGACACCAAAACATTCCTCTACTCATTCTAGTTCACAAGGCCTAGAAAACCAAGTGATCTAGTTTCTTCAAAGTTCGAAGAAGAAGCCAAAGGTAGAAGTTCTGGTGGATCCATCTTCGGCGCAAGGAGACGACAAGGTGAGGCCGATCCGTACACCGAGAGGAGTCGAAGACGAAGGAGTTCAAGAAAGGTATAGCCCCCTAACCGAGTAGGTAAACTCTTGTTAGGTTGTTAGTTAGTAGTTTAACAAAGATCCGTATTGGTAGTCCATGTTACCACCCTCTTGAAAATCGTTTTTCACCAATTCCGCAACCTCGTAAGTACCGGGGAAGGGTAGCATGGACTTACAGTGGTATCAGAGCCTAGTTAAACACTATCTAACATGTTAGCAATGTAAGTAGAAGTTCGATCGGAGAAAAAGTCGCGAAATACACCCGGAAATCAAACTTGCTGTCGATTTTTAAAGTGCTGTAAAAATTATAAATCATGCATCAAAAATCGACTTAGGGTTTTTATAGTGTACTACAGAAAAACGATCCACAGATCCCATCAAAGCGCCGCGGAAACGCGGCAGGAGCTTGCTCCCGCCGCGGTTCCGCGGCCGATTTAACTCGGCTGTGGATCGTCTTCACTGCAGAATACTCTATGGAGTATTTTGGGATTTTTGGGATATATTTTTTCTGCCCAGATTGTCCAGAAAGAAAATTTTGTTTTTGGGGCTTGAAAAACCGTATTTTTATCGAACTTCTAAAGACTAAGGCTTACGGGTTTATATCTATGATGTGATATTTGTATTGAACGTCTGCTAATCGCTATATGTCGATTAGTGGGGTTATACAAATCTGTGATCTGTAATGTTGATGGTATGTGTATATGAATTCATTGGATTGTCGCGGGTGAATAGCCGGGGGTTGTGAGATGAGAGTTTTCTTTTCTTTCAATTCATGTAATATGTAAATTGATGTAATATTATTTTTGGCCGCACAACCGGGTCGGGGTTGTAGCCGTCATTGTATAATTTCTTTTTACTGTTTTTGCTCCTAGGATAGACCAAAGGCGGGGTGCACAAACTACCGGGTATCTCGAAGTGCCGAGTGGCCTACTCACGTCGTTGAGGGAGGTTGCTCCACTTCGGATATTTGGCGGGTAGTTTGCCTCACCCGTAGGGGTCTAGGATGGGGTATTGGCTATTCATCGCGACCGTGTAATCCGCTTTTCGTTACAGGCTCGTACGAATTGCGGATTCCTAGTATATCCACTGTTTTCATCTGTGATCTGAAATGGCTATCATTGCAATATATCTATATATGATATTATTTAGGCGTTGCTTATGTTTTGCAGCCGCGCTAGCCCAGCCCCCGCTCTATCGTTAGTTAAGTAACCTAACGGGTAATGACGGGGGCCCGTGGCGAATGCGAATGGTATAAGCGTACGTCATATTTTGGTTGTTTTCTGCAATGGTATGATTAAATGATGGGACGCATTAAAAGAACTAATACAAGAAAAATACGCATTAAAAGAACTAATGCAAAGAAAAATAAACCAAGTAAAAGTCGTTGGAACACTTTCAAAAACCACTCGGTTTCTTTTCAAAATAACTTTTAAACGCGGAGCTTAAGCCACTCCTTTTAAAAGCTATCTCGTTCAATCGATTATATCAAGTTCACTACGTTCACGATTTCGCCAAAACCATTCGTAGCCCTCCGTCGTTTCACATGGATGGTCAATAGTATTCAAGCTATGTATGTTGGCCAAAGTCAAGGCATAGTGATTGGTAGCTATTGGGTATTCATGTGCAGCATAGATATATGTGTTGGTTTGGGGCAGTCGTACTACCATTTTGGCCAAAGTCAAGGGTATGTGCGGATGGGCTCAAATTAACCTGGAGAATGACGGGTAGAACTTGACATGTGACTTATGATATTTTGGCCAAAGTCAAGGTCATAAGAGCATGGGGCAAAAATCCACATCGGGAGTTTCAAAAGAACTGAAACTTGCTAGTGTTGCATACCATTTGGAGTGTGATGATTCTGGTAGGATTCCTTCAGTTTCGTCACGCAATGATATTTGGATCCCGATCCTACTGTGAGTATATGCTACTCCTCGGGAAATTTCTCACTTAACGATCAATGCTATAAACCAAGTAGGTGTCTAGAAAGGTGTTAGCGGGCTACGCCCCCAGGGAAAAGAGGTTCTTAAATTAAGGAACTTCGCGAAAGCGTTGGAAAACCTCCCTCGAAGTACCGACACCAGCCTGGCCGAACGGTTAAGCAAGTATTGTACGGTGAGATTGATCCTGACTAATTCTTCCTTTTTAGTTTGAGGAGGGATTCGAGAGACAGTGGGAGCCATCCTGTTTAGACAAATTAAAAACCACTCTAAACTTGCAAGAGCATCATGCTAAAGTGTTTCTTCTCTCTCTCCTAATTGCAGCGACCAAATATCATGACCGGACTTAAGTTATTACTAGATAAAAACATACTGACAGGGCCAAACTACAAATATTGGCTCAGGAATGTCAAAATGGCAATCACTTATGACAAGTTGGGGTATCTCCTTACCACAAAAGCTCCCCCTGTCCCAGGTCCCACCTCCAGCGTCGCGGATAAGGAAATCCGTAAGACTTGGGAAATCGATAGCGCGAAGGCCAAGTGCCTCGTGCTTGCCTCTATGGACAACGAACATCAGAGGAGGCACGAGAATATGGACCTCGAATCCATATTTCTCCATACAAAAGAACTGTATGGAGAGCAATCTCGTATCGCAAGATACGAAGTGTCGAAGAAGTTATTTTCGGCAAGGTTGGCCATCGGATCATCGGTAGCGGAACACGTGCTTAAGATGATTGGCTTCATTGAGGAGCTCGCGGAACTTGGGACCACGTTAGAGAATGAGCTCTATACGGACTTGATTCTCCAGTCCCTTCCTTCCACTTACGCCCAGTTTATCCTGAACTTCAACTTACAAGAAAAAGAAGTTGAACTTTCAGAACTCCTCAACATGCTGAGGAGTGCAGAGGGCACCCTACAGAAAGGTAGGGAAACATCCACTTTGTTTGTAGGAGGATCTTCATCTTCTAGGTCCAAGGCAAAAGCCAAGGGAAAGAAGAAGAAAGCTTCCGCCAAACCAAGGGGCGGTGTTAGTAAAGTGGATACGAAGGGAAAAGCAAAAGCAACAAAGGTAGCGGGAAGGCTTGTGGATAAGGAAGAATGCTTTTTCTGTCATAAGAGTGGTCACTGGAAGAAAGATTGTAGGGCTTGGAAAGCCAGAACACAGGAACTGAAGCAAGTTGCGGCTTCAGCTTCAGGTGTGTATGTTATTGAAAACTGTCTATCAATAAACTCTACTTCCCGGGTATTGGATACCGGATCAGGATATCATATCTGTAATTCTTTGCAGGCGTTGAGAAACCGTAAGGTTTTGAAGGCAGGTGACATGACCCTCAAAGTTGCAAACGGAGCTAGCATGGATGCTAAGGCCGTGGGGGACTATCACCTGGGGTTGTCAGATGGACACGTTTTGGTTTTGCGTAATTGCTTTTTTGTACCCAACGCAACTTGTAATATCATTTCTGTATCTTTGATTTCTAAAGAAGGTTATGAATTTGCGTTTGTAAGTAATGTTGTAAACATTCACCTTAATCAAGTTCTGATTGGGTCAAGTACATTAAGCAATGGTATATACGTACTAAACCAACCACAGATTTTCAATGTCCAGAATACACACAAAAGAAAGTCTCCGGAAATAAATCAGACTTTCTTATGGCATTGTAGACTGGGTCACATCAATGAGAGAAGGTTGACGAAGTTACATACAGAAGGATATTTGAATCCGTTCGAATATCAATCATATGCCACTTGTCAATCATGTCTCAAAGGAAAGATGACAAAGACTCCGTTCACTGGACACGGAGTAAGAGCGATCGAGCTCTTGGGACTCGTACACAGCGACGTGTGCGGTCCAATGTCTACACATGCGCGAAGCAGTTATTCTTACTTCATTACTTTTACGGATGACTTTTCAAGGTACGGTTATGTCTTCTTAATGAAACATAAGTCCGAAGCCTTTGGAAAATTCCAGGAATATAAGAATGAAGTAGAAAAACAAACCGGCAAAAGTATCAAGACACTAAGATCGGATCGAGGTGGTGAATACTTGAGTGCCGAGTTCCTGAACAATTTAAAAGAGAACGGAATTCTCTCTCAGCTTACTCCTCCATACACTCTGCAACATAACGGTGTATCGGAAAGACGGAACCGGACCCTATTGGATATGGTGCGGTCCATGATGAGTAACGCTGAGTTACCGCGATCATTCTGGGGATATGCACTAGAATTAGCTGCATACCTTTTGAACCGAGTTCCAACTAAGACTGTGCCTACTACACCATATGAGATGTGGTGTGGGAAGAGACCCTATCTTAATCACATTAAGACATGGGGAAGTCCAGCTTTTGTCAAAAAGCAGCATGAGGACAAGCTCGAGGCACGCTCAGTACAATGCAAGTTTGTGGGATATCCAAAGAACTCCAAGGGATATCTCTTCTATTACGCAGAGGAACAAAAGATCATTGTTTCTCGTAATGCCCATTTTCTAGAACACCAGTTCTTAGAAAAGGAAACAAGTGGGAGCGAAATAGAACTGGAAGAAATTCCAGAACCACAGACTATTACTGAAAGCTTAGTGGAACCAGAGGGTTCAAAAGAAAATGACATTCCTACGCCGCTCCGCAGGAGTAGTAGGCAGTCTCATCCGCCCGAGAGATACTACGGTTTTCTCATAGACGGGGATAGAGAGGATTACATCATAGATTATGATGAGCCGACTAGCTTCCAGAAAGCCATTCAGAGCGTTGACTCGGTAAAATGGCTGGATGCAATGCGGACCGAAATGGAGTCCATGTACACCAACAAAGTATGGACGTTGGACGTTGCTCCAGATGGGGTAAAACCCGTAGGATGCAAGTGGATCTTCAAAAGGAAGATTGGTGTAGATGGACAGGTTGAGACCTATAAAGCTAGACTTGTTGCAAAGGGTTTTCGTCAAAGACCTGGTTTGGACTATGACGAGACCTTTTCTCCAGTAGCTATGCTGAAATCCATTCGGATCCTTCTTGCCATTGCTGCCTTCCACGATTATGAGATTTGGCAGATGGACGTAAAGACCGCTTTTCTAAATGGAAATTTAGAGGAGTGTGTTTATATGGACCAGCCAGAGGGTTTCATTCAGAGTGGGAGCAGCGGAAAGGTGTGCAAGTTGCTTAAGTCCATCTATGGACTAAAGCAGGTATCGCGGAGTTGGAACATCTGTTTTGATGAGACGGTCAAGGAATTTGGCTTTATCAAAAATCCAGATGAGCCATGCATCTATAGTAGATTTGTAGCGAGAACTGTAGTATTCCTCGTTTTATACGTGGATGACATTCTCTTAATAGGAAATGACATTCCTATGCTACAATCTGTCAAGGGGTTCTTGTCACACAGGTTCTCCATGAAAGACCTGGGTGATGCCTCATACATTCTGGGGATCCGGATCTATCGTGACAGATCCAAGAGGATACTGGGACTCTCACAGTCCAGGTACATCGACACCATACTGAAAAGATTCAGTATGGAAGATTCCAAGCGCGGTAATCTACCGGCTTGTCACGGGATCGCCCTCTCCAAAGAGATGTCTCCCAAGACTGATTTGGAAAGGGATCGCATGTCTATTATACCCTACGCTTCTGCGGTAGGCTCTATAATGTATGCGATGTTGTGTACCAGACCAGATGTAGCTTATGCACTGAGCGTGGTAAGCCGGTATCAGTCAAACCCTGGGGAGAAACATTGGATAGCAGTAAAGAACATTCTCAAGTACCTGAGAAGGACTAAGGAGATGTTCTTGGTGTATGGCGGAAAAGACCTCCAGATCGAGGCATTTGCTGACCCCAGCTTCCAAAGTGACAAGGATGATTCCAAGTCCATGTCGGGTTGTGACTTTACCCTCAATGGAGGGGCGGTGTGTTGGAAGAGTTCCAAACAGGAAACCGTTGCTGACTCGACGATGGAAGCGGAATATATCGCTGCTGCAGATGCCGCAAAAGAAGCTGTCTGGGTAAGGAAGTTCTTAACTGAACTTCAGGTGGTTCCGTCCATTGTTGATCCAATACCTCTGTATTGCGATAACAACGGGGCTATAGCTTTAGCGAAAGAACCAAGGTCCCATCAGAAGTCCAGACACATCTTGAGGCGGTATCACCTGATCAGGGAGATCGTGGGTCGCCAGGAGATCGAGGTTCGGAGAGTTTCTACGGAAGATAATACTGTTGATCCACTCACAAAGGCCTTACCCCAGACTCAGTTCGAGCGGCTGATCGAGATGATAGGTCTTCGATACGCCAATACATGGCCTTAGTGCAAGTGGGAGATTGTTAGTGTATATGCCCTAGAAGTCATTACTGTATCATACTAGTTTGTATATTACTTAATGGAAGCTTGGGATATTCACCTTGTATAAATAATCTTGCTCAATATAATAGTATGCTACTTGGTTTGTTTCTACTTCAATGTGTACATGTGTTTATTTTAGTATATCACCTATACACATTAGTGGAGCCCTTAGGATCTTTGCTTGATTACCAGCGTTGTGATGGCAGTCACACTACTAGGGGCTGGGTAATCTATAAGCACATCCTTATGCAGGTCCCTAGTCGCAAGACTATCGAGACAGGGCATCGATACTCCGGAGTAGACTAGCGTATGCGCTTCTCATCCCAGTGTGGGAGATGGTCTGTCCCACAGCCATCAGTACGTCGTACTGGAAATAGTATGCGGGTGCTCGTTGGGTTACGAGTACACTGGACAGGACTCGTCGGGAACTGTTAGTTGGTACTATACCTATCGTCAGTTATCAGTTCCCAGGTGACATGAGTACAGCTTAGTCCGCTGACTTGACACTGTCACTTCGCCTCGAGTGTGTTCCCACTGTACTTAGATTACTACCCTACCACGGCTCAAAGGAGTCGTGCAAACAGGTAGTAGTTGGGTGCAGTCCCGAAGCACTTGGAGGCAGTGACGGTTAGACAGGATTCGTCTCTTCCGGTATTAGGGGTTGACATCGCGCTGTGTCTAGGAGAGCCATTACACGAGTAGTCCCTGGCCAGGGCAAGCGAGATATACTGGTAGGTTTCCAGTGTTATCTCAGGGTGTTCTGGGCTTCACTCCGACACGACTTGTACCGCTATTAGGGGACTGGCGTTTACCGCCCCCTAGGCCCGCCATGCGATGTATCAGACGAACAGACCGGACTGTATGGAGATTGTCACAGTCAGACTCAGTAGGAGTTCAGATGGGTTTCACCTCGTCAGTCTTCTTGTCGGCATCTACCTGGGGACCGTTTCGCACAGCTAGTGTCGCTTGCGGTTTGTGGTTAAACCCACTGCAGGCGTAGTGTCGAGTCTTTAGAGTCCCACACAGAAAGCTATTCGCCTTTAGGCAAAAGAATAGAGGTCGCATGGTTTTGCGACAGGTCGCATGGTTTTGCGACAGGGTTCGGTCACATCCGTGCACTTGTGCACGTACAGTGTCCGGACAGTTAACACTAGCAGGCTTTGGTTTAAGCCAGATCCTAGTGTACATTTTGGGGTTGGTTTTATCTCGTTTGTATTCGTGTTCCTCAGAACGCGGATGCGGGTGTGTATGCACAGTTGACAGAGAGACAGAGGCAGAGTATTCTCATTGGGGTTGTTGACTGTTGACTGTTGACCATTGACTTTTGCTTAACCCTAATAAGAATAAGATATATGATTAACATTAATATTAATTAAGTATTATAGTGACATGGTTGTTGAGGGGTTGACATTGTTGACTTGTTGACTAGGTTGGACTAGTTGACCATCATCATGACAATGGCTATCATTCCATGGCAAAGACTTTTGCTTGCTTATTTATTTATGAAAAATGAGTGCATGAAATGATATAGCCATTTTGACTTAAACCATTACACAATACTTGATTACTATTTTTGTTATGATGGCTTTTGGATTATGAGAGGTGAGAATGAGAAGAGTATGGTTCATTCTATCATTTGCTTTCTCTCTCTTGAGCTCTCTCATTCTCAAGCTCTCCCTCTTCCTCTTGCTCTCTCTACCTCAAGGCAAACCATTCTCATGTATTGAGACTCATTGCCTTAGAGATAAAAAGACACCAAAACATTCCTCTACTCATTCTAGGTCACAAGGCCTAGCAAGCCAAGTGATCTAGTTTCTTCAAAGTTCGAAGAAGAAGCCAAAGGTAGAAGCTTTCGGGTGGATCCATCTTCGGCGCAAGGAGACGACGAGGTGAGGCCGATCCGTACACCGGGAGGAGTCGAAGACGAAGGAGTTCAAGAAAGGTATAGCCCCCTAACCGAGTAGGTAAACTCTTGTTAGGTTGTTAGTTAGTAGTTTAACAAAGATCCGTATTGGTAGTCCATATTACCACCCTCTTGAAAATCCTTTTTCACCAATTCCGCAACCCCGTAAGTACCGGGGAAGGGTAGCATGGACTTACAGTTCCTCGATGTAGTCGCTCAACATGCACAGACTATTAGCCGCACCTTTTAAGGACGGACGTCTCTGGGAAGGGCCACCCGGTATTGTAACACGAGGCTCAAAAGGCGCCAAGACCGGAACGACAGCTGAAAAAGACAAAATGCGATTAGATGATGATTCAATAGATATGGTGAAAGTCATTGATAAGATAGTTTACTATACCGGTTGAAGCAGGTGGCAAGGCCGGAAGGGCCGGTGGCGCAACCGATCTTTCTTCTCCCCCTTCGATTTGTAATACTGCAGTCAGGACAAGAGAGAGTTAGAAATAATTCTACCACCGAAAAACAAAGATATCAATCGGGAACGGTACTCACCAGCGCCACCAGAGGGAGAGGCGAATTCAGATGGGAAGGAGAAGTGTGGGAGCAACACCCATAGAGATGATCAAAGAGCACTCCTGAAAAGACATAACAGTTGCGACTTTAGTACACAAATTATGCGTTTGGAAGATAAGATTAATAAATTGCAAATCCATACCTTCCAACATCTTCGACGGTATGAGAGAGGGTTGAGAAGTGACCACCGCCAAGGCAGTCGTTGAAGGCGCTCCCTCGAGCAGTGGGGCATCAGCGCTGGCTGCACCTGCGTTACGAAAAAAGGTGAACTTGTCAGAAAGGATTGTGAGGTAAAGAAAGACAAACCTGGGATTTACGTGATGAGCTACCGGCTGAAACGGAGGCGACTCCCTCCTCTATTGACATGAGGCCACCGCCCGTGGCCTCATCACCCGACTCGATGGGGACCGTCGTCGTGCTCGCGCGGCCAGGAGAGGGCGGAAGATCATAGACGGGGAGGGAAATGATCGGAGCATTGCCGGACTCTTGAGAGAGAGCGGCTGACTCTTCCCCAAGAGTCGTGCCCATCTCACCCGCTACTTCCTCGGGCTCCGCGATCTCCATCGGCTTATCCACCGCCACCACAAGGTCGCCGGCCTCAAGCGCCTCGTCCGCCACCACCCTGGGCTCGGTTATAATGATCATTTCATCTGACGCCACTTCAATCTCGGCATCAATGACCTTCTCGGCTGTAGACCCCTCAACCGCCATTTCAGGCTCCGAAGCCTCAGCGACGTTGCCCACCGTCAGCTCAGGTTCGACAGGCGCCTCCTCCTCTGTTTCCTTGGGTTCAACGGTCTCCGCCTCCCCCTCGGTCGGACTTGGCCCTGCAAGATAAAGTATATAAGAACCGACAGATTTATGAGTCTTATAATGTGTAAGTCCATGCTACCTCTCCCGGTACTTTCAGGCATGCGGAATTTGATAAAAAAACGATTTTCTTAGAGGTGGTAACATGGACTTAAAACCCGGATCTTTGTTAAACATCTAACTAACAACCTAACTACGAGTTGCTAACTACTCGGTTAGGGGGTTATACCTTTCTTTTTCTCGAACTCCTTCGTCTTCAAGCCTCGATGGATGTCCGGATCGCCTTCACTCCGTCGTCTCCTTGCGCCGAAGATAGATCCACCTCAAAAGCTTCTACCTTTGGCTTCTTCTTCGGTCTTTGAAGAAACTAGTTCACTTGGTTTGCTAAACCTTGTGAACTAGAGTGAGTAGAGAAGAGTTTGTATGGGATTTTATCTATGGTTCTTGGTTCTCAACTCATGAGACAAGTGAACCATAAAGTCAAGAGAGGGAGAGCAAGAGGAGGAGATGAGAGCTCAAGAACAAGAGAGAGAGTGAGCATGAAAGAATGAGAGAAGACTTTTCTCATTTGGCTCTCATAATCCAAAACAATCATAACACATCATATCAATCAAGTATTATGTGATGGCTTAAACAACCATAGCCATATCATTTCATGCACTCATTTTGCACAAAAGAGCAAGCAAGCAAAAGTCTTTGCCATGAAATAATAGCTATGGTTATCATGATGGTCAACTAGTCAAGCCTAGTCAACCGGTCAACAAAGTCAACAAGTCAACAAAAGTCAACAAGTCAACAAAAGTCAACAACTCAACAACCATGTCACCATAATACCTAATTAATATAATTGTTAATCACATATCATATTCTCATTAGGGTTGAGCAAAAAGTCAATAGTCAACTGTCAACGGTCAACAACCCTAATGAGAATCCTCCGCCTCTGTCTCTCCGTCAACTGTGCATACACACCCGCATCCGCGTTCCGAGGAACACGAATACAAACTGGATAAATCCAATCCCAATACATACACTAGGATCTGGCTTAAACCAAAGCCCGCTAGTGTCTACTGTCCGGACACTGTACGTACACAAGTGCACGGATGTGACCGAACCCTGTCGCAAAACCATGCGACCTGCCGCAAAACCATGCGACCTCTACTCTTTTGCCTAAAGGCGAATAGCTTTCTGTGTGGGACTCTAAAGACTCGACACTACGCTGGCAGTGGGTTTAACCACAGACCGCAAGCGGCACTAGCTGTGCGTAACGGTCCCCAGGTAGAAGCCGGCAAGAAGACTGACGAGGTGAAACCCATCTGAACTCCTACCGAGCCTGAATATGACAATCTCCGTACAGTCCGGTCTGTTCGTCTGATACATTGCATGGCGGGCCTAGGGGGCGGTAAACGTCAGTCCCCTAATAGCGGTACAAGTCGTGTCGGAGTGAAGCCCAAAACACCCTGAGATAACACTGGAAGCCTACCAGTATATCCCGTTTGCCCTGGCCAGGGACTACTCGTGTAATGGCTCTCCTAGACACAGCGCGATGTCAACCCCCAATACCGGGAGAGACGAATCATGTCTAACCGTCACTGCCTCTAAGTGCTTCGGGACTGCACCCAACTACCACCTGTTTACATGACTCCTTTGAGCCGTGGTAGGGTAGTAATCAAAGTACAGTGGGAACACACTCGAGACGAAGTGACAGTGTCAAGTCAGCGGACTAAGCTGTACTCATGTCACCTGGGAACTGATAACTGACGATAGGTATAATACCAACCGGTCAGTTCCCGACGAGTCCTGTCCAGTGTACTCATAACCCAACGAGCACCCGCATACTATCTCCAGTACGACGTACTGACGGCTGTGGGACAGACCG
Source organism: Agapanthus africanus (assembly GCA_030015575.1). Classification (NCBI taxonomy): domain Eukaryota; kingdom Viridiplantae; phylum Streptophyta; class Magnoliopsida; order Asparagales; family Amaryllidaceae; genus Agapanthus; species Agapanthus africanus. Next base: position 520,825,565 of record JASDDO010000012.1, on the reverse strand, counting down.
TATCCCACTCTGGGATGAGAAGCGCATGCGCTAGTCTACTCCGGAGTATCGATGCCCTGTCTCGATAGTCCTGCGGCTAGGGACCTGCATAAGGATGTGCTTATAGATTACCCAGCCCCCACTAGTGTGACTGCCATCACAACGCTGGTAATCAAGCAAAGATCCTAAGGGCTCCACTAATGTGTATAGGTGATATACTAAAATAAACACAAGTACACATTGAAGTAGAAACAAACCAAGTAGCATACTACTATATTGAGCAAGATTGTTTATACAAGGTGAATATCCCAAGCTTCCATTAAGTAATATACAAACTAGTATGATACAGTAATGGCCTCTAGGGCATATACACTAACAATCTCCCACTTGCACTAAGGCCATGTACTGGCGTATCGAAGACCTATCATCTCGATCAGCCGCTCGAACTGAGTCTGGGGCAAGGCCTTGGTGAATGGATCTGCAGTGTTATCTTCTGAAGCGACCCTCCGAACCTCGATCTCCTGGCGATCCACGATCTCCCTGATCAGGTGATACCGCCTCAAGATGTGTCTGGATCTCTGATGGGACCTGGGTTCCTTCGCTAAAGCTATAGCCCCGTTGTTGTCGCAATACAGAGGTATTGGATCAACAATGGACGGAACCACCTGAAGTTCTTTCAAGAACTTCCTTATCCAGACAGCTTCTTTTGCGGCATCAGATGCAGCGATGTATTCCGCTTCCATCGTCGAGTCTGCAACGGTTTCCTGTTTGGAACTCTTCCAACACACCGCCCCTCCATTGAGGGTAAAGACAAAACCCGACATGGACTTGGAATCATCCTTGTCACTCTGGAAGCTAGAGTCAGCAAAGGCCTCGATTTGGAGGTCTTTTCCGCCATACACCAAGAACATCTCCTTAGTCCTTCTCAGGTACTTGAGAATGTTCTTTACCGCTATCCAGTGTTTCTCCCCAGGGTTTGACTGATACCGGCTTACCACACTCAGTGCGTAAGCTACATCGGGTCTGGTACACAACATCGCATACATTATAGAGCCTACCGCAGAAGCGTAGGGTATAATAGACATGCGATCCCTCTCCAAATCAGTCTTGGGAGACATCTCTTTAGAGAGGGTGATCCCGTGACAAGCCGGTAGGTTACCGCGCTTGGAATCATCCATACTGAATCTTTTCAGTATGGTGTCGATGTACATGGACTGCGAAAGTCCTAATATCCTCTTGGATCTATCACGATGGATCCGGATCCCCAGGATGTATGAGGCATCACCCAGGTCTTTCATGGAGAACCTGTGTGACAAGAACCCCTTGACAGATTGTAGCATAGGAATGTCATTTCCTATTAAGAGAATGTCATCCACGTATAAAACGAGGAATACTACAGTTCTCGCTACAAATCTACTATAGATGCATGGTTCATCTGGATATTTGATAAAGCCAAATTCCTTGACCGTCTCATCAAAACAGATGTTCCAACTCCGCGATGCCTGCTTCTGTCCGTATATGGACTTAAGCAACTTGCACACCTTTCCGCTGCTCCCACTCTGAATGAAACCCTCTGGCTGATCCATATAGACACACTCCTCTAAATTTCCATTTAGAAAAGCTGTCTTTACGTCCATCTGCCAAATCTCATAATCGTGGAAGGCAGCAATGGCAAGAAGGATCCGAATGGATTTCAGCATAGCTACTGGAGAAAAGGTCTCGTCATAGTCCAAACCAGGTCTTTGACGAAAACCCTTTGCTACCAGTCTAGCTTTATAGGTCTCAACCTGTCCATCTACACCAATCTTCCTTTTGAAGATCCACTTGCATCCTTCGGGTTTTACCCCGTCTGGAGCAATGTCCAACGTCCATACTTTGTTGGTGTACATGGACTCCATTTCGGTCCGCATTGCATCCAGCCATTTTACTGAGTCAACGCTCTGAACGGCCTGCTAGAAGCTAGTAGGCTCATTATAATCTATGATGCAATCCTCTCTATCCCCGTCTATGAGAAAACCGTAGTATCTCTCGGGCGGATGAGACTGCCTACTACTCCTGCGGAGCGGCGTAGGAATGTCCTGTTCTTTTGAACCCTCTGGTTCCACTAAGCTTTCAGTAATAGTCTGTGGTTCTGGAATTTCTTCCAGTTCTACTGCGCTCCCACTAATTTCCCTTTCCAAGAACTGGTGTTCTAGAAAGTGGGCATTATGAGAAACAAGGACTTTTTGTTCCTCTGCGTGGTAGAAAAGATACCCCCTGGTGTTCTTTGGGTATCCCACAAACTTGCACAGTACTGAGCGTGCCTCGAGCTTGTCCGCATGCTGCTTTTTGACAAAAGCCGGACATCCCCAGATCTTCAGATATTGAAGATAGGGTTTCTTTTCACTCCACATTTCATATGGTGTGGTAGGCACAGTCTTAGTCGGAACTCGGTTCAAAAGGTATGCAGCTGATTCTAGCGCATACCCCCAGAATGATCGCGGTAACTCGGTGTTACTCATCATGGACCGAACCATATCCAATACGGTTCGGTTCCGTCTCTCCGATACACCGTTATGTTGCGGAGTGTATGGAGGAGTAAGCTGAGAGACAATTCCGTTCTCTTTTAAATAATCCAGGAACTCGGCACTCAAGTATTCTCCACCTCGATCCGATATTAGAATCTTAATACTTTTGCCGGTTTGTTTTTCTACTTCATTTTTATATTCCTGGAACCTTCCAAAGGCTTCGGACTTATGTTTCATTAAGAAGACATAACCGTACCTTGAAAAGTCATCCGTAAAAGTAATGAAGTAAGAATAACCGCTTCGCGCATGTGTAGACATTGGACCGCACACGTCGCTGTGTACGAGTCCCAAGAGCTCGCTCGCTCTTACTCCGTGTCTAGTGAACGGAGTCTTTGTCATCTTTCCTTTGAGACAGGATTGACAAGTGGCATACGATTGATATTCGAACGGATTCAAATATCCTTCTGTATGTAACTTCGTCAACCTTCTCTCATTGATGTGACCCAGTCTACAATGCCATAAGAAAGTCTGATTAATTTCCGGAGACTTTCTTTTGTGTGTATTCTGGACATTGAAAATTTATGGTTGGTTTAATACGTATATACCATTGCTCAATGTACCTGACCCAATCAAAACTTGATTAAGGTGAATGTTTACAACATTACTTACAAACGCAAATTCATAACCTTCTTTAGAAACTAAAGATACAGAAATGATATTATAAGTTGCGTTGGGTACAAAAAAACAATTACGCAAAACCAAAACATGTCCATCTGACATTCCCAGGTGATAGTCCCCCACGGCTTTAGCATCCATGCTAGCTCTGTTCGCAACTCTGAGGGTCATGTCACCTGCTTTCAAAACACTACGGTTTCTCAACGCCTGCAAAGAATTACAGATATGAGATCCTGATCCGGTATCCAATACCCAGGAAGTAGAGTTTATTGAAAGACAGTTTTCAATAACATACACACCTGAAGCTGAAGCTGCAACCTGCTTCAATTCCTGTGTCCTGGCTTTCCAAGCCCTGCAATCATTCTTCCAGTGACCTTTCTTATGACAATAGAAGCATTCTTCCTTATCCACAAGCTTCCCCGCTATCTTTGTTGCTTTAGATTTTCCCTTCGTATCCACTTTACTAACACCGCCTCTTGGTTTGGCGGGGGCTTTCTTCTTCTTTCCCTTGGCTTTCGCCTTGGACCTAGAAGAAGATGATCCTCCTACAAACAAAGTGGATGTTTTCCTACCTTTCTGTAGGGTGCCCTCTGCGCTCCTCAGCATGTTGAGGAGCTCTGAAAGTTCAACTTCATTTTCTTGTAAGTTGAAGTTCAGTATGAACTGGGCGTAAGTGGAAGGAAGGGACTGGAGAATCAAGTCCGTATAGAGCTCGTTCTCTAACGTGGTCCCAAGTTCCGCGAGCTCCTCAATGAAGCCAATCATCTTAAGCACGTGTTCCGCTACCGATGATCCGATGGCCAACCTTGCCGAAAATAACTTTTTCGACACTTCGTATCTTGCGATACGAGATTGCTCTCCATACAGTTCTTTTGTATGGAGAAATATGGATTCAAGGTCCATATTCTCGTGCCTCCTCTGATGTTCGTTGTCCATCGAGGCAAGTACGAGGCACTTGGCCTTCGCGCTATCAATCTCCCAAGTCTTACGGATTTCCTTATCCGCGACGCTGGAGGTGGGACTTGGGACAGGGGGAGCTTTGGTGGTAAGAAGATACCCCAGCTTGTCGTAAGTGATTGCCATTTTGACATTCCTGAGCCAATCTTTGTAGTTTGGCCCTGTCAGTATGTTTTTATCTAGAAGTAACTTACGTCCAGTCATTTCGATTGGTCGCTGCAATTAGGAGAGAGAAGAAGAAACACTTAGCATGATGCTCTTGCAAGTTTAGAGTGGTTTTTAGTTTGTCTAAACAGGATGGCTCCCACTGTTTCTTGAATCCCTCCTCAAACCAAAATGGAAGAATTAGTCAGGATCAATCTCACCGTACAATACTTGCTTAACCGTTCGGCCAGGCTGGTGTCGGTACTTCGAGGGAGGTTTTCCAACGCTTTCGCGAAGTTCCTTAATTTAAGAACCTCTTTTCCCTGGGGGCGTAGCCCCGCTAACACCTTTCTAGACACCTACTAGGTTTATAGCATTGATCGTTAAGTGAGAAATTTCCCGAGGAGTAGCATATACTCACAGTAGGATCGGGATCCAAATATCATCGCGTGACGAAACTGAAGGAATCCTACCAGAATCATCACGCTCCAAATGGTATGCAATACTAGCAAGTTTTAGTTCTTTTGAAACTCCCGATGTGGATTTTTGCCCCATGCTCTTATGACCTTGGCGTGAGGTCAAAATGTCATAAGTCACATGTCAAGTTCTTCCCATCATTATCCAGGTTAATTTGAATCCACCCATACCTACCCTTGACGTAGGCCAAAATAGTAGTACGGCTGTCCCAAACCAACGCATTCTATCTATGCAACAGATAAATATCCGGCAGCTACCAATCACTATGCCTTGGCGTGAGGTCAAAATACATAGCTTGAATACTACCGAATATTTAACTGAAATGATGGAGGGCTACGAATGGTTTTGGCAAAACCGTGAACGTAGTGAACTTGATTTAGTCGATGGAACGAGATAGCTTTTAAATGGAGTGGCTCAAACTCCGCATTTTAAAAGTTTGTTTTGAAAAGAACCGAGTGGTTTTTCGAAAGTGTTCCAACGACTTTTACTTGGTTTATTTTCTTGCATTAGTTCTTTTAATGCGTGATATTCTTGCATTAGTTCTTTTAATGCGTCCCATCATTTAATCCTACCATTGCAGAAAACAACCAAAATATGACGTACGCTTATGCCATTCGCATTCGCCACGGGGCCCCGTCATTACCCGTTAGGTTACTTAACTAACGACAGAGCGGGGGCTGGGCTAGCGCGGCTGTAAAACATAAGCAACGCCTAAATAATATCATATATAGATATATTCAATGATAGACATTTCAGATCACAGATGAACACATTGGATATACTAGGAACCTGCAATTCGTACGAGCCTGTAATGAAAAGCAGATTACACGGTCGCAGTGAATAGCCAATACCCCATCCAAGACCCCTACGGGTGCGGCAAACTACCCGCCAAGTACCCGAAGCGAAGCAACCTCCCTCATCCCCGTGAGTAGGCAACTCGGCACTTCGGCATATCCGGTAGTTTGTGCACCCCCTCCATGGGTCTATCCTAGGAGCAAAAACAGTTAAAAGAAATTATACAATGACGGCTACAACCCCGACCCGGTTGTGCGGCCATACAAATAATTATTACATCAATTTACAAATTTTCATGAATTGAAAGAAAAGAAAACTCTCGTCTCACAACCCCCGGCTATTCACCCGCGACAATCCTGTTGGAGATAGTGCCCTCAGAGTCAATTATTGGATCACAGGCACGTGATTGCAATGATTGAGGGAGGACCTATCCCGGTACGACAGTCTTACTCGAGATGATAGTTTGCTATCTGGTTTACCTTTATCATCGTGTACTGCTTTAGGTGACCTGACATGTCACTATTGCACGTTGATAGAGCCCCTAGGATTCTTGCTTGACTGCCAGCAGTATGAGGGCGATCATATAAGTGAGAGCTGGAGTCTATAAGCACATCCTTAAATGGTCCCTAGTCGCGGGAGTTTCGAGACAGGGCATCGATTCTCCAGAGTAGACTAGTGTATACAGTCGAGACCCCGACGAGGGGCGGTGGCCGGTCTCACAAGCCACTGGTGTCAGTTGGTTCACCTAAGATGTATACAGGTGCTCATTGGGTTATGAGTACACCGGACAGGACTCGCCGGGAACATGCTAGTTGGTCTTATACCTGACGTCAGATAGCAGTTCCCAGGTGACATGTGTACAGGTTAGTTCATCGACCTGAGGATCGTCATTTGTCTCGTGTGAGTTCCCACTGTGCTTTGATTACTACCCTACCACGGCTCAAAGGAGTCGTGCAAACAGGTTTTAGTTGGGTACAGTCCCGAGCCACATGGAGGCAGTGAGCGGATCTTCAGGGGCTCGTCTCTCCCGGTATTGGGGGTGAGGTCGCGCTGTGTCTAGGAGAGCCATTACACGAAGACCTTGGCCAAGGCAGGAGATTTACTGGTAGGTATTCCAGTAGTATCTCAGGGTGTTCTGGGCTACACTCCGACACGACTTGTACCGCTTTTGGGGGTCTGACTTTTACCAACCCCCTAGGCCCGACATGCGATGCTCAGAGACGAACGGACCGGACTGTACGGATATTGTCACTGACAGGCTCAGTAGGGTGTCAGGATGAGTTCGCTCATCGACGTCCCTTTTAGTCAAAAGCTGGTGGCCCGTTACGTATTGGCTTATACCTCTGACGTGCTAGTGGTTAAATCCACAGCCATAGTATTGACGAGTCTTTAGAGTCCACCACACTTTCAGTTACTCAAGCTTTCGGGCGAAACGCTGTAGAGGCCGTATGGAGATATGGCAGGGTCCGATCAGATACGTGCGGTATTGCACGGATCAGGATCGGACAGTTTTGTACTAGTGGCCGTATGGATATATGGCAGGGTTCGATCAGATACGTGCGGTATTGCACGGATCAGGATCGAACGGATAACACTAGCCAGCTTTGGTTTAAGCCGGATCCTAGTATTAGACGGTGTAGATTTTGTCTCATTGCATTTGTATCCGGTCGGAATACAGATGCGGGTGTGTATGCACAGTATCGGGGTTTTCCTGTAATTTATTACGGGACCAGTTTTCTGGAGTTGCCAGTTTGCATTCCGTTCCGGCCGGTTTTCCTTTGTTCTTTCCCGGCCGGACTTTTCCGATGGAGGGGGTTATTTGCAATTGTGCAAATAACTTTTGTGGAGGGGGTTTCTTGCTATTGTGTTGATTATGATATCTTTCATCCATGCTTTTGCATTAATGAGATTTGATGTGATTAAGGTGTAAGCATGGTTGATGTTTTCTTGTCTCTTGATGTGGTCACCACTTGTGTTCTACTACCATCACCTCCCTCTTGTATTAGAATTGTTTTCCTCCACCATTCTCATATGATTAGTGGCCGGCCATATTTTTGAGAGCTCAATCTTCATTCCTCCATCCAAAGGCAACAAACCCCAAAGAGACAAAGCACTACACTTCCTACAGCACATCTTGAGCATGTCGAGTTGCCGGCTTCATGCCCGAGTTGCCTCGGTATAGAGGCGGGAGCCCGTAAAAGATGCAGGCGACGTGGTGCCCTTCCGGCGAGGAGGCGACGACCGGAGATCCCGCGAGGAGATCGGAGTGGAGATGAAGACCGGAGGACTCGGATCAGTCGGTATATCTCTAACCCATCCTCTTGTTAGCTTAGACTAGTATAATGGCACGATCCGGGGTTTAGTCCGCGGTAGTGCCGGTTTTGCTAAGTCCGCAAAAATTAAAGTTTATCACCGTTTCCGCGTTTGGCCGTCGGATTGAGGCCGGGGCGCCGCCGTGCACTTACAGTGGTATCAGAGCCTCGCCATTAACTTCGTCTAGCTTCGTTTGGTATGTTTGCATTTCCGATCGATCAAAATTTCCAAAAACCGTATTTTTTGTTCACATCAGTTTCTGTCGAAATTTTTTGGAGTCTAAAAATTTTTCAGGTTGTCTCAGAATGATGTGCAGGGAGTTCTAAGAATACTGCAAAAATTTGGTAAAGCGATCTCTCCGTACGACCGCGGAAGGGCGGCCAAAAACCCCTTCTGGCCGCGCTTCCGCCGCAGGAGTATGGGTTCGTGTGATTATTTTTTTGCAGTGGGCTTATGGGCTGTAATTAGGGGTTTTGGAATATTAAAATTGGGCCCAGGTTTTCTGTGAGTGCTACAGTTTTGATTGGGGGCCCACTTGTTAATTTTTGGTCAATCGGAAAATTTTAAACACATTTTTCACAGTATTTACATTATATCTGCGACCGTGAATGTCACTCGATCGGTAAATCCGGTCTAACTGCTATAGCCCGGTTAGACGGATTTGCGAACGTGACTTTCACGTTAATGTTTTGTGTTTATGCTGTGATGTTGCGGATCGGTCGTGGGGGATAGCCTGGATGCAATACTAGTACTGTGTTGTTGTATTATGTACATTTGATATTGCGGGGCGAGCGTCCGACATGTGGACTGCCGTCACTGCCTGTTTGTATTATTCTTTTGGGGCACGACCTGGTTGCGGTCGATGTACCCGGTGTATGTATATTTTACTTTCTGTACTAGGATTACCCCGCGGTGGGGTGCACGGATAGCCGGGTTCTGGAAGGCAACAAGCCCGCATCTCATGGCATTGGGACGGAGGGGGCTTCACTCTGGGATTGGCGGGCTATTCGCCGCACTCGTAGGGGGTATAGGTTGACCCAGGAGGGGTGCCCAAGTTGCCGGATTCCGTGGAGTGTTGGGTGGTCCATTCACGGAGCTGAAGGGGGCTGCCTCGCTTCAGGTTTTGGCGGGTAACTTGCCGCGCCCGTAGGGGTCTAGGATTTCATTGCACAGGCTATCCACACGACCAGGGGAACGTCGGGTTTCAGTAGTGGCTCTGTGAAACCCGAGGATCCCAGATATCTGTCTTGTTCTGTGATGCTGTACATTTCTGTGATGTTGCATTTCTTTTCACGCCTTGAGCGAAATATAATATATTGGTATATATATTAGTAGATGTTGTATATGTTTTTCATCCGCGCTAGTCCAGTCCCCGCTCTGTCGTTAGTAAGCTAACCTAACGAGTGATGACGGGACCCAGTGGCGAATGCGGATGGCATATACGTACGTCAGTATATTTTCGTTCTTTGTGGTGTGATTAATTGATGGGACTGCGTTGATTCGGATCAATGCAAGTTAAACAAACCTATTCTGATGTTGTTGGAACACTTTTCAAAAAGCTGTTATTGCAAGGACATTTACTTTTGTTTTGCATCGTGGTATTCATTTGGAATATCCTGCTCCTCAGTCGACGAGGCAAGGGCCGAGATCCCTTTACCGGGAGTGACCCCTTGGACAAACAGTTTGCGTCAGGGCAATGACTTCACTATAGCCGATTACTTTTGCTTTGCATCGTGGTATTCATTTGGGATATCCTGCACCCCATTCTACGGGGAAAGAGCCGAGATCCCTTCACCGGGAGTGACCTCTTTAGTAAAGGTTTTCGTCACTATATTTTCTAAAAAGCTATCCGTTCCTTCAACGATATCAAGTTCTTTACGTTAAAGGTTTTCGCCAGAAACTATTCGTAGCCCTCCGTCGTTTCATATGGGTAGTCAATAGTATTCAAGCTGTGTTTGTTGGCCAAAGTCAAGGCACAGTGTTTGGTAGCTGTTGGTTATTCATATGCAGCATAGATAGATGCGTTGGTTTGGAACAGTCGTATAGCCTTGTTGGCCAAAGTCAAAGGCTTGTGCGGGTGGATTCGAATCAACCTGGAGAATGACGGGTAGAACTTGACATGTGACTTATGATTTGTTGGCCAAAGTCAAGGTCATAAGAGCATGGGGCAGAAATCACATCGGGAGTTTCAAAAGAACTGAAACTTGCCAGATATGCGCATACCTTCTGGAGTGTGATACCGTGAGCGGATTCCGTCACGTTATCATGCGATGATAGTTGGATCCCGATTCCCACTGATGAGTTGGTTTACTCCTCGGGTGACCCCGACTAATTCTTCTTTTAGGTTTGGAGGAGAATTTGAGGTACAGTGGGAGGTTTCCAGATTAGATAAATTGGTAACCATTCTGATCTAGGTTAGAGTGCACGCTGAGTGTTTCTTTTCTCTCTCTCTGGCAGCGACCATTGACCCGATCCTAAGACTATGACTCAGTGACCAAGTTGACCGAACTTTCTTGACACTGGCTTTTGGATTGTCAGAGTTGCAGACCTCATTGCCACTCCTACTTTTACCCTTTTCTCCAGGACACCCCGTGTTACTACGAACGTCCACTTCCATTGGACAAAACCATCGTATGGTTAGATACGAACTCGAAGGAATTCGAGGATGGTTTCCGATTCTGGAGAAAACGGATAGGATTATTCAGTTGTCTTTTCTTTTCACCCTCTCTCATGTTGCGAGTACTCCTTGGTTTAGGAGTAGTACACCTATTACGCAAATTGGATAGTCTTCTTCCAAACCATAGGCTGGTGCCGACCGGTAGGGAATGAAGAAAACCAGTTAGCCTAAATGGTGTACAGAAGGTATTAAGTTCAGACAAAGCAAGAGATTAGTAAGAGGGCAAAGTAAATTGCGACTGCTATTCACGACCAAACCAAGTATTTCTTCGCCAATCCTAAATCACCTTTGTATTTCTCCAGGACACTCCGTATCACTACGAAGATCCCATTTTAATGGATAATCCATCGTATGGTTATATACGAACTCGAAAGGAACTTGTTCCAGTTCGGGGATGGATCCTGGTTCAGGAGAAATAGGAATAAAGTACATTCAGGTGTCTTTTATCTTCACCTTCTCTCGCGTTGCGAGTGCTCCTAGGATTAGGACAGTACACCCTTTATGCTTATTGGATAGTCTTCTTCCAAACCATAGGCTGGTGCCGAACGGTAGGGAAGGAAGAAAACCAATTGGCCTAAAGGGGTGTGCAGAAGGTAATGACTAAAGACATATGAAGGGATTTGGAGAGGTGGCAAAGAATTATACGGTTATAGTTATGAATCTGGATGATGGAAGAGGCACTACTAGGGGTACCGGGATACCCATCGAAACATTTCAATGTTTCAGTTTCACTGTGTACTGTTAAAAGAAAACTGATTTCCTGATTAGACACTTGCTCCAGGGTATGTATTTACCAGGTTTGATTCTCACATCTGTATGGTTTTACAGATGGTGAGTGGGAGTAAGTTATTGGAAATTGGGTGATCATCCTCATTATATCGGGATTCGTTGTAATCGGTGATATTTGAGGAGATCATCTGGGCTGTTTGCCGGTCGGCAAATATTTGGTTTTGAATATCCGCTGTTGTGCACCAATTTCAAATTGATATATCTGTACGTCTATTTTCATAGAGTGAGATATACCTTTTGATATTATGTCGATGACATTTACCTATATCAGTGGATGGTTAGGTAAGGAGTATTAAACAGCGGTGTAATTCTTCTTAACCAGAAGTACAGTTTTCAACCTACGACACACAGTGAAAGAGTTGTTAGACTCAGCGGACTTATACAGAGTATTGTATGTTGTCCAGTGTCCATTAAGACAGAGGGGTTGGTCCTCATACTATATTCTGTTTACTTTTAACTTCTCTAGTTCTTAGACATGTGTTTCGTAAAAACACAGGGTCTGAGTTTTGAGGAGTTATAGGTATTTGAATAGAGTAGAGAACCAGGTGTAGCAAGTATCGAGATTCTTCAAAGTGATCGAAGATGTAGATACTTGTGTATGGTATTCAGTTTATAGTAATTACTTCTCTTTCAAGTTACTCATAATTGGAAGTATTCCTAAGTTGAGTAACGCTGATCGGCCTCCTTCCATTTAGTTGACATGCACTGGAGATAGTTGCATGATTTGAATCTGGTTCAATTAAATCAGTGCCTCTGATTCTATATTGGATATAGTACAGTTCATATCTTAACATTGTTAAGGTACGGGGAGTTGTCCGGCTTATGATTAAAACCAGACTCTGGATAACTCAAGGCACGTTTCTGTAATGGTTGTTTGTGGGTTGACCCAGGCTATGACGAGGGTTGATTTTCTACCATCTGGCAGATCAATAGAAATATTGTTCTAGACTCGCCACAGTTTTATTAAAAATGGATTTTTTCAAAAACAGTAGTGGGAGTATGGTAGAACTGGAAGTGATTCCAGAACCGCAAACGATTACTGAAGATTTGATAAGGAACCTAAAGATTCAATCTGATTTGACATTCCATTGGCCACTCCGCAGATAAGGTGGGTAACTTCAGGCACCCGAGAGGTACTCCGATAGCCTCAAGGACGGTGACAGGGAAGTTCTTGTTTACCCACATTTGCCATTGCTGTTGTTCCAGGCTGCGAGACCCGGCAGGAGGATGAGTATAGCGTCGTTCTGAACTAGCTTCAGAAGTGTACGTGTATATGACTCTGCCAGAGGGTTGTCGTAGTCAGTGGGAGCAGCGGAAGCGTTGGTGGACATCAGGCTTATGTCTATTTATAGACTAAAGCAGATGTAGCGGAGATAGATCATCTATTTCTGATGTGACAGTCATAGGTTTGACGTCATCAGAATAGGAGATGGATCTGTTGAGAAGGTAGTAGGAAGTGATATTCCTATACTGCGATCGGTTATATTTTGGTCGTCACACAGTGGTTTCTCCACATGGGACTTGGACATTATATCAGACATACTGGTTACTAGATCTATGGTTTTAGATCTAGATTTGGGTGGTTTCCCAATCAGGGTATTTTGACAGCATTCTAAGAGTATTTAGAATGGACGACTCCTGGCACGGTAGTGTACCTGCAGGTGATGGAGTCACCCTCTCTAAAGGTGTCTTATAGACTAAAGGGGAGAGGGATGTTCATGATTGGCAGATCACTTGCTTAGGCAATTGAGTCAATCATGAGATGTCAAGTACCACACCAGATGTTGTTCTTGCAGTAGATGCAATAAGTTGACATTGATCCAATCCTGGAGAAACAGTCGGAAGCAGTTTTAGAACATAAGTGAATGTTCTAGGGATATGATAACGACAGCCTCGTTTGGGAGACAGTTATCATTCCAGGCTTCCAAGGTAGCATGGACGACAAGGAGGTTGTCAGAGTTATAGTTTTCCTTCTGACGAGGGGCAGTATTTTGGACAGGTGGTCCAAGGCAATACTGAGGGTGGCATGGCGCAGGATACTGATTAAGTTCAGTTGACGATACAGTCTAAGAAGTTTGGATTTGGAGTTCATTTATGAGCTAGGTCCCATCAGACATCCAGACATTCTAAGACAGGTATTGCTCATTTCGGGAGATGGCTTTCTCCGCGAACATGAGATATAGAGAGACATAGAAAGAAACACAACAGGCGGATCCACTCACTGAGGCTATTCCTCGAACGCAATAGTTTCGCAAACGGGTTTTGTGAGATTGACTAGTAGAGGAGTTGGGTGTTCGGTATCACACAAGCTGTGAGTATGCGACATCGCAATAATTAGCCTTGAGTGCAAGTGGGAGATTGTTGGAGATAGTGCCCTCAGAGTCAATTATTGGATCACAGGCACGTGATTGCAATGATTGAGGGAGGACCTATCCCGGTACGACAGTCTTACTCGAGATGATAGTTTTCTATCTGGTTTACCTTTATCATCGTGTACTGCTTTAGGTGACCTGACATGTCACTATTGCACGTTGATAGAGCCCCTAAGATTCTTGCTTGACTGCCAGCAGTATGAGGGCGATCATATAAGTGAGAGCTGGAGTCTATAAGCACATCCTTAAATGGTCCCTAGTCGTGGGAGTTTCGAGACAGGGCATCGATTCTCCAGAGTAGACTAGTGTATACAGTCGAGACCCCGACGAGGGGCGGTGGCCGGTCTCACAAGCCACTGGTGTCAGTTGGTTCACCTAAGATGTATACAGGTGCTCATTGGGTTATGAGTACACCGGACAGGACTCGCCGGGAACATGCTAGTTGGTCTTATACCTGACGTCAGATAGCAGTTCCCAGGTGACATGTGTACAGGTTAGTTCATCGACCTGGGGATCGTCATTTGTCTCGTGTGAGTTCCCACTGTGCTTTGATTACTACCCTACCACGGCTCAAAGGAGTCGTGCAAACAGGTTTTAGTTGGGTACAGTCCCGAGCCACATGGAGGCAGTGAGCGGATCTTCAGGGGTTCGTCTCTCCCGGTATTGGGGGTGAGGTCGCGCTGTGTCTAGGAGAGCCATTACACGAAGACCTTGGCCAAGGCAGGAGATTTACTGGTAGGTATTCCAGTAGTATCTCAGGGTGTTCTGGGCTACACTCCGACACGACTTGTACCGCTTTTGGGGGTCTGACTTTTACCAACCCCCTAGGCCCGACATGCGATGCTCATAGACGAACGGACCGGACTGTACGGATATTGTCACTAACAGGCTCAGTAGGGTGTCAGGATGAGTTCGCTCATCGACGTCCCTTTTAGTCAAAAGCTGGTGGCCCGTTACGTATTGGCTTATACCTCTGACGTGCTAGTGGTTAAATTCACAGCCATAGTATTGACGAGTCTTTAGAGTCCACCACACTTTCAGTTACTCAAGCTTTCGGGCGAAACGCTGTAGAGGCCGTATGGAGATATGGCAGGGTCCGATCAGATACGTGCGGTATTGCACGGATCAGGATCGGACAGTTTTGTACTAGTGGCAGTATGGATATATGGCAGGGTTCGATCAGATACGTGCGGTATTGCACGGATCAGGATCGAACGGATAACACTAGCCGGCTTTGGTTTAAGCCGGATCCTAGTATTAGACGGTGTAGATTTTGTCTCATTGCATTTGTATCCGGTCGGAATACAGATGCGGGTGTGTATGCACAGTATCGGGGTTTTCCTGTAATTTATTACGGGACCAGTTTTCTGGAGTTGCCAGTTTGCATTCCGTTCCGGCCGGTTTTCCTTTGTTCTTTCCCGGCCGGACTTTTCCGATGGAGGGGGTTATTTGCAATTGTGCAAATAACTTTTGTGGAGGGGGTTTCTTGCTATTGTGTTGATTATGATATCTTTCATCCATGCTTTTGCATTAATGAGATTTGATGTGATTAAGGTGTAAGCATGGTTGATGTTTTCTTGTCTCTTGATGTGGTCACCACTTGTGTTCTACTACCATCACCTCCCTCTTGTATTAGAATTGTTTTCCTCCACCATTCTCATATGATTAGTGGCCGGGCATATTTTTGAGAGCTCAATCTTCATTCCTCCATCCAAAGGCAACAAACCCCAAAGAGACAAAGCACTACACTTCCTACAGCACATCTTGAGCATGTCGAGTTGCCGGCTTCATGCCCGAGTTGCCTCGGTATAGAGGCGGGAGCCCGTAAAAGATGCAGGCGACGTGGTGCCCTTCCGGCGAGGAGGCGACGACCGGAGATCCCGCGAGGAGATCGGAGTGGAGATGAAGACCGGAGGACTCGGATCAGTCGGTATATCTCTAACCCATCCTCTTGTTAGCTTAGACTAGTTTAATGGCACGATCCGGGGTTTAGTGCGCGGTAGTGCCGGTTTTGCTAAGTCCGCAAAAATTAAAGTTTATCACCGTTTCCGCGTTTGGCCGTCGGATTGAAGGCCGGGGCGCCGCCGTGCACTTACAAATCCAACATATTCATATACACATTCCAGCAACATTACAGATCACAGATTTGTATAACCCCCACTAATCGACATATAGCGATTAGCAGACGTTCAATACAAATATCACATTACAGAAAAACCCGTCAGCTAAAGTCTTTTAGAAGTTCGATCAAAAATACGGATTTATAGGCCCCAAACACAAAATTTTCGTTCTGGAAAATTTGGGAAGAAAACACATATTCCAAAAATCCCAAAATACCCCTATGAGCAAACTGCAAAAAAGAAAACCCATGACCGAGTCAACTCGGCCGCGATTCCGCGGCGGGAGCAAGCTCCCGCCGCGGAACCGCGGCGCTTTGATCGAGTTAGGGTGTCAAATTTTTGCAGTTTCTTCAAAAAACCCTGAGTCGATTTTTGGTGTATTTCAAAAAAGTTTTCCAGCACTTTTAAAATCGACATAAAGTTTAAAAACGGGGTTCGTTTTGCGATTTTTTCTTTGATCGATCTTCTAATTACTTTGCTAACATGTTAGATAGAGTTTAACTAGGCTCTGATACCACTGTAAGTCCATGCTACCTCTCTCGGTACTTTCGGGCATGCGGAATTTGATAAAAAAAACGATTTTCTTAGAGGTGGTAACATGGACTTAAAACCCGGATCTTTGTTAAATATCTAACTAACAACCTAACTACGAGTTGCTAACTACTCGGTTAGGGGGTTATACCTTTCTTTTTCTCGAACTCCTTCGTCTTCAAGCCTCGATGGATGTCCGGATCGCCTTCACTCCGTCGTCTCCTTGCGCCGAAGATAGATCCACCTCGAAAGCTTCTACCTTTGGCTTCTTCTTCGGTCTTTGAAGAAACTAGTTCACTTGGTTTGCTAAACCTTATGAACTAGAGTGAGTAGAGAAGAGTTTGTATGGGATTTTATCTATGGTTCTTGGTTCTCAACTCATGAGACAAGTGAACCATAGAGTCAAGAGAGGGAGAGCAAGAGGAGGAGATGAGAGCTCAAGAACAAGAGAGAGAGTGAGCATGAAAGAATGAGAGAAGACTTTTCTCATTTGGCTCTCATAATCCAAAACAATCATAACACATCATATCAATCAAGTATTATGTGATGGCTTAAGCAACCATAGCCATATCATTTCATGCACTCATTTTGCACAAAAGAGTAAGCAAGCAAAAGTCTTTGCCATGGAATGATAGCTATGGTTATCATGATGGTCAACTAGTCAAGCCTAATCAACCGGTCAACAAAGTCAACAAGTCAACAAAAGTCAACAACTCAACAACCATGTCACCATAATACCTAATTAATATAATTGTTAATCACATTTCATATTCTCATTAGGGTTGAGCAAAAAGTCAATAGTCAACTGTCAACGGTCAACAACCCTAATGAGAATCCTCCGCCTCTGTCTCTCCATCAACTGTGCATACACACCCGCATCCGCGTTCCGAGGAACACGAATACAAACTGGATAAATCCAATCCCAATACATACACTAGGATCTGGCTTAAACCAAAGCCCGCTAGTGTCTACTGTCCGGACACTGTACGTACACAAGTGCACGGATGTGACCGAACCCTGTCGCAAAACCATGCGACCTGCCGCAAAACCATGCGACCTCTACTCTTTTGCCTAAAAGCGAATAGCTTTCTGTGTGGGACTCTAAAGACTCGACACTACGCTGGCAGTAGGTTTAACCACAGACCGCAAGCGGCACTAGCTGTGCGTAACGGTCCCCAGGTAGAAGCCGACAAGAAGACTGACGAGGTGAAACCCATCTGAACTCCTACTGAGCCTGAATGTGACAATCTCCGTACAGTCCGGTCTGTTCGTCTGATACATCGCATGGCGGGCCTAGGGGGCGGTAAACGTCAGTCCCCTAATAGCGGTACAAGTCGTGTCGGAGTGAAGCCCAAAACACCCTGAGATAACACTGGAAGCCTACCAGTATATCCCGTTTGCCCTGGCCAGGGACTACTCGTGTAATGGCTCTCCTAGACACAGCGCGATGTCAACCCCCAATACCGGGAGAGACGAATCCTGTCTAACCGTCACTGCCTCCAAGTGCTTCGGGACTGCACCCAACTACCACCTGTTTGCACGACTCCTTTGAGCCGTGGTAGGGTAGTAATCAAAGTACAGTGGAAACACACTCGAGACGAAGTGACAGTGTCAAGTCAGCGGACTAAGCTGTACTCATGTCACTTGGGAACTGATAACTGACGATAGGTATAATACCAACCGGTCAGTTCCCGACGAGTCCTGTCCAGTGTACTCGTAACCCAACGAGCACCCGCATACTATCTCCAGTACGACGTACTGATGGCTATGGGACAGACCGTCTCCCACTCTGGGATGAGAAGCGCATGCGCTAGTCTACTCCGGAGTATCGATGCCCTGTCTCGATAGTCCTGCGGCTAGGGACCTGCATAAGGATGTGCTTATAGATTACCCAGCCCCCACTAGTGTGACTGCCATCACAACGCTGGTAATCAAGCAAAGATCCTAAGGGCTCCACTAATGTGTATAGGTGATATACTAAAATAAACACAAGTACACATTGAAGTAGAAACAAACCAAGTAGCATACTACTATATTGAGCAAGATTGTTTATACAAGGTGAATATCCCAAGCTTCCATTAAGTAATATACAAACTAGTATGATACAGTAATGGCCTCTAGGGCATATACACTAACATAATGAAATTCTGAAAGAAGTGCTACCTGAGGTAGACTTGTCGTTAGCCTCTCTATTGGCGCGGATCGCCTGTCTATGAGCGGTAGACAAAGCGACCGGGGACTCTTCTGACGGAGTGTCGGCACGAGGGATAGCGCTTGGGCCCGCTCCTGTAGCCAAAGCAGCCCGGCGCGCCTTCTGCTCACGCCTCAGCCGCTTCCTTTCCTCCCGGGCCGTTGAAATGGACCTTACCAGAGCCTCTTTCATTGAGGCGTCCTCGTCTGTATACAGGGATGCCTCCAAATTCTTCAAGGCATCCCTCGTCGACTTGTCAAGTCGAGGATCTTACAGCAGCCCCGACGAGACCGGAACTCCAATAACAGGTTCAGAGAGGATCCCCTCATCGACTGGTATAACCCCTATAAAGAAACAAAGGAAGAAAGTTAGGTTGACCATCGAAAAAGATAGCGAAATTTGTTTAAAAAAAGGGGGGGACGTACCGGCGCCCGCTAAAGCGCGTTTCTCCTCCTCCTTTTGGAAGGTTTTCAAATAGGCAGCAATAGCTTCTTCGGTAGAGACGCCTGTTGAAAATGGGGAAAAGTATTAGTCAAGAATAATGATAAAAAATGCGATGAAATGATGAAGAAAGCAGCTAATAATTACCTGACTCAGCGAGTTTACTCAACCACGCTTCATGCCTCGCTGATCGCTCAGAAGCCGCAATGGCGGCTACCAGGTCGGTGTCTGCGGGGTCTACCGCGAAGCCCTTATTGCTTCCATATTCACTTATTCCTTCGGTAAGAAGGGCCTCAGGCTCTAAGCCAAGAATCGCGTCAAGGGAAAGGAGCGACTTCTTCTTCTTTTGCCCGCCAGCTCTGGATGCACCCGGGACTGATTTACGCTTGGCGGACACCTTGGGGCGGCGGGTCCCGATATCCGCGCCTGCACCGGACTCCGGCGATACCACAGTTACCGTCTCCACTGGAGCACGGGGGGCTGGTGGCGCATCCATAGTATCGCGAGGCGGCAATCCGTGCGGAGGATTCAACACGCGCGGAGGTCCACCTCCAGCACCTTTCAATGGAGGAATGACCGGAGTCTTCGGCCTCAAGGGAGCCTTGCGATCGCCGCCGGGAGGTGCACCCTTGCGGTCAACCAGCATACGTTTCTCCATCAGAATAACGTGCCCCATTGCATGCGCATACCAGGCCACGTACGCGTTGAGGACTTTGGGGATGCAACTCGGCTCGCTAATAAAGAAATAAGAACCCGTGTTAAGCCGCGTAAAGTGGTGCATTGCGTTCTTTATCCCCTCTTGGCTAACCACGGGCTTTTCCAAGAAGGCTTCCATCGGGATCCCTTGGTTGTAGCTCGATTGCTGAGTGAACCGGTGCGGATTATACCTCATAAAGAGTGCTGTCTCATTCTGCCTGAACACCAGGTAGCCCGGCCGAATGGAATAGAGGTGGAGGATTTCCCGAGCCTTCAATATGGAAGCCCCGTCTTTAAAATCATCGCGTAGCGACACTACTGACTTGGTAGTCTCTGAGCCTATTGTTATGACCTTATCCAAGAAAGAAGTCTTCGCCCCGACCAGGTGTGGTCGAAGGAGCAGCCTCCTAGCCTCCCGCGGAGGTGCAACTACGATCGAAGCCCCGACCAGCCGTATGACCCTCGAGAGCCTGCATTTCTCAAAAAAGAGAGGAATCTTATGGGCACCGAACACCCCGTGCACGTGCATTTCCATCCAAGAGGTAAAGTAGTGCATCGGGAAGTTGGCGGGTTGCACCCCTGGCTCACTAGCGTCCGCCGCTACACTAAGTCCATTATAAAGATGAGCCAGCCCGGCGATTCCTACTGACAACTGCAAACCAACCACCATCCGATGCGCTGGGTAGAAAACAGTCGGCCGCATATGGCGTGGATGCATAGGAAGAGCAAAACTGCACAACCACAAGCCCAAGAACCCTACAAAGAAGGTCTCTTCATCCATGTCGGGGACGGCAATTTGTGAAAAAGGGATGACGGCGGCACCGGGAAGATAAAAGTCTTTGTGTTCATCCTCCGATGTGGGTCGGCGATCAAAACCGAACCCAAAAGAGTCATCGAGCTGGGCGAACTTCTCGCTCCGCTCTAATAAGAACTCCGGTCGAATGAAGCGAGCAGTGAAATCTGCAAAACTGACTCCCCGGTCGCCCGATTCCAGATAGAGTCCTTCATAAATCTCCAATACCTTCACCAAGCCCGGATACTGGTACTGAATAGCGTTCTCCGGAGTCAGATCAAACAGCAGCGGCTTGGTGGCAAAGACGTATTCATCGGGAGGAAGCAGCTCCTCATAGTGCTTCCCCCTCATTGGCAGACCCGAAACTTCAACAAACTCCTCCAAAGAGATAGAGACCTCCCTGTCTGTCATCAGGAAGGTATGGGTGGGGATATTCCATTGTTCGATAAAGGCCTTGATCCACCAAGTCGGAGGAGAGAGATACTCGAAA
This sequence comes from Agapanthus africanus, assembly GCA_030015575.1. Lineage (NCBI taxonomy): Eukaryota > Viridiplantae > Streptophyta > Magnoliopsida > Asparagales > Amaryllidaceae > Agapanthus > Agapanthus africanus. The sequence goes on along the minus strand of JASDDO010000012.1, from coordinate 520,804,618 downwards.
AGCGAGACATAGATGGCCGAATACAAACCAATCTTCGTCAAATGGGTCCTTTTCGCCGATAGGATATACCGGGCCCACTGCAAGTATCCGGGGGGGGTCGCGGGACCAATCCAATATTATAGGCCTGTCCCCAAGGGCGTGCTTCACCCTGACAGATTCGCCTTCCTAAAATATCTATTGCCGGCGGCGGCTGCACGGGAATAGCACCAATTGCAGGATGTAGGAGGTCATCTGAATTCCAATTCTTAACCTCCACGGCATACTTCACCGGGGGTTCATCCGCATAAGAGATCGAAAATATCGGCTCAGATGGCGTGGCAGAACTGAAACTTCGGCGACCCTGGATAATCTCACTGTACCACCTACCCCACACGTGAAGGCTCTTGTACTCAGGGTCATGATCCTTTATGAGAGCGAGCACCACTCAGTCCACCGGTGCCTGGGGAAACCCTCCCTCCGAGCGAACAAACGGGAAAGACAAATTACCAGACATGTTTCCTGCGGAGAGACAAAAAATTTTAATTAGCCGTCGGTGTTGTAACTCCAACGCTCAACATTTTAAAATTTTACACCACACTGCAATGCAGTGGGTAAGGGACCAAATGAGGACCCACAAAATCTGAATGACGGCGCATCATTTAATAAGACAGTCCCATCGTTGGATGAGACTGTCAGTTAATAAAAAGATCCCCAAGAGAATATCCTCATTGATGGGGAATCCCCAGAGACAATGAAAAAATCTTCTCTTTTAGAGCAAAGCTCTGTCACAGAGTGACATTTGTCAAACTCTGGTCTCAAGGGAATAAAATTTTCCTTGGAAAGAGCCCAGCTCTATAATAATGATGGAAAAGCCATCAAAAAGGAAAACTTTAACTCCTAAAGATTAAAAATTTAGGATCTTAAAGATCCATAAAAACTTTTAAGAGTTCTCCACTTTCAGATCAGAAAAGGTCTACATTTGATCCATGAGCAAAGCTCTGTTCATGGGTTAAAACCCATGAACAAGATCTCTGTAGATCTATAGATTTCTGAGAGCAAGGCTCTGTTAATAAAACCCCAAAAGGGTTTTCTTTAGATCAAAGATCTATAAGAGCAAGGCTTTATTAATCAAATTTAATTTAATTTAATTTAATTTAAATTTTACCTAAGTTGTTCTAAAAATCTGAACTCTGGAAAGAAATGAGAACAAGGCTCTAAAATTCTTAAACAAGAGCAAGGCTCTGAAATTCAAGTTCTTGAAAATGGTAAAAAATTTATCAAGGACCAAGGGTCCTATTTATAGGCGCATGCGCCCTTTCACCTGACCCCTTGGATCCAACGGTCAAGATTTTGCCACCGCTGCACTCACGTGTGCGCCACGTGAGCACAACGGTGGGGGGGCATTTGTTTCCCCCAATCAGAGCAAAGCTCTGTTTGAATTTCAAAATTCAAAATTCGAAGCAGCGCTTCAAATTTTTTGCGCTGCGCGCAACGCGCCAAGTGTCAAAAGCTGATACGGCAGCGCAGCGCCCAAGGCAGTGCGTCCAATCAGAGCAAAGCTCTATTAAAAAACAAAAATAGCATCAAAGCTTCAGTTGCGCAAGCGCTGCGCTGCGCGACACGTGTCAGCGCAGTCGCTTTTGCGCAAAGTGCTGCGCTGCGCGACTCGTGTCAGCGCAGTTGCGCAAGCGTAGCAGCGCTGCGCTGTGCGCTGCGCGACACGTGTCAGCGCAGATGCGCAAGCGCAGATGCGTTGCGCTGTGCGCTACACGACACATGTCAGCGCAGATGCGCAAGCACAGCTGCGCTGCACTGTGCGCTGCGTGACACGTGTCATGCTCTGGAGCATTTGCGCCAAACAGAATTAAAATTCTAAGAAATCTTTCTGTTCTTGTTAAAACAAGAAGATTTTCTTCTGTAAAACAGAAGCCCTTGGATCAAAGATCCAACGGTGGGGAAAATTCCCCAAATCACTCAGAGAAAGATCTCTTTAACAAATTTAACTAATTTATGGACACTATAAAAAGGACCCTAGGCCTTAATTCAAAGAAAAACATTATTTTTTTTGGTGAAAAATCAAGAACTTCAAACAGAGAAAACTCTGAAGAAATTCCAAAAGAAAAAAAGGTAAAAACCTTTAGGAAGAAGAGAAAATTCTCTTATGAACAGATTATTGATCTAAGAGCAAGATCAATAATCTTAAATAAAAAGAAAAAAATAAATAATAATAGTGCTTTGCACTTTCTTATGAACCATTGGTTCTTTGAAAACAAGAAAAAACTTGTTTTCTTTGATTTAAAATCGATCAAAATATAAAACAGTGCTTTGCACTTGAAAAATTGCACTGTTGCGCTCCTTTGTTGGCGCAAGCCACCAGGGAGTGCCACGTATCAACAGCGCAACAACGCAGCGCACTGACACAGCGCACTGCGCTATTGCGCTTGCATTCACCGGAGTGCGACACGTGTCGCTTCCACGAGCGCTTGCGCTCATTATTTGGCGCAAAGCGCCTGACAAGCCACTGTCAAATAATTAATGCGTTGCATTATTTGCAGAAGGGCCTAGCCCAATTAAAAAAGACCTAACAGGCTGAACTAAATACTTTGCAAGAGGGCAGAGCCCAAGCAAAGATGGATACTCTGCATCAAAAATAAATGGACAGAGCCCAAATCAGAAAGGCCTAGTAGGCCAGAATAAAATGCTGTGCATTACTAAACATGGGCAAAGCCCTAACACAGGTCTAATAGGCCAAATATAAACAAAACGTTGGACGTTTCTCAGTTAGACTTAACCCAATCATGGCCATAAGTCCTCAAATTAAATTGACTGAGCACGTCGGCTCTCTTAAATTAATCTACATCCGGTTCAAGGGTACATCTCCGAACTCCTCTGACATCTATCGTTGTAATCCTTCAACGACGTCAGAGAGGCGACGGATCCCGACGACCACACATCAATATGGACTGCGGGGTCCTTAAACTCGTGGACCAAAACGTCCTTAAACTAATGTTGGACCGAAACGTCCTTAAACTAATAATGGACCACCACATCTCTAAACTGGAACATAGACCACCACGTCCTTAAACTGGAATACGGACCACCACGTCCCTAAACTGGAATACGGACCACCACGTACCTAAACTGGAATGCGGACCACCACATCCCTAAACTGGAACATAGACCACCACGTCCCTAAACTAGCGATGGACCACAACGTCCTTAAACTACCTATGGACCACTACGTCCCTAAACTGGAACAATAGAGCCCCCAAATGCTCTTTTGCCGGATCTAAATGATCCCATTTAAGTCGATCTCAGCCTCAAACACGGCTAACGTATCCTTAAACATTCAAATGGACTATAAAACTCCAAATCAACTTTGGCTCAAGGGTACATCTCTGAACTCCTCTGACACTTGTCGTCGTAATCCTTCAACGACGTCAGAGAGGTGACGAGTCCTGATGGCCATGTATTAAATGGATCCAGACGATCCCGTTAAGTAGATCTTAGTCTCAAACAGGACTAACGTATCCTTAACGAACGTTTAAGTTGATCTTAGCCTCAACATGGCTAATGTATCCTTAAACTAAAAACACCAAACCCAAATCTAAATAAATACGGATTTGGACTAATCCACGTCCTACGGGCGACGGCATTACTCAGTCTCCGTATACAATCCACGGGCAACCACAAACAAAACAAACATACACGACACGAAGTGAAATTCTGGAGAAGGAGAAAGTGGCTACCGCGATGCGGTAGCGTAATTAACTACAGGGGCTTGCGCCTGCAGGGAAGAGCGTCCCCACAATCAAAAACCCCTCAAGCGAGGGAGAATCTGACGAAGTCTGCTACATCGGCCACATCCGCCTAAACCTCCGATACACGGTGCCATAAATCAACTTGGCATCTTCGGAGAGGTGGACGGATAAAAACATATAGCATCTGCCCCGAATCTCAGCGTCAGGCCATCACGGTCCTGTGCGCCGTCCTTCGGAGGGGAACAGCCCTCATCAAGAAGCCACCGAGCAGCTAGCCTGCTCGGTCCATCCTTGGCTGGTAATCTCTTACCCAATGACGCCAAGGATCAAAGCCCTCATCAAGAGGCCGCCGAGAAGCTACCCTGCTCGGTCCATCCTTGGCTGGTAATCTCTTACCCCACGACATCAAGGATCAAAGTCCTCATCAAGAGGCTACCGAGCAGCTACCCTGCTCGGTCCATCCTTGGCTGGTAATCTCTTACCCAACGACGCCAAGGATCAAAGCCCTCATCAAGAGGCCACCGAGCATCCACCCTGCTCGGTCCATTCTTGGCTGGTAATTTCTTATCCCACAACGCCAGGGATCAAAGCCCTCATCAAGAGGCCACCGAGCAGCTACCCTGCTCGGTCCATCCTTGGCTGGTAATCTCTTACCCCACGACGTCATGGATCAAAGCCCTCATCAAGAGGCCACCGAGCATCCACCCTAATTGGTCCATCCTTGGCTGGTAATCTCTTAGCCTACGAAGCCAAGGATCAAAGCCCTCATCAAGAGGCCATCGAGCAGCTACCATGCTCGGTCCATCCTTAGCAGGCCACTCCTTGCCCTCCTACGCTAAGGATCAAAGCCCTCTTCAAGAGGCCATCGAGCGGCTCCTTTGCTCAACTTCCTACACGTCTTTACTAAGGGATCCCCACCTCGACTTCGGGGCCATGGAAATACCAACCTTGTGCCGGCCTTTGCAGACTTGGCAAATGGTTGAATTCAACTCGACGCGTAATAGCCAAATGAAAAACCGGTCTCCGACCTAACGCATCATGAAAACGGTATCGCGCAAATAGAGATTTAACCACAAATAAAGGGAAAATGTGCACGGAAAGAACACTGTAAAAAGATTTTATTCACAAAGCCGAAAGTCTTTACAGAGGTAATATGGGCTCCCCAGCCTTACAAAAGTGCCCGGAAGCTTACAAAATTTCAGCGCAAAAATAAGGAGGCGAGGAGACTCAGGCCTCGGGGCCGAGGAAAGCCTGGATAAGCTCCGCATCCACCACTACGACCGGGGTTGCGTCTTGAAGATCGACGCCCATCGCAGGAGCCTCGGCGCCGGGAGCCGGAGGAGCCGACTTCTCCCCAACGCTCCCACCAGGGGGGTCTCCCCCTGCAGCGCTTCCGGGGGCATTCCCCTGCGCGTCATCCCCGAGAGGGTACTCACCCCGGAGCTCGCCGTCAGGAAACCCCCGGCATCAGGGCCTTGGCGGCTTCGAGGGCGTCGTGCCAAACGACGGCAGCGGCTCCAGCGAGGTCGGTGTAGTACTGGTCTGACTTCTTATAGCTCTCCACCGCCTTCGACGCTCGGAGCTCGGCATGCCTCGTTCCTTCCTTCGCCGCATCGTTCTCCCTCCGGAGGGTGTTCACATTCTTCTTCAGGGTAGCAACAAGCATCCTGGAGTCTTCCATCTTAGCCTCGGCAGCTCGGGCGGCCTCTCGGCACTTGGCGATCTCCCGATCCCCGGCCGCCACCCGGTCTTCGAGGGCGGCGACCCTCTCCATCGCCGCTTGCAGCTCCAGCCTTGAGCTCTCCTCCCACGAGGAGAACTCGCCCGCGGCCTGCATCGCCGGGGCAATTTTCTCGTCCTCCATGTTAACGACTAGGGCGACGTGCTGGAGGATCTGAAGAAAACAAGGAGGGTTAAAAAGAAAAGGGGGCACCCAATCTTGCGAACAAAAATACTGAATGAAGACCCAAGTGTGGTGCGAACATTAACCTGCACGGCCTCTTGGGCTATGGCCGCCATTTGGGCTCGGAGGGTCCCCCGAGGGATTTTGCCTCCGGCCGACCTTTCCATCTCCGAGAGTAGGCTGTCGACGACGGAAAGCCCCAAGGGCACCTCGAAGCGAATCTCCCCTTCATCCACCATGATCGGGGAAGCCGGGGTATGAGGCACCGTCCTATGGTACCTCTTAAAGAGAGATGCAGGAGAGCCCACTTCGTCTCCCGCCTCCAAAACTCGGGGCTCTCCCTCCCGAGCACGTTTTCGGCTCGGCGCTTGGCTGGACTCCGGGGACTAGGGCGCGCTCGAGCGCCTGGCTGGCGGGCGAGGATGGCCGGCATTTCCAGCCTTCTTCCCCTTCTTCTGTTCGACCAGGGCTGCCCGAAATTTGCCTAGGTCCATGGGTTGTGCGTAAGACAAAAAAACAAAGGAGTTAGCAATGCCTGAAAAAGTGGAGGAATACACAAGTCTAAACAGGTCGCTTGAAAACTCCTAACTTACCTGCGAACTGGGCGAGGCTGAGCCCGGCCCAACTGAGGGCCTGCTCAGACAGCAACACATCAGCCCGGGAGAGAGGCTCCCACTCCGACACCGCCACCGTGCCGGGATCATTCGACCGCCTCACCCGCGGGCAGTTGGCCCTGTGCCACTGGATGGGCACAGGCCAATCCTCACCCTCGGACGGCCCAACAAACAAAAACTTTTTCTTCTACTCGTGAATAGAAGAAGGTACTATGATGACCCTCGACCCGGCAGCACCTCCTCGGTGTTTTCTAAAAGAGATGTACACATGTTCTCCACCGAAAGACGCGACCGGGACGTTGGGACGTCCGGCCGGAATTTTGGGGGCAGATGCTATTGGGTTTTATCTTTCCACCTCTCCGAAGATGCCAAGTTAATTTATGGCACCATATATCGAAGGTTTAGACAGATGCGGCCGTTGCAGTAGACTTCGTCAGATTCCCCCTCATTGTGAGGGGGTTTTGATTGTGGGGACGCTCTTCCCTGCAGGTGCAAGCCCATGCAGTTAATTACGCTACCGCATCGCGATAACCACTTTCTCCTTCTCCAGATGGTCACTTCGTGTCGTGTGTGTTTGTTTTTATTTTTGATTGCCCGTGGATTCTATATGGAGACTAATTTATATTGTCGCCCGTAGGGCGTGGATTAGTCCAAATCCGTATTTTCTTAGATTTGGGTTTGGGTTGGTTTAAGGATCGTTAATCTTGTTTTAGATTAAGATCAACTTAAACGTTTGTTGAGGATACGTTAGTCTAATTTTGGACTAAGATCTACTCAACAGGATTTGGGATCATTTAGATCCAACGAAAGAGTATTTGGACTCTATCGTTTTAGTTTAGGGACATTGTGGTCCATAAGTTTAAGGACATCATAGTCCATGGAGTTTAAGGACATCATAGTCCATAGTTTAAAGACGTCATAGTCTGTGGGGTTTAGTTTAGGGACGTTGCGGTCCATTGGGTTTAAGAACATCATAGTCCATGAGTTTAAGGACATCATAGTCCATGAGTTGTTGGTTATCGGGACCCGCCACCTCTCTGAAGACTTTGAAGAATTACAATGACATGTATCAGAGGTGTGAAGAGATGTACCCTTGAACCAAATGCCAGTTTAAGGACGTTGCGGTCCATTGGGTTTAAGGACATCATAGTCCATAAAGTTTAGTTTAGGGACATTGCGGTCCATGGGTTTAAGGACATCATAGTCCATAGAGTTTAGTTTAGGGACATTGCGGTCCATTAGGTTTAAGGAAATCATAGTCCATAGAGTTTAGTTTAGGGACATTGCGGTCCATGGGTTTAAGGACATCATAGTCCACGGAGTTTTGGCTCACCGGTTTGGGGGTGTGCCAAGAGTTATTGGTTATTGGGACCCTCCACCTCTCTGAAGACGTTGAAGAATTACAACGACATGTATCAGAGGTATGGAGAGATGTACTCTTGAACCAATTGCCAGATTGAGAAGGAATGGGATCAACGTTACTTTGAATGCCATCTGAGATCAATTTGAAAGACTCGGGTATAATTGGGGATTGTTTAAAAAAAAGGTTTTGGCTTTGGGAGACTTGGCTACTTTAGGCTCAGGTCGGCCTATCATAGTGTTAAACACTAGTGTATGCTCAGTGCTCATGTGCTCCCACGTGAGGCGCTGAAAGTAGTGTTAAACATTAAAAATTTGAGGCGCTCACGTGGGGTTACGTGAGGCGCTTTGAAAGTTTGCGCCGCTTCTTTGGGTTTGTTCCCTTATTCTTTTGGAAGTGCTAAGCACTTACTGGGGGTCATGTGGGATCACGTGAGGCGCCCCAAAGTTAGGAACTGTCTTTGGTTTATTCCCCCTTTTTCTTTTAGAAGTGCTAAGCACTGTGAGGGGGTCACGTGGGATCACGTGAGGCTTTAAAAGTGGGCTTTCCCTTTTTCTTTTTTTACAAAGACTTGTTCGGGGGTCACGTGGGAACACGTGACCCGATCTCAGTTGTTCTCTTTGTTCATCAAAAGATGCTCACGTGGGAGCACGTGATCTGCCATTATCATGTTGGGCGCTAATCTCTTTACGTGCATGGAGATCTTGAGCTTTGAGACTTTCAAGCCCATTATTTTGTAATAATTAAATTCTTAGAACTTAGTTTTCCTCTTAGGTTTGGGATCTGCATGGCAGAATCTCCCCGATTAGAATTGAATTCTCAACTTGTGGGGGAGATTTGCTTCTGCAGATCTTTCACTACAAAGAAGAACTAAGTTCTTATATGAAGTGTTAAACCCTTGTTTTATCAGAGGAATTAAATTCCTATATACTTTTTGGGAGAATTAAATTCTCTGAACTTAGGTCTTACCCTAGGTTTCGGATCTGCATGGCAGAACCTTCCCGATGAGAATTAAATTATCAACTTGTGGGGAGATCTGCTTCTGCAGATCTCAACCAGAGGAAGAACTAAGTTTCTTTTAGAAGAGATAAACTCTTATGGAGGTGAAAAAGAGATGAAATATCCTCTGTGTTTTGTTCCTTCTCCTACCTAGAGTTTCTTTTTCTCTTTTAAAAGGTCTTCTTCTCTCTGGAGAATTAAATTCCCTTTTCTTTTTGAACTTCAAGTTTATGGGGGGGTCCTCTTCTTTAGAGAATTAAATTCTCTCTCTATTTTTATTCCCCTCTCCCTCTATGTGTCTTTTTCCTCCTCCCCTCGCTCCTATTTATATGAGAAGAAAAAGAATCAATTATTAAGGGAATCCCTCATTGAGAGATCATGATTGATTTCATGATCTTTTAGATCAATCAGTGAATTTTATTCACCGTTGGATTTTTAATCCAAAGGCCCTCTGTTTAACAGAGAAGATTTCTTATTTTTTTAACAAGATTATGAATATCTTGTTAGTTTTGACAAGATTAGAATTGTATTCTATCATATCTTTTTAGTTTAACAAGATCAGAAATATATTTTCTTAATATAGAATTTAATTCTATCATATAGATATCTCGTTAGTTTAATAAGATCAGAATTTTATTCTAACATAGAATTCTGATCATATGAATATCTTGTTAATTTAACAAGATTAGGAAAATATTTTCCTATGATAGAACTTTATTCTACCAGATGATCACCGTTGGATCTTTGATCCAAAGGTCCTCTGTTTAACAGAGAAGATCTTTTTAGTTTGAGAAAGATCAGGAAAATATTTTCCAAAATAGAATTTAATTATAGAATTTTATAGGAGCATTTTAAATTGGGGCGCTCACATGCTTTGCATGTGAGGGGCAAGAGAACTCATGTGTTTAACACGTGACCCATGCTGTGGGTTTTAGCCTGTTTATGTTCGGCGCTCATATGCTTTGCATACGAGCGCTCACGTGTTTTACACGTGAGGCCAAATTTTGAGGACTCTCCCCACTTTTTTATAAGGGAACAAGTAGCTCTTGGCCAAAAATTTTGACGGGAACAACACCCAGCTCGGCTCACCCCTGCGAGTGCCGGGGTGGTTTTTGTAGCAGAGAGAAGAAATAAGAAGGCTCTGGCTGAAAGGGATCAAACGTAATTTCAACCGGAACAGGAAGCTAAGGAGAATCCTCCAAGAGTTCGGCACTAACTGGCCCGGGGCTAACTCAAAACAATTCAACGCCGCACTCACCTCGGGGGAGAAGGGCAGGCGCATCCCGGCCCAAAAGGCTTCCAGGTACAAGGAAATCTCCTTACCCAGTACCTAGTCCGCCCTCTCCCCCTCCTCGACCGGACGAAGCGAGTAGCCGGGAGGAATGTGGAAATGAGTCCGGATCGTGGCGAGCTCACCCGCATGCCTCAGCATGGATGACGCGCCAAGAGCACCCATAACATGTGTTCTGGGGACCGCCCCCGTCGCGCGACCCCGGGATGCATGACTAACCCTAACTTCCCGGGGGGGCTCCGACTCAGACGAGTAAGAGGAAGAAGCAGAAGAGGAAGAAGAGGAAGAGGAAGCTACAGAGGACTCCCTAGACTCTTCCCGGACTATTTCTACAGACTCCTCGGTTGAAGACATCTAACCTGATCAAAAGGATGAAGTTCTCGGAAGAGAAAACGCAGGGATCCCGACCTAAAGAAAAGAACGCCGGGCTGACACCAAAAGGACGAGGAAATTATGGTGAGGTATGGGCCTTAAAGAGGATCCCACCTCTATTTATAGCAGTCGGCGTACATATCCTACGGTGCCGATCGTCTCCCGCCAAAACAACACTTCGCATTCGACGGCCATCGGCACTCCACCTGTCGCAGGTGCATTGGTTGCATCCCATCGGGCGCGGGAACACCTGCGGCCCGTCTCGTCAGCCAACCAGCGCCAGACACGTGGGGTGGCGTTTCGACGAACGTACGCACAAACCGGCGCTTCCTCTTTAATGCGAGATCTCTCCCCTGATCCGCTGACGTCATTAAGAAAATACAACTAGTTGTCCGGAAATACGCACCAACGATATCTTCAAATAAGAGCTTACCCCGGATGACCGGTCAGACCACTCTCGACCCGACCCATGAATGGGTCGGGATGAGGGTGGTGTTTCCCGCCGAAAACCGGGAAGACAAACTCTTTCCTGAATTTGGGGGCAGATGCTATTTGGTTTTATTCGTCCACATCTCCGATGATGCCAAGTTGATTTATGTCACCAGGTATCGGAGGTTTAGACGGATGCGACCAATGTAGCAGACTTCGTCAGATTCCCCCTCGTTGTGAGGGTTTTTTTTATTGTGGGGACGCTCTTCCCTGCAGGTGCAAGCCCCTGCAGTTAATTACGCTACCGCATCGCGGTAACCATTTTCTCCTTCTCCAGATGGTCACTTCGTGTCTTGTATGTTTATTTTCTTTTTGGTTGCCCGTGGATTGTATACGAAGACTAATTTATGTTGTCGCCCGTAGGGCGGGGATTAGTCCAAATCCATATTTTTTTAGATTTGGGTTTTGGTTTGGGTTTAAGGATCATTAATCTCTTTTGAGACTAAGATCAACTTAAACGTTTGTTAAGGATACGTTAGTCTAATTTTAGACTAAGATCTACTTAACAGGATCATTTAGATCCAACAAAAAAGCATTTGGGCTCTATTGTTTAAGTTTAGGGACATTACGGTCCATTGTTAGTTTAAGGACATTACGGTCCAATGTTAGTTTAAGGACATCTCGGTCCAGTTTAAAGACATCATAGTCTGAAAAGGTTAAGGACATCATAGTCCATGAGCTTATGGACCTCACAGTCCAGTTTAGAGACATCATAGTCTGTAAGATTTGCTGGTTGTCGGGACCTGTCACCTCTCTGAAGACGTTGAAGAATTACAACGACACATATCAGAGGAATGAAGAGATGTATCCTTGAACCGATGTGGGTTGGGAGATCTGTAGTCCAATTTGGGACTAAGATCAATTAATTAGATTATGAGCACATGGGATTAGTTAAATCTGAATTGAGGACTTATGTCCAACTTGGGCTAAGTCCAATTAGGTTTAAAAAATATTGGACATTTGTTTGGGGCTGCTGAACATTTGTCTGGGCTCAGCCCCCCTTTATTTAGCAATGCTAAGCATGGGTCTGGGTTCTGACCATATTTTTGTCTTTTATTGAGTGCTGAGCACTTGTATGCCATATGAGATGATCAATTTTGGAAGACAAGAATGTATTTGAGGTTCAGTCAAAGGGGGGTCTTGCCTCTGGAAGACTTAGCTAATTTGGGCTAAGACTGGTTTGAATATAGTGTTTAAACACTAGTACATATTTGGTGATCACGTGTTCCCACGTGATACATTTAAAATAGTGTTAAACACTAGGGATGAAGCACTTAATATAGTGTTAAACACTAAAAAAAATGAAGCGCTCGCGTGAGGACACGTGAGGCGTCCTAGGATTGGGCCAAGCTTCCTTTATTTTATTCTCAGAATATTCAAATAAGTGTTAAACACTTTAATCTTTATGGCCATCATGTATGGACACATGATGGGTACCCATTCATTGGATATTAAAAGTATTTGTTAGGGGTCACGTGAGGGCGCCCATGCATTGGATATTTAATCCTTCAGTTTTACTCCATCTTTAAAATGGTGTTTGTCAGGGGTCACGTAGGAGCACGTGAGGCATCCTTTAGGTGGGTATTGCCCTTGGGTAGAATCCTCTTTTGTTCGATAATTGCTACGGGTCACGTGGGAACACGTGAGACGCCCAAAATCTGTTCATCTCTTCTTATTTTGAGGAGTCTGTTCAATGGTCACGTGGGAGCACGTGACCTAATATTATTCGTTCTCTTTTGATCATTGAGGGGGAGAGTCACGTGTTGCCACGTGATCATGTTGGGTACTTGATCTTTTTACGTGCATGGAGAGATAAATCCCTTGTTGAAAAATTAAATTCTCTTATAGGGTTAAACCCTAATTTTATTTAGAGGAATTAAATTCCTATATGTTCGAAAGAATTAAATTCTTTAAACTCAATTCTCCCTCTAAGTTTTGGATCTGCATGGTAGAATCTCCCCGATGAGAATTAAATTCTCAACTTATGGGGAGATCTGCTTCTGCGGATCTATTACCATGGAGAAGAACTAAGTTCTTATATTAAGGGTTAAACCCTTTCTTTGTTGGAGGAATTAAATTCCTATGTGTTTTGTGGGAGAATAAAATTCTCTAAACTTAGGTCCTCTCTTAGGCTTTAGATCTGCATGACAGAATCCCCCCGATGAGAATTAAATTCTCAACTTATGGGGAGATCTGCTTCTGCAGATCTTCAACCAAAGGAAGAACTAAGTTCTTATTCAGAAGAGTTAAACTCTTAATTTGAGAATTAAATTCTCTTTTTGTTTTGTGGGAGTTTATAGAATGATCTCTTTCCCTCTCTTACCTAGGGTTTCTTTCTTTTCTGAAAAGATCTTCTTTTTTTTGGAGAATTAAATTCTCTTCTTTTTTGTCTCTATTGTTGTATCTTTTTTCTCTTCTCTTCTTGGCTCCTATTTATAGGAGAAAGAAAAGAATCGGTTTATTTAGTCAATCTTTCATTGAAATATTTTAATTGATTTTGTAGCCAACATGATTTTTTAGATCACTCGGTGAATTTTATTCACCATTGGATTTTTAATCCAAAAGATATTTTATTTTTTGTTTCTGGCAGATTTTAGGAAAATATTTCCTTATGTAGAATTTTTCTATAAACTGGTGATTTTTAATCATCATTGGATTTTTAATCATCATTGGATTTTTAACCCAACGGTGCTCCAATTTACAGAGCGCAATCTTTTTTGTTTGGAAAGATCTAGGGAAATATTTTTCCAATTAAGGCTTATGATTCCTTTTAATTAGAATTTAATTCTATTGTTTCAGAGGTCTTAGGAACCCATCACGTGTTGGCATGTGACCCCCTGTCACGTGTGGGCACGTGATGCCCCATTTAGGGTTTTCTTTCCATTAACTAAGAGAGTTTTAAGACCCTATCACGTGGTGGCATGTGACCCACTGATTAAGCCTTTAACCAGAATTTAATTCTATTATTTTAAAGAACTCGGGAACTCATCACGTGTCAGCACGTGACCCCTGGTCACGTGTGGGCACGTGATTCCCCATTGGGGTTTTTCTTGCTGTTTTATTATACCTTTTAATTCCTTTCAATGGGTTTAAAGGCCCATCACGTGTGGGCACGTGACCCCTTTTGATTTCAGAGTTTAATTCTACAAATGCAAGAGGGCAGATGAACCGTTTCCCATCACATCCTACAAATGCAAGGGTCTCTTCAGAAGCGCCTCCACTCTTTCATCTTCTTTCTTGTTCATTTTCCTTTGAAAATTTAATTCTCTTCCTCAGAGCTCAGTTCTCTGTTCCAAAAAATTTCAGAGTTTAACTCTGTCCAAGAAAGAATCTTTTCTTCAGGTAATGGTTTTGAACGACTGAAGAACTTTTATATAAAAAACTCTTTGGATTTTAAATCCACACCAAGGGTTTTTCCCTTCAAAGAACTCGTCTTTTCGATCTTTAGGTAGTAAACCCCAAATGTTGGGCATTTTCTGATTTCAGGGGTATCTATTTCCCTATGGAATTTAATTTCATTTCAAAGAGCTTAGCTCTGAAAATTTTTCCGGGAATTTAATTCCTCTGTTCAAAAGAAATTTAATTTCTCTAGAGAACTTAGTTCTTAAAAGAAGACTTCTTGGGATTTTTGATCCTGAGTTGTTCTTGCAAAAATAGTTTAGGAGAGATCCTTCTCGATTTGCACAGAGTTTCTGCAATGGGTTTTCTCATTGGGGGAATGTGTAGAGTTGTTTGAATTTATTGAGAATCTTCCTTTTGTTCTCATGATGATTGCTCAGCCTCATTATTAGTGAGCCACCATATTGATTTTGTGGGGCCCATGTGTTTTGTAACCCCTGGTCCCATGAAATAAATTATTTGTCGTTTTCTTCCATTGTCTTCTTATATATATACTTATATATATATATATATACTTATATATATATATATTTATACACGTGTGGGCTTCTCTAACAGTTTCCCCTTCCTTTATTTCAGGAACAATAGCTTCTCTTCCATGCTTTCCTTTTACTCGCTCGGAGGTGGCTTTCCTCAATCACCGTTGGACGAAGAAGTGATGGCAATGATCAGGGCTCATGACCCGGATTGCACCAACTTACTTTTATGGGGAACCTGGTACGGGCATATCATTCGGGGCCGCTGCAGCTTTCTTTGCGAGGTACCAACAGAGCCTATCCGTCCGTTCTTACCGATGGACCGTCCACATACTGCTTTTGCTGTAGAGGTGGCGGATTGGACTCCTACAATCCGGCTTGAGCCATCGACAGTTGGGATACCAAACCAGCATGTACCGGCCATAGACATCTTAGGGCGTCATATCTGCCAAGGTGAAGCCCAGCCCAGTGGACAGGTCTATAAAATAGGGCTTACCCCTCGCCATCCCACGGGCTATCTTCTCTGGGCTCGTTAAATCTTGTCCGCTCAACGTACGTGACTGCAGGGGGTCGGGCTTTACCAGGCGGTGTATATGTCCCTCTTCCATTATCAATCTCCCCACGTATGGTGGGTTAAAGTTTTCCTAAATCAATGGAATCTTCCCACCAACACTTTCTTGTTAGGGGACCGTGAAGTTTCGATCTCTTTGGAAGAGTTTCGCGAGATCTCGGGTTTACCGATCAGGGGAGTGCCTTACGAAGAATTATTGCCCTCTGACGAGTATGCCTTCGAGACTGTGCCCGCTACGCTTGACGGCTTGTCGACTGAAAATGCCGTCCGCCACAAGTACCCGAGTCTAATCAAGACTCTGGGGATTTTTGAGAAGCTATTCACAGAGTCAGAGGAACAGGGCGTCACTTTTAAAAGCTTTATCGCCTGCTTCCTTCGTGGAAACATTCTATCAAAGGCGGCTCCGAAGTTCGCAAATATCAACGGACCCTTCGGGTTTGGTTTAAATAAGCTACCGGCTAGAGAAGAGGATTTGCCACAGTTCTACATTCCAATCTTGTCGGCTGTACCTTTCGAGTCGATCGCATCTCCTGGCATGGATGAAGAAACTTTCTTCATCGGTTTTATCATCGTTTGGCTCAGTTGGTTTGTCATTCCAACGCACCGTCGATTCATGAGAGCCTCGGTCATTTACCCTGCTCATCGCATTGCCGAAAGGACGCGACTAGCCGTGGGCATTGCAGGGCTGTCTCATCTGTACCATGGGCTAAGCACTGCAACTAATACGTGAGTTTCTCTCTTCATTATTTTACGTCATGGATTGAGATGCACGTGCTGGGGGCATTTGCTACGCACCAGAGACCCAGCTTTTATGATGCTTATACCTTTCCGCGGCTCATGAGATTTGTGGACGCTTCTGCTCCTGACCCGACTCAATTAGGGGAACTTCGTGTACTGCTCAACCCTTATGCCAATGAAGGTGGGATGGTATTTAATGATCGAGTCCATTCTGCTCCTTCGGGACCTATTCAGCAGCTTTTTAACTTATCGAAAGAGGGAGCACCCTCCTTGAAGCCCAAAGAAGCCATGCACTTGTATTCGATCAGACCCGGTTATCTGGTATTCCGTCGAAACGATGCGGCTCTTTTCATGCGGTACAATCCACACTGCTTTGCCCGGCAGTTGGGATATAACTAGGGTGTCCCCTTCGAGGCATTCACAGTGGAGCCCAGCCCTTCTTTGGAAGCTGTTCGTGACGCCGCCCACCATTTCATGAGGCTGAACACCGGTTCTCATTTCATGATCCCCGAGGCTGACTACATTCCGAGGTGCGTGGGGGCTTTCATGGGTTGGTACCGCTACCGGGTTAGTCCAATCATTGCTGAGGAGAGGAGGATACTTTTTGGGCTTAGAGCTCCCACCCCACTCCAGGCTACGGGAGTCCCGCCGCAACCGCGGAAAATGGTTCGCATTCCCTTGAAGGATACTGGTACCGTACTTATTCCTGAGACGGCGGATGTGGACTTGACTCTGACAGTTGGTATGTCGATGCACACTAGAGCTCAGGCAAGGGCTTTCGATAAGGCGCCAGTAGCAGTTTCATCAGCTGCGGCATCAGCAATGGCAGTTCATCATCGGTAGCACCGCCGAGAGAGGATACTGAAGGCGAAGTGGGTCAACGTCACACCAAAGCACCGAGGGGAAAGAAGCGATCATCTTCTGGTGTTAGTTCTGGGTCAAAGAGGCGAAAGAAGACGGTCACCAATCTGCTCGACTTTTTAGTGGAATCCGAGCCTATCTTTCAAGATGAACTAATAGCTATGCAAGAGCCGGATGGTGGTCTTCTTTTTTCAGGTTCATCTGCCGAGGAAGACGCACAATTGGCTGAGGCTATAAGACGCTCCCAGGATGAGACTGAAAATGTGAGGGTCCCGAAGAGGCCTTATCCTGCCGTCATCTTCTACGAAAATCCTCCATCGATACGGCGGATATTTATAGGTCCTTTGGAAGAGAGAATCGAGATAGCCCTTAAGCGGCCTATCTCGGCCGATGCCGAAGATGAGCTGTCGTTATGGACTTGTGGCCACGAGTCTACCCTCGAACCCCGGTGAGCACAAATTCTTGAGAAGGAACGCCGGCTTGAAAAAGCCATACTAGAAGCTCCTTGGCGCATTGGTATTCTTATATATCTTTTTGTAGTATTTTGCACTATATATATATATATATATCCTTATCTTCGTGAAAACTTTGCAGGGACTTTGGCAATGGCAGAGGATCTGAGTTCGAGTCGCGCCTTGACTATGGACTCTATAAATATCCCCGATGAGACACCAGTAAGTGTGGGGGGGTCGATACAGCTGTTTTTCCTGCCACGAAACTCCCCTTGGTGGTTTCCGTTCTCCCGGTGCTTGCTCTCCCGGAAGAGGCATCTTCATTGGCCGCAGATTCAATGGATCTTTCTGGGGACGGCCCAGGGACTATGGGACAGGTAGTCGAGACCACCGTCCTTTTATTGGAGCCTGAAGCGGTGGCCGCTGCTCCTCAATTGGAAGCTGTTATACCGGCCCATGTCCCCGATGATGTGCCTAGGGGCATGGAGGAGGCTGCCGAAGCTGCTATCCCTCCAGTTCAGAGCGGGAGGAGCATCGAAGGTAGCCTTCTATATTTTATTTTAATAATCTCTCCATCGTCTGAACCTTTCTATCTTTTCAGAATTACGCGGGTTGGCGGCGTCTATCGCTGATCTGTCTCCTAGAAAATCCTTTCAACGTTTGCTAGAGATGGCTGCTCCGCAGGCAATATCCCCTCAACGCATCGTCCTCTCTTCCGGGCAAGGTTAGTGTTATTTGCCTTCTTCATGGAATTATTATTATTTTGTATAACGATACTGATGTCTTCTGTAGTTCTGGAAGCTGATGACGAAGTTAAGATTCTTAACGGGCCTGGGGATCTTTCAGACCCTTCTTGCATGACTGTGGGTAAGTAAAGTTTCGACCTTGTTCCATCTGCTCTTTGCTTGCAAGTCTCGCTGATTGTTTATAAATCTTAACAACTTTGCCGGTTCTTACCACGCTGGAATCTCGCATCGTCATGCCGCCCGGCCCCTATGCTCTACGTGCCTCTGAACGAATGGCAAAACTAAGCCTTCACTCTTTGTCAGCTCTGATCGAAGACCTTCGTGCTGGTAGCTTTATCACGGCCGAAGAATTTGCCGCCGAAGTCAACAGTTCTCTCCCCTTTCTTGCTGCTTACCATAGTGAAACATTGGTGCAAGTCTGGGTTGAGTTTTGTCGTCGGGTGGAGGCTTGTTTGCATAGTCTTGAATGTACGCGCCTTCCTTCAGAGGTTGTGGCTGCAAAGGCGAGATTGCGGGGGATGATTGAACGGTGCGCCGCAAATATGTTGTCGTGTGAGAAGAGGCTCAGCCGAAAATTTTCAAAGAGGAAGCTGGCTTCAAATGCGCTGGGGGAACTTCAAGCTGAACTTACGGCCAAGACCACTCGGGCGTATGAACTCTGGCGGGTGCTTCAAGAAGCTATTAGGAAGGTGGTAGTTATTGATAAAGCCGTCATTTTTACCCGCGATATGGTTGAAGCCCACAAAGTCACTGAACAGGAGCTTGAAAGTCGGCTTGCCTCGTACCAGGCCCAACAGTCTCAAGCGGAGGCCCGTCTCGCAGCGATAACAAATTATGAAGCCGAGGCCCAGCGGAAAAAGGATAAACTAACAAATCTGTTACATCGTCTGCCGGCTTGAAAAATTGTATATTTTTCCTTTTATTCTTCTTTTGTACATACTCTGAATGAGAGTATTTTTTTTATTCTTTCATAGATTGTAATTTGTATTCATTTTGATTCATAAATAAAAGACATATTTTTCTTGTCTCCCTCTGTCATTTTTCCTCTTTGCTGTATTGTCGCTATGTTACTCTGGCAAGCGTAGAAAATATTTCATCCTAGCCTTCTTGTAGGGTATCGATGGCTTAGGAAGTAGGTTCAAGTCTGCTTCCTAAGACTTTCCAACTTTATGAGTCGTGAGGATCTCAAAAAGATTTTTCTCCCTGTGAGTCGAGAGGATCTCGTAGGTGTATTTTCTCCTTAGGAATCGTGAGGATTCTTAAGTGCGTTTTCTCTTGAGAGTCGTAAGGATCTCACAAGAGAGTTTTCCCGCCTACAAGTCGAGAAGACTCGTAAGTGGTTGTTTCCCTCTTTGTCGATGTTCGACTTCGAAGAGTGTGACCTGTGAATAGTATGCAAGAGTCCATCTTGGACCGACTTGCAGGGCCCCAGTGCTTAGGAAACAGGTTTTTTAATCCCCATTGCCTAAGGCTTTGCCTTACGAGTCGAGACGAATCGAGAAGTTCTCGCAAGGATGTCCTAACGTCACAGTTAACCTCTGCTCTATACGACAGAGGTCCGTTAGGGTCTGTGGTACTAGGGTTGTGTCCGTCGTACCGTCGCGTTGGCTGATGTATTTCTCGATAGGCAATTTTGCCGTTCGAGTAGCCTTGCGACTGTCGTGTCTCTGATCCCTTCAGGGGCTGGACAAGACGTCTTCAAGCAATCTTCCAGGTAGCATTACCGTCGAAAGAACAAGCGTTAGGGATATTCCATGTTGCTTTTTACTTGAGGTTAGGCTTAGTTTGGGAGCCCCGATGAGTCATGACCACTCCGCACTGGTGTGGGATGATCTCCGATAGTCTTTCAGGTTTTATATGAGTTGACGTCAAGACCCTGAAGCTAGGAATATTGCCTTCACTTCGTTTGCTGGCATTGTGTTTGCTATATCGAGATGAATGTCGCGGTTGTCTCTAGGTTGTTGGTGAACCGTCGAGGTTTGGAACTAGAGACTTTGTCATGGCTCTGTTGTTTGATTGTCGCGTCTAAATCCTGCTGAAGGAAGAACATTGCGGTGACATCTCGTCTGTTGTATCGAGATGAACGTCGAGGTGGTGACCACTCCGCGCTGGTGTGGGATGATCTCCGATAGTCTTTCAGGTTTTATATGAGTTGCCGTCAAGACCCTGAAGCTAGGAATATTGCCTTTGCTTCGTTTGCTGGCATTGCGTCTGCTGTATCGAGACGAATGTCGCGGTGGTGATCACTCCGCGCTGGTGTAGGATGATCTCCGATAGTCTTTCAGGTAGTTTTATATGAGTTGCCATCAAGACCCTGAAGCTAGGAATATTGCCTTTGCTTCATTTGCTGGCATTGTGTCTGCATGTATCGAGACGAATGTCACGGTGGCGATCACTTCGCGCTTGGTGTGGGATGATCTCTTTCAGGTTTTATATGAGTTGCCGTCAAAACCCTGAAGCTAGGAATATTGCCTTTGCTTCATTTGCTTTGGCGCGTCCGAATCCTGTTGGAGGAAGAACGCTGTGGTGACATCTCGTCTGCTGTGTCGAGACGAATGTCGAGGTGGTCTCTAGATTGCTGATGAACCGTCGAGACTTGGAACTAAGGACTTCACCGTGGCTCCGTTGTTTTGATTGTCGCGTTCGAGTCTTGCTGGGATGAGGAGGAACGCTGTTGTGAGTCTCCAGGCTGTAGATATTGCCATCGAGACTTGGCTCTCTTTCCGATGGAGCATGGTGGGATGATATGGTTCTCTCTTTGTTTGTGCCCCTGGATTGTATACAGGGATCGATGTGATCTCGTCTGTAGGGCAAGAGTTTCATTTTGTTATTATTTCTTTTATATTTTCGCGATGCTCTATCATTTCAGCTTTTTTATATAGCGAAAGTCGCGATTGCCCAATCATTTCGGCTATTTTTCACGGTGCCCAATTATTTCGGCTATTTTTCTTTTTACTCACTGCTTTTTATTGCGAGTTTCCCAATCATTTCGGCTGTTTTTGTATGCATACATTTTTACTTGCTGATTTTGTTGCAAGTTGCCCCATCATTTCGGCTGTTTTTGTATGCATTTGTGGCTCGCTGACTTTTCGCTGCGAGTTTAGGATTTGATATCGATTTAGGCATCAGTATCGCTACAACTGGGATATTTCCAGGAGCGAATCATCATTTGCCTTCATCGGTTCGAACAAAGGTGGCTTAGCAAACAGGGTTAAGATCCTGTCGACTAAGACTTTTGACTTCATGAGCCGTAAGGGTCTCATAAAGATATTTCTTCCTACGAGTCGTGAGGATCTCGTAGGTGCGTTTTCTCCTTAAGAATCGTGAGGAGTCTTAAGTGTATGGTCTCTTATAAGTCGTAAGGATCTTACAAGAGTGTTTTCTCCTTATAAGTCGAGAGGGCTTACAAGGGTCGTTCACCGTGTGAGCATATCCCTAGTCGCGGGTGGGACTTTGTTAGGGAAATGTTTATTCGTGCCCGTGGATTGTATACAAGGGTTAATATTGAACCACTTGTAGGGCAGCATTGGAGATTGTGATGGCTTAAGAACAGGTTCGGATCCCTGTAGCTTAAGGCTTTTTAATCCTATGAGCCGTGAGGGTCTCAAAGAGGAATTCTCCTTACGAGTCGTGAGGATCTCGTAAGTGTAATTTCTCCTTAGGAATCGTGGGGATCCCTAAGTGTGTTTCTCCCTTGTGAGTTGTAAGGATCTCACGCAGGTTTTTTCTCCTCACAAGGTCGAGAGGACCTTGCAAGTGTCTTTTAACGAGATTACGTCCTTTCGGGTTTTCACAAAACTCGCCGGTAGCCCTGCTGTTTTTACTCACGGAGCCCTTTCGGGTTTTCATTCGTGCCCATCTCGCTTATGGACATACCGTTTTCTTTCTTCTTCTTTTTATTATTTTTTTGTGTCAGCCTTGGGATACTGCGGTCCGTAGTAGTTTATAGACGTCTCGGTCAATAGCCAGTTTTAGGATATAGTAGTCTATCGTTAGTTTAAGGACGTTTCGGTCCGTTTGCTGGCTACTACTTATAGAGCTTGGGCTTAGGAAGATAGCGAGCGGACATAGGCGTCGTCATCTATCGTTGACCTAGGCCGTGACTTGTCAGGCGTAATATTTTTTCAGGAATCGACCGTTTATTAGCCTAAAGGGTCTTTCGCCATGTATGTCCATGAGTAGATAGGCTCCACCCTGGTAAACTTTGTCTATGATGTACGGGCCTTCATAGTTCGGCTCGAATTTTCCCCGTTTGGCACGATTGGGGATCATGGGTCTCTTGACCATTAGCACGAGTTCGCCTTGGCGGAATGTTCTCGGCCTAGTCAATCTCTCATATGAGCGCGTTGTCTTTGCTTTGTAAGCTTCCAAGTTTTGTTGCGCCATGAGCCGAGTTTCGTCGAGGGCATCAAGCTCCTCAATCCGAAGATGAGCATTCTCTTCGTCCGTTAGCTCGTAATGAACTGCCACTCGTAAGGAGGGTAGCTCTATCTCCAATGGGAGTACCGCTTCAGCGCCGAATACCAATGCATACGGCGTTGTGCTTGTGGCCGTTTTGAATGTGGTTCGATACACCCAGAGAGCTTCATGCAGTCTCTCGTGCCAGTCCCTCTTATTTCTGGACACCGTCTTCTTCACGATCTTGGTCAAGGTCTTGTTGAAAGCCTCAGTTAGACCGTTAGCTTGAGGATTATAGACTGAAGAGTATCTCTAGTCTATATTATGTTGCTGCGCGAAGCGGCTGATTTTATAGCTTCTGTAGGCCGACCCGTTATCGGAGATAATCCGTCGTGGAGTGCCGAACCGATAGATGACATGTGTCTTGAAAAAATGGAGAATATTCTCCGTCTTCACTTCCCTCAGCGGTACTGCTTCTGCCCATTTGGAGAAGTAATCAGTTGTCGCTAAAATGAATCGATGTCCTCTGGACGATGCTGGTTCGATGGGCCCGATTATGTCGGTTCCCCACATTTCAAACGGCCAGCTAGCCACCGTTAGATGTAGTGGATTTGGATGATGGTGGATAAAGTCCCCGTGAATTTGGCACGAGTGGCACTGCTTTGCGTATTCAAGGCAGTCCTGGATCATTGTGGGCCAATAGTAGCCCATCCTTTTGATCTTCAGCTTCATCTTTTTGATGAGAACCGCAAAGTCCGTCGTGAGTTTCTTGGACGACTCTCTTTGCTTCTTCCGGCCCCAGGCATCTTAGCCATAGAGAGTCGAACGATCTCTTGTACAGAGTATCATTGACGAAGGCGAAAGACAGAGCTCGTTTCATGAGCTGATGTCTTGAGGATGCATCTTCAGGTGTTCGTCGGGATTTGAAGTGGTCTATAAAGACTTCTTTCCAATCCTTAGCATTTTCCTGATCTTTTATTTGTAAGGCTGTTTGCTTGGTCGCTTCCTTTTCTTCAGACGATTCCGGAGATATTTCTGCCGGTGCAAGAACCCGACGGCTTTGTACCACGATCCTTACATCATCGAGGTTTTCGTCAGCCAGTTCTTTAGAGAGATTGGCTAACGCATCCGCTTTGCTATTTTCCGCACGCGGTATGCTTTCCAGGGCGTAGGTGGGAATTTGAGCCAGCAATTGTTGCACCTTCTCACCGAACTTTACCAACTCTGGTTTGCACGTTTGATAGTCGCCGTTTACTTGACTAACGACCAGCAGGGAGTCTCCGTATATAAGGAGGTTTTCGATTCCCATGTCGACAGCGATCTCAAGCCCTACTATTCGGCTTCATTGTTCGTCCTCGGCTCTGTTAAGGAGAAGGCAAAACGCATTATTCCTCCTTGTGGAGTCACGAAGATGAGGCCTACCCCTGATTTGGTTATGGGGGTGCTTTGTTTGCGCTTCTTCATGGAAGATGCTCCATTGAAGTAGAGTTCTCACCGGGTATCATTCTCTCTTCTCTCCCCGCCGATCGTGTAAAACGCGTACTCGTCGGGTAATTCGCAGTTCAAAGGAGAATCGACAGGTATCGGATGCTCAGCGAGGAAGTCGGTGATGGTCTGGCCTTTCACTGCCTTGACGGATCGGTATGTCACCGAGAATTCCATTAAGAGTAGGGCCCATTTAGCGAGCTGTCCCGTTAATATGGCCTTTGACATCAAATATTTGAGAGGATCCACCTTTGATATGAGATGGACCTCATGTGCCAACGCATAGTATCTGAGCTTCATTATCGCGAAGATCAACGTCAGGCAGTGTTTTTCAATGATGGAGTAGTTGTTTTCTGCCCCCAGGAGAACTCGACTCAAATAGTAGAGGGCTCTCTCTTTCCCTTGGTCATTTTCCTGTGCCCATAGTGCGCCTAAAGAACCTTCGAGGGCTGTTGTTTACAAGACGAGAGGTTTTCCTTTAACGGGAGCGGCCAGCACTGGCGGATTCTGCAGATATTGCTTGATTTCATCCAGTGCGCTTTGGCATTTGCGATCCCAGACGAACGGGGTTCCCTTCTTTATCAAGTGACTGTAGGGGCGACACTTGCCGGAAAGGTTGGCTATGAATCGCCGGATATACGCGAGCTTTTCTTGGAGAGACCGCAGCTGCTTGAGAGTTCTTGGCGGAGGCATTTCCATAACCGCCTTGATCTTTGACGGGTCTATCTCGATGCCTCGGTGTCGGACGACGAATCCTAGAAACTTGCCCGAGGAAACTCCGAACGCGCATTTGAGAAGGTTCATCTTCAGATTGTATTTCCGAAGGCGCTGAAACATTATTTTCAGATGCTCCCAATGTTCCTTGTACGATTTGCTTTTAACCACGAGGTCGTCGATATAGAATTCGACGATTTCTTTTATGAGGTCATCGAAAATCTTCGTCATGGCTCTCTGATAGGTAGCGCCGACGTTTTTTAGACCGAAAGGCATCACTTTCTAGCAGAATATGCCCAAAGGGGTCCGGAAAGCGGTATGCTTCTGGTCCTCGGGATGCATCTTTGTCTAATTGTATCCTGATGATCCGTCCATGAAGGAGAAAACTTCGTGAGTGGATGTATTATCTATCATCAGCTCGGTGACCGGTACTGGAAAGTCGTCCTTCGGGAAAGCTTTGTTGAGATCCCGAAAGTCCACACATATGCGCACCGTCCCATTTTTCTTCATCACTGGGACGATGTTGGCAATCCATTCAGGGTATTGAACTTCTTGGATGAAGCCATAGTCGATTAGCTTCTTGACCTCGGTGTTGATGCTCATCTCAAGCTCGAGTCGCATTCTTCTCGGTACTTACTTGATCGGCTTGACGTCCAGAGATATCGCCAATTTGTGCACAGCAATCTCCGGATCTAGTCCTGGCATCTCGGAATAGTTCCATGCGAAGAAATATTTATACTGCATGAGCACGTCTTTAAGCGTAGCCTCCTTTTCTTCAGACAACAGTTCACTGACGAACATCGGCCGTGGGTCGTTTGCCGTTCCCAAGTCGATTTTTCTGAGGTCATCTTCAGTAGTATATATCCCATCTTCCAGCTCTTTTGGCGCCGGTGGAAATTCTGAGATCAACTCATCTTCATCGTTTTTGAAGCACCAAGAAAGGTCATCCATATTCTCGGGTTCTTCTTCTGACAGCATTATCGCGTGACAGGTACGAGATCGTTTCCAAGACCGAAGTTGATCTGGTTCTACTCTCGCTATACACGTCGCTTTCGGTTCATGCTTCTGTGGCGGGGTTATCCTCCAACTGCTGGATAGAGTGAACCTACCTTGTTGATATTGGTCTTCGACCCAGTTCTTGAAGGTGAAGCAGTCTTCGAAAGGATGTCCTATTGCTCGGTAATAGGAGCAATAGTCTGGGTGAGAGACCTCGTCTGCTTGCTCGGGGTGCTTGGACTCCGGGAGCGTAATCATCCGATGTTTCACGACGAGGTCGAATATCTTCCTTGTCTTATCTTGGGGAAAAGAATATGCTCGACCCATCTTCTTTATAAGAGACAGATCCCGGCTGCTCGATTCTCAATCGCGTGGCTTCTTAGACCTGCTTTGCCGCTGTCGAACGTTTTTTTCCGTTCTTTGGTTTATTTTTGCCTCTGCGTCGGGTCTTTTGTATGACGGGCTGACGACGAAGAGCATTTTCATTCTCCGCAGCCTGCTGAAAGAGGCGCTGCGTCCTGGCTTTCTCGTAAATGGCCATTTCGCGGCTATGTTCATCCCGGACCTTCTGACCCGCTTCCCTTATTAGCTTGTCTATCTGTTCTTCAAACGACGGACTTGGTATTTTCATGGCAGGACCTCGTCTTGGTTCAGGGTTAGCGTCTCTTAAAAGAGCATCCTCTTCTTAATCGAATTAATGTATAATGTAGCAGCCATGGAATCGCTCCCATTTCTTGGATTGAACATATCCAAGCCCACTCGTTTCTATTCTCCCATTGGGCAATTTTAGCTGAGTTCCAGGGACGCTCCAGATCCTGTTGTAGAACTGGGCTTGTCGAGCAGTCTGTTTGAAGGGTGCACCTTGGCGTCTCAACAGCCTTTTTAATCCTTCTGTGTAGTATCTGGGCAGACGGATGGGCTGGAGCCTGTCAAGTGTAGAATCGGCACTATACCAAATTTCTTTCTCCACTTTGGTTTCCGTGGATCGATAAAAGAGGATCGCATTTTCATCTCTTCGCCTGGGAGGGACGTAGAATGTCTGCAGTTCCTGCACAACATAGGTATCAAGTGCGTCGAGCTCTTTGTAATGCTCTTGCGGAACTATGGCGATTTGCAAACTCCGATCATCGCCAGCGAAGGCTTGTATTGATGGCCGAACAGAAATACGGCATTGACCTCATCCTCCGAGTCGCTGCCGAAGACCAGAATAGGGGTGGACGGTCCCGGCTTGTTGCATTGGGGCGGCCCTAAATAAACTATTTCTTCGTCCTCCTCGGTATCGCTCCCGAAGACCGGAATGGTGGTGATAGCTTTTTGTTTGCTCTCCGGTTTGCGACATCTTTCTGTGTCTTCGAAATCTGGCAGGAAGTACTTGGCATCTTCATATTTGCGGACTTCGTTCACGGAGAATGAGGCAGTTCACTGGTATAATATCGGAATTAGGGAAGATAGGCCTATCCTCTGATGCCGAAGCTCTTTAGTCCCCCCGTCACAGTGTACTCGAGACCATCTTTGAAGTACTTCATACACTGATGTTGTGTAGAAGGGATAATGCTATACTCGTGTAACCAAGGCCGGCCGAGCAAAGCGTTGTAGCAAGTCTTGGCGTCAATGACATGGAACTTGATATCAGTGATGAGCAGCCCAAAGCATAACGTCAGTATCACATACCCGAGCGTCCGTGATGACTGGGAGTCGAACCTGAAGATAGTGATCTTATCCCGAGTAAGGTGTTGAATGCTCATGCAAATCTCCTTCAACACTCTTACATTGAGAAGGTTAATGGAGGATCCATTGTCGACTAGAATTTTGCCTATCTTGATGTCATGACAGTACCCGGCGACATATAGCGGACGGTTATGCTCGCACGTCCCGAGGATGAGGTCCTCATCGCCGAAAGTGATGTCGGCAGTGTGCACTTCCTCCAACTCGTCCTTCATCTTTTCTTCGGCGAGGAAAACTTAAAACTGTTTGGGGTCTTGTAACGCTTTGATTAGGGAGTCTCGCACCTCTTTAGATAGCAGAAAGGAATCGAGAATGCTCAACTGTGAAGGAATCTTTCTCAGGTGTGCTAGAACGTTATAATTCATCTTGCTTTTCTTGGACGGGTCCTTGGCTGCCAGCTCTTCGACGACTCGATCGTCGAGGCCAATATCCTCAGAGACTTTTTCCTTCCCTTTATCCTTTTTGTTCGATCCCTTGTTTGCGGGTCCGAGATTCTTTTCAGGTAATGTGCGATTACGCAGATGGATGTTCTCGCAGGTCTTCATTTCTTCTGCTTCGGAGTTAGATTCCTTGAAGAGAGGGCCAAGGGGTATTTCTTCATCAGAATCGCTCCCGAAGGTAGGAACTTGCGATCCCTTGCTATCAACCATGTGACAGTTGCCGGCAGTTCTTCTGCGCTCATCTGTCGTGCTCCTTTGTTCACAATGAGTTTTGCGCTTCATCTACTCGAACTGCTGTTGATGAGCAACGTATCCCTGCCACCAATTTTTAAAGGCGTTGCATTCCTCGGTAGGGTGCATAGTCCTTCGATGGTATAAGCAGTAGTTTGGATGTGCATCCCCTTCGTCAAGGTGTATCCTATCAGGAGTGTTTCCTTCGGAAGGTGGCAGCTTCATTCCCATCGATATGGCTTTGGCGAACCATTTCTTCATCTTGAATCTGCTTTTGCTGGCGACAGAAGTGCTTTGATTTGGTTGGGGTATTTCATGACCCATGACTTCTTTAAATTGACGCCGACTCTGGGCCTTTTCGAATATAGCCATTTCGCGTTCTCGATCATCCTTGCTCTTCTGACAGGCTTCGTTCAGCAGTAGGTCGATGATCTTGTCAGACAATTCCAAAGATTTTGATTCCGGTTCTGGATCTGCCCCCAGTTTCTTTGCATCAGGTGCTTCTTCACCATCCATCGACGAGTGAGAGATCATGTGGCAGCTTGCCACATAGCCCTCAGTTTCATCTGCCGAGTCCTCTCCCCCATCATTGTCATCGTCTCTGTACTCAAAGATGTGGTCGAGAAAATCTTGGAGCGTGATCGGGGTTCGCACCTTCTGGTTATATTCTTCCAGCACGTCGATGTGTTTTTGCAGGTCCATGCGCTTGTCAGCAGGCTTCACGGGCTTTTTGGTTTTCTTCTTTTTCTTCGAAGACTTTGACGGCTAGGCTTGAGCGTTTTGATTATCGCTACCAATTTTTGGCGTCGGGCGCGGCTTTAGCATTCCCTCGATGATCTCGGGTTCTAGCTGATTTTTCCACCTAATCGCCGGGCATGTTTGAAGATCTTTCAGCATCCTTATCGTCTTAGCTGAAAGAGCGACCTCCCATGAAGCTTCTTCAACAAAAGAGCATGATGCCCCCGGCGTGTCCTCCTTTTTAAGAGCATGCGATTGAGGCGGGTTTACTTTCCAGTTCTCAGACAGTGCGGATTTGCCATGTTGGTATTGGTCTTCAATCCAGCCTTTAAAGACGAAGCAATTTTCAATTTGATGGCTTACTGCTCGGTGGTAAGGGCATGTTCCCCTCCGAACGGCGGCCGCGACGTGAGGACGTCTAGCCTGAGGTTCGGGGCAGATGCTAATTGGTGCTATCCGTCTACCTCTCCGAAGATGCCAAGTTGATTTATGGCACATTGTATCGGAGGTTTAGACGGATGCAGCCGATGTAGCAAACTTCGTCAGATTCCCCCTCATTTGAGGGGGTTTTGATTGTGGGGACGCTCTTCCCTGCAGGCGCAAGCCCCTGCAGTTAATTACGCTACCGCATCGCGGTAACCACTTTCTCCTTCTCCAGAATTTCACTTCGTGTCGTGTGTATTTGTTTTGTTTGTGGTTGCCCGTGGATTGTATACGGAGACTAATTTATTTCGTCGCCCGTTGGACGTGGATTAGTCCAAATCCGTACTTTCTTAGATTTGGGTTTAAGGTTTTGGTTTAAGAATACGTTAGCCATATTTGAAGCTAAGATCAACTTAAACGTTTGTTAAGGATACGTTAGTCTAATTTCCAGACTAAGATCTACTTAACGGGATCGTTTAGATCCGACAAAAGAGCATTTGGGAGCTCTATTGTTTAGTTTAATGACGTTACGGTCAATATGTAGTTTAAGGACGTTGCGGTCCATATTCCAGTTTAGGGACATGGTGGTCCATAGGTAGTTTAAGGACATTGCGTTCCATAGGTAGTTTAAGGACGCTTAAGTCCGTGGGTTTAAGGACCCCACAGTCCGTATTTTAGTTTAAGGATGCTTAAGTCCATGAGTTTAAGGACCCCACAGTCCGTGTTTTAGTTTAAGGACGCTTAAGTCCATGAGTTTAAGGACCCCACAGTCCGTGTTGATGTGTGGTTGTCGGGACCCGTCACCTCTCTGACGTCGTTGAAGGATTACAACGATGGGAGTCAGAGGAGTTCGGAGATGTACCCTCGAACCGGGTGTAAATTGATTTAGGAGAGCAGCTGTGCTCAGTCAATTTAATTTGAGGACTTACGGCCATGATTGGGCTAAGTCCAATTGAAAAAAAGTTCAACGCTTTTATTTGTTTTTGGTCTATTAGACCTGTGCTAGGGCTTTGCCCATATTTAAATAATGCATTGCATTACTTTTTATTTTTGTTTGGGCTCTGCCCATATAGGATACGGAGCATCAATTTGTTTTGGGCTCTGCCCATTTATAAATGATGCAGAGCATCAATTTTACTTGGGCTCTGCCCTTTATAAATGATGCAGAGCATTAATTTTATTTGGGCTCTGCCCCTTTTATTGCTTTGCAATTTATTTAGGCCTGTTAGGTCTTTTTGACTTGGGCCTGGCCCTTTAGCAAAAGAAATGCATTGCATTTGTCAGGCGCTTTGCGCCAATCAAAGAGCGCAAGCGCTTGTGGTGATGACACGTGTCATGCAAGCGCAGTGCGCTGCGCTAGTGCGCTACGCTTGCGCTGCTGACACGTGGCGCGCTCTGGTGAGTTGCGCCAGTTTCAGAGAACAAGGCTCTATTTCAAAAGCGCATAGTGCAAATGGTTCAGATGCTGACACGTGGCGCTCTCTGGTGGCTTGCGCCAACCCAAGAGCGCAACAGTGCAGTTTTATAAGTGCAAAGCACTATTGACTTGAGAATTTTTTAGATTCCAGAACCAATGGTTCATAAAAGAAGTGCAAAGCACTGCTTGGTTTCTTGATCTAATTTAGGTCAAAGAAAACAAGTGTTTCTTATTTTTCTTGATCTTAGAGAACCAATGGTTCATAAGTGCAAAGCACTATTTTTGTTTTGTTTTTTATTAAAGATCATTGATCTTGTTCTTAGATCAATGATCTATTAGAAGAAATTCTTCTATCTAAAAGGTCTTTTACCTTTTTTCTTCTTGAAATTTCTTCAGAGTTCTCTCTGTTTGAAATTTTTGATTTCTCACAAAAATGTTGATGATCTGATTTGAGGTCTAGGGGCCTTTATATAGCGCCCATAAATTTGTTAAAGAGATCTTCCTCTGAGTGATTTGGGGAATCTTCCCCACCGTTGGATCTTTGATCCAAGGGCTTCTGTTTTACAGAAGAAAATCTTCTTGTTTTACCAAGAACAAAAAGATTTCTTTGAAATTTTAATTTTGTTTGGCGCAAACGCCCCAGTGCATGACACGTGTCAAGCAGCGCAGAGCGCAGCGCAACTGCGCTTGCGCAACTGTGCTGACACGTGTCGCGCAGCGCAACTGCGCTTGCGCAACTGCGCTGACACGTGTCGCGCAGCGCACGGCGCAACGCAACTGCGCTTGCGCATCTGCGCTGACACGTGTCGCGCAGCGCAGTGCTTGCGCAACTGAAGCGTTGCTTCATTTAATTTTGTTTTAAATAGAGCTTTGCTCTGATTGGGCACGCTGCCTTGGGCGCTGCGCTGATGTATCAGCTTTTGACACGTGGCGCGTTGCGCGCAGCACACAGAATCCGAAGCGTTGCTTCATTTATTAGAATTTTAATTTTCAAAGTAGATCTTTGCTCTGATTGGGGGAATCAGAAGCGTTGCTTCATTTCCCGCCTTGAAATTTGAACAGAGCCTTGCTCTGATTGGGGTAAACAAATGCCCCCCACTGTTGCGCTTACGTGGCCCCAAAACGTGAGCGCAACGGTGACAGAATTCCAACCGCCGCGGTAACTTTCGGAAGTTGAAAGGGCACTTGGTGCCTATAAGTAGGACCTTTGGTCCTTCACAGATGATCATCATCTCCCAAAAAAATTTATTTTCAGAATCTCAGAGCCCTGCTCTTTTGTTTAAATACTTTTAAAAGTTCACACTTTAGAGACTTTTAGGTAAAAAAAGTTAATTTGGATTAAATTAAATCAATTTTAAGAGCCTTGCTCTCAATAGATCCCTGATCTAAAGAAGGCCCATTTAGGGTTTCATTTAGCAGAGCTTTGCTCTAAAAGGGTCTAAAGAGGACTAAGGAGAATCTTATTAGGGTTCCATTAATAGAGCTTTACTCTCTAAAAGATTTTTTTTGGATTTTCTTAATTCATCAATGGAGCTTTGCTCCTTCCAAATCATATAGAAGAACTCTTAAGAATTCTTCATGGATCTTGGAAGTTAAAGATGGCATTTTATATTATTATTATTATATCACCTTTTTAGAGCAAAGCTTTCAATGTTCTCAGGGGATTTTCCTCAAATTCTCCTCATTACTGATTTTGATAGGTGTCACTCCTGTCTGCAGAGCACTGCTCTCGAGGAGTTTAACTCTCTGTGCTCGTTTTTAACAAGAATTCGCTTAATCAGTCTGTCCGCTAATTCTGTTAATCTTCTTTTACAGGAGCAATGGACGCTCATATGTATGATCTCGACGAGATCATCTCTTACGGTGACATCCGCCGACTCGGCCGCTCTCAAAATTGAGAATTCACGAATGCGGAGTGTGCCGAGATCATGAGCCGCTTCGACGCATATAACGGTCAACTGCTTCCTCGACGTTCTTCTCTTCTGAAGCTTATCGTGGGAGCCATTTGGGAAGCACTTCCCCTATTCTGTTCCGGCGTGCCGCTTGGAGCGTTGGATGCTGCTAAGGATAAGGTGCATTCGGTGTATCTGATGCACCTCATCTCAAAGAGACGGCGAGACAATCTTATCGATCTCTTGCACCAGGCTTTCCAACAGTCCGCCATACTCGCTGCTTATTGGAGGGTGGAAGACATCAGGGGGGACCCTGACGCTTGTGGCCGTGAAAGAAAGCACACCAGGATGGTCCGCGAGGCTTGGAAAGTCATAGATAGGGTCACTTTCGAGTTCCTCAATCCATGTCCTGGGTTCGAGGTTATACCTTTGTAAACATTTTAATAATGTTATTATTTATTTCTCTGTGATTGTAAGAACCCCTTTTTACGATATGAATAGAAAATTTCCATTTCAGCTTGTCTTGTTCCTCATTTTGAATCTTTTGCAGATGCATGGATGAGTGTGTCCCGAATGCTTGATCCAACGCCAATCAGATGTTCTTTCTGTCGCTCTCTTCTTTGCTTTTATTATCAGCATGTTGACTTGATAAACATAATTGGCAGATAACTTAGTTTTTCCAAGAGATAGCGATGGCTTAGGCCGCAGGTTCAGATCTGTCGCCTAAGACTTTTCAACTTTATGAGCCGTGAGGGTCTCATAAAGACTTTTCTCCCTACGGATCGAGAGGATCTCATAGGTGTATTTTCTCCTTAGGAATCGTGAGGATTCCTAAGTGCATTTTCTCTTATAAGTCGTAAGGATCTTATAAGAGAATTTTCCCCTCTTACGAGTCGAGAGGACCCGTAAGCGGTCGTTTCCCTCCTTGTCGAGATTTAAGTTTGGAGAGTGAGACCCGTGAATAGTATGCAAGAAACCATTTTGGGCCAACTTGCAGGGTCCCAGTGCTTAGGAAACAGGTTTCTTTTATGCCCACTGCCTAAGGCTTTATCTCACGAGTCAAGCCGCATCGAGAATTTCTCGCAAAGACATCAATTTCTTCACAAGTCGAGACGAATCGAGCATTTCTCGCAAGAACATCCTAACGTCACAGTTAACCTCTGCTCTTTACGACAGAAGTCCGTTAGGGTCTGTGGTACTTAGGGTTTTGGCCGTCGTACCGTCGCATAAGCTGATATATTCCTCGATAGGCAATCGTGCTGTTCGAGTAGCCCTGTGACTGCCGTGTCTCTGATCCCTTCGGGGGCTGGACAAGACGTCTTCAAGCAATCCTCTTTGGCAGTTTGACCGTCGGAAGAGCAAGCGTTAGGAATTTGCCATGCCGCTTTTTACTTGAGGTTAGGCTCATTTTGGTGAGCCCCGATGAGTCATATCCACTCCGCGCTGGTATGGGATGATCTCCGATTGTCTTTCAGGTTTTATGTGAGTTGCCGTCAAGACCCTGAAGCTAGGAATTTGGCCTTTGCTTC
This sequence comes from Agapanthus africanus, assembly GCA_030015575.1. Classification (NCBI taxonomy): domain Eukaryota; kingdom Viridiplantae; phylum Streptophyta; class Magnoliopsida; order Asparagales; family Amaryllidaceae; genus Agapanthus; species Agapanthus africanus. The sequence continues at coordinate 520,770,619 of JASDDO010000012.1, read as the reverse complement.
GTTTGCTGGCATCGCGTCTGCTGTATCGAGACGAATGTCGCGGTGGGAACCAGGGATTTTGCCGTGGCTCCGTTTGTCTGATTGTCGCGTCTGAACCCTGCTGGAGGAAGAACGCTGGGGTGACATCTCGTCTGCTGTATCGAGACGAATGTCGCGGTTGTCTCTAGGTTGCTGGTGAACCGTCGAGGTTTGGAACTAGGGATTTTGCCGTGGCTCCGTTTGTTTGATTGTCGCGTCTGAACCCTGCTGGAGGAAGAACGCTGGGGTGACATCTTGTCTGCTGTATCGAGACGAATGCCGCGGTTGTCTCTAGGTTGCTAGTGAACCTTCGAGGTTTGGAACTAGGGATTTTGCCGTAGCTCCGTTTGTTTGATTGTCGTGTCTGAACCCTGCTGGAGGAAGAACGCTGGGGTGACATCTCGTCTGCTGTATCGAGACGAACGTCGAAGTGGTGACCATTCCGCACTGGTGCGAGATGGTCTCCGATTGTCTTTCAGGCTTTATATGAGTTACCGTCAAGACCATGAAGCTAGGAATTTGGCCTTCGCTTCGTTTGCTTTGTCACGTCCAAATCCTGTTGGAGGAAGGACACTGTTGTTGACATTGTGTCTGCTGTATCGAGACGAATGCCGAGGTGGAGTTGGGATTTTGCCGTTACTCCGCTTGTTTGACCATGGGGCCTTTTGTTAACGTTGTTTCTGCATCTTGTTGGACTGCGAAGGAACGCCTTTGTTGACATCCCGTCTGCTATATCGAGACGAATGCTGAGGTGAAGCTGGGATTTTGCCATGGCTTCGTTTGATAGTGTAACATCCGTGTCCTGCTGGAATGATGAGGCCCACCGTTGTTGGTTTCTGGGCCGTAGATGCGGCCATTGAGATTTGGAACTAGGGACTTTGCCATGGCTCCGTTTTGTTGCGACTCTGAGGTCAGTTTGTTGACGTCACGTCTGCACTGGTTGGAGTGAGGAGAAACGCCATTGGTGATCTCCAAGTTGTCGATATCGACGTCGAGACCCTGAAGCTAGGGATCTTCTTTTGCTTTGTTTGTTGACATTGTGTCCGCAATATTGCGACAAAATCTCGAGGTTGTCTCTAGGTTGTCTATGAACCGTCGAGATTTGGCTTCGTTTTCTGACGGAGCCTGTTAGGAAGGTATGTTCTTTCTTTGTTTGTTCCCCTGGACTGTATACAGGGATCGATGCGATTTCACCTGTAGGGCATAAATTTCATTCATCATTTTTTTTATATTATTATTTCATTTCCGCGATGCTCTATCATTTCAGCTTTTATATCGCGAAGGTCGTGATTGCCCCATCATTTCGGCTATTTTTCGCGGTGCCCAATCATTTCGGCTATTTATTTCATTTTCACTCGCTGCTTTTTATTGCGAGTTGCCCAATCGTTTCGGCTGTTTTTTTTTATTTTACTCGCTGCTTTTTATTGCGAGTTGCCCAATCATTTCGGCTATTCTTTATGCATACATTTTTACTTGCTGCTTTTTATTGCAAGTTGCCCCATCATTTCGGCTATTTCGTATGCATGTATGGCTCGCTGATTTTCTTTTATCGCGAGTGTGGAATTTGGAATCTGACGCCAATCTCAGCATCAGCATCGCTCCAACTGGAATATTGCCAGGAGCGAATCATCATTCACCATGAAAGGACTTGGAATTTGATACCGGTTTAGGCATCAGCATCGCTACAACTGGGATATTGCCAGGAGCAAATCATCATTTGCCTCTGTCGATGTCGAACAAACGTGGCTTAGTGAACAGGGTTAGGATCCCGTCGACTAAGGCTTTTGACTTCATGAGCCGTAAGGGTCTCACAAATGTATTTCTCCCTACAAGTCGTGAGGATCTTGTAGGTGTATTTTCTCCTTAGGAATCGTGAGGATTCCTAAGTGTATGTTCCTCTGTAAGTCGTAAGGATCCTACAAGAGGGTTTTCTCCTTGTAAGTCGAGAGGACTTATAAGGGTTGTTCATCCTGCGCACATATCCCCAATCACGGATGAAATTTGGTTAGAGAAATGTTTATTCGCGCCCGTGGATTGTATATAAGGATCAGTATTGAACCACTTGTAGGGCAATAACGAAAGTTGTGGAGGGTTTGCTTAAGAACAGGTTCAGGTCTCTGTAACTTAAGACTTTCAAATCTTATGAGCCGTGAGGGTCCCATAAGAGAGTTCTCCTTACGAGTCGTGAGGATTTCGCAAGTGTATTTTCTCCTTAGGAATCATGGGGACCCCTAAGTGTGTTGCTCCCTTGTGAGTCGTAAGGATCTCACGCGGGTGGTTTCTCCTTACAAGGTCAAGAGGACCCTGTAAGTGTCCTTTAACGAGGTTGCGCCCTTTCGGGTTTTCACAAACACTCGCCGGTAGTCCTGCTGTTTTTACTCACGGAGCCCTTTCGGGTTTTCATCCGTGCCCCTTTTTGCTTATGGACATGCCTTCTTCTTCTTTTTTTATTCTTTTTATATTATTTTTTTTACGAGGTCGCGCCCTTTCGGGTTTTCACGAACACTCGCCGGTAGCCCTGCTGTTTTTACTCACGGAGCCCTTTCGGGTTTTCATCCGTGCCCATTCTGCTTATGGACGTACCGTTTTTTTTTATTTATTTATTTTTTTTATTTTATTCTTTATTATTTTTTTTATCTCGTCCGCCTGAGGATGCCGCGGTAGTAGTTTAAAGACGTTTCGATCGTTTGCAAGTTTTAGGACATTGCGGTCCATCATTAGTTTAAGGGCGTTTCGGTCCGCCATCACTGTATTTGAGGCGAATCTCTAGTTTACTGACTTTTCGGTCTATGGGGCTTTCTCTATGACTGAGCATGATGCCCCCGGCGTATCCGTCTTTCTCAGAGCGTGCGGTTGCGGCGGGTTCACCTTCCAGTTTTCAGACAGCGCGAACTTGCCCTGTTGATATTGGTCTTCAACCCAGTTTTTGAAGACGTAGCAATTTTTGAGCAGGTGACCTACTGTTTGGTGGTAAGGGCAATAATTAGGATTATTAACATCGCCTGGCCGGAACGGATGTTTTGGACTCGGCAGATTGATGAGTCTGTTGCGTACTGCCAGTTCAAACAGTCTTCTCGTTTTATTCTGAAGAAACGAGTAAGGACGTCCTAGTCTCTCCTCGAGGGACGGGCGTGGATGCGCGTTATTTTGGCTAACGACCGGCTTTGGGTTGCTCGGCAGTTGTTGAGCATTGGCAACGACAGTCGCTTTCCCTTTTCCTTTCTCATTTCGAGAGTTTGGTTTTGGAGGAGACGGTTCGTGGCCCATCTGGTCCATTTGGGCTAATTGTCGATCAATGCTTGGAAGGTGGTCGGCCTGAAGAACATCATGAATTGCGAGATGGTCGCTTGCGGATCAAGAGTGCCCACGAACATGCCTACCGCAGGTGCCTCTTCTATGTGTTGTTCGTATTTTGACCATAGGTTCCGCCATCGTGTTGCGTATTGGACCCACGTTTCGCCTGGCCTTATCCTGGCATTTATCAGTGCTGTTATCGGGGTGCGTTCACTGGCACTCGCGAATCTTTGTGTAAACAATAACTCTATCTCCACAAATGTTTTGACAGAGTCGTTAGGTAGCTCCGAATACCATTCAAAGGTTGTTTCTGCTAAGCTGCCGACGAATTGGCGAAGCAACAGTTTGTCATCGCCTCCAGTGTTGCCGCATAAGGTCCTGAATTGAGCGACATGCTGATGCGGATTCCCTGTCCCTTTATATACGTGAAACTTAGGGATCGTATATCCCGGCGGGTAACCGATTTGGTCATACCAGCCCGGATAGGGTCGTCCAGTTCTAACAATTTGCCCAGCCGCTTCATTCGCCTGATGAACTCGTATCTGCTGAGCTATATAGTCATCCAGTGCGGCCTTGGAAATGGTTTCTTCCTTGGCTGCTGCAAGAGCCGGAGGAGGACTAGATGTTTCCCCCCTCGTTTCTGACAATGATCGGAGGGTCTTCAGCTGGAGGGTCTGGCTGTAACATCATCCCTACCATATCTTGGAAGAGGAGTGTCATTTGTTTTATGTTAGCCGCTTGTTCTGCGGATTCTTTGTCCTTCTTTTCGAGGACTCTGCGTAGGTAGTCAGCATCAGTTTCTTACTCGTGACACTGTTCTGATAATGCCTCCGAGCTTTCTTTTGGCCCGGTAAGTGCAGCCATTGTAGTCATCATTTCCTGAAGCTTCTGTTGCTGCTCCTGGGCTTTTGTCACGGATCGGGTGAGCGGTCGGTGACCTGTCGAAGCACGGCTTTCCTCCTTTCCGGAAGCCATATAAACAGTGTGCACCACCATGCCCCCAGACTTGGGGCGTTTGTGTTCAGCGCTTTTACGGTTCTCCATGTTCATAGGGGCTCTTTGCGGCCTCCCTTTCTTTTGAGCGATTGGAGTTGAGGGGGCTGTTGTAGTGTGCACCCAAGTAGCTGTTGCTTTTTGTGGCTTGACGGAGTAATCCTTCTCCTGCCGAACCTTCATCTTTTTCTGTCGCCGGAGGTAGTTTTGATCGATCACTGACTCTTGGACTTGACGCCAGACCTTGTAGATTTTAGAGGACAACCGTTGAGGGGGTTGCCCTAGCTTTTTCTCTGGAGCATTCTCCACAGGTGGAGGAGTTCGTTTCAACACCGCAGTAGGAGAGTTCCTGCGCACCGTGTTCAGCAATTCAAAGCTGTTCCCGGTTGGAACAGCAGCATCGATCCTCACCGTTGGAGCTGGCGGAGTTATCCCAGAGGGGGAGTTGCCCCCAGCCTTCCTTACTCGGCGCCAGTGGCGATGTTGAGCATGTCGTGCGGATGGATTCGTTCTAACCGTAGGGGTGACCTCCTCATGCCTCATGTGTTGGTCAGAATCTGTTGGTATCAGCCTTTTAAAGACCGACGTCCGTTGAATGGGGACGGCCAACCTGTCAAAAGCAGACTTCCGAGCAGAGGAAGCAACCTTGATGATCTCGCCTGAAACTGGAATAGGGATAGCTATCCGCTTTGGGATAACTTCTTCTGGTATTGCTGGCTTTTTCATGGGCCCGTTGGAGCTCTGACCCAGCCTGTTAAAAACCGAAGCAGTGAAGTTGGGCGACCCGTTGAGAGGGACCGCGTCAATGGTAAGCTGATCAAAGACTGACTTCTTTGGGGCTTCTTGCAACGTCATTGGGGCATTGAAGCTCATCGGTGAGAGCATGGTCCCGAAGAATAGTCCAGTGGTGGCTTGAGCTACCTGTTCCACTGGCATCTTGAAAAGAGAGGCCACTTGGGGCCCGTAAGTCACTCCTCCAGCAGGGACAGAGCGAGAATTGCAGTTGCAAGTAGTGCATTTTGAAGCCATTGACCTTCAGTTTTCTACACGGAGAAAGACACTAAATCTTAGTACCTCGAATCCACAGGCAACTACAGCGAACCGCGATTTGTTCGCGAACACGACACACGAAGTGTGGAGTGGAAAGAGGAAAAGGTCCCACCGGGCGTGCCAGAATTTGTTCCCCTCCGAATGGCGGCCGCGACGTGAGGACGTCTAGCCTGAGGTTCGGGGCAGATGCTAATTGGTGCTATCCGTCTACCTCTCCGAAGATGCCAAGTTGATTTATGGCACCATGTATCGGAGGTTTAGACGGATGCGGCCGATGTAGCAAACTTCGTCAGATTCCCCCTCATTTGAGGGGTTTTTGATTGTGGGGACGCTCTTCCCTGCAGGCGCAAGCCCCTGCAGTTAATTACGCTACCGCATCGTGGTAACCACTTTCTCCTTCTCCAGAATTTCACTTCGTGTCGTGTGTATTTGTTTTGTTTGTGGTTGCCCGTGGATTGTATACGGAGACTAATTTATTTCGTCGCCTGTAGGACGTGGATTAGTCCAAATCCGTACTTTCTTAGATTTGGGTTTTGGGTTTTGGTTTAAGGATACGTTAGCCATATTTGAGGCTAAGATCAACTTAAACGTTTGTTAAGGATACATTAGTCTAATTTCCAGACTAAGATCTACTTAACGGGATCGTTTAGATCCGACAAAAGAGCATTTGGGAGCTCTATTGTTTAGTTTAATGACGTTACGGTCAATATGTAGTTTAAGGACGTTGCGGTCCATATTCCAGTTTAGGGACATGGTGGTCCATAGGTAGTTTAAGGACATTGCGTTCCATAGGTAGTTTAAGGACGCTTAAGTCCGTGGGTTTAAGGACCCCACAGTCCGTATTTTAGTCTAAGGACGCTTAAGTCCATGAGTTTAAGGAACCCCACAGTCCGTTTTTTAGTTTAAGGACGCTTAAGTCCATGAGTTTAAGGACCCCACAGTCCGTGTTGATGTGTGGTTGTCGGGACCCGTCATCTCTCTGACGTCGTTGAAGGATTACAACGATGGGAGTCAGAGGAGTTCGGAGATGTACCCTCGAACCGGGTGTAAATTGATTTAGGAGAGCAGCTGTGCTCAGTCAATTTAATTTGAGGACTTACGGCCATGATTGGGCTAAGTCCAGTTGAAAAAAAGTTCAACGCTTTTATTTGTTTTTGGTCTATTAGACCTGTGCTAGGGCTTTGCCCATATTTAAATAATGCATTGCATTACTTTTTATTTTTGTTTGGGCTCTGCCCATAAAGGATGCAGAGCATCAATTTGTTTTGGGCTCTGCCCATTTATAAATGATGCAGAGCATCAATTTTACTTGGGCTCTGCCCTTTATAAATGATGCAGAGCATTAATTTTATTTGGGCTCTGCCCCTTTTATTGCTTTGCAATTTATTTAGGCCTATTAGGTCTTTTTGACTTGGGCCTGGCCCTTTAGCAAAAGAAATGCATTGCATTTGTCAGGCGCTTTGCGCCAATCAAAGAGCGCAAGCGCTTGTGATGATGACACGTGTCATGCAAGCGCAGTGCGCTGCGCTAGTGCGCTACGCTTGCGCTGCTGACACGTGGCGCGCTCTGGTGAGTTGCGCCAGTTTCAGAGAGCAAGGCTCTATTTCAAAATCGCATAGCGCAAATGGTTCAGATGCTGACACGTGGCGCTCTCTGGTGGCTTGCGCCAACCCAAGAGCGCAACAGTGCAGTTTTATAAGTGCAAAGCACTATTGACTTGAGAATCTTTTAGATTCCAGAACCAATGGTTCATAAAAGAAGTGCAAAGCACTGCTTGGTTTCTTGATCTAATTTAGGTCAAAGAAAACAGGTGTTTCTTATTTTTCTTGATCTTAGAGAACCAATGGTTCATAAGTGCAAAGCACTATTTTTGTTTTGTTTTTTTATTAAAGATCATTGATCTTGTTCTTAGATCAATGATCTATTAGAAGAAATTCTTCTATCTAAAAGGTCTTTTACCTTTTTTCTTCTTGAAATTTCTTCAGAGTTCTCTTTGTTTGAAATTTTTGATTTCTCACAAAAATGTTGATGATCTGATTTGAGGTCTAGGGGCCTTTATATAGTGCTCATAAATTTGTTAAAGAGATCTTCCTCTGAGTGATTTGAGGAATTTTCCCCACCGTTGGATCTTTGATCCAAGGGTTTCTGTTTTACAGAAGAAAATCTTCTTGTTTTAACAAGAACAAAAAGATTTCTTTAAAATTTTAATTCTGTTTGGCGCAAACGCCCCAGTGCATGACACGTGTCAAGCAATGCAGCGCAACTGCGCTGACACGTGTAGCGCAGCGCACAGCGCAGGGCAACTGCGCTGACACGTGTCGCGCAGTGCACGGCGCAACGCAACTGCGCTTGCGCATCTGCGCTGACACGTGTCGCGCAGCGCAGTGCTTGCGCAACTGAAACGTTGCTTCATTTAATTTTGTTTTAAATAGAGCTTTGCTCTGATTGGGCGCGCTGCCTTGGGCGTTGCGCTGATGTATCAACTTTTGACACGTGGCGCGTTGCGCGCAGCGCACAGAATCCGAAGCGTTGCTTCATTTATTAGAATTTTAATTTTCAAAGTTGAGCTTTGCTCTGATTGGGGGAATCAGAAGCGTTGCTTCATTTCCCGCCTTGAAATTTGAACAGAGCCTTGCTCTGATTGGGGTAAACAAGGCAGTAATTGGGATTGTTAGCATTGCCGGGCTGCAGCGGACGTCTAGGATCTGGCAGATTGATGAGCCTGTTGCGCACTGCCAGCTCGAACAGTCTTTTTGTTTTCTCCAGCGGAAACGAGTAGGGACGTCCCAGTCTCTCCTCGAAGGATTGGCGTGGACGCACGTTGCTTTGGTGAACAACCGGTTTTAAGTTGCTCGCCTGTTGTTGAGCATTGGCGACAAAGGTCGCTTTCCCTTTGGCCTTTTTATTCCGCGGCTCTGTCTTTGAAAAGGAAGGCTTATGACCCATCTGATCCATTTGGGCCAGCTTATCAATCAAGGTCTGGAAGGTGGTCGTCTTGAAGAACATCGTGAATTGGGATATGGTCGCCTGCGGATCGAGGGTTCCCACAAACATGCCCACTGCAGGAGCCTCTTCGATACGCTGTTCGCACTTCGACCATAGATTTCGCCACCGTATCGCGTACTGGACCCAAGTTTCTCCCGGCTTCACCATGGCATTGATCAGCGCCGTGATTGGGGTACATTCGCTAGCGCTCGCAAAACGTTGGGTGAATAGCAGCTCCATCTCTGCAAATGTCTTGATAGAGTCATTCAGGAGTTCCGAATACCACTCGAATGCTGTCTCCGACAAGCTGCCAACAAACTGGCGGAGCAGTAGTTTATCATCACCTCCAGTATTACCGCACAAAGCTCTAAATTGAGCAACATGTTGGTGCGGGTTTCCCGTCCCCTTATATACATGGAATTTAGAGATCGTATATCCCGGTGGGTACTTTATTTGGCCGTACCAACCCGGATAGGGTCGTCCAGTCTTAACAATCTAACCGGCCGCTTCATTCACCTTGTGAGCTCGTATCTGTTGAGCGATGTAATCATTCAGGGCTGCTTTGGAGATGGTCTCCTCATTGGCTGCTGAACAAGCCGGAAGAGGGTTCAATGTCTCCCCTTTGTCATCTTCAAGGACATTCGGAGGGTCTTCAGCCGGAGGATCCGGTTGTATCATCATCCCGACCATGTCTTGGAAGAGAAACGCCATTTGTTTTATATTAGCCGCTTGTTCCGCTGCTTCTCTGTCCTTCTTTTCGAGGATTCTGCGGAGGAAGTCGGCATCGGTTTCCTGTTCATGACGCTGCTCTGATGATGCCTCCGGGCTTTCTTTTGGCCCAGTGAGTGTGGCCATTTGCGTTAGCATTTCCTGAAGCTTCTATTGCTGCTCCTGGGCTTTTGTCACGGATCGCGTAAGCGGTCGATGACCCGTAGAGATACGGCTATCCACTTTCCCGGATGCCATATAAACAGTGTGGACCACCATGCCCCCAGACTTAGGGCGTTTAGGTTCGGCGCCTTTGAGATTGGTCGTAGGGATCTTCTCCGGCCTTCTCCTTGCGGTCGAAGTCGAGGGGGCCGTTGCAGCGGGCACCCGAGTAGATGACATCTCCTGCGGTATGATAGGGTGGTCTTTTTCTTGCCGAACCTTTATCTTTTTCTGTCGGCGGGAGTAATCTGGATCAATCACCGAGTCATGGACTTGACGCCAGACCTTATAAACTTTAGAGGACAGCCGCTGAGGGGGCTGCTCTGGCTTCGCCTTTATGATCTTTTCAACAGGCGGAGGAGACTTTTTTAGCACGGCAGTTGGCGAATTCCTGCGCACCCAGTTAAGTAGTTCAAAGTTGTTCCCAGTTGGAACAGCAGCATCAACTCCCACCATTGGAGCTGGCGGAGTCAGTCCAGACGGAGAGCTGCCCCCTGTTTTCCTTACTCGGCGCCATTGGCGACGTCGAGCATGTCGAGCGGACGAGATCACCTCCGCTGTTGGTTGAGCTTCCTCAAGCCGCTTATTTTGAGGAGGGACTGTTATTGGCGCTAGCCTGTCGAAGACTGACGTCCGTTGGGAAGAGATAGTCAGTCTTGCGAAAGCTGACTTTCAAACAGGGAAAACAGCCTTTATGACTTTGTCTGGAACGGGGGTGAAACGGCCAGTCTTGCAAAGACCGACTCCTTAGCAGGGGAAGCCGCTCTGACGACTTCAGGGGCAGGAATGGCTATCTGCTTCGGGATAACCTCTTCAGGAATTGTGGGCTTCTTCATGGTCCCATCTGAGCTTCGGCCCAGTCTGTTGAAAACTGAGGCAGTGGATTTGGACGACCCGTTGAGAAGGGCCGCAGTAGTGGCAAGCCGATCAAAGACCGACTTCTTCGAAACTTCTTGCGATGTTACAGGAGCACTGAAGCTTGTTGGCGGGATCATGGTCCCGAAGAATAGCCCAGTGGTGGCTTGGGTCACTTGTTCTACCGGCATTGTGAAAAGGGAGGCCGCTTGGGGCCCGTAGGTTACTCCTCCAGACGGGACAGAGCGAGAGTTGCAGTTGCAGTTAGTGCAGTTTGAAGCCATTGATCTTCTGTTTTCTGCACGGAGCAAGATACCAAATCTTAGTACTTCACATTCAAAGGCAACTATGTCAAACCGCGATTCGTTCGGGAAACACGACACACGAAGTGTGGAGTGGAAAGAGGAAAATGTCTCACCGGGCGTGCCGGAATCTGTTCTCCGCCGAAAATCGGGAAGACAAACGTCTTGCCTGAATTTGGGGGCAGATGCTATTTGGTTTTATCCATCCACCTCTCCGATGATGCCAAGTTGATTTATGGCACCAGGTATCGGAGGTTTAGACGAATGCGACTGATGTAGCAGACTTCGTCAGATTCCCCCTCGTTGTGAGGGGTTTTTTTTATTGTGGGGACGCTCTTCCCTGCAGGCGCAAGTCCCTGCAGTTAATAACGCTACTACATTGCGGTAACCACTTTCTCCTTCTCCAGATGGTCACTTCGTGTCGTGTATATTTGTTTTCTTTTTGGTTGCCCGTGGATTGTATACAGAGACTAATTTATGTTGTCGTCCGTAGGGCAGGAATTAGTCCAAATCCGTATTTTCTTAGATTTGGGTTTTGATTTGGGTTTAAGGATCGTTAATCTCTTTTGAGACTAAGATCAACTTAAACGTTTGTTAAGAATACGTTAGTCTAATTTTAGACTATGATCTACTTAACAGGATCATTTAGATCCAACAAAAGAGCATTTGGGCTCTATTGTTTTAGTTTAGGGACATTGCGGTCCATTGTTAGTTTAAGGACATTACGGTCCAATGTTAGTTTAAGGACATCTCGGTCCAGTTTAAAGACATCATAGTCTGTAAAGGTTAAGGACATCATAGTCCATGAGCTTAAGGACCTCACAGTCCAGTTTAGAAACATCATAGTCTGTAAGATTTGCTGGTTGTCGGGACCCTTCACCTCTCTGAAGACGTTGAAGAATTACAACGACACATATCAGAGGATTGAAAAGATGTACCCTTGAACCGATGTGGGTTGGGAGATCTGTAGTCCAATTTGGGACTAAGATCAAGTAATTAGATTATGAGCATATGGGCTCAGTTAAATCTGAATTGAGAACTTATGGCCAACTTGGGCTAAGTCCAATTGGGTTTAAAAAAATATTGGACATTTGTTTGGGGCTGCTGAACATTTGTCTGGGCTCAGCCCCCCTTTATTTAGCAATGCTAAGCATGGGTCTGGGTTCTGACCATATTTTTGTTTTTTATTGAGTGTTGAGCACTCGTATGCCATATGAAATGATCAATTTTGGAAGACAAGAGTGTGTTTGAGGTTCAGTCAAAGGGGAATCTTGCCTCTGGAAGACTTAGCTAATTTGGGCTAAGACTGGTTTGAATATAGTGTTTAAACACTAGTACATATTTGGTGATCACGTGTTCCCACGTGATGCATTTAAAATAGTGTTAAACACTAGGGATGAAGCGCTTAAAATAGTGTTAAACACTAAAAAAATGAAGCGCTCACGTGAGGACAGGCGAGGCGCCCTAGGATTGGGCCAAGCTTCCTTTATTTTATTCTCAGAATATTCAAATAAGTGTTAAACACTTTAATCTTTATGGCCATCACGTGTGGGCACGTGATGGGTACCCATGCATTGGATATTAAAAGTATTTGTTAGGGGTCACGTGGGGACACGTGAGGGCGCCCATGCGTTGGATATTTAATCCTTCAGTTTTACCCCATCTTTAAAATGGTGTTTGTCAGGGGTCACGTGGGAGCACGTGAGGCATCCTTTAGGTGGGCATTGCCCTTGGGTAGAATCCTTTTTTGTTTAATAATTGCTAGGGGTCATGTGGGAACACGTGAGACGCCCAAAATCTGTTCTTCCCTTCTTATTTTGAGGAGTCCGTTCAAGGGTCACATGGGAGCACGTGACCTAATCTTATTCGTTCTCTTTTGATCATTGAGGGGGGGAGTCACGTGTTGCCACGTGATCATGTTGGGTACTTGATCTTTTGTTGGCTATAGTGCCCTCAAGGCAATTATCATAGTCGCAGGTATGTGATCATGATGATTGAACGAAGACCTATACCGATAAAACAGTCTTGCTCGAGATGATAGTATGCTATCTGGTTTGTCTTTATCATCATGTATATGTTGATAAAGCCCTTAGGATCTTGCTTGACTGCCAGCATTGTGATGGCGATCACATACGTGGGAGCTGGGGGTCTATAAGCACATCCTTAAATGTCCCTAGTCGTGGGAGTATCGAGACTGGGTATCGATACTCCAGTGTAGACTGGTGTGTACTTATCTAGACCCTGACGATGGGCGGTGGCCAGTCTCACAAGCCATTGGTGTCAGTTGTTCACCTAAGATAGTATGCAGGTGCTCATTAGGTTATGAGTACACTGGACGGACTCGCCGGTAACATGCTAGTTGGTATTATACCTATAGTCAGATAGCAGTTCCCTGGTGACATGTGTACAGGTTAGTCTGTCGACCTGAGATCGTCATTTGTCTCGTGTGAGTTCCCACTGTGCTTTGATTACTACCCTATCACGGCTCAAAGGAGTCGTGCAAACAGGTTTTAGTTGGGTACAGTCCCGAGCCACATGGAGGCAGTGAGCGGATCGTCGGGGATTCGTCTCTCCCGGTATTGGGGGTTGATGTCGTGCAGTGCACGGGTGGCCATCACTAGAAATCCTCGGCCGGGGTATGTAAGAATTACCGATCCAGGATCGATATTTTCTCAGGTAGTGATGAGTTTTCATACCGACACGAATTATCGCATTGTTAGGGGTCTGACTTAACCACCCCCCTAGACTCGATATGCGATACTCTTAGACGAACAGACCGGACTGTACGGATATTGTCACTGACAGGCTCAGTAGGGGTTCGGATGAGTTTGCTCGTCGGCCTTCCTTTCGCTCAATACCTGGGTAGCCGTTACGTACAGCTGGTGCCGCTGACGTGCTTGTGGTTAAACCCACTGCCAGCGTATTGACGAGTCTTTAGAGTCCCACACAGAGGGTTTCTCTGGTTCTGGCGAAATGATGTAGTAGCCGTATTAGATACGCGATCGATTGATGTACTTAGTACTCGGACTTTCGATCGGACAGTTGATAATACTAGCCGAATCGGGATTTGAGCCGGATTATTAAATCAGGTATTGATTTAATAATTTACATATATGTATTTCGATACGTATATTCTAGTATTATATTCTTTGTGTTATTCTATCTCTTTGATATTCGTATTTCGGTACGGATACAGGTATGCATATACAGTAGAATGTAATCCGTATATTTTACCGGATAACATTCTAGAAGGTGCCACCTCATTTTGGATTTGACCATTTTTATTAAAATGGATAATGAGGTGGAAAATGGCATGAAGAGGAATGGTGAGAACCATGCTTGGAATAGTGCTCACAAATGAATTGTTAATTCATTTGGGTGCACTATTCAAGCATGGTAGGATTATTAAAATGGAAAATTGGTTTTTACAAAACCTAGGATGCTTCATTTTCTCTCTCCTTGGTCTTCATTTTTGAAGCATGCTTGGTTTTCTTCTCTTGAGCTTGAGCTCCACCCTCACCATTTTTGCTCTTCACCTCTTCAAGCCATCATGCTTGCTTCCACCTTCTTCATGATATGAGATAGCAAACACTAAGAATACATACACACTACATCCTAGGCTCTCTAGGGTAGCATCCTAGAGACCCTAGTTGCTCCACTAGCATCTTGGCGTAGAACTAGAGCCGGAATTACATCCCTCGGGTGGATCATCGGAGATGGAGGAAGACCGGCGACCAAAATCGATCCGCAACATCACTAGGAGATTGGAGATGGTTGAAGACCCGAAGGACTTGGTTCATTAGGTATAACCATTCCTATCTCTTTTCTTAGATTGCTAGTTTTAGGGTTAATGGTTTCAATCTTGCAAATCGGGTAATGGTAGCGCCGGGTTTTAAGAAATTTTTGTTCCGCATTTGGCCACGGTTCGATGGCCGGGACGCTCCCACTACCCAACATCTTTTTACGTGCATGGAGAGATAAATCCTTTGTTGAAGAATTAAATTCTCTTATAGGGTTAAACCCTAATTTTATTTAGAGGAATTAAATTCCTATATGTTCGAAAGAATTAAATTCTTTAAACTCAATTCTCTCTCTATGTTTTGGATCTGCATGGCAGAATCTCCCCAATGAGAATTAAATTCTCAACTTATGGAAAGATCTGCTTCTGCAGATCTATTACCATGGAGAAGAACTAAGTTCTTATATTAAGGGTTAAACCCTATCTTTGTTAGAGGAATTAAATTCCTATGTGCTTTGTGGGAGAATAAAATTCTCTGAATTTAGGTCCTCCTTTAGGTTTTAAATCTGCATGGCAGAATCCCCCTGATGAGAATTAAATTCTCAACTTATGGGGAGATCTGCTTCTGCAGATCTTCAACCAAAAGAAGAACTAAGTTCTTATTCAGAAAAGTTAAACTCTTAGTTTGAGGATTAAATTCTCCTTTTGTTTTATGAGAGCTTATAGAATGATCTCTTTCCCTCTCTTACCTAGGGCTTCTTTCTTTTCTGAAGAGATCTTCTTTTTCTTGGAGAATTAAATTCTCTTCTTTTTTTCTCTCTGTTGTTGTATCTTTTTTCTCTTCTCTTCTTGGCTCCTATTTATAGGAGAAAGAAAAAAATCGGTTTGTTTAGTCAATCTTTCATTGAAAGATTTTGATTGATTTTGTAACCAACATGATCTTTTAGATCACTCGGTGAATTTTATTCACCATTGGTTTTTAATCCAAAAGATATTTTATTTGTTGTTCCTGGCAGATTTTAGGAAAATATTTCTTTATGTAGAATCTTTCTATAAACTGGTGATTTTTAATCACCATTGGATTTTTAATCCAACGGTGCTCCACTTTACAGAGCGCAATCTTTTTTGTTTGGAAAGATCTAGGGAAATATTTTTCCAATTGAGGCTTCTGATTCCTTTTAATTAGAATTTAATTTTATTGTTTCAGAGGTTGGAACCCATCACGTGTTGGCACGTGACCCCCTGTCACATGTGGGCACGTGATACCCCATTTAGGGTTTTCTTTCCATTAACTCAGAGAGTTTTAAGACCCTATAACGTGGTGGCACTGTTTACCGGCGGAAACCGGGAAAGACTGACGTCTTGCCTGAATCTGGGGGCAGATGCTAATCGGTGCTATCCGTCCACCTCTCCGAAGATGCCAAGTTGATTTATGACACCATGTATCGAAGGTTTAGACGGATGCGGCCGTTGTAGCAGACTTCGTCAGACTCCCCCTCGTCGAGGGGTTTTTGATTGTGGGGACGCTCTTCCCTGCAGGCGCAAGCCCCTGCAGTTAATTACGCTACCGCATCGCGGTAACCACTTTCTCCTTCTCCAGATGGTCACTTCGTGTCGTATGTGTTTGTTTTATTTTTGGTTGCCCGTGGATTGTATACGGAGACTAATTTATGTTGTCGTCCGTAGGGCGTGGATTAGTCCAAATCCGTATTTTCTTAGATTTGGGTTTGGGGGTTTGGGTTTAAGGATACGTTAGTCTCATTTGAGACTAAGATCAACTTAAACGTTCGTTAATGATACGTTAGTCTAATTTTAGACTAAGATCAACTCAACGTTTGTTAAGGACACGTTAGTCTAATTTTAGACTAAGATCAACTTAGCAGGATCATTTAGATCCAACAAAAGAGCATTTGAACTCTATTGTTTAGTTTAGGAACATTGCGGTCAATTGCCAGTTTAAGGACATGGTGGTCCAATACCAGTTTAAGGACATAGTGGTCCAATACCAGTTTAAGGACATAGTGATCCATTGTTAGTTTAAAGACATCACAGTCGATGTTAAGGACATCATAGTCCGTGAGTTTAAAGACCTCACAGTCAAGGTTAAGGACATCATAGTCCGTGAGTTTAAAGACCTCACAGTCAAGGTTAAGGACATCATAGTCCGTGAGTTTAAAGACCCCACAGTCCAGTTTAGAGACGTCATAGTCTGTGAAGTGTGTGGTTATCGGGATCCGTCACCTCTCTGAAGACGTTGAAGGATTACAACGACAAATATCAGAGGAGTGAAGAGATATACCCTTGAACCAAAGTTGACTGGGGATCTATAGTCCAATTTGGAACTAAGATCAATTAATTAGATTATGAGCACATTGGCTCAGTTAAATCTGAATTGAGGACTTATGGCCAATTTGAGCTAAGTCCAATTAAGTTTGAAATGTTGGCCCTTTGTTGGACCATTAGACATTTGTATGGGTTCAGCCCCTCATCATTTAGCAGTGCTTAAACAAGAGTTTGAGGGCTTTGGTAACATTTTTATCTTTGACTGGGCATCAAACATTATAGCTCTGAATTTTACTCAATTTTGAGATTCAGTTGAAGGGGAGGATTTTGCCTCTGGAAAATTAGCCAATTTGGCTAAAACTAGTGTTAAACACTAGAGAACAGCAGTGTTGAACACTGGAAATAAAGCTCTCGAATTAGTGTTAAACACTAAAGTAAAAGGGGTCACGTAGGGACACGTGAGGGCGCCCAAAGGTGGGGCTAGATCCCTTTCTTTGTTCTGCAATTAAGTGTTAAACACTTTTTATATTTTTATTTTGAGCATCATGTGTTGACACGTGATGCACTGATTGTTAAAGCGTTTGCCAAGGGGTCACGTGGCAACACGTGAGAGCGCCTAAAGCCTTCATTTCCTTTGCTTTTTCTTTCTGTGTTTTGTAAGTCACGTGGGAGCACGTGAGGCGTTGCCTCAAAGTTTTTTCCTTCTCATTTCTGGGGATCTCTTCAGGGGTCACATGGGGACCGTGACCTTAGTTCTTTTCATGCACAGAGATCTTTTAAGTCTCCCTATTTTATTTTGAGAATTAAATTCTCTGTAGGGTTAAACCCTAATCATGATTTTGGAGGAATTAAATTCCTATTATGAAAGAATTAAATTCTCAATTAGGGTTAAACCCTAGTTCTGTCCATCTTGAAGGAATTAGATTCCTGTAATTTTGGGAGAATTAAATTCTCATATAGGGTTAAACCCTAATTTTGTTTTTGGGAGAATTAAATTCTCTAAACTCAATTCCCCCTCTAAATTTTGGATCTGCATGGCAGGATCTCAACCCGATGAGAATTAAATTCTCAACTTATGGGGAGATGCGCTCTTTGCAGATCTTCAACCAGAGGAAGAACTAAGTTCTTTTTGCAGAAGAGTTAAACTCTTAGATTGAGAATTAAATTCTCTGTTTGAAGTTTTGATTCCCTTTCTTTTCTCACCTAGGGTTTTCTTTGTTGAGAATTAAATTCTCCTCTCTTTTTTCTCTCTGTTGTTGTATATTTCCCAAAAAAATAGATCCCTTCTCTTCTTTTCTTGGCTCCTATTTATAGGAGAAAGAAAAGAATTAATTTGTTTTGTGAATCTTTCATTGAAAGATTTTGTTTGTTTTTCGTAACCAACATGATCTTTTAGATCACTCAGTGAATTTTATTTGCCATTGGATTTTTAATCCAAAAGATCTTTTATCTGTTATTCAAATTTAGGAAAATCTTTCCTTGTATAAAATATTTCCATAAATTGGTGATTTTTTAATCACCATTGGATTTTTAATCCAACGGTGCTCCATTTTACAGAACACCATCCTTTTTGTTTGGAAAGATTTAAAGAAATTTTTTTCCAGTTAGGGTTTTTGATTTCCCTTAATTAGAATTTAATTCTATTATTTCAGAGATTTTAGGATCCCATCACGTGTTGACACGTGACCCCCTCGATTAAGCATTTAATTCTGTTGTTTTAAAGAACTCAGGAATTATCACGTGTCAGCACGTGACCCTTGGTCACGTGTGAGCACGTGATGCCCCATTAGGGTTTTTCCTTATTATTTTATTATACTTTTAATTCTTTTCAGTGAGTTTAAAGGCCTATCACGTGTTGACACGTGCCCCCATTGTTGGAATTTAATTCTTATTAGCCAGAGAACTTAGGAACCCATCACGTGTCTGCACGTGACTGTTGGTCTCGTGTGGGCACGTGATGCCCCATTGGGGTGTTCCCTGCTGTTTTATTATGATTTTTAGTGAGCTTAAGAGGCCCATCACGTGTGGGCACGTGACTCCTGTTGATTGATATTTTACCCAGAATTTAATTCTGTTGTTTCAAAGGACTAAGGATCGTCACGTGTCAGCACGTGACCCTTGGTCACGTGTGAGCACGTGATGCCCCATTGGGGTTTTTCCCTTAGTTTTTATTATATCTTTTAATTCCTTTTTAGTGGGTTGAAGGGCCTATCACATGTGGACACGTGACTCCATTTAATTATTTATTTTATTCAGTGCCTACAAGCTTTGCCTGTAAATGGTCACGTGTGGGCACGTGATGCCCGGTCACGTGTGGGCACGTGATACCTCGTAACTTTTGATCCCGGATGAATTATGAGGCCCATAATATATCAAATCGAAGGATTTTTCGAGACGCTTTCGACAGCATCAGAATTTAGTTGTTTCTCATTTGGGAGTTCGTCAAAATACAGCCCGGAAAATACTGGTTCGCATTTTCTTAAGCGTATCGCTGTTATTTGATACTTTAGGCTCTTTGCGCAGAAATTTTTTGGCGGGAACAGGCATGTGACTCACTGATTAAGTATTTAACCAGAATTTAATTCTATTATTTTAAAGAACTCGGGAACTCATCACGTGTCGGCACGTGACCCCTGGTCACGTGTGGGCATGTGATGCCCCATTGGGGGTTTTTCTTGATGTTTTATTATACCTTTTAATTCCTTTCAGTGGGTTTAAAGGCCCATCACGTGTGGGCACATGACCCCTTTTGATAAAGCATTCAATTAGAATTTAATTCTATTATTTCAGAGGGTATAAGAGCCTATCACGTGTTGGCACGTAACCCTACTGATTAAGCATTCAATTTGGAATTTAATTCAGTGTCTACAAGCTTTGCATGTAGATGGGCACGTGTGGGCACGTGATTCCCGGTCACGTGTAGACACGTGATGCCTCGTTTGAGGTTTCCCTTGCTGCTTTATCTGTATTTTATTTAATTTCCCTGAGGGAACAGGTGGAGGGCCAATGATGAGGCTAGATACCGGTGTTTCCCCAGATCATGACACGTGGCAGATGACGTGTCCCATGACTTACGAGAAATGATCAAGATCGGTACATTGGAAACATACCCCGGGCCTTCGACCGAGGATGTTCCCGACCTTCGGTGGCCTTCCAGACCACCCCTACGATCACCTTACAAACGACCATCGGCTCGTCTCGGAGCCCTCCCACACGCTGAGTTCCCTCAGCCCTCCAGCTCGCCTCTGAGCTATCGCAAATCCAAGATGCCTCGGCCTCCCTCTCGTTCCCGAGCCTCCCGCTGAGCGTAGCTTCCTCGGTCTCACCGACCGAACGACAGCACCGATCACAGGCACCTCCGCCACGGCTCCGCGAATCTCGCCAGACGCGAGATATCCGCCGTCCATGATCCCGCGTTCCACGCAATCACAATCCCCCATTAACGAGCATATCTCGTCGTTAATATGGAATCCCGCCTATCACGCGGGCGTAACGCCGGGGGCGTAACGGCCGGCGTGAATCTCGCGCCCGCCCGCCCATGGCTGCCACTATATAAACCCCTCTCTCAGACGACTCAGGTAAGCCAATTTGACCCCAATAGGCCGTTACTCTGCCAAAATATCGTCTAATTTGATCGTCGGAGGGTCCTCGGTGGCACAACCACCCCGGGACTTCCTTGCAGATAGCTCGGCCTCAACCACATAAAACTCATTGAGATCCACACGCTCCAGGAGGCAACCTCTAACTCAATCTTAGCCATGCATCACCGTCCGCTGCAGATCAACGGAAGGTAACATCTGAAGGAGATCCAGAGATCCATCACATAAATTTCGAGGGCGCTTTATAAAATTTGCCTTTTTCTTTTTTGTTTAAAACTGACCTTGAGGAAAACATGCACAGTTTTTTTATGAAAAAATTCTGATGGGTCGGTATGTCATGGGTTTGGTTCGGGTCTGTGACTTAATGGATCCGATAAGACACTTCGTTCCACAGCCCTAGTGTCGAATCCTATCGCTAGAGAAACAAGGGGAAAAAAAACCAAATTTGCAAAATCAATGGCGATCTCGCTGCAGTCGCCCTCAGTCTTCGATCTCTGCTCTTCATCGTCGTCAAGATCCCTCTTTGGATCCAAGCTCGTGCTGTCCTCGTCGTCTTCGTCTTCTTCTGCTTCGAGGAAAAATCCGAGCTTGAGATGGATGTGCAAGTCGAAGGGCCCCAATGATTTCGAGCACATACCGAAGCAGTTCAGGGAGGAGAATCTCAAGGAAGGATGTGAGTTTCCCGCGATTCTCTCGATGCTTTGTTTTTTGATTTGCGAGATGCTTTAGATGCTTTAAAATGATTGGTTTTTTTAGAAATTTTTTTTGCTGTGCTAGAAAGATGAGAACTTTATGATTAAGATGGATAAAATTATAGTGAATGCTTTCTGTTGATATGTGGAGATTGTATTAGAGATTGATGGTATTGAAGATTATCAGCTTTTTGTTCATTACGAAACATTTTTTTGACAGTTGTTTATTGTAAAATATTGATGTAATTTGTTAAATATGTTTAAGCTCCTCCTTTTGATCATGAAAGCTCAAGCTTGATCACCTTGATATTGGTCATGAACTATTGAAATTGCTTGATATACAATGTTTACCTGGTAGATATATTTCGTTTTAGTCATTGAAATCTTGTAGTAGCATGACATCATTTAACAGCTAGTTTTATTTATACATTTTGTTTTGAGAGCCTGTTTCTTGTTTTACACAGTGATGGAAAACTATAAGAATGTGCCCAGACACCTTTTTGGGCTCAATTCTTCGCAAATGGA
Organism: Agapanthus africanus; assembly: GCA_030015575.1. Taxonomy (NCBI): domain Eukaryota; kingdom Viridiplantae; phylum Streptophyta; class Magnoliopsida; order Asparagales; family Amaryllidaceae; genus Agapanthus; species Agapanthus africanus. Next base: position 520,749,354 of record JASDDO010000012.1, on the reverse strand, counting down.
TATGTTCATGACAGAGGATAGTCCTGTTAGACGACAAGCGGAGAAAGTCACAGAGGTTGGTCATACTACTATGTGCATTCAAAGTCTAAATATTTCTAACTTAGATCAATCTTCCAACTTAAATCCTTTTTTTTGGCCCCGTTTGGCAAGTATAATATGGTGTTATAAGGCATCATAATTTGGTATTGCTTAGAACAATTGTTATCGCTTTCTGCTGACCTAAAACTCACCCATATGTTTTTTCCAAAATCTTGTAGGTATAAAACAGGAATATGTACGCTCAATGTCATATGTAGGAGCCTAGGAGGCATAGGCTAGCATTGTAATGAAATAAGGGCGCAAATTTAATTCATTTTGAAAATGCGCGGTGAAAAATATCCGTGCTATCTTTAAATAATCATTTGGAATGAAAATCGCAAAGGCTGGTCCTACTAATATGTGTGCTCAAAGCCTGAATACTTCGAACATTGATAAAAATTACTGTAATTTTCTTTTTGATTAATATTCCATCTTAGACCAAAAGTCTTTTTTTGGCAAGCATATTTAGGTGTTATAAACAATACCAGTGTATGACTTCATATTGCTTAAAATTGAGTCTGATCTCTCCCCATTTACTTAAAATGCCTCTAGCACCAAAAGTTTTTCCCAAAATCTAAATCATCACATCAATTCAATGCCATGACTCATATATGTAGGAGGCATAGTTTGTAATAAAAAAGTACATAGTTATTCCCTTTCAAAACGGGGCATTTAAAAATATTTGTGCCTTTTTTTGTTTTTTGTTATGATGACAGCAAAGCATTTCATCTGCGAGGAATTATCTTGATAACGGAGGGATGTGGAGCCCAACAGGCATGACGGAGGGCCCATCTAAATACAGCATGAGTGTAAGCATGTATCGTGGCGGGGCTCGAGGATATGGAAGGCCAAGGACTGCACCTCCTGATTTGCCATCTTTGCTGCTAGATGCTCGAATTTGCTACCTTGGCATGCCAGTAAGGGCCTAATCATATTCTATATATGAAACTTGATTAGGTTTTCATGCTTTTGTTGCAATTTTTACTAAAATATTTTTACGTTGTTGTGCTGACAGATAGTTCCAGCAGTCACAGAGCTCCTTGTTGCACAGCTCATGTGGCTAGATTACGATAACCCCACCAAACCTTTCTACCTATACATAAACTCATCTGGGACACAGGTAAGCACAACTCATGATTAGTTCTAATTCCTAGACTAATTTTCTCAAAAGAAAAAAAACAAACTAAGTTTAGGGTAAATTACACTAAACTGCCTTAACTATCGATGTTATTCACTTCACTACCTTGAAGTTTTTGTAATTATTACATCAATTAAAATGTTACATTGAAGGGTATTTTATTTTAGAGGAAAAAAATACTTCTCTTCAAACCAGAGTTTAAGGGAGTTTATCGCATGAGATGAGCTCTTCTTGAGTTCGCTCTATCCTCAAAGAGGGAAAAAATGTTTAAGGGGGTTAAATGTAAATAACCTTAAGGTAGTTCAATAAAAACTAAAATAGTTGAAGGTAGTATACTGTAATCTACCCTTGGTTCCATGCTTTTTCATCGCCTGATTTTAGCTGTACGCTAGATATCTTTATACATTCTGATTAATGTTGCTATTTTCCAGAATGAGAAGAACGAGACTGTTGGATCTGAAACTGAGGCATATGCCATTGCTGATACCCTAGCTGTAAGTTAATTATCTGATTCCATCACATAAAATTTAATTGCTCGAACGTGCCTGCTTGGGTTTAAATACATAAGCATACAAGCTCTTTGAGAGTACACTAGAGATCAAATTCTCTATGGTGCATGGAACATCTTTGATTGATTTTTCTTTCGACATAATTTTACGATAACTTTTAGATGAACAATCATTTCCTGAGCATCGAATTACTTTACTTACCAATTTCCTTATTTGGCAACAGTATTGCAAGTCCAAAGTATATACAGTAAATTGCGGCATGGCATACGGTCAAGCAGCGATGCTTTTATCACTGGGAGCCAAGGGCTTTCGTGCTCTTCAGCCAAATGCCTCGAGTATGTTATGTGTATACTCCTTGGTTACCTATCAATTTTTTAGTAGCTAATCATATGTTTCGATTTGCTGTAGCTAAACTCTACCTTCCAAAGGTCAACAGATCAAGTGGAGCAGTGATTGATATGTGGATCAAGGTAAAAACTAAATCACCTTTTCTATAAAATTTATCTTGCAGACACAATAGCAGAAGGGAAGAATAAAGCGAGAATGGGAGAAAACAAAGAAAAAACTAAACCTACCAATAAGCTTTGGTTCCTCCTTTCCAATTGAATTTGTGGATTGTTTATTTGTATGCAAAGCCCATGAATAGCTTACTGTTTGTGAGGCAATGCTTTTATAATTTAACACATTTAATTTGGAAGTATAGCGTGTCTAGACTTTTCGGGATGGTTTTGTAACCCTTTTATCTTTTTTAGTAATTATTATTGTGGAATTCCTAGTATGCGGTCGTAACCATGATATTTTTTCTAACTCGTAATAAATTGAGATATTTATTATTTCTTTTTTTGTGTGGAGTGCAGAGAATTTACCCTTCTATATTAAAATTATGATTTTGCTACTTTTCTACACCTTTTCCCTAGTCTAGGCGAATTTAGCGGCTTGTAATCTGAATTTTATTATTAGTATTTACTCAGAGATATCACTCGCGCAGGCTAAAGAGCTTGATGCAAACACGGACTATTACATTGAACTTGTAGCTAAAGGCACAGGGAAATCCAAGGAAGAAATCAGGAAAGATATTGAGCGCCCAAGATATTTCCAGGCGCAGGAAGCTATTGACTATGGACTCGCAGATAAAATCATAAGCCCACAAGATACTGCATTTGAGAAACGGGTAAGTACTCACTAAAACCCTTAATTCTTCTCATTAGTAAATCACAAACGGTGAATTCTGATGACTAATTTATTTTTTCCTCTGCAGAACTACGATGAGTTACTGGCTCAATCAAAAGCCATGAGGGCCAGGGCTCAAGGTGGCCCTCAAGCAGCTCCACCATCATTGAGGTAGACTTGGGTTCGACCTCTGTATGAGAAATAGTAAATGTATCTGTATAATTATCCAAAAATAGCTTAGCTATGGCTCAAGCTTTAGGTCATTACATCAAGGAACAAGCTCGAGGTTTGATTCTAAATTGCAATATCAAGGGACAAGGAGAAAACACCCCAGAAGAACGAAGAGCTCACAATGACATCGGATGCATTTGTGTGTGAAAGCTACGTACAATCATAAAATCCATATGTGCTAAATAAAATTGTGATACAAGTAATTGATGAATTCTTCGATAAATATGGAACTTGGATGCAATTTTCTTTCCTGATACTGATTTCTGTATGCAGGCTGATTTATGTATTGTATATTCTGGCGTTAGACAATACCATTATGCTGTCAATGTTTTTGTTCGCAAAAAGCGGAAAATTATGAAATGGTTTAAACAGTGTATGCTGCATGTAAATGTGCATTTCCTTGTAATATACAGTGACATTTTGTTCCAGAAACTGAAAGCTATGATTTGATAAATGCTAATGAAACCTAAAAGGGCCGCCTCTATGTCGGTTGAGTGAGCATCAATCCTTACAAGATGCTTGCAAGCAAAGAATTCACATGTGAAAGAGATTTTGAGCAGTTTCATGACATAAACAAGGATATAGCTCAGAATATGCTGGAACTGATGGCATTTTATCACTTATGCTCTCAACTGGCAACATGGCTTCAAGAGTGCTGTGTCCCTCTCCATCACAACTTGAGATAGATGCCAAAACAAATATTTGCATAGATATCCTCTCAAGGTTAGCATTTTGTGTTTCGCTTTTGCTTTGTTCCAAAAACATGCCCACGATTCCTTTTTCATGTATTTTTTTTTTTGCACTACCCGGAAGCCCTAATCTATGCATACATTACACACAACACACATGCATCCAGAGGCCACAAATTTTCCCCGAAAGCGTTAATTTGTGGCTACATCCTCTCCTAAGCTTCCTACGGTCCGAACTCTGTACTCCCCCGAAAGGAAAAAGTGTCCATACCAAGCATGCAAGAAACCGACAGTTGAATTTTCAAGGCGTCTATGTAGGAAAGACGCCAATTTCGGAAATTTTCTACCGCCCAGTTTATACTCTATATTTGTGTTGAAGGTGATAACCTTGGGCCTTATAGCTACTTTTTTGAAGTACCGAACATGGTTTTTTACTCTATATCTCATCCTCAAAACTTCGATATTTCTGTTTTTCGCCCTCAAAACCGTGTTTCCATCTTTCACCCCTAAAACTTTGATATTTTTATCTCACCCCAAAACTTTGTATTTTCATATATCACCCCGTTCCCTTAAGTTTTGTCAAAAATCTATTTTTGGTTACAACGAGTGGAGAGCACTTCAGTTTTTTTTTCAGAAAATGATGTTTGAACATCTTAAAGAATTTGGGATGAAATATGAAAATACAAAATTTTAGGAGGGAAATATGGAAATATTAAAGTTGTAGAAGCAAAAGATAGACATACAAAGATTTGGGGGTGAAATACGAAAGAGACATCTATAGCTGTGTTTGACCGTATCTAATTAGCTGCGGCCGACACAACAAATTGGTGATGAAAGGGGGCTGGACCTTCTTGGAGTTTAAGTTTGGAGGCCTTATCCCCAAAATTAGCCGCGGGCAACACTCACAAAAATATCCGGGATGAAATATTAAAAAACCCAACATTAAACATTTGATATTTTATATTGATCAGTAAGAAATATCGTTAGTTAATAAGAGTATATGTGCAAAGTATCCACTTATAAATTATTAATTAGTACAGAGTCTATCTGCAAAAGAGCCTACACTTTTTCTCTGACACGCATCCAATTCATTATCCTTCATCACTCAATCATCGCTCATTTATTCCCCACTTTTAAACCAAAAAAAAAACGAAAACGAAAAAAGAAAAATTCCCCGCTCAAATCTCCATCAACCTCCGCATCGATGCCGATCCTGCGATCGAAGCCCCTGCTTCATAATCCACCGATCGCAAACCCTAGATTTGCAATCAGATCCAAGCTCCCTCGCTCAATCTCGAGCCCCAGATCCCTCAAAAGCTGCAATTTTTCATTCAAACTCACTCGTTTCAAGCCTCTTCTGCCAGTGATTAGATCCAGCTTGGCTCAATCTCCGCCTCTTTCTGAACCACCTGATGCTGAGATCTTATCCACTGAATCATTCCAACTGAAGCGAACTCAATCGGTAGCATATTCAAAATCCTCTCTTTCATTGAAAAATTTGAAAAAGGAGTTAATTTGATTGTTTCTTGATTTGTTATTTTTTTAGGTTGAAGGGAAGGTGATTGTGAGATTGGAACGAGAGGAGAAAGAGGGGTCGAAATGGAAGATGGTTGTGGGTTGTAATTTGGAAGGGAAGTGGATTTTGCACTGGGGAGTTACTTATAGTGATGATCTTGGAAGGTAACTTTTATAGAATTTGTTTTTAAAGATGTGATTGATATTTATACTACTTTGTTTCTTTATTAGTTGTGTAATCAACATATAAATCAGAAGAAATATATGGAGGAGGAAACATAAATCTTTGTTTGAAATGCAAAATATTATGTTTACTAGTTTTTGGAATTAACAGAAGTCTCAACCTGTGGCTATAAATGTTTCCACTTGATAAATAGCCCATTGGCGCTAAGTTAAGTTTCTCATTTGTACAGAGCAAGGATATTGGTAAATTGTTGAATGGTACAGAAGAACACATAGGAACAGCTATTTTTCTTTTTAAGAAAAAGGCGCACACACTGTTTCTTTAATATGAATCATGGACTATTCCCCAATCATAATATCAGACCTACATGCATCATAGACCATTCCCAATCATAATACTATACCTACATGTTCCTATTTGGAACTATCCTAATGGGCCAATTACTATGGTCAGTATATTGTGTGGAAACATTATGCTCCTTTCTTGTTTACATCTTGCTTTATTCTCAAATAACTGTTTTATGGACATGAATCCATATAGAAATCTCCAAATTGTGCCAATACACATATTAGTCTTATTTGGATTAGTTAGATGCGCCACAAAAAACAAAAACAATAACAAAAGGCTCACACTGTGTTTTATTGATATGAATTGTGAACCATACTGATAATGCTCGATATCGGTGATCTCCCAGATCAGGACACGTGGCAGATGACGTGTCCCAGGGCTCACAAGAAAGGACATACAGTGGCCAACCATACCACTCTTGTGCCCGTCCTACGAGAAAACGCTGGCTCACCTCCGAGCCCCAGCACAATTGGCCTCCTCGGCCCCACAGCTCGTCTCTGAGCTATCACAGGCTCGAGCCTCCTCGGCCTTCTCAGCTCGCCTCCGGGCTCGAGCAGAATCAAGATACCTCGGCTCTCCCGCTCCTCCGTGAGCTTTCCCGCCAAGGTCATCTTCCTTGGTCTCATTGGCCGATCAACAGCACCGCTTGCAGACATAACCGCCATCCCGTGAATCTCGCCATGCGTGAGATCTCCGCCGGCCACATCCCACGATCCACGCCACCACGATCCCCCATTAACAACCCTGTCTCGCCATTAATGGGAGGTCCCGTTCATCACACGGACGTGACGTTGGGAGCGTAACGTCCGGCGTGATTTTCGCGCCTGCCTCGCCTGCTGCCACCGCTATATAAACCCCTCCTTTAGACGGTTCAAGTAAGCCATTTTTACTCTACTAAGCCGTTACTCTGCTCGGATCTCTAGTCTATCTTGACCGTCGGAGGGTCCTCGGTGGTACAACCATCCCGGGACTTCCTTGCAGGTAGCTCGGCAACCACAACCTCAAACCCATTGAGATCCACACGCTTCAGGAGCGACAACCTCCAGATCCAATCTCAGCCACCCGTCACCGCCAACAGCAGATCAACGGAAGGTAACATCTTGGCGCGATCCAGGTCGCGTCAGCTGGCGCCGTCTGTGGGAAATCCTTGATTTCATAAAAACAAAAGTTCACTTTCCGATCTCAATCCAATGGTGAGCGATCATCACGAAGATCCAAACACCAGCCGCCGTCTCCCCCTCAACGGAGGCGCGGACGAACCTCCTCCGCCGAATGCCATCAACGCCCTCGCCGGCCGCATAGACCGACTCGCGTTTGTTGTGGAGGCGTTGATCCGCGTCCAAACAGTGGGGCAAGATCACCAAGTCGCTGCTCCCCCGCCTCGGGGCCAGGACCCCTACAGGGGGAGAGAAGGCTCCGTCCGCATCGGCACCGCCGACCATCGCCTCGCTACCTCCCATGGCCGCGGATCTTCCGGGCCGATATGTTCTGAGACCCGCTGGGCGCCCCACAGTTCGACACCAAGGTCCGTCGCCAGAGCACCTCGCCCCGAGGTCCTCCGCGCACCTGTTCCTCCCGAGGAGATATCTGTCAGCTCGTCTGTTATCAGGCATGACCGACACCCCCTCCCTCGACGGGGTCGCGCGGACGGGACTTGCCGTGGCGGCTCAAAGGCCACCTCGCCGGGGGATCTAAGGAATCTCATTGAGAGGAACCGGAGCCACGGCCGGACGCGGGCCTCCAACAGCAGAGGCCTGGGATCAGAATGCGCCGAGTCGTCGGGATACCACGGACGACTTGACGCCCTCGAGAAGAAGATCGGGGGTATGCATCGGGAAGGTCACCGTTCGAGCGACGGGGCTAAGTATGCCGCCGACTCGCTCACCAAACCATTCACCGAGGAGCTGCTCGCCGTCCACGTCTCCTCCCGCAACAAGCCCCCAAAGGTCTTCCTCTTCGACGACAAATCTGACCCGAAGGACCACTTGGACGCATTTACCGCGGGAATGAGCTTCCAAGACAACTCCGACGCTGCCCAGTGCTGGGCTTTCCCGGCCACTCTCATCTGCTCCGGGCGAGACTGGTTCCGAGGACTCGAGCCGCGCTCGATCTCAACTTTCGACGAACTGGCCACCCAATTCCTCGGCCACTTCATCGGGAACCGGCGGCAAAAACGCACCGTCGACCACCTCTTCACGATCAAGAGCGGGGACAAAGAGACGTTCAAAGCATACGTCACCCGCTTCTACAACGCCCTCCTCGAGATCCCCGAGCACCGGGACGAGACGATCATCACGGCACTAAGGTCTGGTCTTAGGCACAAGGAGTGGTTGCGCTCCTTTGCATTAGCGCAACCTAAGACCATGGCCGAGGTAAAGTCCTGAACCGAGCGCGAGGTCCAGCTCGAATCCGAGGTAAATGCAAAACTCCCCCGGACAGAGCAAACCGACCGAAAGAAGAAGGCAAGAGAAAAGAGAAAGGGACCTTAGCGGCAAAAGCCCTATCTCCTAAAGTTCCAGGAGTATGCCCCGCTCAACGTCTCCCAGGCGGTGCTACTAAAGGAGACCAAGGGTGAGGGGTTCTTCAAGCTTCTCCCGGTCCCGCGAATGGCCTCAAAGCGAATCTGGGGCCCCTACTACAGCTTTCATAGGTCGCTGGGCCACTCAACAGAGAGCTGCAAACAACTTCGAGACTATATTGAAGAGCTCATCCCTTCGGGCACCTTGCAGCGTACTTAAGAGACAAGCGGCAAGCTGACCGCGAGCAGGAGCAGTGTCCCCCTCCCGCCGAGTTGACCATCGGCCAGATCATGGTAATGTCAGCGGAGTATACGCCTGGTACCCACGAAGCTCAGTACCCTGTGCCGGGCATAGATACCAACAGATATCCGGGGGGCTCGAGCTGCACGAATAAGAACATCTACTAGCAAGTATTTTCTTTTCGGAGCAATGTACATCTTTCTTGAAATCTTTTGTTTATATAATAAAAGGATCAATAGAACATTGCAGAAAAGAAAAAGAATTTCATTCATTCAAGAGGTACTATAGGCTCCTCAGTCGTACATAAAAAAGAAAGAAAATTACAATAGCGGGGGAACAGGGTGCAGAGAACACTGCTCGTGGTACTCTGACGATATTTCCGCCAGCCGAGCCCTCGCAGCATCCAACCTCTGCCTTCGATCCCCCCACGACCGTCGGCATCACGCCTCAATTGGTAGGACTCACGGACGAGCGCTTCCGAGCGGTCTAGCCGACTCGCAGAGATCAGGCCGAAGCGCCTCAGAGACCTTAGCTTGCCTATGGCCTCGTCGAACATCATTTCAGATAACGGGTTGTAAAGCTCCGGCGACGCCCTCCAGATGGAGTACATCAGCAGCTGAAGGAGGGAGGACCGCCGGGGAAGCAATCGGCCGAAGTGGTCCTCGATCCTGCCTATAACCAACTGCACCGTGTCCTCGGTGCAATACGGGTCATAGAGGTAGACGTGGTGAAGGGGAAGTCCTGCATTTTTGCGTTTGTGGTATGAGGGGCATGTAAACAACACCCCCTCAGTTTTATAGCCTCCAAACGCCCCCCGGAGTTCAACGGTCTCCCGTTTCACCCACGACAGTGTCGCCACGTAGCAGAAGTCGCGCCGCTCGATGCGAAACCGAAACGGCGCTCCGTCGCTTCGCGTTCCCCACACAATCACGACACGTGTCGCCAGCGAACGTACCTCTTCCCGGTGCGTCGACTGGCTATCAAGGTCAAAGCCCTCGCTAAGAGGCAGCCGAGCGGCTACCCTGCTCGGCTAGCCGCTCGGCCATCCCTGGCCGGTAGCTCCCCACCTCACAACGCCAGGGATCAAAGCCCTCACCAAGAGGCAGCCGAGCGGCTACCCCGCTCGGCTATGCCTGGCCGGCAGCTCCCCTACCTCACAACGCCACGGATCAAAGCCCTCACCAAGAGACAGTCGAGCGACTACCCTACTCGGCTATCCCTGGCCGGTAGCTCCCCTACCTCACAACGCCAGGGATCAAAGCTCTCACCAAGATGCAGCCGAGCGGCTATCCTGCTCGGCTATCCCTGGCCGGTAGCTCTCCTACCTCACAACGCCAGGGATCAAAGCCCTCACCAAGAGGCAGCCGAGCGGCTACCCCGTTCGGCTATCCCTGGCCGGTAGCTCCCCTACCTCACAACGCCAGGGATCAAAGCCCTCGCCAAGAGGCAGCCGAGCGGCTACCTTGCTCGGCCATCCCTGGCCGGTAGTTTCCCTACCTCACAACGCCAGGGATCAAAGCCCTCGCCAAGTGGCAGCCGAGCGGCTTGTTGGGTTTCGGCGGCGTCCCGGCCGTCTAAACGACGCCAAATGCGGAACAAAAAACTTTTTACGGAACCGGCGCCACCGCGGCCCAAAATCCCGGATCGTTCCATTAACCGTAAACTAGCAATATGTAAAAGGAGTTATGAAATTATACCGATCGATCCGTGTCCTTCGGCCTTCAATCTCCGCGCCAAAATCCTCGCTGTTGCGCCGACTAAATTCGGTCTCTGATCTCGCTCGTTAAAACGGCACCACGTCATTGAATCTTTATACGGGCTCCCGTCTCGAACCGAGGTAACTCGGACATGAAGTTTGCTAGCCGACATGTCCAAGATTGATGTAGAGATAGTGTAGAATGTATTGCCTCAAGATACCCAAGCGATTGGGTGGAGGTTAATAGGAGTTGCCATTTGGGAGAAGCATGTGAGCACATGATTTTTCTTGTGAAGCCAAGAATCAAGAATTGGGGGGGGGGGGGGGGGGGGCTCGGCCACACTCAGAAAAATGAATGAAACGTTCTCTGTGAAATTTCAAGTGAAGTGGTGCTCACCATAATGAATCATCCAAGTAAATTAATCACACAAGATTAATTCCTTTTTGCCCCCTCAATCTTCAGCCACCTCCCATCCATTTATAATAAATTAATCAATCCACCATAAAACCACATTTCCCTCACCACAGAAAATGCAGCCCCACACCACAGAAAATGCATTCCCCATTCTTAATACTTGGTCAATTTGCGCAGAGCCCCTTGGTTGAAAAAACAGCCAACACATAAAGGAATAATGTAAATCACCATGCCTCATTAATGACCATTCCCACACCCATGCCTGTAACCGTGCTCGGCCAGAAAAATATGAACAAGGAAATGGTCAATGGTCACATTGCATAAACAAATAGGGACAAAAAGGGTGGTGTTTGGGACGGAAAATTAAAAACCGGCAACTCCCAAAATAATCCCGTAACGAATTACGGGATTACACCTCAACTGTAAATACATACCCGCATTTGTATTCCGACCGAATACAAATGCAATGAAACAAAAATATCCCTACAATATAATACTAGGATCCGGCTTAAACCAAAACCCGCTAATATTATCCGTCCGATCATAATCCGTGCACAAGTGCACGAATATGATCGAACCCTGCCATAAAACCATACGGCCTCTACAACGTTTCGCCCGAACTTGGGAAACTGTCTGTGGGGGACTCTAATGACTCATCGATACATTGGCACTGGGTATAACCATTAGCACGTCAGAGGTACTAGCTGTATGTAACGGTTGCCTATATATTGAAAGAAGGGGAAGCTGATGAGCGAACTCATCCTGAAGCCCTACTGAGCCTGACAGTGACAATATCCGTACAGTCCGGTCCGTTCGTCTATGAGTATCGCATATAGGGTCTAGGGGGCTGGTAAACGTCAGACCTCCAAATGCGGTATACAGTAGCCCAGAACACCCTGAGAAACTACTGGAATACCTACCAGTAAATCTCGATTACCCTGGCCAGGGATTTCGTGTAATGGCTCTCCTAGACACAGCGCGATCTCACCCCCAATACCGGGAGAGACGAATCCCTGACGATCCGCTCACTGCCTCCATGTGGCTCGGGACTGTACCCAACTAAAACCTGTTTGCACGACTCCTTTGAGCCGTGGTAGGATAGTAATCAAAGCACGGTGGGAACTCACACGAGACAAATGACGATCTCAGGTCGACAGACTAACCTGTACACATGTCACCAGGGAACTGCTATCTGACGATATGTATAATACCAACTAGCATGTTCCCGGTGAGTCCTGTCCGGTGTACTCATAACCCAATGAGCACCTGTATACATCTTAGGTGAACCAACTGACACCAATGGCTTGTGAGACCGGCCACCGCCCCTCGTCGGGGTCTCGACTGTATACACTAGTCTATTCTGGAGTATCGATGCCCTGTCTCGAAACTCCCACGACTAGAGACACTTTAAGGATGTGCTTATAGACCCCAGCTCCTACGTATATGATCGCCATCATACTGCTGGCAGTCAAGCAAAAATTCTATGGGCTCTTTCAACATGCAATAGTGAATTAAAGTATGTACACGATGATAAAGACAAACCAGATAGCATACTATCATCTCGAGCAAGACTGTCATATCGGTATAGGTCTTCCCTCAATCATTGCAATCACGTACCTGCGATCCAATAATTGACTTTGAGGGCACTATATCGAACAATCTCCCACTTGCACTTAAGGCTAATTATTGCGACGTCGTGTACTCACAGCTCGTGTGATACCGAACATCCAACTTCTCTACTAATCAGTTTCACAAATCTCATTTGTAAAACTATTGTATTCGAGAAATAGCCTCAGCGAGTGGATCTGCCCTGATGTTTCTTTCCATGTCTCTCTTTGTCTCAAATTCGCTGAGAAAACCATCTTCCGAAAAGAGCAATACCTGTCTTAGAATATGTCTGGATGTCTGATGGGACCCAGTTCATAAATGAACTCCAAATCCAGCAAACTTCTTAGACTGTATCGTCAACTGAATTTAATCAGTATCCTGTGCCATGTCTCCCTCAGTATCCGCTTGGACTACCCGTCCAAACTACTGTCCCTCGTTAGAGGGAAAACTATAACTCTGACAGTCACTCTGTCATCCGGGTCATCTTGGAAGCCCGGAATGATAACTGTCTCGCAAAGGAGGCTGTCGTTATCAAATCCCTTGAACAACCACTTATGTTCATAAGCTGCTTCCGAACATTTCTCCAGGATTGGAATAATATATCAACCTATTGCATCTAGTGCCAAAAACAACATATGATATTATATCCATATCCTATGTGGAGAAACTACTGTGTGACAACCACGGTATAACCGATCGTAGTGTAGGAATTTCACTTCCTACTATGTGTATGTCATCCAAGTACCAGGACATCACACCCTACTACTTTCTTAACAGATCCATCTCCTATTCTGATGATGTCAAAACCTATGATTGTCACATCAAAAATAGATGATCTATCTCTGCTATATCTGCTTTAGTCTATAAATAGATATAAACTACTTGTCCACTATGCTTCCGCTGCTCCCACTGACCACAACAACCCTCTGGCAGAATAATATATACATGCACTTCTAAAGCTAGTTTAGAACGACGCTATACTCATCCTCCTGCCGGGTCTTATAGTCTGGAACAACAGTATTGTCAAGTTTGGGTAAACAAGAACCTCCCTGTCACCGTCCTTGAGAATACCGGAGTACCTCTCGGGCGCCTGAGGTTACCCACCATATCTGCGGAGTGGCTAATGGAATGTCAATCCTGATTGAATCTTTTGGTCCTATTAAATTTTCCGTAATCGTTTGCGGTTCTGGAATCTCTTCCGGTTCTACCATACTCCCACTACAGTTTTCTGAAAAAGTCCATTTTACTAAAACTGTGGAGAGTCAAGAACAATATCACTATTGATCTTCCAGATGGTAGAAAGTCAACCCTCGTCAAAGCTCGGGTTAACCCACAAACAGCCATTACAGAAACCTGCCTTGAGTTATCCGGAGTCTGGTTTTAAGTATAAGCCGGACAACTCCCCGTACCTTAACATCGTTAAGATATGAACCATTCTATATACAATATAGAATTAGAGGCACTGATTTAATTGGAACCAGATTCAAATCATGCAGCTGTCTTCAGTGCATGCCAACTGAATGGAGAGAGGCCGATCAGCATTACTCAACTTAGGAGTGCATCCAATTATGAGTAACCTGAAAGAGAAGCAAGTTCTCAAAAAATCATTACTATCAACTGAATACCAACCATAAGTATCTACATTTTCGATCACCTTGAAGAATCCTGATACTTGCAACACATGGTTCTCTAGTTTATTGCTGTACCTATAACTTCTCAAACTTGGACCTTGTATTTCTACGAAACACTTGTCTGAAACTTGAGAAGTCACAAGTAAATAGAATATAGTACGAGGACCAACCCTCTTGTCCTAATGGACACTGGACAATATACAATACTTTGTATAAGTCCCCTGAGTTGAATAACTCAAACTCTGTGCGTCGTAGGTTGAAAACTGTATCCAGGCGATTTTCTCGAATATCACCAATTACAACGAATTACGATATAATGAGAATGATCACCTAATTCCCAATAACTTACTCCCACTCATCATCTGTAAAACCATACAGATGTGAGAATTATACCTGGTAAATACATACCCTGGAGCAAGTGTCTAATTTGGAAATCAGTTTTCTATTAACAATATACAGTGAAACTGAAACATGAATATGTTTCGAAAGGGTATCCGGGTATTCCTAGTAATGCCCCTTCCATTATCCAGATTCATGACTGTAACCGTATATTTCCCTGCCATCTCACCAATTCCCTTTATTTGTCTTTAGTCGTTACCTTCTGTACACCATCGTTAGGCTTAATGGTTTTCTTCCTTCCCTACCGTTCGGCACCAGCCTATGGTTTGGAAAAAGACTATCCAATAAGCATAATAGGTGTACTGTCCTAATTCTAGGAGCACTCACAACCTGAGAGAAGGTAAGGATAAAAGACAACTGAATAAACCGTATTCCTATTTCTCCTGAACCAGAATCCATCCTCGAAAAAGTTCCTTCGAGTTCGTATATAACCATACGATGGATTTATCCAATGGAATTGGATGTTCGTAGTGATACGGGGTGTTCTGGAGAAATATAAAGATGAAGTAGGAGTGACGATGAAATACGTGGTTTGGTCGTGAATGATAACAGTCGCAATTTACTTTGTCCTCTTTCTGATCCCTTTATTTGTCTTTACTTATTACCTTCTGTACACCCAACTTAGGCTAATTGGTTTTCTTCATTCCCTACCTTTCGGCACCTGCCTATGGTTTGGAAGAAAACTATCCAATAAGCCTAATAGGTGTACCCTCTCCTAATCCTAGGAGCCCTCACAACCTGAGAGAAGGTAAATGGAAAAGACAACTGAATAATCCTATTCAATCTCTCCAGAACCAGAATCCATCCTCGAAGAAGTTCCTCCGAGTTCGTATATAACCATACGATGGATTTATCCAATGGAATTGGATGTTCGTAATAATACGGGGTGTTCTGGAGAAACTCAAAGGGTAAAAGAAAGAGTGGCAATGATGTATGCAACTCAGACAATCCAAAAGCCAATGTTTTAAGAAAGTTCGGTTAACTGGGTCACTGAGTTATAGTATAGGGTCGGGTCATGGTCGCAGTCAAAGAGAGAAAAAGTAGAAACACTCTGCGTGCAATCTAACCTAGATCAGAATGGTTAATCATTTTATCTAACCAGGAAACCTCCCACTGTATCCTCAAATTCTCCTCCAAATCTGAAAGAAGAATTAGTCAGGGTCACCCGAGGAGTAAACCAACTCATCAGTGGGAATCGGGATCCAACTATTATCGCATGATAACATGATGGAAGCCACTCACGTCATCATACTCCAGAAGGTATGCACAAGCTTGGCAAGTTTCCTGTATGTTTGAAACTCCCGATATGATTTTTACCCCTAACGACTTCATGGCCTTGATAGAGACCAACGTGCCATAAGTCGCTAGTCAAGTTCAACCCGTCATTATCCAAGATTGATCTAAACCCACCCGCACAAGCCCTTGATAGAGACCAACGTGACTGTGCGGCTGTCCTAGATAATCACATATCCATGCTACAGACAAGTATCACGCAGCTACCGTACAATATGCCTTGATAGAGACCAACGTACATAGCACGAATACTACGAGATACCTATCTGAAATGACGGAGGGCTACGGCTGGTTTTTGGCGAAAAACCTTTAGCGTAATGAACTTGATATCGTTGAAGGAATCCAAGTGGTTTTATAAAAATATAGTGGCGAAAACTTTTGCTAAAGAGGTCACTCCCGGTGAAGGGATCTCGGCTTTTTCCCCGTCGAATGAGGTGCAGGATATTCCAAACTGAATACCACGATGCAAAGCAAAAAGTAATCGACTATAGTGAAGTTATTACCCTGACGCAAACCTCTGTCCAAGGGGTCATTCCCGGTGAAGGGATCTCGGCCCTTGCCTCGTCGAATGAGGTGCTGGATATTCATAACCGAATACCACTGTGCAAAACAAAAGAGAACGTCCTTGCAATAACAGCTTTTTGAAAATTGTTCCAACAACATCAAATATAGGTTTGTTTTCCTTGCATTGATAAGAATCAACGCAGTCCTATCAATCGATTACACCAGAAAAGAAACGAAAATATAATGTACGTATATGCCATCCGCATTCGCCACTGGGTCCCGTCATCACCCGTTAGGTTACTTAACTAACGACAGAGCGGGGACTGGACTAGCGCGGGTGCAAAACATATACAACATCTACTAGTATATATATCAATATATAATAATCGCTCCAGGTATGATAAATGCAACATCACAGAAAAGTAATAAGCATCACATAACAATACAGATAATCTGGGATCCCCGGGTTTCATAGAGCCGCAAATGAAACCCGACGTTCCCCTGGTCATGTGAATAGCCTGTGCAATGAAATCCTAAACCCCTGCGAGTGCGGCAAGTTACCCGCCAACCTAAAGCGAGGCAGCCCCCTTCAACAATGTGAATGGACCACCCAGCATTTCACGGAATCCGGTAACTTGAGCACCCCTCCTTGGGTCAACCTATACCCCCTACGAGTGCGGCGAATAGCCCGCCAATTCGAGAGTGAAGCCCCCTCCGTCTCAACGCTATGAGATGCGGGCCCGTTGCCTTCTAGAAACCGGCTATCCGTGCACCCCACCGCGAGATAATCCTAGGACAGAAAAGAAAATATATACAACGGGTACATCGACCTCATCCCGGTCGTGCCCCAAAAGAATAATATACAAACAAACAGTGACAGCAGTCCACATGTCGGACGCTCGCCCCGCAATATCAAATGTACAAATAAATCCAAACAGCAATACCATTGCACATGAGCTATCCACCACGAAAAATCCGCAACATCACAGCACAACACAGAACATCAACGTGAATGTCACGTTTGCAAAACCCGTCTAAAAGAACTATAGCAATTAGACAAGTTTTACCGATCGAATGACATTCACGGTCACAGATAGTAATGTAAAGCACTGTTAACTAACATATTTAAAATTTCGATCGACAAAACTTCCCGAAGTGGGCCCCAAGTACAAATCCAGTACTCAAAATAATCTGGGCCAAAAATAAAAGTTCCAGAAACCACATTTCCATGCAAAAGACCGCCACAAGAAAAATGGTGCAGTGAAGCTACTGTTCTGCCGCGCAACCGCGGCAAACACGTGGGTTTGGCCGCGGTTCCGCGGTGACACAGAGGCATCGTGCTATCAAATTTCTTGTGGTGTCTTTAAAAGGCCTGCCTGATTTTCTGAAACAATCAAAATAATTTTTCGACGACAAAATAAATTCGACAGAAACTTTAGAACTGAAATTGCGGTTTCGGAAATTTTGTTCGATCGATATTTTAAACATGTTAGAACAAGCTAGTAAGCGGTTAATGGATGGACTCTGATACCATGTTGGGTTTCGGCGGCGTCCCGGCCGTCTAAACGACGCCAAATGCGGAACAAATTTTTTTTACAGAACCGGCGCTACCGCGGCCCAAAATCCCGGATCGTTCTATTAACCGTAAACTAGCAATATATAAAAGGAGTTAGGAAATTATACCGATCGATCCGTGTCCTTCGGTCTTCAATCTCCGCGCCAAAATTCTCGCTGTTGCGCCGACGAAATTCGGTCTCTGATCTCGCTCGTCAAAACGGCACCACGTCATCGAATCTTTATACAGGCTCCCGCCTCGAACCGAGGTAACTCGGACATGAAGTTTGCTAGCCGACATGTCCAAGATTGATGTAGAGATAGTGTAGAATGTATTGCCTCAAGACACCCAAGCGATTGGATGGAGGTTAATAGGAGTTGCCATTTGGGAGAAGAATGTGAGCACATGATTTTTCTTGTGAAGCCAAGAATCAGGTGGGGGGGGGGGGGCTCGGCCACACTCAGAAAAATGAATGAAATGTTCTCTGTGAAATTTCAATTGAAGTGGTGCTCACCATAATGAATCATCCAAGTAAATTAATCACACAAGATTAATTCCTTTTTGCCCCCTCAATCTTCAGCCACCTCCCATCCATTTATAATAAATTAATCAATCCACCATAAAACCACATTTCCCTCACCACAGAAAATGCAGCCCCACACCACAGAAAATGCATTCCCCATTCTTAATACTTGGTCAATTTGCGCAGAGCCCCTTGGTTGGAAAAACAGCCAACACATAAAGGAATCATGTAAATCACCATGCCTCATTAATGACCATTCCCACACCCATGCCTGTAACAGTGCTCGGCCAGAAAAATATGAACAAGGAAATGGTCAATGGTCACATTGCATAAACAAATAGGGACAAAAAGGGTGATGTTTGGGACGGAAAAATAAAAACCGGCAACTCCCAAAATAATCCCGTAACGAATTACAGGATTACACCTCAACTGTAAATACATACCCGCATTTGTATTCCGACCGAATACAAATGCAATGAGACAAAAATATCCCTACAATATAATACTAGGATCCGGCAAACCAAAACCCGCTAGTATTATCCGTCCGATCATAATCCGTGCACAAGTGCACGAATATGATCGAACCCTGCCATAAAGCCATACGGCCTCTACAACGTTTCGCCCGAACTTGGGAAACTGTCTGTGGGGGACTCTAATGACTCATCGATACACTGACACTGTGTATAACCATTAGCACGTCAGAGGTATTAGCTGTACGTAACGGTTGCCTATGTATTGAAGGAAGGGGAAGCTGATGAGCGAACTCATCCTGAAGCCCTACTGAGCCTGACAGTGACAATATCCGTACAGTCCGGTTCGTTCGTCTATGAGTATCGCATATAGGACCTAGGGGGCTCGTAAACGTCAGACCTCCAAAAGCGGTATAAGTCGTGTCGGAAAGTAGCCCAGAACACCCTGAGAAACTACTGGAATACCTACCAGTAAATCTCGATTACCTTGGTCAGAGATTTCGTGTAATGTCTCTCTTAGACACAACGCGATCTCACCCCCAATACCGGGAATGACGAATCCCTGACGATCCGCTCACTGCCTCCATGTGGCTCGGGACTGTACCCAACTAAAACCTGTTTGCACGACTCCTTTGAGCCGTGGTAGGATAGTAATTAAAGCACAGTAGGAACTCACACGAGACAAATGACGATCTCAGGTCGACAGACTAACATGTACACATGTCACCAGGGAACTGCTATCTGACGATATATATAATACCAACTAGCATGTTCTCGGCGAGTCCTGTCCGGTGTACTCATAACCCAATGAGCACCTGTATGCATCTTAGGTGAACCAACTGACACCAATGGCTTGTGAGACCGTCCACCGCCCCTCGTCGGGGTCTCGACTGTATACACTAGTCTACTTTGGAGTATCGATGCCCTGTCTCGAAACTCCCACGACTAGGGACACTTTAAGGATGTGCTTATAGACCCCAGCTCCCACGTATATGATCGCCATCATACTGCTGGCAGTCAAGCAAGAATCCTATGGGCTCTATCAACATGCAATAGTGAACTAAAGCATGTACACGATGATAAAGATAAACCAGATAGTATACTATCATCTCGAGCAAGACTGTCATATCGGTATAGGTCCTCCCTCAATCATTCCAATCACGTACCTGCGATCCAATAATTGATTTTGAGAGCACTATATCCAACACGGCTATCCTGCTCGGCTATCCCTGGCCGGTAGCTCCCCTACCTCACAACGCTAAGGATCAAAGCCCTCGCCAAGAGGCACCGGGCAGCAACCCTGCTCGGCCATCCTTAAGGACAAAAAGCCCTCGCTAAGAGGCACCGGGCAGTAACCCTGCTCGGCCATCCTTAGTAGGTTACTTACGGCCCCTCCCGCGCTAAGGATGAAAAGCCCTCGCAAGAGGCAACCGAACCCGCCCTTGTTCGGTTATCCCTGGCTGGTACCTCCCCTACCCCAACAAACCAGGGATCAAAGTCCTCACAGAGGCAACCGGATCCGCCCTTGTTCGGTTATCCCTGGCTGGTAGCTCCTTACCAAACTAGGGATCAAAGCCCTCGCCAAGAGGAACCGGAAAGCAACCCTGCCCGGCCCGTCCTTAAGGATCGAAGCCCTCGCAAGAGGCAACCGGGCCCGCTCTTGCTCGGTTATCCCTGGCTGGTAGCTCCCTACCCCAACAAGCCAGGAATCAAATCCCTCGCCAGGAGCCACCGAGCAGCTATCCTGCTCGGCCCCGTCCTTAGTAGGCCCATCACGGTCCTTCCCGCGCTAAGGATCAAAACCCTCGCCAAGAGGCACCGAGCAGCCACCCTGCTCGGCCCCGTCCTTAGTAGGCCCCTCCCGCGCTAAGGATCAAAGCCCTTGCCAAGAGGCTCCGAGCAGCTACCCTGCTCGGCCCAATCCTTAATAGGCCACTCACGGCCCCTCCCGCGCTAAGGGTCTATGCCCTCGCCATGAGGCACCGAGCAGCTACCCTGCTCGGCGCCATCCTTAGTAGGCCACTCACAGCCCTTCCAACAACTAAGGAACATCAACTCAACAAGAAACACCCGGTCTATCAACGTCTTAGCGATCTCCTCATCGACTTCGGGGCCATGGAGATACCGTCTTCCCGCCGGTCCTCGCACACTCGGCAAGTGATCAGATTCAAGTCGACGAGTAATCGCTAGACGAGGAACGTGCCGAACATGAAAGCAGTACTGTGCAAATACAAGTGTCTACCAACAAAAGGAAGTACAAGCACAAAGCACAAACACTGCTGCGAAAACAAAAAATCTTTATTCAAAAAACCAAGAGTCTTTACAAGGGTATTATGGGCTCCCCAGCCTTACAAAAATGCCCGAAAGCCTACAAAATACCCGACGCGACAAAAGAAAAGACAAAGAGAAGACGAGGGGCTTCAGGCCCCATGGCCGGGCGCGATATCGATGAGCTCGACGTCTACCATGACTGGGGATGCGTCCGTCACAGGAGCCTCGGCGTCGCCATCACCAAGAGTCCCTTCCCCGGCAGTGCTCTCGGGGGCATCCCCCTCCTCGTCATCCCCGCGGGGATATTCTGCTCGGAGCTCTTCATCAGCAAACTCCGGCACCCGGGCCTTGACGGCGTCGAGAGCCTCATGCCAGATGAGGGTGATGGCCGAGGCTAGGACGGTGTAGAACTGCTCCGACTTCTGGAAGTTCTCCACCGCCTCCGCCGTCCTGAGGTCGGCTCTCTTCGTTGTCTCTACCGCAGCCCCCAACTCCTTTCGGAGGGTGCTCATCGACTTCTTCATGGTGCCGACGAGCACCTCGGAACCCTGAAGCTTGGCCTCGGCGATCTGGGCAGCCTCACGGAACCTGGCCACCTCTTGCTTCGAGGCCGCCACCTCCTGCTTCGCCGCCGCCGCCTCCTGCCTCCCGGCAGCCGCTTCGTCCTCAAGGGCAGCGACCCTCGCCATCGCTACCTCCAGCTCCCGCTTCGAGCTTTCCCCCAGCGAGGAGAGCTCGCCCGTGGCTCGCATCGCCGAGGCTATCTCCTCCTCCTCCATCCGAGCGACGATAGTAACGTGCCGAAGGACCTAAAAAATCGGAAGGGGGTCAGAAAGAAAAAAGGCACCAAATCTTCCAAGCAATGAGACGATATACAAGCGCTAACCTGCAGGGCCTCTTGGGCGATGGACGCCATTTGTGCCTTCAGCGTCCCCTCAGCGACCCGGCCTTCGGCCAACCTCTCCATGTCGTGCAGCAAGCTGTCGGCGACGGAAAGCCCCGAGGGCACCTCAAAGCGGAGCTCCCCCTCGTCCACCAAGATCGGAGAGGCCGGGGTCCGCGGAACTACTCGGGGGAACCTCTTGAGAGACGACGGCGGAGAGCTCGTCTCCACCTCCGAAGCTCGGGCGTCCTCTCCCCGAGCCCTTTTTCTGCTTGGCACCTGGCTGGGTCCCGGGGCTCGATCCGCACTCGAGCGCTGGGGCGGGACGGCCGCCGGGGAAGCTGGGACCGGCGTCTGACGGGAAGAGCTGGCCCTTCCAGCTTTCGACCCTTTCTTCGGTTTGCGCATGGCTGCTCGGAGGAGGCCCGCGTCCATGGTTTCTGCACAAGACAAGATATAAGGGAGTCAGCGACATAAACAAAGTAAAAACAAATACAAGCTCCAAACTTACCGACGAACTGGACGGGGCTGAGCCCGGCCCAACTGAGGGCACGCTCAGAAAGCAGCACATCGGCCCGAGGAATAGGCTCCCACGCCGCCACTCTCGCCGCGTCGGGGTCATTGGACGGATTTCCCTGCCAGCACCTATCCCTAGACCACCGGACGGGTACGGGCCAATCCTCACCCTCTGGCGGCTCAACGAAGAAAAACTTCTTCTTCCAATCATGGATGGAAGAAGGCAGGACGACAACTCCTGACCCGGCTACACTCCCCCGCTGCTTCCTAAAGGAGAGGTAAACCCACCTCGGGCCGCCCGCGCGATTCCCGGGATGACTTTTGTAAATAAGGGAGGAGGCAAGGATGGATAGACTAAAGGGGATCTTCTGCAACTTCAACCGGATCAGGAACCCAAGGAGAATCCTCCAGGAGTTCGGCACTAGCTGGTCCAGGCCAACCCAAAGTAATTTAACGCAGCTACAAGCTCAGGAGAGAAAGGAAGGCGCATTCCGGCCCAAAGGTCTTTCAGGTACAAGGCGATCTCTCTACCTCTCACCTGATATGCTCTCTCTCCTTTCTCGGCCAATCGTAGCGTGTAGCCGGAGGCAATATGGAAACGAGCCCGAGCGGTGACAAGCTCGTCCTCATATTTTACTGAGGACGACGCATCAGGGGCGTCCACCGCCACCGCTCCAGAAACCGCCCCAGACGCGCGACCTCGGGAAGAGGATCTGATCCCAACTTCCCGAAAGGGCTCCAACCCGGGGAAAGAATCCCTAGTATCTATCCCTACGACATTTACAAACTCCTCAAAGCAAGACATCTAACATGATGGGAGGAAATCCTCAAGAAGAGAAAACGCTGCGATCCGACCTAAAGGGGAGAGCGCCGAGCTAACAAGACTCAGAATGAGGAAAGTGGGAAAAGAGAGACCCTGAATCAGGCTTCCCCTCGATTTATATAGCCGGCGTCCTCATCCAGCGGCGACAGTCGACTCCCGCCAAAACGATCCAGTATACTCGACGGTCACGATCACTCCACCTGTTGCAAGCGCATTGGCAACATCCCATCGGACGCCAGATGTCTGCGGCACGTCACATCAGCCAACCGGCACCCAACACGTGGCATGTTGCTTCAGCAAAAGGGCACACGATCCGGCGCACCCTCTTTAATGCGGAGATCTCGCCATGATGCGCTGACATCACCCGGAAAAACAACCGATCGTCCAGGGACACGCCCGACGATATCTTCGAAAAGAAGCTCACCTCGGGTGACTCGGCAAACCACTCTCGACCCGACCCGTCAGCTGGTCGGGACGAGAGTGGGGGGCTAATGATGATACTCGATATCGGTGATCTTCCAGATCATGACACGTGGCAGATGACGTGTCTCAGGGCTCACAAGAAAGGACCTACAGTGGCCGACCAGACCACTACTGTGCCCGTCCTACGAGCAAACGCCGGCTCACCTCCGAGCCCCCAGCACAATTGGCCTCGTCGGCCCCACGGCTCGTCTCCGAGTTATCACAGGCCCGAGCCTCCTCGGCCCTCTTAGCTCGCCTCCGGGCTCGAGCAGAACCAAGATACCTCGGCTCTCCCGCTCCTCTGTGAGCTCTCCCGCCGAGGTCATCTTCCTCGGTCTCATCGGCCGACCAACAGCACCGCTTGCAGGCGAACCGTCATCCCGCGAATCTCGCCATGCGCGAGATCTCCGCCGACCACATCCCACGATCCACGCCACCACGATCCCCCATTAACGAGCTTGTCTCGCCATTAATGGGATGTCCCGTTCATCACGCGGGCGTGACGTCGGGAGCGTAACGGCCGGCGTGATTCTCGTGCCTGCCTCGCCTGCTGCCACCGCTATATAAACCCTTCCTTCAGACGGTTCAAGTAAGCCATTTTTACTCTACTAAGCCGTTACTCTGCTCGGATCTCTAGTCTAACTTGACCGTCGGAGGGTCCTCGGTGGTACAACCATCCCGGGACTTTCTTGCATGTAGCTCGGCAACCATAACCTCAAATCCATTGAGATCCACACGCTTCAGGAGCGACAGCCTCCAGATCCAATCTCAGCCACCCGTCGCCGCCAACAACAGATCAACGGAAGGTAACATCTTGGCGCGATCCAGGTCGCGTCACATACCCCAATCATAATATCAGCTACATGCACCTATTTGCAACTTATCCTAATATACCGAAAAACTATGGTCAGTATATTGTGCGGGAATATTATGCACCTTTCTCGTTTACTACTCGTTTTCTCAATTAACTGTATTATGGACATCAATCCATATAGAAATCTCCAAAATGGTACCAATATACAGATTATGCTTATTTTGATTAGTTAGATGCACCACATAATTACCTTTTATGAATTGTTGCTAATCATGACTGCCACCCCTTACTAAATGTGCAGTGAATGGGATCAACCTCCTCCAGAAATGAGACCTCCTGGTTCTATTCCCATTAAGGTAGTAAACAGTCCCTTGACTGCTTCCGTTAATTGCTTTTCTGTGACCTTCTACAGTTCTTGTTTTTGACAAATATATTGCGACCATATCAGGATTATGCAATAGAAACACCATTTAAGAAATCTTCTTCTGCATCAGAAGGGAAGATTCTTTATGAAGTGCAGATTGATGTTGATGGAAGCAACAGTATAGCTTCTATTCACTTCGTTCTGAAGGTACAAAGTTATGATTCAATGTTTTCCAATTTACCTGTTCAATTTTGCTATTACGATACTTGTATGCTCTTTGTTGGTGCATGCAATGGGCTTGGTTTACCTTAATCTTCTCATGCCAAAGTGCATGTAGATTATTTTGGGGTACGAGTGTTTGTACCCATGCATGAATGTGTGATTTTGTGGGTGGGTGGGTGTTGGTGGGTGATCATTAGGAACAGAATACTACACTGTCTGGCTTTAGAATACTAACTATACCATTCCAACTTTGCTGCACTAGGAAGAGGAAACAGGAGCATGGTTTCAGCACAGAGGTAGGGATTTCAGAATCCCATTTACGGACTGTCTTGAAGAAAATGTCAACAATGTCGGGGAAAAGCAGAGCTTAAAGAAATGGCCAGGTAAATGATTTTTGCGCCCCCCCCCCCCCCCCCCGGCCAATGTACAAACTGTACAGTAAGTACTGTGTAAGATTGAAAAGAAAGTCATTATCATTATTGCACCTTCATCGTCACAGTTACCATTGTTGTCCCAACCTTTTTCATAAAAATGAGGTCAAGTGCAAGGAGCAAGGCTCCAGATAAAATTCGACACAATTTCATACCAAGCTGTTAACCTGCCATTACTTATCTAAATTGGTGACAATACTTGGCAAAGGAAACCTTGAATAAGAGAGGCTTGCCATAAATCCCATAGGTCTTGTTTACTAATAGATTTGACAAACTTTCTTTTCTATCCAATTTCCTTCTGTAGCCTATTTAGTGTTGTCGTTATCTATATACCTGCTATCTTAGCAGTTTCGTTTATCACCAAGTGAATACATTGATGACAAATATCTGCTTGTCCCTTTTTATCAGGAGCATTGGGGCAGATTTCTAGCTTGCTGCTCAAACATGAAGGTTCTCGTTCAAAGGAGGAGTTAGTCCAGCACACACAATTTACAGGATTTTATGAAGAATATCCAATCTCGAAAGAGAAGTTAGTCCAGAATTCTATGACAGTTACAGTGAGCAAGAGCAATGAAACAGATAATAATCTTGTACAAATTGAAACTGATATACCAGGTGACGTAATTGTTCACTGGGGTGTTTGTAGAGAAAATAATAGACATTGGGAAGTCCCCTCCACTCCGCATCCTCCATCAACCAAACTTTTTCGGCAAAAGGCTCTGCAAACTTTACTACAGGTGCGAAATTACAAAATCTTTTTGATGGTTTTAATATGGAAGTTAGCCATGGCCCATCATGAGTTATTGTTAGGACTTGGCCTTTTTTAAGGTAACATAGAGTTATAGATTAACTGCTTCTTATTGAAGTAATATTTGAGAACAAAGAAGATAGAAATTAACATAAACCAATATAGAACATTATTTGAAGCGTATGGAAGCTTCTGAACAGTCAGATATATCTGCGCCTAAATGTTTTTTTCTAACTGCTATCCTTATTTGAAACTGAATGATATCATCATAAGATTTTGCTGTTTCCTTCCATGGTTTTGAACCCACTTCCAGTTTTGGAGGAATGGGTGCTTACCTTACATAGATTTTGATATTGCTATTCTTATGCCTAAGAAGCCCTTTTAACTGCTGGAATCACTTATAAATAAGAAATTTGGTGCTTGGCCAATCAATTGGATGCACACGCTAATTATATGGGAAATCCCTTATTGAGCAGTTGATGATTCACTTATGTTATAAAATTGGATGTTTTCCTTTATATCAATTTAAGTAACATTTTTTTTTTGCTTCAGATGTACCAAGTGAAGCACTTACTCTGTTTCTGCTTATTCCTCACTTTATAATGTTCCTCTGAATTACAGCGAAAAGCGGATGGCATGGGTAGTTGGGGATTGTTCCCTGTGGATAAAAAATTTTCAGGTCTGCTTTTTGTGCTCAAGCTTAGTGAATATGCATGGTTGAATAATTCGGGGTCTGATTTCTATATCCCTCTCATAAGCAAGTGTAGCTTGCCAACTCAAACTAGCGGGGAGCAAGCTGCAAATGAACAAATTCATACTACTGAACCACAAGGGATGAGAAATGGCCAGGAGCAGATTCCCACGTATGCTTCAATGAAAGAATCTCCAGTAGTGAATGTTTATGAAAAATCTGGATCC
Source organism: Agapanthus africanus (assembly GCA_030015575.1). Lineage (NCBI taxonomy): Eukaryota > Viridiplantae > Streptophyta > Magnoliopsida > Asparagales > Amaryllidaceae > Agapanthus > Agapanthus africanus. Next base: position 520,722,187 of record JASDDO010000012.1, on the reverse strand, counting down.
CCTCTGGTTGGTAGTTTTAAAAATCCTGAGGCTACCCTAGCTGATAATGCTGCATTTACTGATGAGATTATCACTGAGATTAGAAATTTAGTAACGGATATATCGTCTGAGCGACGCAAAGGGTCAAAAAGTAAAGAAGCACAGGAAAATATCCTACAAGAAATTGAAAAGTTAGCTGTAGAAGCATATAGCATCTTCAGAAGCTCTACTCCTTCTTTTGTAGAGGAATCTGTTATAGATGATGAGCAATTGAAGACTGCTGTACAAATAAGTTCCGGGACAGGCTCTGGATATGAAGTCTTGTGCCAAGGATTTAATTGGGAATCTCACAAATCTAGAAGATGGTACTCTGAGCTGAAGTCAAAGGCCAGTGAGTTATCTTCACTGGGTTTCACCATCATATGGTTACCACCACCAACTGAATCAGTATCACCTGAAGGATACATGCCAAAAGATTTATATAATTTAAATTCCAGGTATGAGTTCACTGGGATAACTTGCAGACTCCAATTATATAATATGGACTGACATTATGACCATTCTTTACAGATAGAATGCAGACATGCTTTTCTAGGTTCGATTAAACTGATATTAGGTCATGTATACTTGGTCATCGCCTTTCACATGCCCCTGTAGAATATTAATGTATGTTATATAGCATCTTATTCCATGGTTAAGCATCATGAATTTGCTTGTGAGTTGTATGCAGTTACATTGTAGACTATGTTGCTGATTCCTAATTTGAGATCCAATGTCTGATTCGTATATAGCATGTTTTTTTGACTTAATCGGATACCCTTTTCCGTTGTAGTTATTTGACATATGCTATGTAGATCTGGAGAATCATCGTATTTCATAAAACAACTAATCTTCCAAAGGGCAATTGAAATTTCCTGTAATACCATATACCATTGTTTTAAGCCTCCATATACCAGTTGCTAAAAATAGTGTAGTACGTGGTGATTATGTTTCCAGTCTTGATGTTTGAGAATAAATAATATTTCCCCTTGTGTTGACAAGTTAGCATATAACATCCTCATGCAGATGGAACTAAATGATAAGCGAAAGTGCTGACTTTTTGGTATAAAATGTATTAAGGTATGGAAGTATGGAGGAGCTGAAAGACCTTGTGAAAAATTTTCATGAGGTGGGCATTAAAGTCCTTGGTGATGTCGTGTTGAACCATCGATGTGCTCACTACAAAAACAGCAATGGTATTTGGAATATGTTTGGTGGTCGTTTGAATTGGGATGACCGGGCTATTGTTGCTGATGATCCACATTTTCAGGTGAATGTATACTCCTTATGCATTGTTTGCTGAGAAAGTTATAGACATTCATATGCATGCATTAATAAGTTTAACTGTCTTGCATATACAGCAGATATTTTTTGTGATAAATACAACAACGTAGACTTTATCCAAAAATTTGAGTTTAGCATTCATTTAATGCATTTTAAAATCTCTTCGGTCTTTCCTAATCTCCTGAGCTTCCCACAGATGATTTCTTTAGCTCATGCTCTGAACCCTTTTGTTTACACATCATTTCATACCAATATATATTCTTTTTTTTGGGTATCACATATACATCCCTATGCAAACTTTAAGACTCTTAAAGATAACTTTGCACAAATCCCATGTGAATTTCTTCTATGCTTCAAATTTCTTTCACGCGTACATAATACGTCCGTCCTGCCAAGTTTTCATATACATGTTACTTTTTTATATATCGCTCTCTCGACGTTTCGTTTTACACAGCACATCTTGTGGTCCAATAGAGCATGGATACCTCTCAAATATGTAGAGTTGTAAAGATTTAAGATTTTACATTTATCCCATGATAAATCTTATTTGCACCTCAATTATATCTATATACATAGACAGCCTTTTACATCTTATTAACACACTTTGGATATGGTATTAGTTGCACATATACGGCTAGATATTATTGTTTACATATACACCGCTGTTACACCTTTGAAATATTAAATTTGTATTTAGATATATGCCCTGTTCTTCCTTCCAGCCCTCGTATTTGATGTTCATTCCTTAAATTGTGAGGAAACTTCTTTCTTTCTTTCTAGGGCCGAGGAAACAAAAGCAGTGGAGATCATTTCCATGCTGCACCAAACATTGACCACTCTCAAGATTTTGTGAGGAAGGATCTGAAAGAATGGCTTTGCTGGTTGAGGTCTGAAACCATCTCTTCGTTTTCATAAATTTCTCAACTGGTTAAATAAATGCCCGGGCATAAATGTTCTGCTTATCTTTTATGTAATATAGGAGCTATTCTAAAAGGTCTACTTCCGCTGGTGCTTTGCTATGGGTTCAGATTATCTAGGATATTATATCTGCTATACTGTAAGTAGAAATAACATTACATCCCGATCTTTACTGGGATTAGCATTAAACAGTATGATATTTACCTTCGATTGATTGGTCTTGGACCACATCCCACATTGGCTGTTTTGAAATTATTAGAAGCTAACTTAGCACTAGAAAGTGCAAATCCTGTCAGAGAACAGTTGATTGCATCCCCAAGAATGCTTTAGGTACGGCTTGAGGAATTGTTTCTGAAGATGCCTAATCATATCATCAATTGATATATAATGCTCCAATGGTGTGAACATGTGGGTATATTGGTATAATGAATTATCGTGTAACTAAGATGCCTCTGTTAAAGCCAGTTTCCGTAGGGCAAGCCTATCTTTTGAGGAAGGGTCCCCGAAATCTTACTGATTCTTTAATGCTACATCTCTCTCTCTCTCTCCCTCCCTCCACCTCCCTTCCACCCCCCTCCCCTCCATCCAGTATCTGCACATTTACTTTGTCGCATTAAGTTAAATTAAAGATGCCTGCTTTATGGTTAACAATGAGGCAGATGCGAAGTCTTGTTTTTTGAATCTGTTTTTTGTCTTGATTTTTTTTTTATACATTGATTATGCTTATTACAATCTCTTTGTTTTCTTACACTTAAAATATGCATACTGACAGAAAAGAAGTTGGATATGATGGTTGGAGGTTAGACTTTGTTCGTGGATTCTGGGGTGGTTATGTAAAAGACTATTTGGAAGTGAGTGAACCATATTTTGCAGTAGGCGAGTACTGGGACTCTCTTAGTTATACATATGGAGAAATGAATCCTAATCAAGATGCACACAGGCAGAGAATAATTGATTGGATAAATGCTACAAGTGGAACTGCTGGTGCATTTGATGTTACTACTAAAGGGATCCTTCACGCTGTAAGAACATAGCCTACAGTTCTCTTGAAGTTTTTGTGCTTGTTTTTTTCCCCCTGTTCTTGTTATTTGTCTTCATAACCAACTTAATGGATTCTTATGATTTCTATACCACAGTCATAAAGTCTTGCTATTTTCCAAGAGACTTGACATGGGGGTTTTCCTGCTGGCACCAGTCTGCAATTTAGATTTTGTCTTGAAAATGAAAGTCAGAATTCAAAATTAATAGTAAAAATTATCTTCCACTGAAATTTGCATTTTAAATCTGGAATTTTGATTTTCAGTATGGATGGTACATAAAATCATAAGTAGTTTATGGTTTCTTCTTGCTGTGGAGGTAATACTTACTAGATCAACAATTGACTAGGATACAAACAAATTGCTTTCAGGTAAAAGTTAAGTTTTCTTTTAGATAATAGGAAGAGGAACTAGGCTAATCTGATAAGTCTAGACTGCACTTTCCGTTGCAAGTAAACATTGATATTTATTTACGTAATGAATTTCTAAGATGATCTTTACATCTTATAAGTTACGGTTGCTATCATGATCCTGGAAAATGCACTATGCATTATAAATTGTTTTTTTTTTGCTTCTCTGCTAGGCTCTGGAAAAACGCGAGTACTGGAGATTGTCTGACGAAAAAGGAAAACCCCCTGGTGTAGTTGGTTGGTGGCCTTCTCGTGCAGTTACATTCATTGAGAATCATGACACTGGGTCTACCCAGGTATGCAGATATTTACAGTTATTCCATTTAAACATTGTGCTTTGAAATTTTCATTTTATGAGATTGAATTTCGATACCTAAGGCCTGCAAGAAAATTATGTGTGTGATCCTTGATGTTCAATTTTTTTACGCTATCATGCAACTAAACCTTTTTCTGTATTTTTAAGTAGGATTAAACTCTGAAATTTACTAGTTTCATGGGACTGCGTGAATTGATGCGTCAAATTTCTCGTCCTTACGCACACTCCTGCACAAACACACAGAAAGAGAAGAAATGATTAGGATGGGAGACGAACACTTGCATAACTTTTTTGTAAGAATTAAGAGATAAACAAAGGTGTAGAAAGCAGAAACTAACCTGGTATAGAACATTTGACTAGGATCACGGTAACAGAAATACATGGAATAGAACATTTGACACATAGGACCATGATAACAGAAATACATGGAATATAACATTTGACACATAGAACCACAAAAGCAGAAACTAATATGGAATAGAATCATTGATCTGATACTAAGTAACAATCATCATTTTAAACTCAATTTAGTCTAACGAGATTGACCAATTGAGCTATTTTCTTCTTAGCTTACTAATATGGCTTACATAAATATTTAGAATGAAGAAATACACATTTCACTGAATTTGAAATGATATGTAGTTGAGCCCTAGAACGTGATGGGGTTCAGATAGTAAACAACTGTTGTTATATCAATGTGACCAAGGTCATGTAAAGGTAGAATATTATTATCACAGCAATGTGCATTCATTATAGTACTTAGTTCTTTTGTTGTCACCTATGTTTTTTCTTTTAATATATATTACCATTATTCTTCTCAGGGTCACTGGAGATTCCCCTCTGGTAAGGAAATGCAAGGATATGCATACATCCTGACACATCCCGGGACACCAGCAGTTTTCTATGACCACATCTTCTCTCACTATAATCAAGAAATCTCTCGACTAATCTCACTCAGGCATCGAACAAAGGTTCATTGCAGGAGTGTGGTACGTTCCTCTACCTTGCAGCATCAGTTGTTGACATTTTTCTTTATTAAAATCTCTATGTTCGTTTGTCTGGAACAAACATGTGCTTTTGCACAGCAGTATTTTCTTTTCAAATGATCCGCTGGAGGGATTTGAAGTTGTCTCTGATATAATCCCTCGACATGATAGCTCCTAAGCAATGATGAGTGTTGGGGGATAATTTTTTGATATTCAAACATTGTCAGAATACCTATTTATTTGTAGTGGACTTCATAGGGAATATCCTTAGATAGTATTGGTCCATTTGTGTGGATAGTGTTAAATTCAAAATCATAATGCTCGTCAAATTTTACTGAATCCTTGTGTTTTGATGTACACATCAGGTTAAGATAACAAAGGCAGATAAAGATGTTTATGCAGCTGAGATTGAGGAGAAGATAGCAATGAAGATTGGACCTGGATTTTACGAGCCATCGGGTCCAAAGACGTGGAATTTGGCCGCAGAGGGTAATGAATACAAAGTATGGGAGGCATCATAAGCTGTATGTAGCACCATCTCTAATCAAAGCATTATTTGAGAAATCTGTACTGTAATTTTTCATCAATGTTGTATAACAATTTAAATATATAAAAAAAGGGTCAAGGCTTGTAGCTTTAAGTGCCCAAAAGTGTTAATAAGCCCTTTGAAATATCTTAAACTATTGCAGACAAAATGGCGAATGCATGAAGGCAGGGTCTCAATGTATTGTACAATTTTTAATATATGAAAAATGAATATATGAAATTATTCTTTGGACTGATACACAATTGAGATTTTGCAATTTATGTATATAAAAGGTTCTCTTCATTATTACAGCATTAGTGCCAAAGTTTTCTTCCCTACTACTTTTCTTTTTTCTCATCATCACTGCATGCTTAGAATGTAATACATGAGATAAACTAGTTCTGTTCGTAAGTTACTGCCAGCCGTTGATATGCTATCATTCTGATGTGGTGTTTGTGCAAAATACATTGTTCTCTAGTTTAGCGAATTACAAACTCCAAAGCTAGGGTCTTATGTTTCTTTGCTTTCTCACTTAACTTATTTATTGATATGGTAACAAAGTAAAATGAATGAAACACATAAATGATGATGTTCCCATCTAGACCAAGTAAAAGACGAGAGCTTATAATATTTCCGCCTACATTATGTCCATCTTTCTATCTAATAGACAAACAGTTAGTCGTAGTTGCATATATCAAATCGTATCTACATTGAAAAAAATAGAGATTTTCCAGGCTAATGATGCCAAGGGTAGATGACTTTGACATGTGAGTCTTCTGATGCACATTATTCTTTTGTTCTTTTAGTTTTTTATTTTATTTTATAATCACTGTCTAGATATGTTCCCCATTCCTGGAAAGCTGCTAACTTGACTTCTATTAGATAATCCAGAGATTCTGTTCCTATAATGTCAACTACTTGCATTGAAGTCCTTTCAGTAATCAAGGCCAAAGGGAAGTAGACTTTGATATGATAAATTCATCTTTTCATGTTGACTGAATCTTATCATATATACATACACACACACACACATTTGCTGCAGGCATCTTCACAGAATTCTCATGACACATTTGTGGCCAACTGCAACTCTACTCCTTGCTTGCCTTCATCTGTGCTCCTCTTCAAACCTCGACAATGCAACCGATCACCTCGCTCTCCTCGCCTTCAAATCCATGCTATCCAATGACTTGATCCAATCCTTATCCTCTTGGAACGATTCCATCCATTTCTGCGAATGGCCAGGCGTCGCCTGTGGGGGCCCATGATACCCTCAGCAAGTAGTCTCACTGGTCCTCAACTCCCGCGCCTCTCCAGATCCATACCACCTGTCATAGACAACCTCACATTTCTCTGAGTTATCGATCTCTCCGATAACAAATTGCATGGGCACATCCCGCTACAACTTGGTAGATTGTTCCGGTTTCAGCAGCTCAATCTAAGCGTGAATTCTCTCGAAGGAGGTATTCCTGAAACACCGTCTAATTGTTCACGATTGCGAAGTATCAGCATCCGTGATAACATACTGACAGGTGGTGTTCCGTCTGGTCTTAGCAAATGCTCGGACCTTCAAAACATAAATTTTGCCAAAATAATTTATCTGGAGTCATTCCGCCTTCATTTATGAATTTCTCATTTCTTTCTGTTCTAAGTTTTGGATCATATCAATTTAGTAGTCATATACCGTCTAATATTGGAAATCTTTATTCTCTCGTCGCTCTTTTGCTCGCAAGTAATTACTTATCAGGAGGAATCCCGTCCTCTGTGGGCAAACTTTCGAAATTAACGATATTGGGTTTTTCCGGGAACCAACTTACGGGTGAAGTCCCACCTTCGATATGGAATCTGTCATCTCTTTCTCGTCTCTCTTTTGCATATAATAACCTGTTAGGATGGCTTCCATCAAGTGTAGGCCAAGCTCTTCCTTTTATTGAATCTATAGATCTCTACAACAACAACATTCATAGACCTGCCCCTACGTCGTTATCTAATGCATCTCTTCTTGAACATATCGATATGTCCTTCAATAGATTCACCAGTGCAATCCCTCCAGTCTTTGGAAACATACAAAATCTTCAGTGGCTTCATTTAGCCATAATTTTTTTAAAGCTAATGATTCTAATGGATGGAACTTTCTCATTGATCTTACAAACTGTACAAGCTTGCAGAAGTTACAGTTCGACTCCAATAATCTTGGAGGCATTCTGCCATTAGCCGTTGCAAACCTTTCGACCAAGCTTCAACTACTTACTATGCAAAACAACTAGCAATGCACCCGCGCTACGTGCGGAAAAGCATAAATTAAGGGCCATGGGATGATGAAAACTACTTCAAAGTGAATTGGAATTCTATTTGTATTTTATGCTCTAATTCCAAAGCCGATAAATCATACTTAATCATTCAAAACGGTTGAAGAGGATATAAGATATATTTCTATTCTAAATAAAATTTAAGAATCTTATCGTTAGTTCGAATAGAGAAATCATGCAAGGCAGTATTTAATAACCCTTTTACGATGCGCTTGGTAAGCGGTAATCATAGATTCCCATGAAATATTGCTAAGCTTATTTTGATGTAAAAAATATTTCCGGGAATATAAGATTACCATTGTAATCTAATGTCTCAAATCATGGGAATCTTATTCTCACCCAGATCACTGCCTATCACAAAATTATCCCCAATTATTCCCACCTAACACAAAATTTGCCACAACTGTCTCCACCTGTCTATCGCAGCCTAATTGTCACCTCGCCGCCCCCATGCCGACCGACCAGCTGGCCGTCGATAGTCCATCGGCCATCTGACGCCGACCTCCCCTTTTGCCGCCTTCCGCTCGTTCGTAGACACACTACCTGCTAGCCGTGTTTCGCCATCTATCCATACTGGCGAGACTGGTTGAATACACTATTCCACAATAGGAAGAAAAATGATAGCTCATCCTGTAATTGTTGAGATTTAAAAGCATTGTTAGAACTTGAAAACATAAGTTATGTAATTTTGTTAATATACAAATAAATGTACATAATAAGAATAATAACTTACAATCTCTCCGTTAACTGACATCTTCTTAGACAAATTGTTGTGGTCGATGCAAGGATCCACAAGCTATTTATAAGGATGAAAAAGTAGTAGTTGTAGGAGGCTGAGTAAAGTCACCCAATATCTTAAATGCATCACAGAAGATACCGGAATTACATGTTGCATGGAAAGTCATTTTTACATCAACAAATAGTATGCCTGTTGAAATTCTATGCTTGCTTCACTGCACACATTAAATTCATTTGTTTGTTTGCAATGTTCTTTCACTTCACTACTTCACTACACATAGTTTGACATAAATTATTTTCCTTATTGAAATTCTATGCTTGCTTCACTGCACATATTAAATTCATTTGTCTGCAATGTTCTTTCACTTCACTACACATAGTTTGACATAAATTATTGCCCTTATTGATGACTATGGTGGTTGAAATATGAAATTGAAGGTCATTTTTATATCAACAAATAGTATGCTTGTTGAAATTCTATGCTTGCTTCAGTGCCCATTTTAATTTCTTTTGTTTGTTTGCAATGTTCGTTCACTTCATAGTTTGACATAAACTATTGCCCTTATTGATGACTATGGTGGCTGAAACATGAAATTGAAGGTCATTTTTACATCATCAAATAGTATGCTTGTTGAAATTCTATGCTTGCTTCCCTGCACATATTAAATTCATTTGTTTATTTGCCATGTTCTTTCACTTCATTACACATAGTTTGACATAAATTATTGTCTTTATTCATGACTATGGTGTTTGAAACATGAAAAGGAGCATATATAGATTGAATTATTGTAGACAAAATATGTGTTGTTGCATGCTCATAATTACATTTGTTGAAGCAAATAATTGAGCAGGGGCAATTTGGGAAATAGAGAAAATCTGTCACCCTTCTTGAGCTTTACATTATCTATATAGATGGAATATCTGGAACTATCTCACATTCTCACCTGAGATTGGAAACCTCATAAGCTTACAAGATCTCGATTTGGGCCCGAATTTGCTTACTGGTTCTATTCCAGACTCGATTGGGATGATTAAAAATTTGTACGGATTGGATTTGGATGGTGATAAGCTATCTGGAGAGATCCCATCAAGCATCGGCAATCTTACTCAGCTGATTTCTCTTTTTCTAGATGACAATGAATTGAATGGAAGCATACCAGCAAGTCTTGGAAACTGCCAAAATTTAATTTTGTTGAACTTCGATTCAAATAGACTTACTGGAGATGTACCGAAAGAAAATTTTACCATATCCACCCTCTCTAGATATCTGGGCTTAGCGTTCAATTCATTGACAGGGTCGATACCATCAGAAGTAGGGAGTTTGAGAAACCTGCAAAATTTGTATCTTAATGACAACAAATTATCTGGAGAAATACCTAGCACTCTTGGTGAATGTCTAGAGCTTGAACAACTCGAGATAAGAGGAAACTTCTTCAATGGAAGCATCCCTTTGTCTTTGAGCGCATTAAGAGGCATTATAGCAGTTGACCTTTCACAAAACAACTTTTCGGGGAAAATACCAGAATTCTTTCAAGACTTCCGTTTTCTATTCTATCTGAATCTTTCTTTCAATAATTTTCAGCGTGCAGTTCCGAGCCATGGGGTCTTTGCAAATGCAAGTGCTGTTTCGGTACTTGGGAACAATAAGCTTTGTGGAGGGAATCCAGGGATGCAATTACCAGCCTGCCCCTCTCAATCCCCAAATGAGAAGCATAACTCTCGGATGTTGATATCAATACTGATCATTTCGATTGTGGCGTTGTTTGTAATATTGTTTCTGATAATCTGTTTTGTTTCACGATGCTGGATGAAGAAGTCGAGCAGCAATGCCAGCAAACACCTAGACTCAGAATCATTGAATGAACAAGAGAGAGTCTCTTATGCTGACCTTGTGAGAGCAACAAGTGGGTTCTCTCCCGATAGCTTAATCGGACCTGGAAGTTTCGCGAGAGTATATAGAGGAATACCGCAAGATGATAACAAGAAGGTTGTTGCTGTGAAGGTACTAAACCTTCAACTGCAAGGAGCATCAATGAGCTTCATTGCAGAATGTGACGCCTTGAGAAATATCCATCATCGAAATCTTGTTAAGATTCTTACAGCCTGTTCAGGTATAGATTACCGAGGTAATGAATTCAAAGCTGTGGTTTTGGACTTCATGAATAATGGCAGTTTAGATGATTGGTTGCATCCGAAAGAAAATGAACCTTTAAGGAAAATGAACCTTGCACAAAGGTTGAACATAGCCATCGACGTGGCTTCGGCATTGGACTATCTCCACCATTATATCGAGAAACCTATCGTTCATTGTGATTTGAAGCCAAGCAACGTTCTTCTCGACGATGAAATGGTAGCCCATGTGAGTGATTTCGGGTTAGCGTGGTTTCTCAAGAAAATTGCCAGTAAATCGTCCCAATACTCAACAAGCTCTATTGGTCTTAAAGGAACTATTAGATATGTTCCTCCAGGTACTACCATCTTATTTCTTAGTTTTAAATTTTTCTTTGGAGGTTAGTTGCACGAAACTCCCTTATAGTTTACCCGGTACAGCATTTATACCCCCCAAAAATGGTTTATTAGCGCAAACACCCTCTTTGTTCATCAACCAAAACCCTTAAATACACTCAAATAATTGTCTTAGTTTGTTTTAAAACATGTTTGTGCCGTTTAGAGTAGAATTTGAGTGTTTTTTTTAAAGAATTTTTGTCGATGAACAGAGGGGTGTTCGCAGTAGTAAATCACTTGAGGGAGTACAAGTGCTATACAAGGTAAACCGCAAGGGAGTTTTGTGCGATTAACCCTTTTTTTGTGTTGATAAGTACACTTACATTGATGGATTTCCAACCAAAGCAGAGTATAGGATGAGGAAACGAGTTTCAACAGGAGGAGATGTGTATACCTATGGGATACTTGTATTGGAAATGTTTACTGGAAAAAGACCCACCGATGATATTCTCCCCGAAGGTCTAAGCCTTCAGAAGTTTGTAGAGATGGTGTTGCTTGAACGAGTCACAGATGTCATTGACGAACAATTACTCTCGCTCGAAGATAGAGACGAAACTAGTGATGACCAAATTTTGAATGGGGAAAGAACTATAGACTGTATAACTACAGTGCTTCCAGTTGGCATCAGATGTTCAAATGAACTACCACCACAGAGATTGGAGATGGGTGTAGCGATAAAAGAACTGCACAAGATCTGGGAAGTTTTCATAAGTGATGGAAACATTGTAGCTCAGCTGAAGGATGAAGATAAAACAAACCTTTGATTCTAAACAAGTATGTCGCAGACTTATGTTTATTTGAAATAATTTCTGTTTCATTTAGCAATTTATCATTAGTATGGTATAACACTTTACAAATGTCAGATTATGTCATATATATCTTATATCATCACAACTTATCTATGTCATTTTCCATTTGATCTTAACTTGTCTGCCGCACTCAATGTGATTTTTCATCCATACACTATCTACGGCGTGTAGAACACCTTGGACAGAGCGGATTGTTGAAAGAAGGCTACACAAAAAAGTTCGTGAATTTGAAAAACACGAATCCGTCCTAACGGATCCGCACTAAATGTGTGCGTGAGAATAATGGAGGAAAGAGGCCCTAGGAGGATTTTTGCGTTGGTAACGGCAAAAAGTATGCGCTCCACTATTTTATTCGACGATCGGTATCTTCTAACTTGATATCCATTCTCTAATTTGTCGACACATCAAATTTCATATGATTACAACATCATTTCACCGTTGATTTAACAATGTAAGAAGTTCTATTGTCGGTAAACCATTAATTTTGCACCCACTAAATCAACGGTGAAGTAGTGTTGTAATCATATGAAATTTGGTATATCGACAAATTAGAGAATGAATATCAAGTTGGAAGGTGCCGGTCGTCGAATAAAATAGTGGAGGGTGTACTATTTGCCGCCATCTAACGCAAAAAGCCTCATAGGGCCTCTTTCCTCCATTATTCTCTCTTTCTCTCTCTCTCTCTCTCTCTCTCTCTCTCTCTCTATATATATATATATATATATATATATATATATATATATTTGTGATACTAAAATTGCATAACAAATAGAAAAATAAGCGGGACACATCTTGTTGCCTTGGACCGCTAGAAATTTCACCGAGTCCTTAAAAAAATCTTGAATTATTGCGATATAAGGGAACAGTGAATACATGAAAGCAGGTTTTCAATCTGTTGTAAAATTGTTAGTACATTAAAATAAAGGGTAAATTTTACGCTACCCCATCTACCTTTTGGGGTTTTTGAGATAACTCCATTGAACTTTAAAAATACTATAAAACCCCACCGAACTACCAATATTTGTATGAATCATTTGATTAACTCGTGCAAGCTACAATTGGACTGAATTACCTTAAAATGTCTTACGGATAGATGGAATAAACTCAAAATGAATGGAATATTATATTTTTTGATAAAAACAGCTTTCAATTTTTCTTACGAAAATACCCTTCAATAGGGTTTTATAACATTTCTAAAGTTCAATGGGATTATCCCAAAAACCCCAAAAGGTGGATGGGGTTTAGTAAAATTTACCCTAAAATAAGTGAATGGACTGATCTACACTATGCGAACATACTAGTGGCAGTTTATGCAGATACAAGGTTCTCTTGGTTTTTCCTGCTTGTTTTCTTTTTTCCTTTTCATTTATGCATCCTTAGATTGTAATATATGAAGGGAAGATGACTTTGACATATGAAAGTCTTCTGATGCATTATTCTGTTGTCATTTTCAGTTCTCTATTACTCTCTAGAGATGGTCAGCATTCTTTGGAAAGCTGCTATCTTTGAATTCTAGTGTATAATTCACAGCTTTTGATCCTGATTTCAACCACTTGCATTGAGGCTCATCAAGGCCAAAGGGAAGCAGACTTTGAGATGATATAGTTATCCATTTCTGTGAATGGACAGGTGTCGCCTGTAGGGGCCCACGCCACCCTCAGCGTGTCATCTCATTGGTCCTCAGCTCCCTCGGCCTCTCTGGACCCATATCTCCTGTCTTGGCCACATTTCTGCGAACCATTGATCTGTCTGATAACAAATTGCATGGGCACATCCCAATAGAGCTCGGCTCAGTTTTCCTGCTTCAGCATCTCAATTTAAGCATGAATTCTCTTGAAGGAGGTATTCCTGAAACACTGTCTAATTGCCCGCGATTACAAAGTATCATCATTCGCGATAACCTACTGACAGGTGGCATTCCTTCTGGTCTCAGCAAATGCTCTGACCTCAGACACATAAATTTCGGCAAAAACAATCTAACCGGAAGCATTCCGCATTCGTATATGAACTCATTTCTTTTGGTTTTAAGTTTTAGTTCGAATCAGCTTAGTGGTAATATGCCATCTGATATTGGAAATCTTTATTCGCTAACCGCTCTTTCACTCGCAAGTAACCAGTTATCAGGAGAGATCCCGTCTTCAATCGGAAAACTTTCCAAACTTCCGATTCTCGGTTTCCTGATAACCAACTTAGTGGAGCTATTCCACCATTGATATGGAACCTGTCCTCTTTTTCTCGTCTCTCTTTCATATTTAATAACCTGTCAGGTTCACTTCCATTGACTGTAGGCCAAGCTCTTCCCATGATCGAATCTATTCATTTCTACAGCAACCAAATTCATGGATCTATCCCTACTTCATTATCTAACGCATCTCTTCTTGAAATTTTCGATATTTCCTTCAATAGGTTTAATCGTGCAATCCCTCTGATCTTTGGAAGCTTACAAAATCTACAATGGCTTCACTTAGGTGATAATTTGTTAGAAGCCAAGAAGATTCCAATGTATGGGAATTTTTCATTAACCTGACCGACTGCACCAACTTATAAATCTTGCAGATGGATGAAGAAGTCGAGCAGCAATGCTGGCAAACACTTAGACTCAGAATGATTGAATGAACAAGGGCGAGTCTCTTATGCTGAACTTTTGAGAGCAACAAGCGGGTTCTCGCCCGATAGCTTAATCGGAACTGGAAGTTTCGCGAGAGTATATAAAGGAATACTGCAAGATGATAACATGAAGGTTGTTGCTGTGAAGGTACTAAACCTTCAACTGCAAGGAGCATCAAAGAGCTTCATTGCAGAATGTAATGCCTTGCGAAATATCCGGCATCGAAATCTTGTTAAGATTCTTACAGCCTGTTCAGGTATAGATTATCAAGGTAGTGAATTCTAAGCTGTGTTTTTGACTTCATGAGTAATGGCAGTTTAGATGATTGGTTGCATCCGAAAGAATATGAGCGTTTAAATAAACTGAACCTTGTACAAAGGTTGAACATAGCCATCGATGTGGCTTCAGCATTGGACTATCTCCACCATTATATTGAGAAACCTATTGTTCATTGTGATTTGAAGCCGAGCAACGTTCTTCTCGACGATAAAATGGTAGCCCATGTGGGTGATTTCGGGCTAGCAACGTTTCTGAAGCAAATTGCGAGCAAATCGTCTCAATACTCGACAAGCTCTATTGGTCTTAAAGGAACTACTGGTTATGTTCCTCCAGGTATTGCCATCTTTTTTTTGCCTTGGGTTTTTTTTACATGCAGTTTATCTTTAGACTCGGGATAAATTACGGTAAACTACCCTTAACTATGAACTTTTTTAAATTTAACTACCTTAGATTTTATTGCAGTAAGGGTCCGTTCGGATGACCGGAAGTATCTGAAGTAATCTTGAAGTAACATGGAAGTACCGGAAGTAAGCATACTTCAAGTATTTTGGTTGTTTGTTTCCACGGAAGTAAAGCTCGGAAGTTACTTCAAGACGGTGATGTGTATCCTATGTGACATGGTTACTTCCAAAATTTTCTTACCCTCATTTTGGATAATCATGGAGCACAAGAAACAAGAAAAAGAAATAATTATTTAATGCTTCTCTTTATTACTTTCAATAGATAATAATTTATTACTATTAAAAGGGTAATTTTTTTGTTTGTTTTGCTTATGAAAGAAACATGGGAAGTTGTTTCATTTTTTACTTCCAGCTTCAAAAAACATACAAACAAACACTAAAAGTGAGATTTAAGTTTATTTCCATGACATGTGTTTTGGAAGTTACTTCAAAATTTCTTCCGGCACTTCCGTTACTTCTGGACAACCAAACGGACCGTAAGCTTCCCTAAACAAATACATCAAGAACTCATAGCAGCATCCAAAGCACCAGCATCCACATCCAGCTTCTCTCCCTGCCCTGCAAAATATTAGACAGATCACAGTTCACAGAAAACCAACAAAATTAGTAGAGTAAGAAACCACAGCAGATATTCATGGCAAAATTCTAGCAACATGGTCTCCATGAAAGTATATAAGCTACTATTCATACCCTCGGATCCACACACACATGGTTAAAATGATGAAGAAGATCAAAATGAAGTCAAACCCAACCATATCAATCTTAAATATATCATTCTAAATCAACTCAAGCATTCCACCAATATACCATAACCACCACATATAACAGAATACCACCAGGAAAAGCATGTCAAGATTATGTAACAAGTTGGCATGCACCATGGTTTAAACTATGTCTCCACCACAAAACCAAGGAAGAGCAACCCAAGAACCAAACATAAAACCCGCATAAGCCACACGATCAGTAGAAGAAATTGATACAATTACCCTGCCCAGAAAATAACCTATGGTGTCATAGCTAGCTTGAGTTTTAAAACTCAAATTATTTTGGACCCAACCTTTTTCCAGCCAAATCTTAGAGCCGATGGTGTCAATATAACCAAATTTTTTCAGCCAATCCTGCAAAACTCTCAACCATATACCACCAAAGATATCATGGAGCAGTATGCAGGAAAACGTTTAATATCTAAGAAGACGAGGCCAAAGAACATGGGTAAAATAATTAGATTACATGAAAAGAACAAGTAGCCAGGGGCCGGAAACAGTAGGGAGTAGTATATAAGATCAATACTTTGAGTTAAAAAAGAAAAAAAAACACTCATAAAGACAATATGTAGGAGGGACTACACCATGACCTCAGAAAAGCAGCAGCAGTATATCAGCCAAAGACGATCATAATAGCAATTATAATAATATCATCAACCACTAGAAAAGCCATGAGGGATAATAGCTAGGTGTCAGTATTGACCATAGAATGTGAATCATAAGAATTCATCAGCAGAGAAGAAGAGTCCCCAATAAAAAGCCTCGTGATGATGTGAAAACCATTGCATTTTATGATACTGGCATGCACCTTCTTTTTAGAAACCCCCACCTAGGAAAGAAAATGATAAATAGCAATATTGACTACCTGTGAAGGGAAACTATCAAGATCATTAAAAATATTCATATTCCTAGCTTTCTACAAAGAACAACAAGTAGAATATAATTAGAGAATCCAGAAATGAGAATCATGACCCTCAAAGAAATTATCTTTCCAAACAGAGAGAGCATCAGAAATAGAAACAGGAATTTTAATGATGCAGTCACCCAAACTATAAGCTGCATTAATAGTGTGAGACCCAAGAATGACCATCCAAACATCTCTAGCAAGGGTGCATTCAAAAAAGATATGATTAGATGTTTTAATGATGCAGTCACCCAAACTACAAGCTGCGTTACCAAACCAACCCCTAATAATAAAATTCTCTTTGGACCGTAACCTATCATTTAGAAGAAGCCATATAAAAATCTTGATTTTCAATGGAACTTGGCTCGTCCAAATAATGCTATACCATCAAAAGTTGTGATTAATAGAGTTTAAGGCTTGGTAAGCGTAATTAACAGTAAAACCATGAGTAGAATGCATCCAAACAAACTCATCGTCAATATCCATATTCAAACTCAAATGAGAAAAGCTTGAAAGGAGTTGTGCTAGCTCATATTGATTTGTAGAGGATGAGACTCTTTTGAAGGCAGGTTTCCAATGCCAAATTTCCCCAACGTAATACCCTTAAGAAGATACTGCAGCATTCTTATTCCAAGCTAAGGAAAAAAGATTAGGAAATTTATCTGCACATTGTTAGCCTAATTATATGTTCAAAATTTAATATCACCTTCCAGACAATATTTCTATAAAATCAGTCATTAATTTGTGAAATACCCTTCCAAAAAATAAAGGAGTTAACATTTCTTTTGCCTGTGTCCTTATCATTAGTATGGCACATCACTTTATAATGTTACATTATATATGAATGCATACATCTTTTATGATTCATAACTTTAATCTCATCCTTCACTTCTTTTTAAACTTATGAGAAACATAGAATCCAACAGAGAATGCCACAACTGCCACAGCAATCACATTCCTATTCCTGTTCAGCTTCTCTAGTATATTATCTAAGGTTCCATGGCTATCTTCATCTCTCCAAATTGATATACTCTTCATAATTTCTTTTGGCTTATCGGCGCAAATCTCCTTTATCTTAAACTTCACCTTTTGTATGGTTTTTTCCATTTGGACGGTGCCCTCTCTCTTCACCTCCTCAAATTTCTCTAACTTTTCTTTAAGTACAAGGCCATCGTCTTTCTTCTCACCCTCGGCTTTTGGCTTCTCATTTTGGATTGCTTCATCTTTAATATCCTCAATGCTCTTTGGCTTCTCCGCTTCACTCAATTCCTTCTGCATCTCTTTTGCAGCAGTCTTTACCTTTTGGCTCGGTTCATTCTGCGTCTCTTCGGTAGTTGTTGGCTTCTCCATTACAGCTTCTTCTTTTTTCTGTTCACCGGTCTTTTCGTCTTTTTTCACTGTCTCTTCCTCTTTTTTCTCTTCGCCGGGTTTTTCCTCATTTTGCATGGCTGCTGCTTCTTTCTTCTCTTCGCAGGTTGCTTCCTCCTTTTGCATGGCTGCTGCTGCTTTTTTCTCTTCGCGGGCTTTTTCTTCATTTTGCATGGCTTCATTTTTTTCTCTCCCCTCAACGCTATTTGGCTTCTCCTCTTCGATTTGTTGAGCCTTTTCTATTGCTTTAGGTTCTTCGACGACCCTCTTTGGAAGTGTCAAGGTGAGACATTCGTTCCCAAATCTCCCGCTGATCTTTTCGGTGATTGTATCTGCAGGCACGTCGATGGACAAATCCACCATGATATTTTTGTTACCATTCTGTAGTCTGCTGCCTTTTATTAATAATTTCCCCTGGTTGTCAAACTGCACCCTGATCTCCTCCCTTTTGAAACCTTCAAGGAAAACAATGACAATTTTTTATTTAATAAGAAATCCCTAATCATCATAAACTTTATTATCTATTGAAACAGGGTTGCCAACCCTGATTTCATAATATCACCAATTAAAAAAAATTGTGCATCTTTTAGACTGCCACATGGTGGTCTTTTTTGTCATTTTTGCTAAAAAAAAATACATGGAGTCTATTTTTACAATTAGATATTAAAAAAAGATTTTTGAATAAAATTAAATGTAAAAATATATCGAGTTTCGGTGCAGCGGCAGATATATATACCTGGCAAATGAACAAGTAAGATATGATTCGATGCGTCGGCTTTCCATTCGATTTCCGGATTGAATTCTTCGCGTGTCACCCTTGGTGCCAATGAAGGCTGGGTTTTGAAGGTGCGCGTTCTTGGTCTCAAATTTTCCATGAGTTTTAAGGGTTTGTGTGGTGTTATGGGTCATGCCTAAGGCTATGCATTTATAGGTTTTTGTGGTTGCAATTTGTGGGATTTGTTTATTCCAAGCTTTCCTTGTGTGAGAAATTTTTTTCTTGTTATCTAAGGGAGGGAAAGGTAATAATTCTTTGCCTTTTCTAATCTTCAAATATTTATTGGCTTATTTATGTTTGCTTGTTTGTTACTTTGTGTGGGGCGAAGTTATGCCAAATCCAAAAGCTTCACATTTGGAAATTGGAAGCTTGCTACAGAATAATGAGAACTTCCAGTGTTTTCTTTTGGGTACAAAAAGTTTCTTTTAGTCCTTACAAAGAAGCACCGCTCTCTTGGTACCGCTCTCTTGGTTGTTACGGACCAATTGCGCTGAACCCTCGAAAGTGTCGTCTTCTTATACACGACATCACCATCCAACGCTCCAGCATTAACTAAATAATCAGCTTCATATGCTTTTCCTTCACAAAATATATGAGAGGCTCAAAAAACTTCGAGCTAACAAGGCTATTCCCATATGGACTTTCCGAGTTTGCTGCTATATATGTTGTGGCTTTTTTTTATTATGTTCTCTCTCAGGATTTTGATAAGTTGTGCATTGTGCATGTATCCCAGACAATATATTTTATTGAATAAAGATCAATGAGGGTGTTTATTTAAGAGTGGGGCTTGGAGTGCCCATTGGGGCCCGGGTTTTCCATTTACGAGGAATGCCTAATTTATTCCATCTATCATCTCATTTACAAACGCCATCTCATTTTTTCAATGAGGGTGTTTATCGAAATGTTGTAATTTCAGCTTGTTAAATTTACATACTTTGTAAGGAAGGAGAGCATGCTGGAGTAGGGTAATGATCCAGTGAGACGTTTTTTTATGTGACACAAATAAGACGCACCCTATAACACCATATCCCCGTGTATTTCATCGATCCAGACCGTTCACCGTGATCTACATGTCATGCATACCCTACGTATCAATTTTCATGACATTTCTACACCTCCAGCACACACAATCGATGATGTCATTTTTTTTACTACCGAGAGACGTTCATTTTTCATTCACTTGATCGCATGTGCCAGAGGTGTAGCAATCTCATGAAAATTGATACGTAGGGTATGCGTGACATGCAGATCACGGTGAACGGTCTGGATCGGTGAAATACACGGGGATAGGGTGTTATAAAGTACGTCTCATTTGTCTCACATAAGAAAGCGTCTCACCGGATCATTACCTTGGAGTATATACGGTTTATGTTAGAAGGGAGGACAATATATACGTTGTTACAACTTTTTATTCCTCCTCTCTCCAACTTGTAAAAGTTCAGTTACACAAAACCTTGGTTTCATATATGTTGGCAGCCAAATGACCTTAAACTTAAGGAAGCCCTGATTTTACGGAACCATGGTCTGCAAATCTTGCTTTCGTTTTAACTTAATCAAAACCATGATTTCGGAAATCTTGGTAACAAACAATGACATACAATGCCTACTTATTTTTTCAATATCTGCCTATCCCATCCAAATGGTATGGTGTCTGACCACAAACAATTTAACATCATTACTTTAATTATCAATAGGAAAATGCTAACCACACGAGGAATTGGGCTTCAATTGAGAATATTTACCATTTTTTTTGATAAATATTTACCACATTGTTACATAGCAATTATAAAAACAAAGGTAATAATTACCTCATCATCAGAGGTCCATCTGTTGAATTACATCCCTTCGTTGTATGTTTAATCACATGGATTCCTGAGAGATAACTTTAATCTTTTATGATAAGTTATAACATAAGAATTTTAATAAGGCTAAAGCCCTGCAGCCCCCGCCCTGCAGCGCCCACTCAAGAAGGGCACTTTTACAGATAAACTCCTGAATTGTCCAGGGACCTTTCTGCAAAAATGCCTCCATGTGTATGAGGGGGCACTAAATAACAAAATTAGAACAATTTAGCCGGTTAAACAATTGGGTTTTTCTTTGGTGCTTCTAATTCTCAAAAAATATAGGGTATGTAGAGGGTCTCAATCTCTCTCTTTACAAAGCACAAGATATGATGCACCATAAAATAAACCCTAAACAATTTATCTTTTGGTCACAAGGAACAAACCTTTTTCTTTCTTTGAGAACAAAAACTCTGGTTTTTATTTGATGGAGAAACAAATCATAGGTTTTGTATGTCGTTAATTAGCAAGTTCTCTCTATTATTATAACTCAAAAGTCCTGGGATTCAATTCAGGAAAAAAATTCCCCAATTTTAAAAGAAAAGATTTGAAAATATTCTTTAATACTTTTACTTTACATAGTAGACTTTTAGTTCAAGATAACGCACATATCCACGTCAAATCTTAATCTTAAAACATGCATGCATCACTTGTGCTATAGAACATGAGATATTATAATTCTGTAGAGTTAAAAATCTCTTAATTTTCTTTTGGTGTTCCAAAAAAAATAGAAAAATCAAGAAAGCACAAAATTTTGACATTTTTGAAAAATTTATTTTCATGTGCAGTAGCAGGTAAGATATTAAAATATTGATGCAGTTTTTTTTTTTTTAGATTTTCGAAAATTTCATGATTTTTTTGTGCTATAGCAAGCTATTGAAAAAAAAATAGAAGAAAAAAAAATGAGATTTTTGAAAATTTCGCGATTTTCGTATACTTCATAATATTGAAAAACGGAAAAGAAAAAAAAACAAAAAGTTGAGATTTTTTGAAAATTTCACGGTTTTCGTGTGCTACATAGCTTATAGTATGCATAATATAAGAAAACCAAAAGATAACAGAAAAATTTGAGATTTTTGGAAATTTTGCTATTTCTTGTACTAGAGCATGTAAATATAGAAAAACGGAAGAAAACAGAAAATATTGCGACTTTTGAAAATTATGAAATTTCACAATTTTCGTGAGCTAGCAAACAAAAAATATTGAAAAACTAAACAAAACATAAAATTTTGAAGATTTCGTAATTTTATGTTATAATATATATGCAAAATATTGAAAAACTAAATAAAACATAAAATATTAAGATTTTTGAAGCCCTTTCGTACAAAAACTAAATTTTGGTACTTTATAAGGTTTCATGGTTTAGGGATTCCCGCTCACCGAAAAGTTTCATGATTTCTTTGTTCCATTTGGTTTTTTTTGTTACTTCGCATATTTTTTTTGGTTTCTTGATATCCGGAAATTCTCCAAAAATGCAACGACCGTGTTTTGAGAATACAGTTTTTAAATAAATAAAAATCTATTTGTTTCAAAATGATTCGTTTTGTTAAAAAGAAAATTTTGAAAAATTATTTTAAGATTGATTTTTAATAAAAAGAACTTATATAATTTTGTTTTGAAAAGAGAATTTGTTTTATGAAAAGGAAAAAAAATTGGTTTAAAGAACCTATACCTTTTACACTATTTGTGTTCAATCATCTCTTAAAACTTGCATGAGTTGCACATGTATATAGTTGGTAGAGGCGTTATGGTGTTATATAGATGTTGCAGGATTGAATCTCGGATATTGTAATTATTTTTTATCAAATCCTGAAAACCGTCACATAATTTACAAATGAATTATGACCTTTAGCATTTTTAATTTTAAACATCTAAAATAAATATATAATTAAGTGGAATTATGATGACCATAACCACTCTTTATATGGTCATCTTCCTTTTTTCTTTTTCATCCTCAAACTCTAGCCCTCTAAAAGCTTTTGAAAAGCATCCATTCCCTCAAGCTTTGAATTCTCGGTCAAGTCAAGACTTTCACTTCATTTTGGCAATACGGTTGTTATAACTTCTTAAAACTAGTAAGTCCACTCTTCCTTGTTCGTTTGGTTGCACCTTCTTCACACACTAGGGTCGTTGCTCATGCTGTGCTTGTGTTTTACGCCTAGCTCCTCATATTAAAATATATGTAAATTAAATTAATTATTCTTGTATATCTACATATGTTAAATGGAAATGGTGATTGCAATTTTCCTTGTACCTATTTTTCATAAATGTGTAATGTTATTAGTTTATGTGAATGTACGACGGCATATATCCTTGTATGACTTTTCATGAAATCCGATTGTTTATAAAAATTAAAGAATGTTGTTTTGTTGTAGGAATCCTAGTTAACCTTTTATGTCTATTTAGCTTAGCCTATATTGCATTACCAATTCACATATTGTTATTGTATGCATCCGGTCCCTTAATTGCCTGCTTGACGTATTTATTTCGAGTATGATCTTTTCTCGGTATAGATACGTTGTGGGACTAGTCACGTACCGCTACCGTCCTTTAGAAAGCGAGGCGTGACGGATTTTATTAGTGGCCCGTGAAGGTAAATTATTGAAAGACAGAAAATACAAAAATTTCTAATATTTTTTAAATTTCATGATTTTCTAATGCGATGTTGTAAAATAATGAGAAAAATGAAGAAAACAAAAAAATTATCAGATTTTAAATTTTTTGAAATTTTCATATGCTATAACATTCAAAATATTGAAAAAATGAAATTATAAAATTTTTGATATTTTTGAAAATTTTGCGATTTTCATTTATTATATCTGGCAAAATGTTAAAAATAAAAAAAATTGGAAAATTTTGGGATTTTTTAAAATGTTGCAACTTTTATACTCTATATACAAAGCAAAATAATAACAAAAAACCCAAATAAAACAGGAAATTTTGAAATTTTTGAAATTTTCACGTTGTGTATATAACATACAAAAAGTTGTAAAGCCGAAAAAAACAAAATGTTAATACTTTTCAAAATTTAACAATTTACATGTGCTATGTGCTATAATAAGCAAAATATTTTAAAAGAAAAAAAAAGATATTTTTGTAAATTTTGTGCTCTTCCTACATCATAGCAAGTATTAAAAACCAAATAAAACCAAAAATATTTGAGATATTTAAAATTTTGCATATTTCACAAAAAACACTCTGTGGTTTGCTCGAGTTTTGAAAAAACCATCATATAATTCAAACTCATCAAGAAGCCTCCATCCTCCTTCTGAACTTTCAATTCCTTGTACGAAACCCCTATAGTTATTATTATAAATATTGATTGAATTAACATCTTATTTTAATAAAAATACGAAATCTCTAGATGTATTGAAGATAAACCATACTCCTTATGTCGTTTATTGAGCAATTTGCCCTAATTTGGAAAACAAAACTTTAAATTTGAGCATTTGGAGAAGCAGCCTCACTTTGAAATTAAATTACAATTTATAGGGAAAAAAGCTGATATAATAACACTAGAATGGATAATTTTAGATAAAGCTATAAGAATCGATCAATACAGGGTTACATGACTCGTTAATCGTCAAAAAACTTTACAAATCAAACCATATAGGGGTTTTATACAAGGAATTGAAAGTTAAATGGGGCTTCCTGATGAATTTGTATTACATGATTGTTTTAAAAATTAAAAAACTCATGGTTTCATGCAAAATATTAAATTTTCATATTAATATTTTTTAAGAAAACATAAAATTTTAGTGTGCAAAAATATAAGATATCATACGAAACATAAAAATATACAAATTTGAAGATATCACGATTCTCATATGCTATAAAAAGCAAAATATTGAAGTACGGTAAACAACGGAATTTTTTTGAGATCTTAGAAATTTCACGACAATTTCCGTGACAATTTCCGTATTGTAGGTATAAAAATATAGAAAGATCGAAGAAGACATATAAGCTTGGGATTTTGAATATTATGATAAATATTAAAATTTTGAAAGAAATAGAAAATTTTGGAAAATTTTTATAACATCATTATTTTCTTTTTCTTGTCCTGTACCAAAATATAAATTGAAAAGCCGACATATAAATTGAAAAGCCAACGAGCATAGAAAAATTTGTAATTTTCGTATGAATGCATGTAAATTATCAAAAGATCTAACCAGATCGAAATTTTTTGACACTTTTGAAACTACATACTGCTCCACACTCAGTTCGGTTTTAGGATCTATCTCACAACAATTTACCATGTTCTGCTCAGCCTACCTTTTATTTCAAGAATTATCCAAATTTTTTGACATTTTTGAAACTACATACTGCTCCTTGCACAGGTTGCTTTAGGATCTACCTCACAACAATTTACCAAGTTCTGCTCAGCCTACCTTTTATTTCAAGTATTTTTCAAGTAAACCAGTATGCTGAAGTAAGAGATTTTAGTATGATTGTCACCGAAAGATCAACACAATTAGAACATGCAAAAAAATGCATATCAAGACAGGTACAGTCTTCGTTCTGATACCCAGCAAACCCCAACACCGATGCTCAGACCATCACTCATACATGTGCACAAAAGGGACCAGAAAATATAACAGAATCAATCAACAAACGACCCGGGTCACGATCAGATGCTATGCCGCTATGTCAGGTAACCAACTTTTGCGCTAAAAGTTTAAGCTATCAGGCAATGAACCAGCAATATGTACAAGACACTTGAAGTATTAACAATGCAAAATCATAAGAAACAGGGGGAAAACATAAAACAGCTCAAATTTAATAACATGTAATGTCAGACATCTTCCTTGAATCACCCTTCTTTCTCTTCGTCACTAGAAGGAGCCACAACCTCAACCTGTTATTAATAAGAAACACAAATACGTACCAAGTCTTTCGGTTATGTAGGAAGAGAAATAAAGCCCAGATCACTGGAACTGCTAGCTTACATTGAAAAACTCATTCAGAGGAGTCTCATTGTTGATGTTGTGGTTTGGGAACCGAATACAATATATGCATATGTATCAAGACTAAAAGATTCAAAGCCACATGATAAGAAATATTTAACACAAACCCAGACCTTCTGAATGTCCTCCCTCAGAATGGATACTAATAACTCCAAAGGTGTCTGTTCATTTAGATTGGAGAAAAGGAAAACTAAGCTTCGCATGCAAATTGAGAGAGCATCTAAGCAGCTTATCATGAAACAGTTGGGAAGAGCACCTTGGTTTTATCATGTAAGACAAAAGGCAAAGTTGTTTTTCGGGGGTTAAACAAGCACCAGCATGACCTGATATATAAGTTCCGATACCACCTCAATGATCAACAAGAACATATAGAACTTAGCATTTGCCTGGGTATATCAAACTTTAAGATACAATTTTAAGCATGCCTGAAATACAGTCGTCCAAAGTGGCCTATTTGCTGCCTGCTCTCGTCCAATATCGTGAGTCCAGCTATAACTTAAAAATTATCAGCAGCTAGTATATCTTCCATATCTGGAAGAAAATTATTGGTGATGCTTAATAATCTAGTATGCTCACATGTCTATTAGAACTATATCTGAAACGGCTAGGGTAAAGAGAGCACTTTGCATCTCGAATACAGTATCATCCTGGAATTAGATAAGCAATGAGGTTTAAGGGCCAAATTATAAGCAGCTGAGGAAGATGGTAATCATGGCCCTCACATACCAAAAACATAAATTGCTGCCAACTATGGACGTGTCATTGAGAAGTTGGCATAAATCAGAAAATTGTATGATAGAAGATTTGAAATTTAGAAACTCCGATACATATTTTGAAATTTTACAGGTTCAAGCTGAAGTTAAAGATAATGACCTCGTCTGAGATTGAAAATCTTCCATATTTTAAGTTAAATACGCTCAACCAAAGCTTCTTCTACAAATACAGTAATCTCCAAAAAGAGAGATTAAACGGCAACCCAAAAAAACAAATGAGGTTTCATTCAATGCTCCCGTTTCTGTTCGATGTACATGGAAGAATGCCGACATGTATTAGTTTGTCGGTTTATTCCATATAGCACCCTTTATATATACATATGGCATTTGCCACCCTTAAATTGGTTTGCTAGTACAAAACACTCCTGGGTCTGTCCTGATATAACTTAGAAAAGAAAATTTGATCGCATTGTTGACTCTATCAGGGGTGGCATACAAATAAAGTGGTTGAGAGGCTCAATTGCTTAGAATAGAAAATTTGACCAGATTGCTACCTCTCTCAATGGTGTAAAGAACTAGAAGCAGTCGAGAATTATAAGTTCCAAACAAGGTAAAGATGGGGGTGTTGTATGCAATTAACCCTTAATCTGTTAATCCATTGTGAATCCATTGTCGACACACTTTGAAGATAATTGATTAATTTAAATGATGAATTTACCAAATATAAGGGTGTTGTGAACTGGTTAAAAAATAACACATCAGATCATATATTTAATATGAATCTAATGACAGCATAATGAGCGAACAATTTATATTAGAAAAATAAGCTTGATGTCTTAGCAATTTGTAAAGATAATAATGGGGAAAATGGTCTTATATAATTTAAGAAAGCTATTCCAACAAAAATAATCTATCCTCAAAGAAGTACCTCTCCTCGCTCTCTTCCATCAGAGCCCCCCAAATCCATTATGATTGTAGGAGGCTCAAAATCAACACATATTGCCACCCAAATCCCTTTAGTACATTGATGTCTAAAGAAAAAGTGAAGCAATTATTATTTAGGGACAGCCTAACGATTAAGTTCAACTTAAATACCATAATGGTTTTGCAGCTGATATAAAAGTCGTAATGACAGTTGTGACTTGCCTCCCACTTAAAGCATCCATCTCTCTGAAGTTGGTGCCGAAAAGATGATTGAGGAGAGTGCATTTGCCTGTCCAAAGGGTAGGAACTCCATGAATATGATCTGGATAAGCATCTCAGTAAAATGTGTATAATTATGTTGGAGATCATTTGAAACGAAAACCCAGTGAGGCAAAAGGCCAGACACTTGCAATCCTGTAAACTCAAAATTTCTATGTTATTTACAAAAAAATAAAATAAAGAGATGTTTAAATGTCAAATTTGCATGTATAATAGATACGTACCGCTACTCTGTGGACCCATTATAGCGACCACGCATAAGACAATCCACACTCAGACAATTTCAGCGACTCCAATAACTTAACGGTGCTGGAGATGTTGAATTCTCCATCTCCATTAATCAGCAGGGTGGAACGACATTCACTACCCAATTCTGCTGAACATTCAAGTCCATCGTCAATGTTCCTCTTATGAATACAACAAGGTACAGATTCGCTAAAAGACAAAATGCAAAGAACAAACAAAATAGGGAGAAAAGCTATTTCCTCGTATCAACTAAGAATATCCCCTTACAAACTATTTTCTTTATTAATAAAAGTCTAATGTGGAGCGAACGTCTCCCCAATCCGCTCTATTTGGATGGAGTCTCAAATCCAGGTTTGGGCTGAGTTGGCACCAAATCCAACTCACCCAGTTAACAAACCAAACAAAAAATTGCCATTCCATGTGGATTTGGCCCCAAGACTTAGAAAATCCTGCCCAAAATCACAAACCAACAAGCTTTGAAGAACAACGATAGAGCTCTGAAATTACTTTGGTTGTGTAAGCGCTCAATGCCTTTTGCTGTCTGATTGGATTTGGCTGATCCAAACCATTGATTTGTACCAATTTTGAGGCAAGAACATTGAACGGCTAAGGTTGACTTGTACTTGATTCAATGGCAATTTAATTATATAAGTAATATAAATATTTTTTCGATGCATTTTTTTAGACTAAATATTAATCATTCTAAATTATGAATAAATATTAATAACTTAGTGTCAACAGCTGTATATCTATTCTCTAATGCACCTGACCCGATAATATCCCATTTTGGGAACGTCCTGTACAAAGTCACTGAGTGGGTAAAATCACATACGGCTCCATCCCGGGTTTTTTTTATCCCACTCCTCATTAGATCCATCTCTTTTCAAATAATGGATTCTAGCCGGGTCACCTAAAAAGGTATACGTGCCAATTTAATTACAAAAAGGAAAGAAATCCAGATTTCAAATTGATTGATGATACGGTTTTTTCCTTCTTCTTTTCTTTTTCAGAAAACAAGATCTCTAGATAAATACAACATGCCAGATTCACATTGGCATCCCATAGGGTGATGTCTTCACTATTTGGGAGCAAAATAGTATCAAAGCCATGTTTTGGACACTAGCAAACTGTTTTCAATATCTCATTTTGGACAGAAATACCGATATCAAAGTGGTCATCTTCCAAAGTGAAGCAGCATAATTTTTATTTTAAAGATGTTGAAAAAAATGATTTACATCAAAGTTAATATTCTTGTGTATGCTACGTCGCCCAGCATATTGCTTCTTTCCTCCTCTTCGACCACAAAAGGGTGCCATTGTGAAAAATCCATACCTGGCATTTTCTTCCACTTCTCACCAACAGCTCTTCCAACATCGGTAAATGACATTCCAGGATTGTTTTTCTTTAAGTTCTGCATGGTATTAATTAAAGGTCAACCATTACTAATCATAGAAAGAAAAAAGGCACCACAAATTGTCAAATCATAATTTAAAAAGTGTTATTTAATATTTAAAAAACAGTTGGTTGTTTCAATCTACGAACTACAAATTTTGATACAGGTAGGCCGAAAAAAGTGGCATGTACTTAGCATGGATTGTCAAAAATCACACTGGCCGAGCACTTGATAATGACACGATAGGATAGGGGAGAAAGAAATCAAAATGTGTTAAAACTTCACCTAAAGGGAGAAAGAAATCAAAATGTGTTAAAACTTCACCTAAAGGGAGAAAGAAATCAAAATGTGTTAAAACTTCACCTAAAGGGAGAAAGAAATCAAAAGGTTTCACATCTAGTGTTCAAGTACATGAAGCTTACCTCTCCTTTATCAGTTGAGAAGAACATGAATCCAGGTATTGCCCTTTTTGGTGCAATAGGATCCTTTTCTTTTTTGTCGCTTCTCTTTGGAACATTCATCGCCGTCTTTGGCTTTTTTCATAGACAGCAATGCTTTAGCTTCTTTCTTCGACTCCTTTTCCGCTGGTTTCTGATGAACGGCATTAAGCAAAAGATGTTCAATTAGTGGATAAAGATTTCGGGTAATACAGTGTTAAAAGCATTTCCTATTCTGACCAAAGAACTGAGACAAAGGAAGGATATTTTACTTCTTTCTCTCTGCGACTTTCGCTAGCATCAGATTCTTCTGCTTCAGAATCATCACTTGGAGACCCAACATCATCCTTGTCAGCAACAACACCTTCATCCTGCAGAAAAATTATTTAATGTGAAATGCTACAAGCTGAAATTAAACATAAGCAAGTTATGCAAATAAGATTCAGATATAGCACCTATTCATCACTGTCCTTGCCCCCAGCTGCATTCCTAAATCGTTCAAGATGTGGATCAACAGCGTCGTCGTCGTCATTCGCCAAAACAGATGCAACACCATTTGTAGCTTGTGCACCGCCAAGGTTCATGATTTTCAGCCCCTTTCCACTTCATAGAGTTAGGTTTTGTCAGTATATGATCCCCATAAAGAAGGTTAGCAATCGATACAAATATAAATAAACCCATACCTAATGAAGTCAAAGAGATTGTGATACTCATTCCTCTGAATGTTTCTGAATAGATGTTCTTGATCATTTTTCAATGTTACGAGAAGGGCAAAATAGTGAGATGATATGTTCAACCCTCCAGCGCCATGTCGCACAAACTCAACATACTCTATCTGCAGAAAGAAAAATGATAGATATCAATAATTTTCTCATTTCAATACCCCCAAAAAAATTATGTTTTCCCCAGTATTGATACCTCGTCATGAAGAATTAGAGTAGGCGGCCTTGGCAAAAAGAAAAAGATCTTCTCCAATGGATACAGCAGCCCATCTTCAGCCTTCAACGATGATTTCACAGCATAACCATCTTGACAGCTGCGGAATTTCCCTGGTTTAGTAATTTTGGCTCCAGATAGACCATGTAAGATCAAAGTGAAGACCTCATTAATCAAGCCCGAAAAAATTTTCATGCCCAAATAGGTTTCATGACAATTAGAAGAGCATATGAACTAGCATGGTCAATAGAACAGCACGAGCAATGGGCATCAGAATGATCCTATTTTACTCAGTATTACTCGTTGCCTTTCTTATTTGTTTGCTTAAATCTCTTGAATGTCAATTAAGTTGTTTTGGAGAATCTCGCAGTTGAGAATCTTTAGAATTGAAAGTTCGATGAGGCATGAGAGAGCCATGTTGCAGACAATTAATGAATATGAGAAGTGCTTGGCGTATGCGACATCATGAGAATTCCATGTAAGTACCTAATAAATGACATTCCATGACCCTCATTAATCCCTGTAGTGTCATCCACATGGAATTCCGTGTAAGTATCATTCTTCCCTTGCAGCTGGGTTTGAGCTACATTCGCTAAAGATACTTCAAAAGCTTGGTTTGATCCTACCATAAAAGTCAGCATGTCTCCTCAATTCATGATTACCACAGTGGATTCAAGATGAAGAGCAGGATGCAAAATATATTACTATAAATCTACAAGGATATATAATGATAAGTCCAATCAATACTATACAAATTCATGTGATCCGTAAATAAAAGACATCCTAATCGCCTTTATGTTATGTAAGCATGAGGGTAAGAGCACCATCCCCCGCCCCTGTCCACACCCACTCACACACAAAAGAAAGGGAAAGGAATTTTTTTTCCAAAAAAAAAAGACGAAGGAAATATCAAAATTAAAACAGTGAAAATATTTGACTGGTACACCAGCTTCTTCTTGCTTGCTGTGTTCTAGCCTTTTAGGCAAGGAAGCTGGTTTATGACTAATGCTTAAGCAGGTGATTCATTCTTATACGACTAAGACATATATGCAACGAAAACTGCATTTAAGGGGTAGCTAGTTGTTTCTTGATAGTTATATTAGTCATGAGCATAATTATAATGTAAACTTAACATACTTTCTTATTTGATCCAAGATTAATTATTTGATAATATTCTTATTATCCGTATTCTATGCATCAAAAACTAGCTTTATTAGTTTCACTACTTTGTTGGTTTCTAAGATGCTCTTCAAATTACTTCATGATAATTCTATAGGATAGTTAATCCATGTGCATTACATTAAACATTTTGGAATACCTCAATATTTAAAGTGGAAGTAGTTAAAGCGTGTATATGGCAATATCTGCTTCGAGATTTTGTACAGTGTTCACCATGAGTCTTTCAGATTTTTCTATTAGTGTATGAGCAAAAACAAAAGACTAAGGGAGGGAGTATGTGGGTTGTTGGTTGTGTGTGTGAGTGTTGTGTGGGATGGACCCCACACACGTGCGTGTGTGCGTGTGTGAGAGCAACTAATAATATTGTTTGGTAAGAATAGGTAACAAAGTAACACCATACAACAAATATGATATGTTCCCACGTTACAAAGGGAAAAAATAGCATCTAATGTTATGAATACCAAGTATATCAACTTCTCCCCAGTTACTAGTGACAGAAAGTTGCTTTTCTTCTGCCGTTACTCCGATAGATTTTAGGATCAAATTTGTCAAGCTGCTGACATCCTATATATAATAAGACATCATCCGTTATAAGAAGCATTAGTCTAACCATCAAATATAACCTGGTGAATGGAAGTCAAATTTCAAAACCATTTTTTAGAAATTTAAAACATAAATAAAGTTAAAAAAAAAGTAGCAAATTAAACAATCACGCCAAGTAAGCGTGTATGTTCTCTGCTGGCCAAAAATAATAATTCTGCAAAGTAGCAATACCAAAAATTCTTATACCGTGTCTTTATTAATGCTACATCTAGGTGCGCATATATTGGGAGGAGTCCATAGTGTACAAAATTTTGCACTGGATAAAGAGATATGGGCAGTTCAACCGCGGTTAAAAGTATTTCTTCGGTGGCAAAATTTGAGAAAGAGATATGGGCAGTTGAACCGCGGTTAAAAGTTTGAAAGCTCAAGCATGTATAGTAGTTTTAAATTTTTTAACCGTACAGGCCCCGTACCAACATCCAACATATAAAACTTCTTAAGAAGTCTAATTAGATATTCAAGCTTATAAGAATCAAGTGGAGACATGTTTTAAGTTAAGTAATTTGTTTTCATTCATTTCATATTTTAGAGGATAAGTGACGGAGTCCTATGAATACAAGTAACAGAGGTAGAGAGGTTACCTGCTCACGGAGTCCAATAAAGTTGTACAACAGCCCATGCTTGGTCTTGACACCTAGTTGATATGTCTTAGGAACTTCCATCCATGTCACGCCGGAAATATCACCTTTAATTAGCTCAACCACCTTCCCACCTCCCAGATTCTGCCATGCAATACCTCCGGAATGAACCCTCAACTGGCCTGGGTTCTGCTGTTATGGCACAAAGGAATTAATAAAAATTCTGATTTTACTCATTGACATAGCAAAACACTGCCTAGAGATTTAGCATGTCACTTTTGATAATTCATGTTTGCGCATATCGTTTAAATACAGCAAACATCATCCACTCATAAAGAATAGGCTTCATTAATGCCAAAAGAAATCAGTATGCAGGATAAAGAAAAGGCATAGATAATTATGGTTACTCAAATCGCTATATCAAATGTACAAACAATAATAATAGATAGCCTTTCTTCTTTGCAGACCTAGAATTCATTAACAAAAAGTAGGAAAAGAGAAGCGAAAAAACATAAATTTAATATGCAGCTGTAGCTTCATGGTGGCTTCCAAAAAGGAAGTCAATGAAAAAGGCTGCTCATTATTTTAAGCTTCTCAATAATTTAAATTTTTTAATCAATTTAGCATACACTTCCAGTAACCAATTCTCTCAATCACAGAGCAGAAGAGTTTTTTTTTTCCTATACGCAGACAGTGAGACGGGGAACTAATATAGCCATATGAGCCAAATGCACAAGCAATATGTAACATTTGATGGTAGCATGCACAGTTTTTTTCTCTCTCGTTTATCCTTGCAAGGAAAAAAAGATCAAAGTGCCCATCCCCATCTGTTACTCATTATTTTAGTCTCAATAACTTAATGAACTTAGTTAGCCAAAGACTTCCAGACCTCAACTTCAGATATCATTGGGTTTGCATGGTTCCGATCGTGTTTATCTTCTTAAACTCGTATTTTAACTTCATTAAGCCTGAATATTAACAAAGCCTGTCGATTGACTCAAATAAAAGCTAAATTGAACATCCCAAAGTTCTCGACAATACCAAATCAATCCAGGTTCATCCAAAGCAGTGTTTTTTAAAACCAGGAAAAGAGACACTACTCTCGGAGGATCCAATTCAAGGTTCACCGTGAATGATAGACAGTAAAACATCACAAATCGCATGCAAATACTATGTCTTTAAGCAACAAGAAATCTACTAAGCATCACAAGCGTATGCTGCAATCTTTCATTCGCCCCTAAACAATAACAAGAACCAAAATTAAAAATTAAAAAAAATCACTAAAATGTTTCAAGATTTCTCGTGAGTAAAAGAACGACACTCCAATAAATTCGATAAACATATCACATATGCGATCAAAAACTCTAAACCCTATATCTTCATATGCCCCAAAATACTTCAAATTGCATTAGAGATAAAATCATAGAGCTATAAAGGATCGAATCAATAGATCAACACACACACACAGACAGAAACAGAGAGAGAGAGAGAGAGAGACTCACAGTGCCGCCTCGGCCACTGAGGAGAAGCCCTTCAGACATCTCTGCAGCTTACAAGATCTTACTCCTCCTTCATTGATTCTTTGATGAATTTCAAGGGTTTTGCTCTCAGCGACAAATTTAGGGTTTGGATTCGAGTTTGAGATTTTCTTTCCCTCTTTCTCTTTCTCTTTTTGGGGCTCCAAGACTTCCGCGTTGGAGACTCATGATGAGCAGGGATCTGGGTCCAATTCGAGTCCAGACTCGTTTTACTCGACCCGCATCCGGTCTTTAAAAAGACCCGTCTTTCGCAGGTATTGGGCTTAATATATGAAATGAGCTGGGTCACGAGGGCCCGTTTCATATAGTATGCAAGCATTAAAGGGTAAATTGAACTAAAATGCCCTAAACTGTCTCAGGTTTCTTTTTAAAACTAAAGATACCCTCAAAGCACAAAACCGTTAGGGTATTTTAGTGAAGAAACATGTTGATTAAGGGGGTATTAGTCTAATTTACCCAACATTAAAATTGTCTTGGTCCAAACAAAATACAGTTACAACAAATGGGGGGATTACAAGAGCACAGGAGGGGCGGAGAAAAAGCTGCACAAATGAGGTGAACTCAGAAACTGTAGATTTAATAAAGGTATTTTTTGGACTAATGTTTTTCGGGTCGGCTCTTATGGTTTGGATTAGGGAAGAAAACCTTCTACGGCCTTAATTATTAATTAGGCTTAGTTTCCATTCATGTTAACTTCATAACGGGTAATCGGAAAGTACTAATTGCTCCATGGGTTTCTACAAACCCAATCCAACTATAAGCAAATTCGGTTTGTGTTTGGACAAAACTATAAGAAAGCCTTCGCTTATATGTTTAAGAACTCGTGTTTTTGCCCCCTCCCATAAGTAACTGTGTCATTTATCTTGTTATAATAATTTATTTTATTTCAAAACGCTTCTAAAGTTGCTATAATTTTTTTAGCAACCTCCCATTACCGGTCAGTGATTGAAAGGGGTGTATGAAAATAAAAATTTAATACAAACCCCAAAACAAAAAAAAATCACCAATGGTCGTTGAAGTAGAAGAATAGTGCGGGTTATTAACTGTGCCAATTGTTAATCATAAATCTTGGAGACAACTTAAGAATCAGCTCATATAATGATGGTATAAAGACGGCAAAAATTCCTTAGGTTTCCATATATGCTGCATCACATAGCATATTGCTCCTTTCCTCGCTTTGATCTCGAAGCACAAAAGGAGCGATTTCCTAAGCCAATAATTGCGTCTCCAATGGCAGCAATTTCTTAAAACAAAAAATTATATAACTAGAAGAGTGACTAACAGTCACCCGCCGAACAACATCCCAACCTAAATTGTAATTACCTCATAATAGTTGAGAAGAATATCATCTGATGTTCCATAGCTGCAACATAAATTACTCCAATCTACCTTTACGTGAATAAAGTGAGACACGGGGGAAAAAATACCAATGCTTGCATATATCCAACAAAATATGACAAATAGTTGCTCAACAAAAACATATACTGAGACGACAATGTTTTAAACTTCATAGTCCCATATTAGCCTAGCATAGGTTTTGCCTACTCGCTGTCAGATCCGCCGCCAGAATCTATGTTCATTGCAGAACTCCCGCTTTTATATCCAGCCATAGCTTCCTTGTATCGCTTTGAATCCGCTTTAGCCATGGACTCGAATGGCTCTTTCTCCTCAGCTGCTCAAAACAAATAAACAATTAAAAAATAAGCTCATAGAAGCGAAAAATAAATAATAAATGAAACAAGGTGCTGCTTTAATCGGACACTTGGCTTCCTCATGACGAAGTTAATCATCAGCATATTCTTATGTATTAGATTTACCAATAGCTAAAACAGTATGTCCTAATAAAATGACAGTAAACCACAAAAGTGTGCCTTTGTGAAAAGCCATACCTGACATCTTCTTCCACTTCTCACCAAGGGCTCTTCCGACATCGGTAAATGACATTCCAGGATTGTTTTTCTTTAAGTCCTGCATGGTATCAAATTAAAGGTCAAACATCAGTGATCAAAGGGGAAAAAAGGCCGCCACAAATTGTCTAATCTTAATAAGAAAAAGTGTTGTCTAGCATATAATTTGATTTTTCTTAAATAAAAAAAAGCAGTTCTTTTTTGAAATCAACCCCCTAAGGATCGAACTTGGGACAGGACCTCACATCAGCGAGGAAATTGGTACAAACTGAGCTATAAGCCCAAACAAATTGTTATCTAGTTATCAAAATTGACATTGGCAGAGCACTTGTTAATGACAAGGTGGGATAGGGGAGAAAGAAATCAAAATGCGTCAAAACTTCACTTAAAGGGAGAAAGAAATCAAAATGTGTCAAAACTTCACTTAAAGGGAGAAAGAAATCAAAAGGTTACTAATGCTCAAGTACATGCATCTTACCTCTCTTTCAGTATTTGAGAAGAACATGAATCCTGACATTGCCCTTTTAGGTGAATTGGGATCCTTTTCCTTTTTTTGCCGTTTCTTTTTGGAACCTTCATCATCGCCATCTTTCGCTTTTTTCTTAGATGGTGATGCTCTGGCTTCTTTCTTAGACTCCTTTTTCGCAGGTTTCTGACACAACATGATTAAGCGAAATATCATTTAAATATAGCAAACATCATCCACATAAAGAATAGGCTTTGTTAATGCCAAATCAGTATGCATGATAAAGAAAAAGCATAGATAATTACGGTTACTCGAATTGCTGTATCAAATGAACAAACAATAATAATAGATGGCCTTTCTTCTTTACAGACCTAGAAATCATTGACAAAAAGTAGGCAAAGAAAAGCGAGCAAACATAAATTTAATATGCAGCTGCAGCTTCATGGTGGGTACCTGGGCCTGGCAAACGAGCCAAGTTAACCGTGCCTCGCCTCATAACGAGGCGAATTTTATTCGCCTCGCTGATGACACGGGTGAGTCAACGAATTGACTCGCCTTGTCATGACGAATCGGACTAGGCGACTCGGTTTCGAAAATCCCCAATGTCGCCTCGCTCAAGTTCGCCTCGTCGGACTCGCCACTCGCCTCTCATCGCCTCGTCGATTAGCGAGCTGACTCGTTCTGACGTGCGAATCGTCAACCCGCCTCAACCCGCTTCGCCTCGTTATCCGAATCGCCTCGAACCCCGCATCCAACGGTTGGATGCTTGACGAATCACCTCGCATCGCCTCGAATTCCCAATCCAACGGTCGAAGTTCGCCTCGCCTTGGGATCCGCTTAGAATGGTCGGAAGCGCAAGGATCTAGGCGATTTGAGGCGAGGCGATTCGCCTTGGTTCTTGTCGTCTGTAACGGGCAAAAAATTCAAAAAAAAAAATAAAACCCTATAAATACACCCCATCCCATTTCTTCTCATTTCATATCCTTCTCTCCCAAATTAAAAAAAATACCATCTCTCACAAAAAAATATCATATCTCCAAAAATACCATCTCAAAAAACAATGTCATCTCTAACTTCCAGGTTTTGAAGAATAGAAGTTCCGATCCACTCCGAGTTTTCGATGCTCCGAGCCTCCTACCAACTCATTCCACTCTACCACTATTCTGAAATTCAACTCTTTTTCTTATTTCTTGTTTTTATTTTATTATCTCTTTTGTGGTTAAACTGGTATTGTCGGTTATGTTATATTTAATTTAATTTTTTAATTAGTTAAAAAATTAATATTGAGAGTTCATCTGATACGTATCAAACCCAAGTTTCTCATCCCAAAATAGAATCACAAGTAGAAGGATTCACATCTGCATCTAGAGAACCTAAAAAACGTGCGACCGGTAGTAATGTCACGCCCCGCTTCCCAAAATACGGAATACGAGGGGTTGACAAGGCCAGCCATGCTCCTACGGTCAAGGAAAATCCTGCCGTAGTCACACTTCGGCTTCTAGCTTTACGTGGTAATCAGTATTCAATGCACAGGTAATGAGAAATGCAGTAACTAAATCAAAACAAATACAAAAGAACTAACCCGATGGAGATCAAGAGAGTATAGCTCTGGGTAGCTGATCAAGATGTCCGCGATGTCCTCGAGGTACGTCGGGTCCTGGTCAAGGCTAGATCCACCTCTCACTCTGAGTATGCATACTCAAGTCGTCAGAGCGACACGATAACAATATATATACACACATATATATATACACACATATATATATACACACACATATATATATATGTACAAATGGTAACTCGTGCAGTAATAATGAATGTGCAACAGTAATCAAAAGAGTAAAGACGTGACATGAAGTAGCCAATGCAAGTAGCTAAAAGAGCAGGTAAACAGTAACGCGGTAAACAGTATAGCAGGTATGTTAAATCAGTAAACGATGCATGTCAATGTCACTAATCCTATCAGTCTCTAAGTCTCACTGTACATGTCACTAAGCCTATCGTCAGTCCAAGTGTGAGAGTCAACCACTAGTGAGTATCCCCCACCCAAGGGTAGGACCCGAGGGCAAAGGAACACGGGCCCGAGTCGCTCGCTAATAATCAGTGATATCCCTATATATCTCCATATGTCTCCATATGTGCCGGCATGGGACTCCCGAGATTCTGTTGAACTCATACTCAAACTACCCCACACCCCGTGGTCTACATCAAACGCCAACCATAAACTCAAATACCGGTCGGTCCATGACAAGTCTGCGCGAGAACTGGAGACAGGATCTCCGTCAAGCATGTCCCGACTGATACTCAGGATAAATGGACAGTGTTTGGTGCCTTACCTGTGACACCCATACAAGTGCTTCCATAATTGTCTCATACCAATTATAGTCACACTTATACACGTCCCACAGACGTCGACAATACAATAAATCAATAGGGTCCACTGATTGTGTACAAGTACGTGTCACTTTCACTTATCCATTCATGCTTAAACACTAACGTACTTGCCACAATCAAACACTAAAACCTAACACTGGGTAATGCACATGATCACTAGGTTACCAATGCAATAAAATATATGTAATGTGATGAGAATACGATAATTCAAGCATGATTAAGAAGTCATTAGTCGGTGTACTACCACTTGCATAATTTATCATAAATCATACACGCAAAATTTAGCGAAACAATGAAAAGGGGGTAAGCAGTATGTTTAATTATTTAACCATCAAAATTGGTTTCACGGTAATCGGGTTTCAGGATCACTAGATATGGCCATTTCATTTTAAGCGTTCACTGCTGGAAATCCGGTTTCAGAATCGGCAGTCCGTCTCGTAACGCATTTTAATCCCAGTTGGGATCAGAATTTAGCGACGCTACAGTT
Organism: Agapanthus africanus; assembly: GCA_030015575.1. Lineage (NCBI taxonomy): Eukaryota > Viridiplantae > Streptophyta > Magnoliopsida > Asparagales > Amaryllidaceae > Agapanthus > Agapanthus africanus. Next base: position 520,682,290 of record JASDDO010000012.1, on the reverse strand, counting down.
GAATGAAATTTAGGGTTTTCAATAAGCTTTCCAACGCACCAGACGAATTCTCAATTGCGACTCTACGTCAGAAGTTATGCACTGTTCAACACTAGGGTATCAGTTCTGGTTCTGTTTGGGGCTGCTATACGTCATGTTCTTTTAAATTGCAGTTTAAATAGTAAACGACGATAAAAAGGGGTGAAATCACTTGCGTTATTTAGCTAACAGTTTCACCTTCAATAAGGTATAGGGTTCCGCAATATACAAGTTCAGGCAGCAAGGGGGCAAGCATTACGAGACGGAAAACAACAACCAGAGCCGCTCTGGACTGCGGTCCAGAGCCGCTCTCCGAGCCAGTTCTCGCCATATCTTCAGTACAGAAACAATTAAAAACTTCCATAGGGTTCCAGGTCGTCGAGTCGGCTTCGATTTGAGCCCTCGAACGCGTCAATTCAAAGTGTACACAACTAATTATGATTTTAACAAGTTTTAGACGCGGGAAATATTCAGTTTTTAACGGATGTACTTGGGGATGATCGTTTAAGCCAGTAACGATTAAATTCTCCAGTCAAATTTCACCACAGTGTTCATTGTCACACGGGCCAACACATATAATCAAGTTCCGTCAGTTTAATGGAAGGTTTTCATTCGGGTTTTGCATCAAGCACTTAATTAATTAGAGCAGTGAAGATAAATGTATAACAGTGGACAGTATATTAGCATGTAAAGCAAGTGAGGGGGTTCACTTGCCTCGGTCGCTTGATATGGAAGCGACGCCGCTGCAGGGTTTGTCCCGACACACGGGACGACGCGATGCTGGATACGGACGCGCGGCGCGAGCGCGGTGCACGGTGACCCGGTACTGGATGCAGTGGCGACGCGGGCGTGATACGGCAGTGGGCGTGGTCCTAGCTCGGTGCGTGGCACGGCGCGACACGGAACTGGGCCTGGTGACGATGCGGGCGCGACGCGGTACTGGGCCTGGTGATGATGCAGAGGCAGGCACGGTGCGGCACGGGACCTGGTCCGGAGGTGGGCACGACACGACACAGGTGCGGCACAACAACTGAGCACGGGCGACACACGTGAGTGGGTCTGCAGTGACATGGAGACTGGGCGCGGGCGCGACACGGGAGTGGGTCCGTCACGCACGGTACGGCACGGCAGCGACGAATGTGTACGGCGTTGCGACGGATGGCATGTTGCTGACGATGACGACTTCAGGGGATCGGGGCCACAGTTTGATGATGACGCCGGTGATCAGAGGAACGGGAACTGTGTAGGATGTAAGTGTTCGACGAAATGCCGGGGTTCGATTTGAAACTTGGGCTAGCTTTGGTGCTGCGGTGAAGGTGATGGGTCCGCAAGGGGTGATTGACGGTGCACCGAGGAGGGCTAGGAGAGGCTGCGGAGGTCCAGGGACGCCGGAGAAGAGAGCTCAGGCGATGCGAGCTAGAGGGGCAATGTGAGAGAGATGTTGCGAGAGAGAGGTGCTGAGAGGGAGAGAGAAGGAAATGTTTGCTGAGAGAGAGAGCGCTCAGCTAAACGCAGAGACGTGACAACGTCGGCTGAGGAGGCATCGGCAGCGGGTGCTCAGGCGGCGGTGATCTCGGTGGTGTTGGTGTGAAGTGATGGAAGGAGGGGGTCACAGGGTTGCAAGCGATGGTGGTCGGCGGTGAGATGCGGTGGTCGGGGCTCGGTTGGCAGCGGTGGTCGTGGAGGAACCGGCGCAGGCAGCAAACTGGAGCTCGGAGGCAAGGAGATGGGTTGAGAGCTCGGTTGAAGTCGAAGCAGGAGGAGATGGTCTCGGTTGGTGGAGAGGAGGGGATGCAGAGGATGGCTCCGGTGGTAGGAGCTCGTCGACGGTATTGAGTGCAGTGGGCTCGGTGTTTGGACGTGCGGATGAGTGGGGGAGCTCGGGGTTGGGCGTTGATGGTTGGAGGAGCTGTGACGTTGAGGAGCTTGGGGTTGTGGAGTGGCAGAGCTTCTGGTGCGTGGGGTTGGAGGTTGTGGTGACGTGAACGGCGATGGTCGACGACGTGGCAGTGAGCTCGGTTGGGGGAAAAAGTTCGAGAGAGAGGAAGGAGGAGGGTGAGGAAGCGGGAGAACGAAAGTGAGAGGGAGAGTTAGAGGGAGGCGCGCGCGCGTAGGCGCGAGAAGCGGGGCGTTGGCCAGGCGGGCGGCGACGTGGGAGTGACGTGGGGCAGTAAGGGAAATCGAGCGGGAAAACGATCGAAGTGAGGAAGAAGGGGTAGTAACGGGTCGGGTCGGGTCGGGTCACGCGCGATGAAGGGAGGGCGCGGGCTCGGGTTAGGAATAAGGAAAGGGTTAGAGGGTTTGGGCCGGGCCGGAATCAAAAAGAGAGGAAGATAAAGGGAAGGGGAGAGATGGGCCGGGCTCGAATTAATTTAAATTTAAATGGGAAAAGAGAGCGGCTGGGTCAGAGGATTAAAATAGAAAGAGATAAGATTTGGGTTTGGGTTAGGAGTTTAAAAGGATCGGGAAAATAAAAGGGAAAAATATGGGGAGTGGGTTGGCTAATGGATTGGGTAAAAAAAATCTAGGGGAAATAAATATAGGGGTTAGGGTTTTAAAATGAAATACTTGAAATATAAATAAGCAATTTTTTGCAAAAATACGGGTATTGGTGTATAGAAGAACTGGGTATTACAAGTAATATTTGGGATCATTAAACAACTGAATTTAGGGAAGGTGTTGGATACGCAATTTGCAAATATTGTAGCAATGCATATAAACATAAGGAAGATACCGGCATCTGTACTTTGCATAAACATGTAAAAAAAAACAATTAGACGCCTCGGCCGGTTCCTCCTCTACACAATCACAAATTGGTTTCGCCGGTGAAAGTCTTTTTCAATATAATCATGATTTAAATGTTGAAAAAACAACAAAATTTATTATGACAGATGAACATGTTCTCGGATTTGGAGAAATCCAAGCTTCTAAGTGGTATGTTCAAAAGGCATTGCAGCCGGCATATAAAATGGTTCCAAGGAGTATGTTTAAAATTTGTTGATTTGACCTCTATAACGAAGGTAAGAATGTAGTAGTTGCTGCTCTTGCTTCTTTAGATACCAGTAGTTCGTTAAATTCTGATATTTGGACTGATAGAAAGGAACTTTCCTGAATGTGTTACTGCACATTGGATAGATTCTGACTGATATTTGCAAAAAAGAATTATTGTTTCCAGACAATTTCAATTCCCGCATAGTGCTTTTAATATAACTTCTAAAATTAGATCTATTTTTGAAAAATATTATTGTGTAAATAATTTTTTTTATTTCTTTCGATAATGCTAACAACAATAATGTTGCTGTTACTGAACTTGTTAGAACTACATAGATCTAATTCTCTCTCAATATTTGGGAGGGATGCATAGCCAGCCTGAGTGGGTTCGGTCTCTAATGTAAACAAACAACAAATTGTATTATGTAATTGTAATTTGATTTATGTTAATAAAAATTTTGGTTCTTTTTTCATTTATTATGAATTTTAAGGTTTTTTTTTTAAAAAAAATACCAGTCAGGCGACGCCTGGCTCGAGAGAGTCGCCTCGCCACACCTCGCAATTCGCTTAGGCGAAGCGGCGAGGCGAGCAGGGTCAATGCCCATTACTGTTGCACTCACCTTGCCTAGCGGGCGAAGTGAGTTGGACTCGCCTCATAGGGCTCAACGAGTCGGGCGATTCGCGAAGCGAATAACCCCGTCTCGGTTCATTTGCCACACCTATGGCTACCTAATAGAAAGTCAATGAAAAATGGCAGCACGTTATTTTAAGCTTCTCAATATTTTAAATTTTTTTTATCAATTTAACATACACTTCCAGTAAGGGCCTGTTTGGTTGCAGGATTATTAGTTTGGATTTGGATTTTGGATTGTGGAATCCAAGGATTCCACAATTTTGTGTTTGGTTGCAAGATTAGGATTTCTTGGATTCCTTTGTTTTGTATGGGGGGCCCACCACAAAAGAAGGATTCATGAATCCTAAAAATTTTCAAGAATTCTCAAGGATTTGGCACTATTCAATGTACTTTTAGATGGGACCCATGTACTTTATTTATTTAACAATCCTCTCTCTTTCTATCTCTCTATAAAATCCTCAAATCCAAATCCCATTTTTTTCCACCAATCAAACAAAGATTACAAGGATCGACAAATCCAATACTAGGAATCCAAAACCAACCAAACAACAAATTACCAAATCCAGAAATTTCAACCGTACTATTTTTGGAATCCAAATTCCATAATCCTGCAACCAAACAGCCCCTAACCAATGCCCTCGATCACATGGAGAGTTTTTTTCCCTATAAGCAGACAGTGAGATGGGGAACTAATATTAGCCATACAAGCCAAATGCACAAGCAATATGTTACATTTGATGGTAGCATGCACAGTTTTTTTCCCTCTCGTTTATCCTTGCAAGAAAAAAAGATCAAAGTGCCCGTCCCCATCTGTTACTCATTATTTTAGTCTCGATAACTTAATGAACTTAGTTAGCCAAAGACTTCCAGACCTCAACGTCAGATATCATTGGGTTTGCATGGTTCCGATCGTGTTTATCTTCTTAATCTCGTATTTTAACTTCATTAAGCTTGGATATTAACAAATCCTGTCGATTCACCTGAATAAAAGCTAAATTGAACATCCCAAAGTTCTCAACAGTACCAAATCAATCCAGGTTCATCCAAAGCGGTGTTTTTTAAAACCAGGAAAAGAGACTCATAAGCTCTATTCTCCGAGGATCCAATTCAAGGTTCGCAGTGACAGTAAAACATCACAAATCTCATGCAAATACTATGTCTTTAAGCAACAAGAAATCTACTAAGCATCACAAGCGTATGCTGCAATCTTTCATTCGCCCCTAAACAATAACAAGAACCAAAATTAAAAATTAAAAAAAATCACTAAAATATTTCGAGATTTCTTGTGAGTAAATGAACGACACTCCAATAAATTCGATAAACATATCACATATGCGATCAAAAACTCTAAACCCTATATCTTCATATGCCCCAAAATACCTCAAATTGCATTAGAGATAAAATCCTAGAGCTATAGAGGATCGAATGAATAGATCAACACACACAGAAAGAGATAGAAATAGAGAGAGAGGCTAACAGTGCCGCCTCGGCCACCGAGGAGAATGTCATTCGAGAGATGCCCTGCAGACATCTCTGCAGCTTACAAGATCTTCCTCCTCCTCCTTCGATTCTTCGATGAATTTCAAGGGTTTTGCTCTCAGCGACAAATTTAGGGTTTGGATTCGAGTTTGAGATTTTCTTTCTCTCTTTCTCTTTCTCTTTCTCTTTCTCGGGCTCTAAGACTTCAGCGTTCGGGACTCATGATGAGCAGGGATCTGGGTCCAATTCGAGTCTAGACCCGTTTTACTCGACCCGCATAGGTATTGGGCCTAATATGTGAAATGAGCTGGGCCAGGATGGCCCGTTTCATATAGTATGCGTAAATTACACTAAAATACCCTAAACTGTCTCGGCGATACCCTCAAAAGCGCACAACCGTTAGGGTATTTTAGTGAAGAAACATGATGGTTAAGGGGGTATTAGTCTAATTTACCCAACATTAAAATTGTCTTAGTCCAAACAAAATACAGTTACAACAAATGGGGGGATTACAAGAGCACATCACCACCCCCGAGGGGTTGTTCAAGAAAAAGCGGCACAAATGAAGTGAACTTAGAAACTGTAGATTTAATAAAAGTATTTTCTAGGATAATTTTTTTCGTGTCGGCGCTTGTGGTTCGGGTTAGAGAAGAAAACCTTGTAGGACCTTAATTATTGATTCGGCTTAGTTTCCATACCTGTTAACTTCAAAACGGGTAAGTACTAATTGCTCCATGGGTTTCTACAAATCCAATCCAACTATAAGCAAATTCGGTTTGTGTTTGGACAAAACTATAAGAAAGCCTCTCGCATATATGTTTAAGAACTCGTGGATTTTGCCCCTAGCATCCTCCCATTATCGGTCAGTAATTGAAAGGGGTGTATGAAAATAAAAAATTAATACAAACCGCAAAACAAAAACAAAAAATTACTAATGGCAGCTGAAGTGGAAGAATAGAGCGGGTTATTTAACAGATGTTAGTTTTTTGCTAACTCAGAAGAAATGTAGGCCACGGGTAACCCCATTGTGGGTTATTAAACAGATGTTAGATTTTTGCTAATTCAGAAGAAATGTAGGCCACGGTAGCCCAATGTAAATCATAAACCATGGAGACAACATAAAAATCAGCATATATAAAGATGGTATAAAGACGGAAAAAATTTGTTAGGTTTCCGTATATGCTGCATCACATAGCATATTGCTCTTTTCCTCCCTTTGATCACGAAGCACAAACGGAGCAATTTCCTAAGCCAAGAGTTGTGATAGCCATGGCAGCGATTTCTTAAAACAAAAAGTTATAGAACCAGAAGAGTCTCTAACAGTCACCAGCCCAACAACCACCCAACCTAAATTGTAATTACCTCATAAAGGTTAAAAAGAATATCATCTGATGTTCTATAGCTGTAACCTAAATTACTCCAATCTATCTTTACGTGAATAAAGTGATACGGGCAAAAAATTACCTATGCTTGCATATATCCAACAAAATATGACAAATAGTTTGCTCAACAAAAACTTATACTGATAAGCAGACGACAATGTTTTAAACTTCATAGTCCCACATTAAACTAGCATAGGTTTTGCCTACTCGCTGTCTGATCCGCCGCCAGAATCTATGTTCATTGCAGAACTCCCGCTTTTATATCCAGCCATAGCTTCCTTGTATCGCTTTGAATCTGCTTTGGCCATGGACTCGAATGGCTCTTTCTCCTCGGCTGCTCAAAACAAATAAACAATTAAAAATTAAGCTCATAGAAGCGAAAAATAAATAATAAGATGAAACAAGGTGCTGCTTTAATCAGACACTGCTTCCTCATGACAAAGTTAATCATCAGCATATTCTTATGTATTAGATTTACCAATAGCTAAAACAGTCTGTCCTAATAAAATGCCAGTACACCACAAGAGTGTGCCTTTGTGAAAAGCGATACCTGACATCTTATTCCACTTCTCACCAAAGGCTCTTGCGACATCGGTAAATGACATTCCAGGATTGTTTTTCTTTAAGTTCTGCATGGTATCAAATTAAAGGTCAAACATTAGTAATCATAGAAAGAAAAAAAAGGCCGCCACAAATTGTCTAATCTTAATAATAGAAAAAGTGTGTCCAGCGTATAATTTGATTTTTCTTAAACAAAAAAAATCAGTCCTTAACCCCTTCAAGGATCGAACTTGGGATGGGAGATCATATTGGAGAGGAAATTGATACCAACTGAGCTATAAGCCCAAACAAATTGTTATCTAGTTGTCAAAATTGACATTGGCAGAGCACTTGTTAATGACAAGATAGGATAGGGGAGAAAGAAATCAAAATGCGTCAAAACTTCACCTAAAGGGAGAAAGAAATCAAAAGGTTTAGCATCTAATGCTCAAATACATGCAGCTTACCTCTCTTTCAGTATTTGAGAAGAACATGAATCCTGACATTGCCCTTTTTGGTGCATTGGGGTCCTTTTTCTTTTTTGGCCGTTTCTTTTTGGAACCTTCATCATCGCCATCTTTCGCTTTTTTCTTAGATGATGATGCTCTGGCTTCTTTCTTAGACTCCTTTTTCGCAGGTTTCTGATACAACATGATTAAGCGAAATATGGTTAAATTAGCGGATAAAGATTTATAGTCCTATCCTGACCAAAGCACTAGGGAAAAAGGGGAGGATATTTTACTTCTTTCTCTCCTCCACTTTCGCTAGCATCAGATTCTTCTGCTCCAGAATCATCACTTGGAGACCCACCATCATCTTTGTCAGCAACAAAATCTTCATCCTGCAGAAAAATTATTTAATGTGAAATGCGACGAGCTGAAATTAAACATAAGCAAGTTGTGGAAACAAGATTCAGATATAGCACCTCTTCATCACTGTCCTCACCCCCAGCTGCATTCCTAATTCGTTCAAGATGTGGATCAACAGCGTCGTCGTCATCATTCGCCAAAACAGATGCAACACCATTTGTAGCTTGTGCACCGCCAAGGTTCATGATTTTCAGCCCCTTTCCACTTCATAGAGTTAGGTTTTGTCAGTATATGATCCCCATAAAGAAGGTTAGCAATCGATACAAATATAAATAAACCCATACCTAATGAAGTCAAAGAGATTGTGATACTCATTCCTCTGAATGTTTCTGAATAGATGTTCTTGATCATTTTTCAATTTTACGAGAAGGTCGAAATAGTGAGATGATACGCTTGACCCTCCAGCGCCATGCCGCTCAAACTCAACATACTCTATCTGCAGAAAGAAAAATGGCATATAGCAATAACTTTCTCGTTTCAATATAAAACCGAAAGGGAAAAAATAATAATTAAGTTTCCCCGATTGTTGATACCTCATCATGGAGAATTAGAGTAGGCGGCCTTGGCAAAAAGAAAAAGCTCTTCTCCAGTGGATACAGCACTCCATCTTCAGCCTTCAACGACGATTTCACAGCATAACCATCTTGACAGCTGCGGAATTTCCCCGGTCTAGTAATTTTGGCTCCAGATAGACCGCGCAAGATCAAAGTGAAGACCTCATGAATCAAGCCCTATAAAAATTTCATATCAAACTAGGGTTCATGACAAAAAGAACTATGACATTTAGAAGACTATATGAACTAGCATGGTCAATACAACAGCAAAAGCAATGGACATCAGAATGACCCTATTTTACTTGGTCTTAGTCATTGCCCTTCTTATTTGTTTGATTATAGTCTTAGTCATTGCCCTTCTTATTTGTTTGATTATTTCTCTTAAATGTCAATTATGTTGTTTTGGAGAATCTGGCACTTGAGAATCTCTAAAATTGGAAGTCTGATGAGGCATGAGAGCGCCCGGCGCCATGTTGCAAATATTTAATGAATATATTAAGTGCTCGGTAAACATGAAATCATGGGAATTAAGAGAAAGAACATCTAAGTTTGCAAAAATGACGACAATATGGACATATATATGAGAACAATACTTCATATGTCAAATATGAATCCGCAGAAATTAAAGGGTATGGCTTTAGTTTAACTTTGCGGATATGGTATTAGCAAGTGATGTAAACAGCAGAAGAGAGTAATCATCCATATAATGTTTTCTGTTTGACTCGGTGCATTTATGCATAGCCTGCAAGGTTGAATACCTGGATTATTTAATACATATTCTAGACTACTTAAACATCTCCAATATGCTCAAAGAGATGCACAGCATTCCTATCAACAATCAAAACAATTCAGATTTAAAGAAAACAATGCTGAACCTTCAAAATACAGCTTACCTTGTATACTGGTTGTAACTTATCCTTGTATTTTGTAGCCAGAAGCTCATCGTTCATTGACAAAGTGCTTTCAATTACAGTGTCCGTCTCGAACTTTATAAAGCAGAAGAGAAATAAAACATCAGAAATATTAATCAAAATGTTTTCATCTGAGCAAAAGCATACAAGCACACAAAATTATTGTAAGTACCTGAAGAATTATGTGAGGATACAATGTCATTCCTTTGCGGATGGGTGGGTCCAGTGTCACAACAACAAAAGTATGTGGTTGATTGGACTGCATGAAAACCCAATGCATAATACATATGAGACCAAGCAAGAGGTAAAGAGAAACACAAATATGTAAGAAATATAGATACAAAGTGAAAGAAGCAAATTAAATTGCTAACACAAAACCTGCTCATTAAACTTAAATTTAAAAAATAACTGAATAGAAACTTCGCATTTATTAGATTCTAGTAAAAAAAAATAAGAGGAAAACCTTTGGCAGTAAAAATAATCGAACAACACTGCTATATTGAATCTTGAAATCATTTGCCTGGCCTTGGAGTCGGAAGAAGGAAAGATGAAGTTCAACACTGTATCGCCCTCTGAAGACAGAAATCTTGTTTTAGCTTCCAATTAACAATAAACAGACAGGCATTTATTTAAAGAAAAGTATATGCACTCCATTTTCAAAAGGGGGAGAAGGATGACCGATATTATAAAATAAAACAAGAATGCATAATCAGCTTTTTCTATACCTGGGTGTAAGAATTGCAATTCCATCAAATGTGGCAACAGCCTCATCACTCGATGAGCCAACATCCGCCATGGATGAGATTTTGTCAAGAAAAACCTAAAATATTAAAAAGTAATGAACTTAAAACCTAATATTCTACCGGCCATACATTTGTAGAGTATAATTAATTTACCTGTGCTGGTGCACGATTTTCATCACCAACATACTGAGTATTGGAATTAGGTATATGGAAACTCAGATCCATCAGTGAGTCTTTCTACAAACAGGGAAAAAAAAGAATATATAAATAAAGATGAAACAGTATCTTCGATAGAAAATGCTGCATAAAATATTGGCCGACTCATATGGAGCATAATTAATATTTCTCATGTTAAAACCAAGTTTTTCCTGTTTTTGGACCAATTACTCCTAGATTGACCTGCATAATATTAAGAGTTGTCCCAAAGCTGATGTCCGTATAATAAATATAAAAAAAAGAAGCAAGTACATCATACAAAAAATAAAATAAAATAATGGGAGAAATCTAAAAAAACAAGAGATGATAATAATATAGCTTGTTTATAGAATATAGCACAGTTATTCAGATGGGCATGTCTTGTAAAAGCAAATAATATAAAAAGCACCTAATATATGATAGCCATGAAAAATCAAATTTAGCAAATTACAACAGAAAATGACAATTATTGATTGAAGGCTCAAACAATGTGTATAGATCACCTCATTAGCCCCTGTAGTGTCATCCACATGGAATTCCATGTAAACATCATTTTTCCCTTGCAGCTGGGTTTGTGCTACATCTGCTAAAGATACTTCAAAAGCTTGTTTAGATCCTACCATAAAAGTCAGCATGTTTCCTGCACCCCATGATCACCACGGTGGATTCAAGATGACGAGCAGAATGCAAAATATTAAACTACTTACGTACAAGGATATATAATCACAAGGAAACAAAATAAATAAAAACAACGAGAACGTTTGATTGCTACACCAGTTATCTATCTTCCACATGCATGTAGTGCTTTAGCCTTTTCAGCGAGGAACCTTAGTATCAACGCATGCATCGAAACTCAAACGAGTAATGCTTTAGCAGGTGGTTCATTCCAGCATGAGTACGACATATATGCAAAGGAAGCCACATTTAAGGGGTAGCTAGCTGTTTCTTGATAGCCATAATAATAAACTGTTATAAGTATAATGTAAACTCAACATATGAAGCAAAGCTCAGTAAAGATATGACAAAGTTTTGCGACCGGATGTCGGCCTGTCCCTCTCCAAATAAGTGCCGTTCAAAAAACTAGGGACAAAAGAAGGGATTGTCATAGTCCTAGACGATACATCCTCCAAATTCTCATAAAGTCAACATTCTTATTTGACCCAAAATATAATTATTAGAGAATATTCTAAATTTCTTATTATGTGTATTCTATACATCAGAGACTATCTTCGTTTTATGTTCCGCTATCTTGCTGATTTACAAGATACTCTTCAGATTACTTTGATTCAGTAGGATAGTTGATCCGTGTACATTGCATTAAAAATTTGGAAGGAAGCAACATCATACCTCAATATTTGAAGTGAAAATAGTTGATCCTGTAAAAGGATATGTCTGCTAGGCTGCTTCTAAACTTTGTAGTCTAAGTGCAGATGAAAGAAATAAGGAGGGGAGTGTGCAACTGGTCGCCCCCCCCCCCCCCCACACACACACAGAGAGAGCGAGCAACAAATAATATTGTCTAGTAAGATTATGTAACAAAGCACCAACATACAACTAACCCCCTATGTACCCACACTACAAAAGGAAAAAAATAGCATGTGATGTTAGGCATACCCTGTATATCAACTTCTCCCCAGTTACGACCACTGACAGAGAGTTGCTTTTCTTCTGCAGTTACTCCAATAGATTTTTGGATAAAATTTGTCAAGTTGCTGACATCCTATACATAATAAGACATCATCAGTTATTAGAAAGCATAAAACCTAACCATCAACTGGTGAATGCAAGTCAAGAAAAACCTTCAAAACCTGTTTTTCAGATATTTAAAACATAAATGAAAAGTTTACAACAAAAGCAGCAGCAAAAACAATCACACCAAAAAAACAAGTATGTTCTATTCTGCTGATCATATATATATATATATATATATATATATATATATATATATATGGAGCTGATCCTACGAGGTCCGGCCTCATTTCTTATTTTGAGGTCCAATTTTCAAACACCCAACCCCCATGCTTTTTACCGATCCGCTCCGGCCACCGTAATCTACATATGTTAGATAGGTTATGTATCAAATTTTACGAGATTTGGAGACCTCCAGCACACCCATCAAGCGATCTTGTTTTTCATGCATCGTAAAGCCGTCGGTTTTTTAGTCTATTTGATGGATTAGTTAGAGATCTCCAAATCTCGTAAAATTTTATACATAACCTATCTAATATGTGTAGATCACAGTGGCCGGAGCGGATCAGTGAAAAACACGGGGGTTGGGTGTTTGAAAATTGAACCTCAAAATACGAAATGAGGCCGAACCTCATAAGATCGGCTCCCTATATATATATATATATATATATAGAGAGAGAGAGAGAGAGAGAGAATGTGAATCCGTTAGACGGTTCGTGTTTTTCAAATTCACGAACTTTTTCATGTGACCTCCTTTCAACAATCCACTCCGTTCAAAGTGTTCTACACGTCGTAGATAGTGTATAAATGAAAGATCACATCGAATGGAAGTATTTTACATGTGCAAAACCTTGTTTAAAAATTTTAAAAACTGCACGGCTGAAATAAATCAACACATTTTGCACATGCAAAACACTTCCATTCGAGGTGATTTTTTATCCATACGCTATTTAGGACATGTAAACACCTTGGACAGAGCGAATAGTTGAAAGGTCAGACAAAAAAGTTCGTGTATTTGAAAAAACACAAACCCACCCTACCAGATCCGCACTCAATATATATATATATATATATATATATATATATATATATATATAATTCTGCAAAGCAGCAATACCAAGAATTCCTATATCGAGTCTCTATTAATGCTCATCTAGGTGAGCAAACATTGGGAGTAGATCATAGTGTACAAAATATTTACATGGTGATAAAGAGATATGGGCAGTGCAAGCACAGATAAAAGAATTCTTAGGCAGCAAAGATCTTAAAGTTTGATAGCTCAAGCATGTGTAGTAGTTTTAATCTTTAATCCATACAGACCGTCTACCAACATCCACCAGATAAACTTCTAAAGAATTATAATTATATATTCAAGCTTATAAAGTTCAAACAAAGACCAGTTTTCGGTCAAGTAATTTGTTTTCCTTCTTTTCAATTTTTTAGAGGACAAGTCACGGAGTCTTATGGTTACAAAACAGAGGAAGAGAGGTAACCTGCTCACGGAATCCAATAAACTTGTAAAACAGTCCATCCTTGGTCTTGACTCCCAGTTGATATGCCCGAGGAATTTTCATCCATGTCACACCGGAAATATCATCTTTGTTTAGATCGACCATCTTCCCACCTCCTTGCTTCTTCCATGCAATCCCTCCGGAATGAACCCTCAACTGGCCTGGGTTCTGCAGTTATGGCACAAAAGAACAGTGTTAAAGGAATTAATTCAAATACTGATTTTACTTATTCGCTTAGCAAAACACTGCCTGGAGATTTGGCATGCCACTTCTGATAATTCCTAGTACTTGTTGCGCATATCATCTAAATATAGCAATCAACATCCACCCATCAAGAATAGGCTTCATGAATGCCAACAAAAATCAGCATGTAAGATAAAGGCAAAGATAACTATGGTTACTCAAGATGGTACATCAAACATGCAAGACGGCAATAATAATCGATAACCTTTCTTGTTTGCATCGTTGGACCTAGAAATCATTAAAAAAATCGACAGAAAAAAAAGGCCATAAAATTTAATATGCAACGGCAGCTGCATGGTGGCTACCTGTTCATTTTTAACCTTCTCAAGTTTTTTTTCTTTTATGGATTTAACATATATTTACAGTGACCAAAGCCCTCAATCACAGAGTAGAAGAGGCTTTTCCCTTCAAGTATCCGTTAACTGTAATAATTAGTCGAAAAGTGAGATGGAGAACTAGAGAAAAGTTTATTCAGCTGTATCAGCCGAATGCACAAGCAATATGTTGAATTTCATGGTCACCTTTCACAATTTTTGATTTCTCGTTTATGCACATAAAACAATATCAAAGTGCCCGTCCCCATCTGTTACTTGTTAACCACAGACTTCCAGACCACAGCTTCAGATATCATTAGGTTAGCACGGTTCTGATTGTGTTGATCTTCTTAAAAGCTAGTAAAACTTCACAAATCTCGTACAAATACTGTGTTTTTAAACAAAAACCTAGAAATATAGATCTACTAAGCAAATCGCAAGCGTCTAATCCTATCTTTCATAAAATAAATAAAAATTCTGCGCTGAGTACTAAATCGACACTCCAATAAATTCGATACACATCAAATATGCAATCATCAACTCTAAACCCTAATGTTTCACATGCCCCAAAATGCTTCAAATTGCATTAGAGTTGAAGCTAGAGAGTAAATCAAAGGATTGGATCAAAAAAAATGAGAGAGAGACTCACGGTGCCGCCTCGGCCACCGAGGAGAATGTTGTTGAAGAGATGGCCGTCAGACATCTCTGCAGTCTACAAGATCTTCCTCCTCCTCCTCCTCCTCCTCCTCCTTCAATTCTTCGATAGATTTAGGGTTTTGGCCTCTGGGATAAGATTAGGTTCTTATTTTCAGTCGAGATTTTCTTCCCCCTTTCTCTCTTTTGGCTACGAGGCGTCAGCCTTCGAGAGTTTTAATAAGGGAGGTCGGGTCGGATTCGGGTATGGCCCCATTTGACCCAACCCATATCCGGTCTTTTAAGAGAATGACTGACCACATCAGGCAAGTTCCATCACACGTATATGAGATTAACGGAGGGAAGAGGCCATAGGAGAGATTCCTCCTATGGCGTTGAAAAAATATCCTCTCTCTAGCTTTTTCCGACAATCGGCATCCACCATCTTCATCGTCATCATCTAAGATGAGGGTACACCAAATTTCATGTGATTCTACAACTTTTTCACCGCTGATTTAGTGGGTTCAAAATTAACAGTTTACCGCCGATTGTGGAATCACATGAAATTTGGTGTACCCACATCTTAGATGATGACGATGAAGATGAAGATGGTGGGTGCCGATCGTCAGAAAAAACTAGAGAGCTGGTATTTTTTTGACGCCATGGGAGGGAATCCCCTCCTATGGCCTCTTTTCTCCATTATTCTCCACATATACACACACACGAGAGATTAATGGAGGAAAAGGCCATAGGAGAGGATTTCCTCCTATGGCGTGGAAAAAATACAACCTCCGCCATTTTTTCCGATGATCGGCATCCATCATCATTATCGTTATCATCTAAGATGTGCGTACACCAAATTTCATGTCATTCCATAACTTTTTCACCGTTGATTTAGTGAGTTCAAAATTAACGGTTTACCGACAATAGAACTTTTTACATTGCTAAATCAACGGTGAAAACGTTGTGGAATCACATGAAATTTGGTTTACCCACATCTTAGATGATGACGATGAAGATGGTGGGTGCCGATCGTCAGAAAAAACTAGAGAGCTGGTATTTTTTACACGCCATAGGAGGAAATCCCCTCATATGGCCTCTTTTCTCCATTATTCTCTAATATATATATATATATAAATAACAGGCTCCAAAGCCAAGCAACAAAAAGTAAAGCACAATAATATATATATATAACAGGCTCCAAAGCCAAGCAACAAAAAGTAAAGCACAATAATATATATATATAACAGGCTCCAAAGCCAAGCAACAAAAAGTAAAGCGCAATAATATCTATATATATAACAGGCTCCAAAGCCAAGCAACAAAAAGTAAAGCACAATAATATATATATATATATAACAGGCTCCAAAGCCAAGCAACAAAAAGTCAAGCACAATAATATATATATATATAACAGGCTCCAAAGCCAAGCAAAAAAAAGTCAAGCACAATAACTACCAAGTCGTTTAAAATCTGGTTCAAGCCAAGAAGAGTAAATATATCTTTGCAATTGCAATTTACATTTGGTGAATATGTATGGATTAGGTCTTAGGCTTCAACTGTTCATAGCTCTATCATTCATGGGCAGCGGTGTTGTTGGTTTCGTGTGAAACACAAAACAAAACGAAACGGAGACAATTCGATACGAATCGTAAGTCTGTATCGTATAACTAATGTGTCGGTCGAGACGCACGATACGCTGTTTAACCATTAAAAATCATAGCCGGTCGGATATTCGAGTTTAAAACTTGCTTGGCTGAATTAAATTATTAATAATCTACTTGGTCCAACACAATTCATACCTAAATTTCTTCATGATAATATGCATTTCGAAGACGTGTCTCGTTTTTATGATGATAGTGATGAGCGAATCGGAGAAAATCGATTTACGTAATGTTAAATTTTTATCGAGTAGTGATATTTTGTAATCTTGGTTGGAATGTTTTGGTTATTGTTCTTATAAGTTATGAAACATATTCTATTTGTTTATGAATTATAACATATGGATGAAATCTTTGGACCGTTTGTTGTAAATTCATAAGTTTGTGTGACACACACGCACGCGCGTGCGCGGTTGTAACTCAGAAATTTGTTTTAGCTTGTATGCGGCTCTATTTTGCTAAATTGATCGTTTTTTAATTTATAATTAGTTCTATAGATAATTACTTAGTTATTATAAAGTGAAGTTTTTTTCTTACAATACGATATACGATACGATAAATAAGAAAACGAAACACGAAATGTATCACGATTTGTCGAATTTGATGGGCAGCATGAAACCTGTTGCAAGACAAAGATTTGCCCCTCATGCAATACTTAATTACTGCAGGCATGCTTTTAGACTTATCTCTGCTACTTAATGCAAAAAGGTCTCTTTTAATTAGCAATTGAGAGCTGATATGTCATTTTCTATTATTCAAGAGAAATCAATTTTAAAAGGGAAAAAAAAACCAAGATATATAACTGCAACTAACCCCATCACATAAAACTAGGTTATATTATGGTTTTAATAAAGAATTGAAGGAAATAAAACCAAATAATCAACCAATATTTATAACCGAAATTAACCCCAACACTAAAAACTATCTTGAGGCATATACACGCATCACAGTGCAATATTACACTGAAAATTGTCTCAAGAATTAACCCTCTGCAGTTTGACCAAAGTTGTTAAATGAGCAGAAGGTGCCATCAAAAGAAGCTCAGGTTTTAGATTAGCCATGAATCTTAAATGGGTACTTTTAACAGTCTATAATGAATTCAATGAGAGGGAGAGGGGCCCGCACTTCTAGAAAGTTCGTTTTTTTCTCAAATTTAAATATAATGTACATTAAATCTCGAATTCAAATTAATCTCTACAATTTTTTTTTTATCTCAAGTTCTGGAAAGTTGTCTTTTTTGTTTTTTTCAAAACACGGAGAGGTTTAATCATTTGTCTTTTTCTTCGATGAAGTGGAGGCTCTAAGGTTTTTTTAGAATTTTAAACATAACAATTAATTGTTTTTGTCTCCTTGTATGATGATGTGGTGGCTTTAAGAATGGAGGATTTTTCTTCTTTTTTATTTGTTTTTAAAAAAAGGAGAGGGTGGTTTCTAACCAAATCCATTTGCATTATATAATAGTATAGGATAGACAAGTTTATTTGCATCATATAGTAGTGTAGATAATTAATTAACGAATGCGCTTATAGCATGCATTGCACTGTCAGGCAAATTTGAACCATCGGAAACATGAAATCCTGCTCTACGCTAATATCCATTGTCCGATTTACAAAGAAGGGAGCAAACAGACTATAGGATCTAAATCTCGTATCTAAACTCTTACTCTGTATAAAATGTGTTTTAAGAAAAAGAAAGGTGTGATAGGTACTTGCGACTTTTCTCTGCTCACCCGTTCTACTTACTTTCTCTCTTCAAACCCATCCCCTCCCCCGCCACCCCTTCATTATTATAAGCCTTGTAGGTTGATTAATGCCTTTTTAAGATAGCAATTTCGAGGTTGAGTCGATGAAAGTTTTTAACTAAGGTTATGCCTTTTATATATTTATTTCTTTTAGTTTAGGGAAGGATTATAGAGTGCCCCCACATGTATCATATTAGTCCCGAAACAAAAGATTTAGTACCCATAGCCAAATTACTTGTACTAGGTTTCATCTCCGAAGTAACTAATATGACAATTCCTATAGTTTTCATCTTATGATTTATTTAGTCAGTGAACATAAGGGTTTTGTTCTTCATTTAATGAGTTTGTTAAAAAATTATAATTAAGGAAGCTATGAATTTTAAAAGCTAACCAAATGTTTGAAAGCCTTATACAAAATTAATACTATAATGTTTTGTGTGGTATTTAGAACAAATCATATTCAAGATTGACAAAATGAAATTATATGCCCTTGATTGTAAATTCCAAGCTTCTGATCTTTCTTACAATACAATTATATGCTACAATATATCTAGCATGTCCATCATGAAAAATTGCCAATGGTTTTCCCATATCATCATTTGATATTGGTTGTTTCATTTTTGCTACAATAATTTTTCAATGGTATTCCTATATCATGAAATTTGACCCTATCCATGGATTACACAAATCCTTGTCGGTGTTAACGGTTTTAACCTAGGTAAAATTAATCTCACACAACCATCTTAACCTTCTTCTGATGATGCTCACAAGCGGTGTCTTCTCGGATTACGACACATGGCGGATGACGTGTCCCGAAAGCTATGGAGATGGAATAAATGAGTTGCATTTTAAGAATTCCTCGTTACTTCGTCTCGAGGAACGTGTCCGACTTTCCAGGAGACCTTCCTGAATACATTCCACCTTCATCTAGTAAACTACCAACAGCTCGCCTCCGAGCAATCTCGGTCTCCTTGCTCGTCTTCGAGCCTCCGACTGCCGAGCTTTCTCGGCCTTCAGGCTCATCTCCGAGCCTCCGACATTCCGAGCTTTCTCGGCCTCCCCCGATCTACCAGGAGCGCAAATCCCCTACGCCCCGCAACGGCTCCATGTATATCGCTAGGGCGAGATCCGCCTCCCCACGATCCGCGTCTCACACTAGCGCATCCCTCCATTAATGGACGCATACCGCCATTCAAGTCAAGAATAACGCTGGGGCGTAACTGACGGCGGTGATCTCGCGTTCGCTCGCTCCACGCGACCCCTATATAAACCCCTCTCTCGGACGACTAAGTTAACGTGCATTATCTCAATACGCCGCTACTCCACTTCTATTCCTCGGCTCTAACTTGATCGTCGGAGGGTCCTACGGTGGTCGTCCATCCCGGGACTTCTTTGCAAGTGGCTCGGCGTCCAACACCAACCCATTGAGATCCACACTCAACAACACCAAAATCAAATCTCATCCGTCCAAGACCGTCATCACAGGATCGACGGGGGACAGCGTCTGAAGGAGATCCCGAAGCTGCATCGCCTCCATCTTTGAGACATAATCAGAGAATCAGGTTATATAATTTGTTATCTGCTTGCTTTTACTTCAGAAAGAGATGAAAGAAGCACAAAGTACCATCTGTGATGATTACAAATTTTTAATCAAAGAAGACCTGAAATGGCTAAACTTGAGAAGTCTGAGTATCCTAGGAATCATGTAGTTTCTTCCATTTCTTGTTTTTCTACATCTTTGAATATCATCTTTTAGGTCTTGTAAATTCCACACATATTTCTTTAATATACACGCTTTGTTTTGGGAAAAACACACATCCTAAATTTAGTTGCTTCCATCTCACTCAGTTTGATACAATCAGTTAATTTGATGGTTTATCCATATCTCAATATATTAATATGTATTTTTTTTATCAACAATGTATATTAAACTGGTTAGTCTAGAATCGAACAACATGTACGATATAGGTGATTTTGGCATGCTAAACTAAATGCAAACATTTAGAATACTATTATATGAATTTTATTGATATTTATTAATGTAATGAATGTAACAGGTATTTGGGAGTCTCCCATCCGATATGATCAAAGAAATAGAACGCGATGGAAGCTCTTAGTTAGGAATCTATGTGTTTTTTTTTTAATTCTTTTGTATCATCTATGGGTTGATTTATTTTATAGAATGATTTCGTGAATGTTATATCTTAATTTCCGTTTTGTAATAAGGCTTGTGTTATTTAATACGATTATGAAACATTATTATTTATTATTTCGGTCTTGTTGCCAGGAAGAAAAAAGAATAAAACTGGCACAAATATAATTTATGCTATTAGCGACATGGGTTTGTAGATAAAGGCAGTGGGACAATATAACGACCCTAAATTCCATATACCATCCTTTTTGTTTTAATTAATAAACGATATTGTTTTCTATTCTTGATTTGAGTTATAAGTAATTCTTGTTAAATAAGTGCAAGAAATAACCTGCAGTTCACTGGTTAATGTCACGACCCAAAGTTTGGATGTGACCGACACTTAGATTGTATGATATCTAAAGATGTCGACACAATCTGAGTAAGCCAAAAATCAAGATCAAAAACCTTTTTGCGGAATTTAGAAGATTTTAATTTTTAAGTAAAAGAATGAAGTAGCATGTCGAATGATTTTTAAATAAGAGAAGTTTAAACAACTGGTTTTGAAACTTCCACAGTATTTCCTTTTTAATTATTAAATAAGCAATTATAGGATGTGTGAAAAGGTTGTATCCCTAGTTGCAAGCAAAACAATGCCAAACAGCGGAAATCAATATACATAAATAATACGACACTCCAAGTGAAGAATCTCAAGCATAAGTAAAAGAAATATAATTTAACACAACTAACGATCTCATCAGTCGAAATAAGATACATATAACCACATTTCGTTCTAAGTCACTTATACAGGGTCTGATGGAGTAATACTAGATCCAATATACATAGGAGGTTACTGCGTAGCTAACCTATCTAGCAAAAAGAGCGATACAAGCTGATAAGTGGATCCGCACTGCTGCTACGCGTCCACACGATTCCTGCAAAGAACTATGGCACAACGGGGGTGAGTTGCCAACTTAGTGAATAAAACCAACATATATCGGCTGATAATGTAAGTATGACGAATTAGAGCTAATATCAATAAGGATGGATATAATGCATGATAATATGTTGAAGCATGAACATGTACTGCTAAGTATATAAATCAAAACTGGAATCTCATCAATATTTCCAAATAAGTTTCATTTGTCCGTGTCCAATATCGACACAAATCTTCTATTTCCATCAGGCATCATTCTCCGAACGATCCTGTCATCAAATAATACCGGTCGGTATCACCTAGATATCCGCCGTGTTCATAACTGTCTCTGGTATCGAGTATCCTCGCTAGACTCCCCACCTCTAATGCTGCTTTCCTGCCTCTCGGTCTCGACCGGGTCTACCATGAATCCGACTGTATAGTCCCCCATTCAGTCTGGATGACGTAAAAATCCACGGCCGTATAGTTCCCGCTCTCGGTCCGGAATAAAACCAAATCATAAAAACAATATCTCATGGTGGACATCTCACATCAACATGAAGAATCACTGAATCTACTCAATAGTATATAAAAACTCAAAACCATAAATCATCAATAATCCAATGCATCTTAGATCAAATTACTAACACTTAAATATGAAGCATGATATCATTTATGCAAGTAACTACCATTATTGATGCTTAAGGTATAATAGAAATCATAGTTAACACAATAATTACTAAGTGTGTAGGTGACATATTAATATTGACGAGGTATAGTGTACCATATAGATATGTGCAAGTGCGGCATAACTCGTTGATAATTGTGCGGTGTCCTAACAATTATTAACATGAAGATGTATAGATATATGAATGCATATGATCACTTATACAAAGGCATACTTGTTATTTAAACTTAAACTACGGGCGTATCACGTCATCCATACAAAATCGCCCGGTAGATATTTAGTCTACTCACCGGAATATGTTGTATTCTACTCAGAAATCATCAATCTCTTTCCTTTCCTTGCGGCCTCCGAAGTTCACGTACTCGAATCTAATATCGACATTAGTTTGTATAAGAAATGGCTAAACTCCGATACGGCGAAATATGAAAATACGAGTTTTACGTACTAACTATACTACGTACGACTATTGTAAACTATCTAATACATATACTAACTAAATTTTAACCCCTCGCTGCTTGCAACAGAAAACTGAAACGTGTCACGAAATATCCGTATCGTATTTTAGAATTTTAACCCCATTACAGATATTAGCTTCCAGATTTCATATACTGCTAGAATAACTTAAATAAACAATACCAAATATTTTAATCCATATACAGAGACTTACCCTAAAAACCACAACACCCAACTCCCCAAGAAAACCGGCGAGCTCGGAAAATTTGCTATTGTCGCCGGCCAAAATCCGAGCAACAGGGTTCGTCTTCCTAGTGTTAATTCTAGGTCCAGTTTATAAGATGATGTAACTGTTTGATTATGTTAAATTTCATCTAAACTATAGCAGATTTAACGCAGAGCTTAAATTTCCTAAAATACGATATATCCGATATCCGATTTCTACATTTAAACAGTTACAGAACTAAAATCCTACAGAGTTTAAGAATTATACCTACAGCAAAATCACTGGAAAACTCCCTCAAAGAAGCTCAAGCTCTTAGCTCCTAATTTGATGGTAATGGTGAAAGTCCTTAGCCCTTAGCTCTCTTCTCTTCACTCTTTCCTTTCTCTTGTTGTGTTCTAATATTTTCCTTTTTCTTTCTAACTCAGTTTCTATTTTCCTAACCTAATACATCAACTGAACACATTATACCATTAAAAGATAAGGGGAGATAAGGTAGTAGGTGATGTCATCATATAAGATGGTGGGGGTTTCATGCAAGGAGGAGGTGTGGCCATTAGATTAATCTAGGGTGTGGTGTCTAGTAGGTACATCTTAACCTTAACCCTTATCTAACCCTATTTGTATAAACACCCTCACACAACTCTAATTTACATGAGGAAACTAACCTTTTTCACATAAACCCCTCATTACATATGTTATTATATAAACACTATTTTCTTTACTACTTTAATTCTACTTCAACTTAAAAAGCCCTCTTTACTTCAATAAAAATTAAATAACATCATCTATTTAACTAAATAATTTAATTAATTATCTAAAATATTTCAAATGTTACAGTTAAGCCTCTTCACTATTGTCCAATAGCCCGCCTGTTCGATTCTTTGCATCCCAACTCCGAAACCTCCAACTTCACCAGAGAATTGCACAACCCTTCATTTCTCCACTAAATTTCTTTTTAAATACCATTTAACATTTCTTTTACACCGTCTTTTAATCGATCTTTTCCCTATAAATACCATAGGCTGCCCAAACCATTTCACCTCTGAATTTGTACTGAAAATCCCCTATGAAAATTTCTCACTAAATTGCCCTCTCAAGTTCAAAGCTCTCTCAAGCCTAAATTCTATCAAATTTTGGTGAAGCCAAGTTCTTCCTCTCTTTACATGAATCTACAAGTCGTCAAATGAAGCCGGAAAATCAATCTCGTTGCCTCTTCACGTTGGTGGTCTCGGTTCTTCAAACCGAGGTTCCTTCTCTTCTTACCTCGCACGTACTCGTACTAGCGGATTCCGTAAGTCCCCTATTATTTCCTTCTTCACCCTTTGTATGTTCCATTTGTAAATCTCATTCTTTCCCTCTTCCATTATCTTGACCCTCTATCATACCTTCAAGTTGTGATATCAGTAAAAACTCATGTATTATATAGTTACCATATACCATGTTATACAAAATAAAGAGTGTGGCAACAAATCAATTTATTCATGAAAAATATGAACACTTACCTATATATTTTATCATTCCTAGCTGCTACTATTTCCATTCTAAAAACCACATGCTTAGCATAATAGCAATAGGTGTAATCAACTTATTATGTTTATATTTGTTAAAATCCTCACGCATATGTAGTTGCATACATGTTCACAATGTAAATACCCTTTTGATTACTTGTAGATCATGCACGGGGTAATGACATACCCCATACGCATA
The DNA here is from genome assembly GCA_030015575.1 of Agapanthus africanus. Taxonomy (NCBI): domain Eukaryota; kingdom Viridiplantae; phylum Streptophyta; class Magnoliopsida; order Asparagales; family Amaryllidaceae; genus Agapanthus; species Agapanthus africanus. The sequence continues at coordinate 520,658,061 of JASDDO010000012.1, read as the reverse complement.
CTTTTGAATCATAGTACAATTATATGTTATCATGTTTTTTTTATAAAAGAATCGTATTTCAATAAAATACCCACAAGTTCAAAATACGAAATTTTAATCGATAGCTTTTTCTCTTGGCAATTACGCCCTCACAACCCTCGTTAGGGGGAGCCCTTTTGAAGATGGTGCGGATTATCGCACATCTTGGATCTAGTGAGCGAGAGCCGAACTCTTCATGGAGTGTCGTTCTCGGAGGAAAAGAAAATACGGTTTTCTAAAACTAAACAATATTTAATGAAATAATTTAATACGTAACTTAAAAAAATAAATTTGCAAATTAGACTTTAAATAGAATACCCTAAAATGAAAAGATTTAATTTCAATTAAAATGCCTTAATGTTTCCAAAAGACGGATTTTTTCATTAAAATACCATAAATTTTTAAAATATAGGTTTTACCACTAAAATACCATTATATATAAAATATTTTTATTAAAACCCTAGACGTTCCAATTAACATATTTGTACCCAAAAACACCCTTGAGATTTATTTTTTAAAATAAAGTATTTTACATAAAACACCCTCGAGCTTTCAAATAAACTATTTTACATAAATACCATGAAGTTCTAAATGACCTAAGCTCACATAAAATACCTAAAATATATAAAATGTTTAATCTTTAAGGTATTTAGATAACATATGGGTTTAATTGATATGTTCTCTCTTGAGTCTCGGAAAGCCGGAAACAATTAGCGTTATCACTTGCTTACTTCCTACACACAAACACATATAATTCATATCATCACGAAAGTCAAATTACCTGAAAATCAACTCAAACATAGACCAACATATGATACTTTATATGACTTATACTAAACCATCTCATGCTAAGACTTGACTTGCCTCGAACCATGAACACAACTTGACATGAACTCAATTGTATCTAGATGATTTACTTGATCAAACCTATTACATGCTTGACTAGACTTGACCCGAATCAAGAATACGTAAGAACTTGACATGAATTCTTGACATGAATACTTGAACTTGACATGAATACCAAAACTCGACTTGAACCATGAACTTGCACTCTTCTTATGTATACATTGATTCGGGCAAAACTTGTAACTATCATAGTAAATTAGATACGCGGAGTGATGGGGTAGTTTAAGGGCCCGTCACGAATTCATGAATGAGGTAACGTCACGAACTTGTGACTATCACAGCAAAACTTGTGACTATCATAGTAAATTAGGTACGTCACGAATTCACGAATGAGGGCTCGTGTTTTTAAGCCCCTGGATGATGGCCTGTTGGGTTTTGAATACTTTAATACCAATTGAAGCCGCGCGATTTCTAGGCCCGTGCTTCCTTACATCTGGACGATAGCCTTGGGTTTCAGAATACTCTTGAGATTGGTTAACATTCATTCTTAAATTTACATTAGTTAGATTACCTTGTACAGACCTCTTTAGGACACATTGCTATTCTTTACATGTTCAGCACTTTTACTTGTTACATACTCACTATACTAACACCACACGGCCATGCTATACTTGTTTGGCATGCTCATGTCACATTACTATGCTTATATACATTTTACCATACTCATGATACCTTACCATATGCATATAGTTACTAGGTTTAATTGACACCCTTACATAACCACATTAGAAATCATATTCTACTTACATATTGTCCTTTATCATATTCACATTCCTATATTTTTTGGGACTTACCGAGCGCAAGTTCGCTGACGGGCATTCCACCATATTTTCTCTCTATCCTTGGTGTCACGCCCCGCTTCTCAGTAAACGGAAATGGTGACGTGATAAGTCCGGGACATATTTATTCAGAGAAGGTCATTCCCTAAATAAATATACCAAGCGTATTGAAACAAAAATACACAATACAAGAATAAATGGAGACTAAAATTTTTTCAGCAAAGTTCTTTATTTATATTCAAACTTGAAACATTTACAATACATGAGTTCAACTGAAAAGAAAATACAAGAACAGAAATGCCTGAACAGAAATGCCTAAACAGGTGGCATACATAAACTGAAAGAAAGATACGCTAAGTTAAGCCTGAGTAGCAATCTGGTTGTAATCCTCCTCAGTGGCATCCATCTCTGTCTCAACAGTATCCGACGGATATTCCAAGAAAACAAAGGTGGATGGAATGCTCGTCAGAAAACAAATGTGGGTAGAATCCGAGACGTGCCGCTAGACAGTAAACAGGTAACATGTATAGACGAATGATGTCAACGGCATCATCCCGGGGCTGGCCTAGCCCATAAAGACTGATCAGTATAAGTATCGAACTGTCGAGTTACAAGTCAGGTTTTATCATTGATTTTCCCTTGCCCTCAAGGTTATGTGTTCAAGTCAGGTATTGGTAATATGGAACTAATGCCAACACAGGATCAAGCAGGTACAAGTTTTGTCTATGTAAACAACATGTTACGTCCGTCAGGACAACAAGTCAGGATTGTCGGCATTAGTAACAAGATCAATGTATCAAGTCAAGTAGTGTATCATGTAACTACGGGTTGATTTATTTTATAAAATGATTTCGTGAATGTTATATCTTAATTTCCGTTTTGTAATAAGGCTTGTGTTATTTAATACGACTATGAAAGATTATTATTTATTATTTCGGTCTTGTTGCAGGGTAGAAAAAAAAATAAAACTGACATAAATATAATTTATGCTATTAGCAACATGGGTTTGTAGGTAAAAGCAGCGGGACAATGTAACGACCCTAAATTCCATATACCATCCCTTTCGTTTTAATTAATAAACGATATTGTTTTCTATTCTTGATTCGAGTTATAGGTAATTTTTGTTAAATAAATGCAAGAAATAGCTTGCAGCTTACTGGTTAAGTCTCTTCACTATTGTCTAATAGCCCGCCTGTTCGATTCTTTGCATCCCAATCCTGAAACCTCCAACTTCATCAGAGAACTGCACAACCCTTCATTTCTCCACTAAATTTCTTTTTAAATACCATTTAACATTTTTTACACCGTCTTTTAATCCATCTTTTCTATATAAATACCATAGGCTGCCCAAACCATTTCTCCTCTGAATTTGTACTGAAAATTCCCTATGAAAATTTCTCACTAAATTGCTCTTTCAAGTTCAGAGCTCTCTCAAGCATAAATTCTATCAAATTTTAGTGAAGCCAAGTTCTTCCTCTCTTTACGTGAATCTACAAGTCACCAAAAGAAGCCGGAAAATCAAGCTCTTCGCCTCTTCACGTTGGTGGTCTCGGTTCTTCAAACCGAGGTTCCTTTTTTTCTTCCCTTGCACGTACTCGTACTAGAAAAATCCGTAAGTCCCCTATTATTTCTTTCTTCACCCTTTGTGGTGGAGGTCCTTTTCGGGTCTCCTTCAGATGTTGTCTTCCGTCGACCCCCCGGTGGATTTTGGAGGTGATCTCCTGTTGCGTGTGGGTCTCAATGGGTTTTGAGAAGATTGGTGGTTTGAGGGGCTTAACGTCGAGTACCTGCAAGGAAGTCCTGGGGTGGTTTGGTACCACCGAGGACCCTCCGACGATCAAGTTAGTATTAGATCCGAGCAGCGTAACGGCTAAGTAGAGTAAAAAATGGCTTACTTGACCCTTCTATGATGGGGGTTTATATAGCGGTGGCGGCACGCAGCAGCAGGTGCGAGAATCTCGCCGGCAGTTACGCTCCCGATGTCATGCCCGCGTAGAGTGCGGATCGCCCATTAATGGGGATCATGATGGCGTGGAACGTGGGATGTTGCTGGCGGAGAATCCGCACATGGCGAGATTTGCGGAGCGGCGGTTACGCCTGTGAGCGGTGCAGTTGGTCGGAGGACCGAGGAAGACGGCTTCGGCCGGGGGGCTCGGGTACGAGCGGGAAGGCCGAGGAGTCTTGGTCTTGTGGCAGCTCGAGCGAGCTGAGGGGCCGAGGAGGCCAATTTGCATGGGCCCCGAGGAGGGCTAGCTTGTGCTTGCAGGTCGGGTACATGAGTGGCCTGGTCGGCCTCTGTGGGCCCTTTCTTCTGAGTTTTGGGACACGTCATCTGCCACGTGTCCTGATCTTGGAGACCGCCAATATTATGCAACATCATTATCCCCCCACTCTTGTCCCGACCAGCTAGTGGGTCGGGTCAGGAGTGGACTGTCGGGCCGCCCGGGGTGAGCTCCCTCCTAAGGTTTCGTCGGGACGCGTCCCCAGGCTGTCAGCTGTCTTTTCTGCCAGCGAATCAGAGCGAGATCTCTGCATTTAAGGAAGGTGCGCCGGTTCGTGCATCCTGCCACTGAAGCGATGGTCCATGTGTCGAGCGTCGGTTGGCCGACACGACGTGTGCAGACCTGCGGCGTTTGACGGGGCACGATCCAGTGTGGGAACGACAAGTGGAGCAATCGGAGCCGTTGGACGCGAGGAGGTGTTTTGGCGGGAGATGAAGGGCGCCGTTGGATGAGGTTGCCTGCGGTGATAAATAGGGGTGGGGCTTGTTCCGGGGCCCCTACTCCTTCATATTTCCCTGTTCTAAGTCCTGGTTGCTTGACGCTCATCTTCTCTCTTCCGCTTTCGTTTCCCGAGGATCCCTCTTCTCAAGGTTAGATGCCTTCCTTTGTAGAGTCAGTAGATGTCTTAGGAGTAGGTTCTAGGGACCCTTTAGTTGAGCCTGAGTCCTCCCGGGGAGTAGGGGTTGGATCCTCTCCCGGGATCGTGCGGTGGGGGCAGCCCCTAGGGAGGAGGCAGTAGATGCTGCCCCGGCGCCTCGTGCGGTGGGGGCAGCCCCCAGGGAGGAGGCAGTAGATGCTGCCCCGACGCCTCGTGTTGGGTGAGACATGAGGACGAGCTCACCAATGCTCGGTCTCGCTTCCACAACCTTTCACGTTATACGCTTCGTCTGGCCAAGGAGGGAGAGAGGGCAGACCAAGTATGGGGCAGGGAGATCACCCTGTATTTGGAAGCTTTTTGGGGTGGAATGCGCCTGCCCTTCTCTCCTGAGGTCGTCGAAGCGCTGAACTTTTTCGGGTTAGCCCCTGGACAGTTAGTGTCGAACTCGTGGAGGATTCTTCTCGGGTTCCTGATCCGCCTGAAATTACAGGCGATTCCCTTCAGCCTCTCCCTTCTTGATTCTTCCCTCGTCTTCAAAAATCACCCTGGTGGTCGAGCGGGCGACCCGAGGTGGGTCTACCTTTCTTTTAGAAAGCGACAGGGGGGCCCTGCCGGGACAGGGGTTGTGGCCCTGCCTTCCTCCATTCACGACTGGAAGAAGAAATTCTTCTTCGTTTCCCCCCTGAGGGCGAGGACTGGCCCGTGCCTACAAAGTAGTCGAGGGAGAAATGCTTGCCGGGGAACCAGTCCAGTGACCCCGTCGCGGTGAGAGTGGCGTCGTGGGAGCCCATCCCCCGTTTCAACGTGTTGCTGTCTGAGAGGGTCCTGAGTTGGGCCGGGCTCAGCCCCGTTGAGTTCGTCGGTAAGTTTAGGCTTGATTTTTGGCTTGTATATTTCCTGTGTCGCTGACTTCTTTGCATTTGGTTTTGTGTAGGACCCATGAACATGGACTCTCTCCGATCTTCCATGCGCCAGCCGAGGAAGGTCGTGAAGGCTGGGGGCGCCAGCCCTTCTCGCTCAATGCCTGCCCCAGCTCCTTCTCCTCCGGCGGTCGCGTCCCGTGTGCGTTCGGGGTTGGATCCCGCCCCGGGGCCTAGCAGAGTGTCGGGCCGGAAGCGGGCTCGGATTCTGGAGGACCCGGCCTCTGAGGAGGAGATCGACTCTCCCTCAGTGCCGCTCAAGAGGAGTTCCCAGAGATATTCCCGGGGCCCGTTTACGCCAATCATGGTGGAGGAAGGGGGCCTCCAGTTCGCCGTGCCTTCGGGGCTATCCGTCGCGGATAGCCTGCTGCATGAAATAGAGACATCGGCCGGGGGTAGAGTCCCCGGAGGGACTTTCAGGGCTCAGCTGGCGTCCATCGCCCAAGAGTCCGTGCAGGTGAGTGTTTGGTTTTTTGGTGAGATTTGGTGCCTTCTTCGTCTTTCTGATCTCTTTCCTGTCTTTCAGGTTCTCCAGCATGTTGCCCTCGCCTTACGCATGGAGGCCGAGGTGATAGCCCCAGCGATGAAGGCTGCAGGCCAGCTCGCCTCGCTGGAAGAGAGCTCCAAGCGGAAGCTGGAGGCGGTGATGGCGAGGGTCGCCGCCCTAGAGGGCGAGGTGGTGGCCGGGAAGCGGGAGGTCACCCGGTACCGTGAGGCCGCCACGGCTACCGAGGCTAAGCTCGAGAATGCTCAGATGCTTGCCGGCAACCTGAAGAAGACGGTGAAAACCCACCGGAAGGAGCTGGGGGCGACGGCTGAGTCGGCGAAGTCGGCCGACCTGAGAGCGGCGAAGTTGGCCGACCTCTCGACGGCGAAGGCGGTGGAAGGCTACAAGTAGTCGAAGGACTTCTATGATGACTTGGCCGTTGCCACGACTCTCATCTGGCACGAGGCCCTCGACGCCGTTAAGGCCCGGATGGCGGGGTTCGCCGATGAAGAGCTCCGAGCCGAATACCCCCTCGCGGACGCCGATGAGCAGGGGAAGGAGATTCTTGGCGAGGAAGTCACCGAGGACCCAGCTCGTCTCATGGTGGATGTCGAGGGCCCCGAGGTCGCTCCTGGCCCCGAGGCCTAAAGCCCCCATCTTCCTCTTCCTTTTATTTTGTTGCTTCTGGAATTTTGTAAGCCTCCGGGCATTTTGTAAGGCTGGGGGGGCCAAAATACCCTTTGTAAAGACTTTGCCTTTTAGTAATAAAACTTTTTCTTTGCTTTCATCGGTTTGCACTTTGTCTTTTGTTCATGAAGAATGCTTGTAAAATATCTCTGCTTGCACTGTTGGGCTTCCATGTCAGGTCGGCCATCTGTCTAGCGATCGTTCATCGAGTTGATTTCGATCACTCGCCAAGCGCGCCAAGCGCTGCCGAGAGGGAGGCGCCTCCATGGCCCCGAAGTCGAGGGGGGATCGCTCAGACTCGGATAGACTTGATGCCCCCTGTTGGGATCCCGGATTTTTGCGTGTGACGGGCAGAGGGTTGTCCATCGTGTTGTCGCCGAGCATGAATGGGAAGCTGCTCGGTTATCCCTTGGCGAGGGCCTTTCACTTCTTGCGTCGCGAGTAACGACCCCTAGCCGGGGATGGTCGAGCGAGGGTCGGGCTTGACTGCCCCTGGGAGGATTTTGGGTCCTTAGCGTTGTAGTGGTTGTAAGAAGCTCGTTAAGGATGACCGGGAAGTGAAGCTGCGCGGTTGCCTCTTGGCGAGGGCTTAGTTTTCTGGCGTCGTGGGTAGGCAACTACCAGCCTGGGATGAATGAGCGGGGTAGCCGCTCGGGTGCCTCTGGTGGGGGCTTCGATCCCCGGCGTCATGGGTAGGGAGCTACCAGCCGGAGATGACCGAGCAGGGTAGCTGCTCGGTTGCCTCTTGCGAGGGCTTTGATCCTTCAGGATGGGGACCGGGCAGGGTTACTGCCCAGTGCCTCTTGGCGAGGACTTTGATCCCTGTCGATTGTCGTAGGAGGCTACCAGCCGGGGATAGCCGAGCAAGGACTCGACTGCCTCTGGGAGGACTTTGGTCCTTAGCGCGGGAGGGGTTGTAAGAAGCCTATCAAGGACCCTTGGCCGGGCAGGGTTACTGCTCGGTGCCTCTTGGCGAGGGCTTTTGTCCTGAAGGATAGCCGAGCGAGGGATCCTCGGGCTCGATTGCCTCTGGGAGGGTTTTTGATCCCTATCGATCGTGGTAGTAAGCTACCAGCCGGGGATAGCCGAGCAAGGTAGTTGCTGAGCTGCCTCTAAGGAGGACTTGGATCCTTAGCGTTGGAGGGGCCGTGGGAGGCCCACTAAGGATGACCGGGCAGTGAAGCTGCGCGGTTGCCTCTGGGTGAGGGCTTAGTTCTCTGGCCCCGTGGGTAGGCAACTATCAGCCTGGGATGAACGAGCGGGGTAGCCGCTCGGGTGTCTCTTGTGGGTGTTTCCCCCAATCAGAGCAAAGCTCTGTTTGAATTTCAAAAAATTCAAAATTCGAAGCAATGCTTCAAATTCCTTGCACTGCGCGCAACACGCCACGTGTCAAAAGCTGATACGTCAGCGCAGCGCCCAAGGCAGCGCGCCCAATCAGAGCAAGGCTCTATTTAAAACAAAAATTAAAGGAAGCAACGCTTTAGTTGCGCAAGCGCTGCGCGACACGTGTCAGCGCAGTTGTGCAAGCGTAGTGGCGCAAGCGCTGCGCTGCGTGACACGTGTCAGCGCAAGCGCAGTTGCGCGGACACGTGTCAGCGCAGTTGCGCTGCGCTCTACGCTGCGCGACACGTGTCAGCGCAGTTGCGAAGCGCTCTACGCTGCGCGACACGTGTCAGCGCAGTTGCGCAAGCGCTCTGCGCTGCTCGACACGTGTCACGCGCTGGGGTGTTTGCGCCAAACAGAATTAAATTCTAGTAAGATTCTTCTGTTCTTATTAAAACAAGAAGATTGTTTTCTGTAAAACAGAAGCCCTTGGATCAAAAATCCAACGGTGGGAAAAATTCCCCAAATCACTCAGAGAAGGATCTCTTTAACAAACTTAACAAATCTATGGGCACTATATAAAGACCCCTAGACCCCAATTCAAAGATCATGAACATTCGGAGAGATTAAGAACCTCAAAACAGAGAGAACTCTGAAGAAAGTTCAAGATAAAGGTAAAAACCTTCACAAAATAGAAGAATTTCTTCTAATAGATCATTGATCTAAGAACAAGATCAATGATTTTCAAATAATAATAAGTGCCTTGTACTTTTTTATGAACCACTGGTTCTCTGAAAACAAGAAAAACTTGTTTTCTTTGATCTAAATTGGATCAAGAAATCAAACGGTGCCTTGCACTTTTTTATGAACCATTGGTCCTGGAATCTTAAAGATTCTCAAGTTATTGAAATAGTGCCTTGCACTTGCAAAAACTGCACTGTTGCGCTCCTGGGTTGGCGCAAGCCACCAGAGAGCGCCATGTGTCAGCACCTGAACCACTTGCGCTATGCGCTTTTGAGATAGAGCCTTGCTCTCTGAAATTGGCGCAACTCACCAGAGCGCGCCACGTGTCAGCAGCGCACTGCGCTTGCGTGACACGTGTCATCACCATAAGCGCTTGCGCTCATTGATTGGCGCAAAGCGCCAGACAAATGCAATGCATTGTTTGCTAAAGGGCCATGCCCAAATCAAAAAGGCCTAGTAGGCCAAAATAAATTGCAATGCAATAAAAATGCAGAGCCCAAACAAAATTAATGCTTTGCATCATTTATAAAAGGGCATAACCCAAACAAAATAAAATGCAGAGCCCAGACAAAATTGATGTTCTGCCTCATTTATAAATGGGCAGAGCCCAAACAAAATAAAAAAAATGCAATGCATTATTTAAAAAGGGGCAAAGCCCTAGCACCGGCCTAATAGGCCAAAAACAAATAAAAGCGTTGAACATTTTTCAACCGGACTTAGCCCAATCATGGCCGTAAGTCCTCAAATTAAATTGACGGAGCACAGCTGCTCTCCTAAATCAATTTACATCCGGTTCGAGGGTACATCTCCGAACTCCTCTGACACCTATCGTTGTAATCCTTCAACGACGTCAGAGAGGCGACGGGTCCCGACAACCACACATTAATACGGGCTGTGGGGTCCTTAAACTCATGGACTTATGCGTCCTTAAACCAAAACACGGATTGTGGGGTCCTTAAACCCGCGGACTTATGCGTCCTTAAACTAAAACACGGACTGTGGGGTCCTTAAACCTACGGACTTAAGCGTCCTTAAACTACCTATGGACCACCACGTCCCTAAACTGGAATATGGACCACCATATCCCTAAACTGGAATATGGACCGCAATGTTCTTAAACTGCCTATGAACCACTATGTCCCTAAACTGGAACAATAGAGCCCAAACGCTCTTTTGTCGGATCCAAACGATCCCGTTAAGTTGATCTTAGTCTCAAATCAGACTAACGTATCCTTAATGAACATTTAAGTTGATCTTAGCCTAAATATGGTTACCGTATCCTTAACCTAAAACACCAAACCCAAATCTAAGTAAATACGGATTTGGAATAATCCACGTCCTACGGGCGACGGCATCACTTAGTCTCCGTATACAATCCACGGGCATCCACAAACAAAATAAACACACACGACACGAAGTGAAATTCTGGAGAAGGAGAAAGTGGCTACCGCGATGCGGTAGCGTAATTAACTGCAGGGGCTTGCGCCTGCAGGGAAGAGCGTCCCCACAATCAAAAACCCCTCAAACGAGGGGGAATCTGACGAAGTCTGCTACATCGGCCGCATCCGTCTAAACCTCCGATACATGGTGCCATAAATCAACTTGGCATCTTTGGAGAGGTGGACGGGTAAAACCATATAGCATCTGCCCCGAATCTCAGGCAAGACGTCCTAACGTCGTCTTGGCCGCCGCTCGGAGGGGAACAGATTCTGGCATGCCCGGTGGGACCTTTTCCTCTTTCCACTCCACACTTCGTGTGTCGTATTCGCGAACGAATCACGGTTTTTTAATGGTTGCCATTAGGTTTCAAGTTACTAAGATTTGGTCTCTTGCTTGGCGCAGAAAGCAAAACAGCAATGGCATTCACCTGTTCGAAGTGCTCCAACTGCAGCTGCAACTCGCGTCCTGCCTCAACTGGGGGCATAACCTACGGGCCCAAGCAGCCTCTTTGTTCACGATGCCCGTGGAGCAGATTACTCAAGCCACCACAGGGCTGTTTTTCGGAACCATGCTTCCGCCAACAAGCTTCAGCACCCCCCGTGCCCGTACCAGAAGCTCCTAAGAAGTCGGTCTTCGATTGACTTACAGTTACCGCGGCCCCTCTCAACGGGTCGCCCAACACCAGTGCCTCGGTCTTCTCCAGACTGGGTCAAAACTCCTGCGGGCCCACAATGAAACTTGCAGTCCCAGAAAAGGTTATTCCAAAAAGAGTAGCCAAACCTGCTCCTGAAGTCGTCAAGGCGGCTTCTCCTGCTAAGAGATCGGTCTTTACAAGATTAACCGTCCCAACTTCCACTCCTGCTCCTGCTGCTCAAAAGACATCAGTCTTCAATAGGCTGACGCTGGCAACAGCCCCACACCTGAACATGGGGCAAGACAAGGCCATCTCCGTCACTGAACCAATACCTACAGCTCGTCACGTCCGACGACGCCACTGGCGCTGGATAAGAAAGACTGGGGGCAACTCCCCCTCTGGGATAACTCCACCAGCTCCAACGGTGGAGGTTAATGCTGCTGTTCCAACTGGGAACAGCTTTGAGCTGCTGAACAGGGTACGCAGAAACTCGCCAACTGCGGTGCTCAAAAGATCTCCTCCACCGGTAGAGATCGCCGTGGAAGCAGGAAAGCCGGAGCAGTCTCCTCACTCGCTGTCCTCCAGGATCTACAAGACATGGCGACGAGTCCGAGAATCTGTGAGTGATCCTAATTTCTCTCGCCAATACAAGAAGTCGAAAGGTCGACAGGAAGAAAATCCCCCTGTCAAGCAACGAAAGGCAACGGCCACTTGGGTGCTCAAAGCAACGGCCCCCTCAACTTCAACGGCCCATAAGAGAAGAAGGCCGGAGAAAGTCCTCACGCCGACGGCGAATATCAAAGGTGGTGAACCCAAACACCCTAAGTCCGGGGGCATCGTAGTTCATACCGTCTACATGGCGTCCGGCAAAGAGGACATCCGCATATCCACAGGTCATAGACCGCTTACGCGATCGGTGACCAAAGCGCAGGAGCAGCAGCAGAAGCTCCAAGAGATGATGAACACGATGGCCGCACTTACTGGGCCAAAAGAAAGCCCTGAAACGTCCTCGGATGAATGCCAGGAGCAAGAAACTGACGCCGAATTCCTTCGTCGGATATTGGAGAAGAAGGATAAAGAGGCTGCTGAACAAGCAGCCAATATAAAGCGTATGGGCCTCCTGTTCCAAGACATGGTGGGGATGATGATCCAACAAGATCCTCCGGCCGAAGATCCCCCGATCGTCCTTAAAGACGATAGGGGAGAAACGTCGAATCCTCCGCCAGCTCTATCAACAGCCAAGGAGGAGACAATCTCCAAAGCTGACTTGGACGAGTACATATCCCAACAAATACGGGTTCATCATGCAACTGAAGCAGCCGGCCAGGTCGTAAAAACAGGACGACCATATCCGAGCTGGTACGACCAGATCAAGTACCCGCCGGGCTACACAATTCCCAAGTTCCATGTCTATAAGGGGACGGGCAATCCCCACCAGCATGTTTCCCAGTTCAGGGCACTCTGCGGCAACACCGGCGGTGATGACAAACTATTGCTTCGTCAGTTCGTTGGCAGCTTTTCAGATACAGCGTTTGAGTGGTACTCTGAGCTCTCGAACGACTCTATCAAGACCTTCGCGGAGATGGAGCTGTTGTTTACCCAGCGTTTTGCAAGCGCCGGTGAACGCACCCCGATGACGGCACTGATTAACGCCAGGGTGAAGCCAGGCGAGACATAGGTTCAATATGCTATACGGTGGCGGAACTTATGGTCAAAGTGCGAGCAGTGCATTGAAGAAGCTCCTGCAGTGGGTATGTTTGTGGGAACCCTTGATCCACAAGCAACCATCACGCAATTTATGATGTTCTTCAAGCCGACTACCTTCCAGGCCTTGATTGACAAGCTAGCGCAAATGGATCAGATAGGCCATAGACCCCCTCTTCCAAAGCCGGACTCCCGAAATGAAAAGGGGAAGGGAAAAGCGATCGTTGTCGCTAATGCTCAACAATAGCCGAGTAACTCGAAGTCGGTTGTTCGTCAAAATAATATGCGTCCGCAGGTACCCCTTGAAGAGAGACTAGGATGTCCTTACTCGTTTCCCCGAGATAAAACAAGAAGATTATTCGAGCTGGCGTTGCGCAACCGACTCATAAATCTGCCGGAGCCAAAATGTCCGTCGCAACCAAATGATGTCAATGAGCCCAACTACTGTCCCTATCACCGAGTACTGGGTCATCCGATCGAAGACTGCTATGTCTTCAAAAATTGGCTTGAAGACCAGTACCAACAGGGCAAGTTCGCGTTATCCGACAGATGGAAGGTGAATCCTCCACAACCTCACGCCTCTAAAAGGATGAATATGCTGGGGGCAACGTGCTCTCTCGTCGAAGAAGCCCCATGGGAGGTTGTGCTGTCAGCTAAGACAAAGAGGATGCTGAATGATCTTCAGGCATGCCCAGCGATCAAGTGGAAGAACCCGTTGGAACCGCAGGTCATTGAGGGGATGTTGAAGCCGCGTCCAACTCCAAAGACCGATGGTGGTGGCCCAAGTACTCACAACCAGCCGTCAAAATCTTTGAAGAAGAAGAAGAAGAAATCCAAGAAGCCTGTGAAGCCTGGCGACAAGCGCACAGACTTGCAAAAACAAATTGACGCGCTGGGGGAATACAACCAGAAAGTACGGACTCCCATTACACTCCAAGAGTTTTTCAACCACGTCTTTCAAGAGGAAGATGAGGAAAATTCGTCGGATGAATCTGAGGAATACGTGGCGAGCTGTCATGTGATTTCCCATTCGTTCACGGACGATGGGGAGACTCCTTGCACTGAAAAGCTGGGGGCAGATCCTGAACCAAAAATTCTGGGGCCATCGGATGAAGTAATTGACGCATTCCTCAATGAAGCTCTGTTGAAAAGTAAAGCTGATCGGGAACGCGAGACGACTATATTTGAAAGGGCCAAGCACCAGCGACTTGACGAAAGAGCTGAGATACTTCCGCTAGAGCAAAATACATCCACTACGAACAAAAGCAAATTCAAGACGAGGAAAAGGTTTGCTAAGGCCATATCAATGGGCATGAAGCTACCATCCTCCGAAGGAAACATTCCTGGTGAAGTGGAAATGCACCCCTCCTACTGCTTGTATCATCGGAAGATTTCACACCCCACTGAAGAGTGCAAAGCTTTCAATAGATGGTGGCAAGGATATGTTGCTCATCAACAGCATTTTAAGCGGGAGAAGCGCAAAACTCGTCGGAAGCGGAAAAATACGACCGAAGAGCTTAACAGAACTACCGGCAATTGTCGCATGGTTAACGCCGGGGGATCGCAAGTGCTCACATTCGGGAGCGATTCTGACGAGGAGATGGCTCTTAGCCCCCTCTTTAAAGAGTTCACCTCGGGGAAAGAAGAAGAGCAGAAGGTCTGCGAAAATATCCGGCTGCGTAATCGGACGCTGCCCGAAAAGAATCTCGGACCCTCAAATAAAAAAGATAATGGGAAAGAGAAGGTCCCTGAGGAGATCGCCCTGGATGACCAAGTTGTGGAGGAGCTAAGTGCCAAGGACCCGCCGAAGAGACATAAGGTGGATTACAACGTCTTAACGCATATGAGGAAACTACCCTCGCAGCTCAGCATTCTTGACACCCTTTTGCTATCAAAAGAGGCGAGAGATTCATTAATCAAAGCATTACAGGAGCCGGAACAGTTCCAAACTTTCCTGGCTGAAGAAAAGATGAAGGATGAATTGGAGGAAGTGCACACGGCCGATGTCACTTTTGGTGGTGAGGACCTCCTCCTTGGGACGTGCGAACACAATCTCCCCCTCTATGTCTCGGGATACTGCAACGATATAAAGATAGGCAAAATCCTGATCGACAATGGATCCTCCGTTAATCTCCTCAATGTGCGGGTGTTATAAGAAATCTGCATGAGCGTCCAGCACCTTGCTCGGGACAAAATCACCATCTCCGGGTTCGACTCCCAGTCATCAAGAACTCTCGGGTCTGTGATACTGACGCTACGCTTTGGGCTACTTATCACAGACATAAAGTTCCACGTCATAGATGCCAAGACTTGCTACAATGCTCTGCTCGGCCGACCATGGTTACACGAATACAACATCATCCCTTCTACAGAACATCAGTGTATGAAGTATTTTAAGGATGGTTTTGAGTATACCGTGACGGGAGAACTGAACCCGTTTTCTGTGAACGAGGTCCGCAAATATGAAGAGCCAAATACTTCTTACCGGATTTCAAAGACATGGAGAGGTGTCACAAGCCGGAGAATAAAGCTAATGCCACCATTCCTGTCTTCGGGAGTGATACTGAGGAGGAAGAGGAGATAGTTTATTCGGGTCTACCCCAATACAACAATCCGGGACCATCTGCTCCTACGTTGATCTTTGGTAGCGACTCGGAAGATGAGGTCCATGCTGTATTCTCTGCTCGACCTTCAATACAAATGTTCGCTGACGAAGAGCAAAGTCTGCAAATCGCTATGGTTCCACCTAGACACCATAAAGAACTGGATGCACTTGATACCTACAGTGTAGAGGAGTTGCGGACGTTCTATATCACTCCTAGGCGAGAAGGCGAAAAGGCAATCCTGTTCTACCGCTCTGAAGAAAGCAAAGTGGAGAAAGAAATCTGGCACGGTACGGATCCTACGCTTGACAGGCTTCAGCCCATCCGTCTTCCCAGATATTATACAGAAGGCTTGAAAAGGCTGTTGAAGTGCCAGGGGATATCCTTCAAACAGACCGCTCGGAAAGCCAAATTCTATGACAGGGTCTGGAATGTTCCCGGGACTCAGCACAAGTTACCTAATGGGAGAATGGAAACAATCGGGCTTGGATACATCCGGTCAAAGAAACGAGGGCTACTCCATGGTTGCTACGTCGTGCATGACTTCGATGAAGAAGCGGATGCTCAATGGGAAGATGCTAGTCATGAACCAGTAAAAGTTCCAGATGCAAAAGTGCCCAGTCCTTCGTTCGAAGAACAAATGGACAAGTTTATAAGGGAAGCTGGTCAAAAAGTCTGAGACGACCATAACCGCGAAATGGCCATCTACGAGAAATCCAAAACGCAACGCCTCCTCCAACAGGCTGTGAAAGATGAAGATGCCGCTCCTTGTCAACCTGTTACAAAGAAGGCTCGACGTAGAGGCAGAAACAAGTCGAAGGGTGAAAAAGGCGCTCAACAGCAACAAAGCGGGACTAAGAAGCCACGCAAGCGGGAATCGAGCGGTTCTGATTTATCCCTCATAAGGAAAATAGGACGAGCGTACTCTTTTCCTCGGGACAAGACGAAGAAAATACTTGACCTCGCTCTAAAACATCAGATGCTTACACTGCCGGAGTCTAAACACCCCGAACAAGCAGGCGAAGTCTCACACCCAGACTATTGCTTTTATCACCGAGTGATAGGGCACCCTCTCGAGGACTGCTTCACCTTCAAGAATTGGGTTGAAGATCAGTATCAGCTTGGCAAGTTCGCTCTATCTGACAAGTGGAGGGTAACGCCGCCATAGAAGCACGAAAGAGGAACCGGTTCCATATTGGGATTGGAAGCGAATTCGTACTTATCACATGATAACAATATCAAAAGAAGAGCCCGAGGACATGGATGACCTTCCCTGGAGCTTTGAAAACAGCAACGATGAGGTGATTTCAGAATTCCCACCAGCGCCAAAAGAGCTGGAAGATGGAATCCATACCACTGCAGATAACCTCAAGAAAATTGAGTTGGGGACGGCGAATGACCCGCGACCGACATTCGTCAGCGAGCTGCTGTCTGAAGAGAGGGTGGCTTCATTAAAAGACCTGCTGGTACAGCATAGAGATTGCTTCGCATGGAACTATTCCGAAATGCCGGGACTAGATCCAGAAATTGCTGTGCACAAATTGGTAATATCTCCGGACATCAAGCCAGTCAAGCAGGCACCAAGAAGAATGCGGCTCGAGCTTGAGATGGGCATCAATGCTGAGGTCAAGAAGCTGATCGACTCTGGCTTCATCCAGAAAGTTCAATACCCTGAATGGATCGCCAACATCATCCCGGTGATGAAGAAAAATGGGACAGTGCGCATATGCGTGGACTTCCGAGATCTTAATAAAGCCTGCCCGAAGGACGATTTCCCAGTGCCGGTCACCGAGTTGATGATAGACAATACGTCCACTCATGAGGTTTTCTCCTTCATGGACGGCTCATCAGGGTATAATCAGATAAAGATGCATCCCGAAGATCAGAAGCACACCGCTTTCAGGACCCATTTGGGTATATTCTGCTACAAGGTGATGCCCTTCGGTCTAAAGAACGCCGGTGCTACTTATCAGAGAGCCATGACGCAGATCTTTGATGACCTTATACACGAAATCATCGAATGCTATATCGACGATCTCGTGGTTAAAAGCAAATCATACGAGGAACATATCGAGCATCTGAAGACCGTATTTCAACGCCTTCGACAATACAACTTGAAGATGAACCCGCTTAAGTGTGCATTCGGAGTTTCCTCGGGAAAATTCTTGGGATTCATCGTCCGACACCGAGGTATTGAGATAGATCCGTCGAAGATCAAGGCGATCATGGAAATGCCTCCGCCAAGAACTCTCAAACAGTTGCGGTCTCTCCAAGGGAAGCTCGCGTATATACGGCGATTTATAGCCAACCTTTCAGGCAAATGCCGTCCTTACAGCCACCTGATAAAGAAGGGAACCCCGTTCATCTGGGACCAAAAATGCCAAAGCGTGCTAGACGAGATCAAGCAATATCTGCAGAACCCACCAGTGTTGGCTGCTGCGGTCAAGGAAAAGCCCCTCATTCTTTATACAACCGCCCTCGAAGGTTCCTTAGACGCATTATGGGCGCAAGAGAACGACCAAGGAAAGGAAAGAGCACTCTACTAGTTAAGTCGAGTTCTACTGGGGGAAGAAATCAACTACTCCCCCATTGAAAAACATTGCCTGGCATTGATCTTTGCGATAACAAAGCTCAGACACTATGCGTTGGCGCATGAGGTCCGTCTCATTTCGAAGGTGGACCCTCTTAAATATTTAATGTCAAAGGCCATATTGACGGGACGACTCGCTAAATGGGCCCTGCTCTTGATGGAGTTCTCGATAACGTATCAACTTCTCAAGGCAGTGAAAGGCCAGGCCATCTCCGATTTCCTCGCTGAGTATCCGATACCCGCCGATTCTCCTCTGAATTGCGATCTTTCAGACGAACATGCGTTTGATGCGATCGACGGTGGTGATACCCGATGGGAGCTTTATTTCGATGGAGCATCTTCCATGAAGAAGCGCAAACAAAATACCCCTATAATCAAATCGGGGGTAGGACTCATCTTTGCAACTCCACAAGGAGGGATAATGCGCTTTGCTTTCTCCCTAACAGAGCCGAGGACAAACAATGAAGCCGAATACGAAGCTTTGATAGCAGGCTTCGAGATCGCCATCGACATGGGAATTGAAAACCTCCTTATATACGGAGATTCCCAACTGGTCGTTAGTCAAGTAAACGGCGACTACCAAACGTGCAAACCAGAATTGGTGAAGTACGGCGAAAAGGTGCAACAACTGTTGACCCAAATCTCTTCCTATACTTTGGAAAACATACCCCGCGCGGAAAACAGCAAAGCGGACGCGTTGGCCAAGCTCACTAAAGAATTGGCTGACGAGAAACTCGATGACGTCAGAATCGTGGTACAAAACCGTCGGGTACTTGCCCCAGCGGAAATATCTCCGGAATCACCCGAAGAAAAGGAAGCGACTGAACAAATGTCTATGCAAATAAAAGATCGGGAAAATACCGAGGATTGGAGGGAAGTCTTTATATACTACTTCAAATACCGTCGAACGCCCGAAGATGCGTCCTCAAGACATCAGCTCACGAAGCGAGTCCTATCTTTCGCTTTCGTCAATGATACTCTGTACAAGAGGTCATTTGATTCTTTATGGTTAAGATGCCTGGGACCTGAAGAAGCAAAAAGAGTCATCCAAGAAACTCACGACGGACTTTGCGGTTCACACCAAGCCGGGCCGAAGATGAAGCTGAAGATCAAACGGATGGGCTATTACTGGCCCACGATGATCCAGGACTGCCTCGAATATGCGAAGCAATGCCACTCATACCAAATTCATGGGGACTTCATCCACCAGCATCCAAATCCGCTACACCCGACAGTGGCTAGCTGGCCATTCGAAATGTGGGGAACTGACATAGTCGGCCCCATCGAACCAGCATCGTCCAGGGGACATCGATTCATCTTAGCGACGACTGATTATTTCTCCAAATGGGCAGAAGCAGTACCGCTGAGGGAAGTAAAGACAGAGAATATCCTCCATTTCTTCAAGACGCACGTCATCTATCGGTTTGGAACTCCGAGACGGATTATCTCCGATAACGGGCCAGCCTACAGAAGCCACAAAATCAGTCGCTTCGCGCAACAATATAATATAGACTGGAGATATTTCTCAGTTTATAATCCGCGAGCTAACGATCTAACTGAAGCCTTCAACAGGACCTTGACAAAGATCATGAAGAAAATAGTATCCCGAAATAAAAAGGATTGGCATGAGAGGCTGCAAGAGGCTTTTTGGGCGTATCGAACTATGTTCAAGACGACGACGAACACAACGCCATATGCGTTGGTATTCGGTACGGAAGCAGTACTCCCTCTCGAGATAGAGTTACCCTCCCTACGAGTGGCAGTCCACTACGAGCTAACGGACGAAGAAAATGCTCATCTTCGGCTTGAGGAACTTGATACCCTTGATGAAACCCGGCTCATAGCACAACAAAATCTGGAGGCTTACAAAGCAAAGATGACGCGCTCATATGAAAGATTGACCCGGCCGAGGACATTCCGCCAAGGCGAACTCGTGCTAGTGGTCAAAAGGCCTATGATCCCCAATCGCGCCAAGCAGGGAAAATTCGAGCCAAACTATGAAGGCCCGTACATCATATATAAGGTCTACCAGGGTGGAGCCTATCTACTCATGGATATGCACGGTGAAAGGCCTTACAGGCCAATAAACGGTCGATTCCTAAAGAAATACTACGCTTAGTGAGTTACTGCCTAGGTTAATGATAGATGATGACGACTATGTCCGCTCGCTATCTTCCTAAGCTCAAACTTTATAAGCAGTAGCCAGCCTTCTCCTGGGCGGACCGAAATGTCCCTAAACTAATGGCGGACCGAAACGTCCTTAAACTAATGGCGGACCGAAACGTCCTTAAACTAATGACGAACCGAAACGTCCTTAAACTACTAACGCAGCATCCTTAGGCTGACGAGATAAAAAAATATATCAATATAAAAAAACGGTATGTCCATAAGCAAAAGGGGCACGGATGAAAAC
This sequence comes from Agapanthus africanus, assembly GCA_030015575.1. Lineage (NCBI taxonomy): Eukaryota > Viridiplantae > Streptophyta > Magnoliopsida > Asparagales > Amaryllidaceae > Agapanthus > Agapanthus africanus. Next base: position 520,637,933 of record JASDDO010000012.1, on the reverse strand, counting down.
CTGAAAGGGCTCCGTGAGAAAAAACAGCAGGGCTACCGGCGAGTGTTCGTGAAAACCCGAAAGGGCGTGACCTCGTAAAAAAAAGAAGAGAAAATAAAAAGAATAAAAAAACGGTATGTCCATAAGCAAAATGGGCATGGATGAAAACCCGAAAGGGCTCCGTGAGTAAAAACAGCAGGACTACCAGCGAGTGTTTGTGAAAACCCGAAAGGGCGCAACCTCGTTAAAGGATACTTACAGGGTCCTCTCGACCTTGTGAGTAGAAACCACCCGCGTGAGATCCTTACGACTCACAAGGGAGCAACACACTTAGGGATCCCCACGATTCCTAAGGAGAAAATACACTTACGAGATCCTCACGACTCGTAAGGAGAACTCTCTTATGGGACCCTCACGGCTCATAAGATTTGAAAGTCTTAAGTTACAGAGACCTAAACCTGTGCTTAAGCAACCCCCACAACCTTCGATATTGCCCTACAAGTAGTTCAATTCTGACCCTTGTATACAATCCACGGGCGCAAATAAACATTTCCCTAACCAAGTCCCATCCGTGACTGGGGATATGTACGTATGATGAACAACCCTTGTAGGTCCTCTCGATTTACAAGGAGAAAACCCTCTTGTAGGATCCTTACGACTTACAGAGGAATATACACTTAGGAATCCTCACGATTCCTAAGGAGAAAATACACCTACGAGATCCCCACGACTCGTAGGGAGAAATACCTTTGTGAGACCCTTACGGCTCATGAAGTCAAAAGCCTTAGCCGACATGACCTTAACCCTGTTCGCTAAACCACCTTTGTTCGACATCGACAGAGGCAAATGATGATTCGCTCCTGGCAATATCCCAGTTGTAGCTGTGCTAATGCCGAAATCGGTGTCTAATTTCAGGTTTACGGTGAAAAGCCGGTAGGCCGCACATGCATACGAAATAGCCGAAATGATGGGGCAACTTGCAATAAAAAGCAGCAAGCAAAAACGTATGCATACAAAACAGCCGAAATGATTGGGCAACTCGCAATAAAAAGCAGCGAGTAAAAATAAAATAAATAGCCGAAATGATTGGACACCGCGAAAAAAAGCCGAAATGATTGGGCAGTCGCGACTTTCGCGATCAAAAGCTGAAATGATAGAGCATCGCGGAAATAAAACAATAAAAATGAATGAAACTTTTGCCCTGCAGGTAAGTCCATAGTGACCCCTGTATACAATCCATGGGCATAAACAAAAAAAAGGGAAAGGGGACTACATTTCCCCACCAGGCTGCGTCAAAGGGAAGTCAGATCTCGACGACCACATCTACAGCCTGGAGACCAACAGCGGCGTTCCTCCTCATTCCAGCAGGACATGGACGTGACATCACCAATCGGAGCTACGGCAAAGTCCCCAGTTCCAAGACTCTACGGTTCACAGACAACCTAGAGTCAACCAATGACCTCCGTCGCGGAAACAAGTCAGCCAACGAACTCCGTCTCGGAAACAAGTCAGCAAATGACCTCCGCCGCGGAAACAAGTCGACCAACTACCTCCGTCTCGGAAACAAGTCAGCAAATGACCTCCGTCGTGGAAACAAGTCGACCAACGACCTCCGTCTCGGAAACAAGTCAGCAAATGACCTCCGTCGTGGAAACAAGTCGACCAACGACCTCCGTCTCGGAAACAAGTCAGCAAATGACCTCCGTCGCGGAAACAAGTCAGCCAACGACCTCCGTCTCGGAAACAAGTCAGCCAACGACCTCCGTCTCGGAAACAAGTCAACCAATAACCTCCGTCTTGGAAACAAGTCAGCAAATGACCTCCGTCGCGAAAACAAGTCGACCAACGACCTCCGTCTCGGAAACAAGTCAGCAAATGACCTCCGTCGCGAAAACAAGTTGACCAACGACCTCCGTCTCGGAAACAAGTCAGCAAATGTCCTCCGTCGCGGAAACAAGTCAGCCAACGACTTCCGTCTCGGAAACAAGTCAGCAAATGACCTCCGTCGCGGAAACAAGTCAACCAACGACCTCCGTTTCGGAAACAAGTCAGCCAATGACCTCCGTTGCGGAAACAAATCAGAAAATGACCTCCTCGTCGGAACAACGCTCCGACCTAGAAACAAATCAGCCAACGACCTCCCCGTCAGAGCAATACTTCGACTCGGAAACGAGTTAACTCACCAACCACTTGCGAGTTCTCTCGACTTGTAAGGGAGAAAATTCTCTTATAAAATCCTTACGACTTATAAGAGAAAACACACTTAGGAATCCTCACGATTCCTAAGGAGAAAATCCACCTACGAGATCCTCTCGATCCGTAGGGAGAAAAGTCTCTATGAGACCCTCACGGCTCATAGAGTTGAAAAGTCTTAGGCAACAGATCTGAACCTGCGGCCTAAGCCATCGCTATCTCTTGGAGAAATCTAGATGCTTACTCTATTATCTGTCAATTGTGTTTATCAAGACAGCATGCTGATAATAAGAGAAGGGAGAAAGCAAAGAAATAGTACAAAACATTGCAAAGAAAAATGTGTATCTTTATTTATTAATTTAACCAAGTACAAGGTGAAGCGTACAAAAGAATAAAGAATGGATACATCTTATTCGAAAAAAGAATTTTTTTTACAAGTATATGGATACAAGGGGAACTACTGGGAAGGAAGCGTCTTGCATAGCTCTAGCAATTGTTCGCGCACCTCCTTCCACGCTTTCTCCTGATCGGCCACCACCGCCAGTTCTGCCTCCACTTGAGCCCGTTGCTGCAAGAAAGATGCAAGCTGCTCCCCAACGACCTGATGAGCGGCTTCGCGGCCTGGGGTGTCACGCTCGGCGACATCAAGCTTTCGCTTCAAGTTTATCCCATGAGAGATGCGTTCCAGGAGGCCCTCAAAGATAGCCTTCACTTAGGCAGCATTCGCCTCAACCTCAGCACGCAAACGAGCCGTCTCGCTCGAGGTCTCTTGGTATTCCCTCAGCCTTAAAGCCGCTTCTTATTCCAAGTGGTGGACGTAATAAGCGCTTTGCTCGATCCACGCTGCTCTTTGATTGCTTGCGGCTAAGGTCTCGGGAGCAGGGCGCATAAACTCCAGTTGATGCAGGCGAGCCTCGATCTCCCTGCAGTGGTTAACCCAAGACGCGATGATGCCCTCGTCATGGAAATTTACGAGAATCACCAGCATCGGGTTAACCGCCGTAGCGAAATCCGCAGCAGACGTAGGAGTCTCGACGTCGAGTTCCTCGATGTAGTCGCTCAACATGCGCAGGCTATTCACGGCGCCTTTCGAGGACGGACGTCTCAGGAAAGGGCCCGCCGGCATTGTAACACGAGGCTCGAAGGGCGCCGAGACCGGAACGACAGCTGGAAAAACAAGATACGATCAGATAACAGTTTAAGAAATATGAAAAAGTCATTGATGAGATAGTCTACTATACCAGCTGCAGCAGGCGACAAGGCCGGAAGGGCCAGTGGCGCGACCGATCTTTCGTCTCCTCTTTCGATTTGAAGCACTGCAATCAAGGTAAGGCAAAATTAGAAATAATTCCATTACTAAAAAAAAGAAAGACATCAGTTAGAAACTATACTCACCAGCGCCACCAGAGGAAGAAGCGAGTTCAGATGGAAAGGAGAAGTGTGGGAGCAGCACTTGATAAAGATGATCAAAAAGCACTCCTGAAAAAGACACAACAGTACGACTTTAGCACATAAGTTATGCGTCTAAAAAATAAGATTAATAAGTTGCAAACCCATACCTTCCAACATCTTCGATGGTACGAGAGAGGGCTGAGAGGTGACCACCGTCAAGGCAGTAGTTGACGGCGCTCCCTCAAGCAATGGAGCATCAGCACTGGCCGCACCTGCGTAAAAAAAAACAAGGGTAAACCTGTCAAGAAAGATTGCAAGTTAAAAAAGGGGGGGGGACGGTAATCCGAAATTTACCTGATGAGCCTCCAGCCAAGACGGAGCCGTCTCCCTCCTCCATCGACATAAGTTCACCACCCGTGGCCTCATCCCCAGACTCCACGGGGGCCGTCGTCGTGCTCGCGAGCCAGGAGACGGCGGAGGGCCGTAGGCGGGGAGAGATATGACTGGAGCATTGCCAGACTCCTGAGAAAGAGCGATCGGCTCATCCTCAGGAATCATGTCCACCTCACCCGCGACTCCTTCGGGCTCAGCAGTCGCGGTTGTCTCGTCCGCCGTCGCCACGAGGTCATCGGTCTCAGGCGCTCTGTCCGCTGCTACCTTGGGCTCGGCATCAACCACTTGCTCAGGCATAGTGGACGTGACCATTTCGTCAGCCACTAGCTCGGGCCAGGCAATCCCGGTTGTGTCGTCCCCCATCGGCTCGGGCTCGACCAATGCCTCTTCCTCTGGCCCCTCAGGTTCGACAGTCTCCGCCTCCCCCTCGGTTGGACTTGGCCCTGCAGGACAGAATATATAAGAATCGACAGCTTTATAGTTCTTACAACAAAATTCTGAAAGAAATATTACCTGAGGTGGACTTATCGGTAGCCTCCCTATTGGCGCGCACCGCCTGTCTGTGAGCTGTAGACAATGCGACCGGGAGCTCTTCTGAGGGAGTATCGGCACTAAGGACGGTGCTTGGGCCCGCTCCAATGGCCAAAGCAGCCCTACGTGCCTTCGCTTCACGCCTCAACCGCTTCCTCTCCTCTCGGGCTGTCGCGATAGACCTCTTCGACGCTTCCTTCATCAAGGTGTCGTCGTCCTCGTTCAGAGTCGCCTCCAGAGCCTTTAAGGCATCTCTCATCGGCTCTTCAAGATGGGCCTCTCGTGGTAGCCCCGAGGAGGTAGAAACATCGGCGGCTGGCCCGGGAAGAGTCTCCGTGTCACCTGGCGGGATCGGCATTGTGGTTCCTGCGATAAAAAAAAGGGGAGATTAGATCGACCATAACACAAGGAAAATGAAGACTTGATGAATCGAAATTTACCAAGGCCTAAGGACGCTCTAAGGCGTTCCTCCTCTTGGAAAGTCTTGAGGGAAGCAGCAATGGCTTCTTCAGTGGTGATGCCTGTTTGAAGAAAAGAAGGGAAAAACGTTAGTCAAGGGAAATAATAAAGATATGATACAATAAAAAATACGACTAGTGATTACCTGATTGCGCAAGCTTAGCTAGCCACGCGTCGCGCCTCGCCAACCGCTCTGAAGCTACAATGGCGGCCTCCAAGTCCGTGTCATCCGGCGGCATGACTAATCCCCTGTTGGTCCCGTATTCACTCAGGCCCTCACCATAGGGAGCGTGGGGTTCCTGACCGAACGCGCCGTCAGCGGCGAAGAGCGACTTCTTTTTCTTCTTCTGCCCACAAACCCTAGGTGCACCCGGGATCGACTTGCGCTTTGCAGGCACCTTGGGGCGGCGGGTCCCGATGTACGCACCCACACCAGATTCCGGCGAGGCTACAACCACTGTCTCCACTGGAGCACAGGGCGCTGGTGGTGCATCCGCAATATCGGGAAGCGGCAATCCGCGTGGAGGACTTTGCGCACGCGGTGGTCCGGCTCTAGCATCTTTTAGAGGGGGAACTACCGGGGTCCTTCGCACTAAAGGGGCGTTGCGGTCGCTACCTGGAGGCACACCCTTACGGTCGACCAGCAATCGCTTTTCCTCCTTTACGACGGCTCCCGTCGAATGACTGTACCATTCTGTATATACCTTGAGGAGTCGTGGGGCGCAAGCCGGCTCACTGATAAAAAAGTGGGAACCCGTATTCAGACGCATGAAGTGATGCAGCGCGCTCTCCATCCCTTCTTCGGTAGCAGCAGGTTCCGATAGGAAAGCCTCCAGTGGTACCCCTTGATTGTAGCTCAGTTGTTGGGCGAAACGATGCGGGTTGTATCTCATGAAAATCGCCGCACCGTTCTGCCTGAACACCAGGAAGCCTGGTCTGATAGAATATAAGTGGAGGGTCTCCCGGGCCGTCAAAACTGAGGCTCCATCTTTGAAAGTGTCTTGCAATGGCCGCACTGCAGTGGTAGATGCCTTTCCAATAGTCAACACTTTGTCAATGAAAGACACCCCGTCTCCAATGGTGTGGGGGCGAAGGAGCAAACCCCTGGCATTCCGTGGCGATGGAGTCACGATTGAGGCGCCAATCAGTTGTATGATGCGAGGGAAGCTGCACCTGTCATAGAACGAGGGCCTTTTGTGCATGCCGAAGACGCCCGATGTGTGTAGCTCGAGCCACGATACGAAGTAGTGCATCGGGAAGATCACGTGCAGTACCCCGGCTCATTAGCATCCGCCGCTTGACTGAGGCCGTGATACAGGTGTGCCAAGCCGGCGATCCCAACAGCCACTTTTACCCCAATGGTCATCCAGTGAGCTGGGTAAAAGACAGAGGGCCGCATATGGCGAGAATGCATCGGGAGCGCAAACCAACTCAGCCATAGCCCAAGAAATCCTAAGAAGAAGGCCTCCTCGTCCATCCCGGGGGCTGCAACTTCCGCAAAAGACACAGTCGGGGAGTTAGGAAGGAAAAAACCCTTTTGGTCTATTTCCTTCGCCGGCAGGTTATCCAAACCTAGACCGAAAGGGTCATCAAGTGTGGCAAACTTGGCAGCTTCTGCCGAGAGGACGTTTGGGTGAAGGAACCGAGCGATGAAATCCTCGAAACTAACTCCGTGACTCCCACGTTCGATGAAAAGGGCCTCATAGATGTTCAACACCTTGATCAGACTTGGGAATTGATGTTGAACAACATTCTCTGGGGTGAGGCCCCTTACTGCCGGCTTAGCACCGAAGACATACTCGTCTGTAGGAAGCAACTCCTCATAGTGCTCCCCTATAACCGGTAAACCGGAGACCTCTGTGAATTCCTCCAGAGAAATTGACACTTCCCGATCCACTGCGAGGAAAGTGTGAGTAGGAATGTTCCACTGCTCCAAGAAGGCCTTGAACCACCAGGTGGGAAGCGTGGGATACTGAAAGAGGGAGACGTAAACCGCAGTGTACAACCCTAACCTTATCAACTGCGACTTCTTCGCTGACAGGATATAGCGAGCCCACGGCAGATAGCCGATCGGGTGGCGGGGGATCAGACCTATGTTATATGATTGCTCCCAAGGTCGCGCCTCGCCTTGACAGATACGGCGTCCTAGGATATCCAAAACCATAGGACGCTGAACCGGAATTGCATCTATGGCAGGATGAAGAAAGCCCTTCGAGGTCCAATCAACCATCTCCACGGCATACTGCACCGGGGGTGGGCTGGCATAATGGATCGCCGTAATGGGCTCTTACGGTACTGCGCACGTGAAGCTCCGTCGACCCATGATAATCTGGTTGTACCACGACCCCCAAAGGTGGAGACTCTTATATTTCGGGTCGTGGTCCCTGATCATAGCTAGGACTTTGCGGTCCACGGGTGCTTCGGGAAACCCTTCCTCCGAACGAGCGAATGGGAATGAAGTATCGAAAGACATGGTCACTGCAAGGGAACAAAATTAGCTGTTAGTGTTGCAATTCCAACGCTTGGCGTTTAAAATTTTTAATTAATTAATTAACTAAATTTAAAAATTAATTAAAATTAAATTAAAATTAATTATACCACACTGCAGTGCAGTAGGAAGGAGACCAAAGGGGGACCCACAAAATCTGGATGACAATTCATCAGTTAATAAGACAACCCCATTATTGGATGAGATTGTCAGTTAAACCCCAAGAGAACATTCTCATTAATAATAAAAAATCCCTAGAGACAAGGAGAAAATCTCCTCTTTCAGAGTAAAACTCTGTCACAGAGTAACACTTGTCAAACTCTGGTCTCAGGGAAATAAAATTTCCTAAAAGAGCCTAGCTTTGTAATAATGATGAAAAAATCTATCAAAGAAAAAATTAATTAATTCCTAAAAAATTAAAGTTTTGGGATCTTAAAGATCCACATATAAAAAAAAACTCTTAAGAGTTCATCATCAGAAGATCAAAAGATCTATATTCTGTCAATGAGCAAAGCTCTGTTCATGGGTCAAGAAACCCTGAAACAAATTCTTGAGAGCAAACCTCTGTTTATGAAACCCCAAGGGGGATTTCTTTAGATCAAAAGATCTATGAGAGCAAGGCTCTGTTGGTTAAGATTGATTTAAATTAATTTAAATTAATTTTACCTAAAGTTTTTCTAACTTTGGAAATGAGAGTAAAACTCTAGAGTCTGGAAACAAGAGCAAAGCTCTGAAGTTCTTAAGCAAGAGCAAAGCTCTGAAAATCAAAATCTTGGAAATAGTAAAGATTTTCTAAGGGCCAGGGGTCTTATATATAGGCGCTTGCGCCCTTTCAGCTCCTGAGTTAATCCAACGGTCAGGATCTTGCCACCACTGCACTCACGTGCGCGCCATGTGAGCGCAACGGTGGGGGGCATTTGTTTCCCCCAATCAGAGCAAAGTTCTGTTTGAATTTCAAAAAATTCAAAATTCGAAGCAACGCTTCAAATTCCTTGCGCTGCGCGCAACGTGCCACGTGTCAAAAGCTGATACGTCAGCGCAGCGCCCAAGGCAGCGCGCCCAATCAGAGCAAGGCTCTATTTAAAACAAAAATTAAAGGAAGCAACGCTTCAGTTGTGCAAGCGCTGCGCTGCGCGACACGTGTCAGCGCAGTGGCGCAAGCGCTGCGCGACACGTGTCAGCGCAAGCGCAGTTGCGCTGCGCTGTGCGTTGCGCGACACGTGTTAGCGCAGTTGCGCAAGCGCAGTTGCGCTGCGCTCTGCGCTGCTTGACACGTGTCACGCGCTGGGGCGTTTGCGCCAAACAGAATTAAATTCTAGTAAGATTCTTCTGTTCTTGTTAAAACAAGAAGATTGTCTTCTGTAAAACAGAAGCCCTTGGATCAAAGATCCAACGGTGGAGAAAATTCCCCAAATCACTCAGAGAAGGATCTCTTTAACAAACTTAACAAATCTATGTGCACTATATAAAGACCCCTAGACCCCAATTCAAAGATCATGAACATTGGGAGAGATTAAGAACCTCAAAACAGAGAGAACTCTGAAGAAAGTTCAAGATAAAGGTAAAAACCTTCACAAAATAGAAGAATTTCTTCTAATAGATCATTGATCTAAGAACAAGATCAATGATCTTCAAATAATAATAAGTGCCTTGCACTTTTTTATGAACCACTGGTTCTCTGAAAACAAGAAAAACTTGTTTTCTTTGATCTAAATTGGATCAAGAAATCAAACAGTGCCTTGCACTTTTTTATGAACTATTGGTTCTGGAATCTTAAAGATTCTCAAGTTATTGAAATAGTGCCTTGCACTTGCAAAATTTGCACTGTTGCGCTCCTGGGTTGGCGCAAGCCACCAGAGAGCGTCATGTGTCAGCACCTGAACCACTTGCGCTATGCGCTTTTGAGATAGAGCCTTGCTCTCTGAAATTGGCGCAACTCACCAGAGCCCGCCGCGTGTCAGCAGTGCAAGCGCAGCGCACTGTGCTTGCGTGACACGTGTCATCACCACAAGCGCTTGCGCTCATTGATTGGCGCAAAGCGCCTGACAAATGCAATGCATTATTTGCTAAAGGGCCAGTCCCAAATCAAAAAGGCCTAGTAGGCCAAAATAAATTGCAATGTAATAAAAATGCAGAGCCCAAACAAAATTGATGCTCTGTATCATTTATAAAAGGGCAGAACCCAAACAAAATAAAATGCAGAGCCCAGACAAAATTGATGTTCTGCCTCATTTATAAACGGGCAGAGCCCAAACAAAATAAAAAAATGCAATGCATTATTTAAAAAGGGGCAAAGCCCTAGCACAGGCCTAATAGGCCAAAAACAAATAAAAGCGTTGAACATTTTTCAACTGGACTTAGCCCAATCATGGCCGTAAGTCCTCAAATTGAATTGACGGAGCACAGCTGCTCTCCTAAATCAATTTACATCCGGTTCGAGGGTACATCTCCTTACTCCTCTGACACCTATCGTTGTAATTCTTCAACGACGTCAGAAAGGCGACGGGTCCCGACAACCACACATTAATTCGGACTGTGGGGTCCTTAAACTCATGGACTTATGCGTCCTTAAACCAAAACACGGACTGTGGGGTCCTTAAACCCGCGGACTTATGCGTCCTTAAACTAAAACACGGACTGTGGGGTCCTTAAACCCACGGACTTAAGCGTCCTTAAACTACCTATGGACCACCACGTCCCTAAACTGGAATATGGACCACCATGTCCCTAAACTGGAATATGGACCGCAATGTCCTTAAACTGCTTATGGACCACTATGTTCCTAAACTGGAACAATAGAGCCCAAACGCTCTTTTGTCGGATCCAAACGATCCCGTTAAGTTGATCTTAGTCTCAAATCAGACTAACATATCCTTAATGAACGTTTAAGTTGATCTTAGCCTAAATATGGTTAACGTATCCTTAAACTAAAACACCAAACCCAAATCTAAGTAAATACGGATTTGGACTAATCCACGTCCTACGGGCGACGACATCACTTAGTCTCTATATACAATCCACGGGCATCCACAAACAAAAAAAACACACACGAAACGAAGTGAAATTCTGGAGAAGGAGAAAGTGGCTACCGCGATGCGGTAGCGTAATTAACTGCAGGGGCTTGCGCCTGCAGGGAAGAGCGTCTCCACAATCAAAAACCCCTCAAACGAGGGGAATCTGACGAAGTCTGCTACATCGGCTGCATCCGTCTAAACCTCCGATACACGGTGCCATAAATCAACCTGGCATCTTCGGAGAGGTGGACGGGTAAAACCATATAGCATCTGCCCCGAATCTCAGGCAAGGCGTCCTAACGTCGTCTTGGCCGCCGTTCGGAGGGGAACAGTGGGGGCTTCGATCCCTGGCGTCATGGGTAGGGAGCTACCAGCCGGAGATGACAGAGCAGGGTAGCTGCTCGGTTGCCTCTTGCGATGGCTTTGATCCTTCAGAATGGGGACCGAGCAGCCCAGTGCCTCTTGGCGGGGATTTTGATCCCTGCCGGTTGTGGTAGGAAGCTACCAGCCGGGGATAGCCGAGCAAGGACTCGACTGCCTCTGGGAGGACTTTGGTCCTTAGCACGGGAGGGGATGTAAGAAGCCTACCAAGGACCCTTGGCCGGGCAGGGTTACTGCCCGGTGCCTCTTGGCGAGGGCTTTTGTCGTGAAGGATAGCTGAGCGAGGGATCCTCGGGCTTGACTGCCTCTGGGAGGGCTTTTGATCCCTGTCGGTCGTGGTAGGAAGCTACCAGCCGGGGATAGCCGAGTAGGATAGCTGCCGAGCTGCCTCTAAGGAGGACTTGGATCCTTAGCGTTGGAGGGGCCGTGGGAGGCCTGCTAAGGATAACTGGGCAGTGAAGTTGCGCGGTTACCTCTTGGCGAGGGCTTTGATCCCTGGCATTGCGAGTAGGGAAGCTACCGGCCAGGGATAGCCGGGCAGGATAGCTGCTGAGCTGCCTCTAAGGAGGACTTGGATCCTTAGCGTTGGAGGAGCCGTAGGAGGCCTGCTAAGGATAACCGGGCAGTGAAGCTGCGCGGCTGACTCTTGGCAAGGGCTTTGATCCCTGGCGTTGCGAGTAGGGAACCTACCGGCCAGGTATGGCCGAGCAGGGTAGATGCTCGGCTAATTCTTCATGAGGTTTAGCCCGACCATCCAATTGTAGGCATGGGGAACAGGAACGGTCGCAGCGACTGTGCGTGTAGCATGTGCATTGAATGTGGGGGGAGGCGAAGTGCCAGGGTCGCGTTGTTTCGATTCTGCCAAAGAAGGCTTGATGATCGCCGCGTGGCAGCGACTTGTTGGGCGAAAGCGGGCGACTGTTGAGCTCCGTTGGGGTGCAGTGGGCTATATAAGGCTGAAGGAGCACCGGTCCTTCCTTCCTTCATAAACAGATCGTCGAGAATGCATGACTTCCCGTTTACCATCCCCAAGATCATCTACTTCGAAGACATATACCTTTATGACCAGAATTGCACCAAGGACACGGTGCAGTTAGTCTATGGGATCATCGAGGACCACTTCGGCCAGATGCTCCCCCGACTCTCCTCCCTGCTGCAGCTGCTGATGTACTCCATCAGGAGGGCGTCACCCGGGCTTTACAACCCCCTATCCGAACAGCTCTATGACGAGGCCGTGGGCAAGCTGCGGTCTCTGAGGCGCTTCGGCCTGATTTCTGCGAACTGGTTGGCTCGTTCAGAGGCGCTCGTCCGTGAGTGCTACGAGCTGAGGCTCGGGGTCAACGCACGCGGGGAGAACCGAGGGCAGAGGTCGGATCTCGCTAGGCCTCGACTGGCGGAGATCTTTACCGAATATCATGAGCAGTGCTCTCTGCACCCCCTTCCCTCGCTGTTGTAATTTTCTTTTTCTTTTTATATGTAAGGCTGAGGAGCCCATAATACCCTTTTATTTTTGAATAAATAAGATCTTTCTTTTTTTACCGCATGTTCCAATGATCTTTATTAAATTAACAACAGACCCTAGGAGAGTTTACATTGCCTTGATAGAAAAGTTCATGCTAATAGATGACCTTATTAGCGCAGCCCAAGCTCCCCGGGGGCCTGTTGGTCTCCGTGCTCGACACCGTGTACGGGGCTTCCTGAGCGCCGGACTGGTCATCTACTGAGATGAGCATGATCTGGCCGATGGTCAGCTCGGCGGGTAGGGGACGCTGCTCCTGCTCGCGGTCGACCTGTCGTTTGTCCCTCAAGTAGGTAGCGAGGTGCCCCGATCGGATGAGCTCCTCGATGTAGTCCCGGAGTTGCTTACAATCCTCCATGGCGTGGCCCAGCATCCGGGGAAGGCGCAGTAAGGGCCCCGGGTTCGCTTCGAAGCCTGACGCGGGATTGGAGGGAACTTGAAGAACTCCTCGCCCTGGGCTTCCTCTAGTAACACTGCGAGGGATACGTTGAGCGGGGTGTACTCCTGGAACTTCGGGTGATAGGGCTGCTGACGCTCCGGCCTCTCTTCCCCAGCCCTCTTCTTCTGTTCGGTCCGTTCTGCTAGGGGGAGGTTTGCGTTCACCTCGGACTCCAGCTGAACCTCATGCTCGGTCCACGCCTTGACCTCGGTCATGGTCTTAGGCTGTGCCAACGCAAAGGAGCGTAACCAATCCTTGTGCCTAAGACCAGATCTGAGCGCCGTGATGACGGTCTCGTCCCGGTGCCCGGGGACCTCGAGGAGGGCGTTCTAGAAGCGGGTGATGTAAGCCTTGAACGTCTCCTTGTCCCCGCTCTTTATTGTGAAGAGGTAGTCGACCGTGCGCTTCTGCCGACGGTTCCCAACGAAATGGCCGAGGAACTGAGTAGCCAGCTCGTCGAAGGTCGAGATTGAGTGATGCTCGAGCCCTCGGAACCAGTCCTGACCTGCGCGGATGAAGGTGGCTGGGAAGGCCCTGCACTTGGCGGCGTCGGAATGGTCTTGGAAGCTCATCCCCGCGGTGAAAGCATCCAAATGGTCTTGGAAGCTCATCCCCGCGGTGAAAGCATCCAAATGGTCTTACGGGTTGGTTTTACTGTCGAACAGAGAAACCTTTGGAGGCTTGTTGCGCGAGGAGACGTGGACGGGGAGCAGTCCCTCGGTGAACGGCTTGGTGAGCGAGTCGGCGGCATACTTAGCCCCGTCGCCCGAGAGGTGGCCTTCCCGGCGCATGCCCTCGATCTTCTTCTCGAGGGCGTCGATTCGGCCGTGGTACCCCGAGGATTCGGCGCCTTGTGATCCCTGGCCTCTGCTGTGGGAGACCTGCGTCCGAGCGCGGCCCCGGTTCCTCTCGATGAGGTTCCTCAGATCCTCGGGCGAGGTGGCTCTCGAGCCGTCGTGGTGAGCCCCTTCTATGCGGCCCCGTCGGGAGAGGGGGTGTTGATCATGCCTATGGACAGGCGAGGTGACCGACATCTCCTCAGGGGGGTAAGGGTCGCGAGGAGGCTCGAGGCGAGGTGCTCTGGCGGCGGACCTTGGTGTGGAACCGTGGGGCGCCCAGCGGGCCTCAGGGAGTATTGGCCCGTGAGATCTGTGGCCAGGAGTCGTAGCCTGCCGGTGGTCAGCCGTGCCGATGAGGGCAGAGTCTTCTGGAGGCAGAGGAGCGGTGATCTGGGGCCCGGGCCCGGCCATTTGGACGCGGACGAGTGCCTCCACGAGGGACTGTAGCCAATCTATTCGGCTGGCGAGGGCGTTGACGATGGTCGCCGGAGAAGGTTCATCCGCGCCTCCGGTGAGGGAGAGGCGGCAGCTGGTACCTGGATCTTCAGGATGGTTACTTGCCACGTGAACGGAGATCGGAAGGCCAACTTTGTTTTTGTGGAGTTCGTTTCCCACAGACAGCGCCAACTGATGGAGGTCCTTTTCGGGTCTCCTTCAGATGTTGTCTTCCGTCGATCTCCTGGTGGATTTTGGAGGTGATCTCCTGTTGCGTGTGGGTCTCAATAGGTTTTGAGGAGATTGGTAGTTTGAGGGGCTTAACGCCGAGTACCTGCAAGGAAGTCCCGAGGTGGTTTGGTACCACCGAGGACCCTCCGACGATCAAGTTAGTATTAGATCCGAGCAGCGTAACGGCTAAGTAGAGTAAAAAATGGCTTACTTGACCCCTCTGTGATGGGGGTTTATATAGCGGTGGCGGCACGCAGCAGCATGCGCGAGAATCTCGCCGGCAGTTACGCTCCCGACGTCACGCCCGCGTAGAGTGCGGATTGCCCATTAATGGGGATCGTGATGGCGTGGAACGTGGGATGTTGTTGGCGGAGAATCCGTGCATGGCGAGATTTGAGGAGCGGTGGCTACGCCTGTGAGCGGTGCAGTTGGTCGGAGGACCGAGGAAGACGGTCTCGGCCGGGGGGCTCGGAGACGAGCGGGAAGGCCGATGAGTCTTGGTCTTGTGGCAGCTCGGGCGAGGTGAGGGGCCGAGGAGGCCAATTTGCAGGGGCCCCCGAGGAGGGCCAGCTTGTGCTTGCAGGTCGGGTACAGGGGTGGCCTGGTCGGCCTCTGTGGGCCCTTTCTTCTGAGTTCTAGGACATGTCATCTGCCACGTGTCCTGATCTTGGAGACCGCCAATATTGTGCATCATCACTTTGTATTTTCTATTTGTAAATCTCATTCTTTCCCTCTTCCATTTCTCCTTTTTCAAATATTGACCCTCTATCATACCTTCAAGTTGTGATATCAGTAAAAACTCATGTATTATATAGTTACCGTACCATGTTATACAAAATAAAGAGTGTGGCAACAAATTAATTTATTCATGAAAAATATGAACACTTACCTATATATTTTATCATTCCCAGCTGCTGTTTCCATGCTAAAAACCACATGCTTAACATAATAGCAATAGGTGTAATCAACTTATTATGTTTATATTCGTTAAAATCCTCACGCATATGTAGTTGCATATATGTTCACAATGTAAATACCTTTTTGATTACTTGTAGATTATGCACAGGGTAACGACATACTGCACACGCACACCTTTGAATCATAATACAATTATATGTTATCATGTTTTTTTATAAAAGAATCGTATTTCAATCGATAACTTTTTTTTGGAAATTACGCCCTTACAACCCTCGTCAGGGGGACCCTTTTGAAGACGGTGTGGATTATCACACATCTTGGATCTAGTTAGCGAGAGCCAAACTCTTCATGGAGCGTCGTTCTCGGAGGAAAAGAAAATACGGTTTTCTAAAACTAAACAATGTTTAATGAAATAATTTAATATGTAACTTAAAAAAATAAATTTGCAAATTAGACTTTAAATAGAATACCCTAAATTGAAAAGATTTAATTTCAATTAAAATGCCTTAATATTTCCAAAAGACAGATTTTTCATTAAAATACCATAAATTTTTAAAAGATGGGTTTTACCACTAAAATACCATTATATCTAAAATATTTTTATTAAAACCCTAGAAGTTCTAATTAACATATTTGTACCCAAAAACACCCTTGAGATTTATTTTTTAAAATAAAGTATTTTACATAAAACACCCTCGAGATTTCAAATGAACTATTTTATATAAATACCATGAAGTTCTAAATGACCTAAGCTCATATAAAATACCTAATATATATAAAATGTTTAATCTTTAAGGTATTTAGATAACAGATGGGTTTAAGTGACATGTTCTCTCTTGAGTCTCGGAAAGCCGGAGATAATTAGCGTTATCACTTGCCTACTCCCCCCCCCCACCACATAATTCATATCATCACGAAAATCAAATTACCTGAAAATCAACTCAAACAACCAACATATGATACTTTACATGACTTATACTAAACCATCTCATGCTAAGACATGACTTGACTCGAACCATGAACACAACTTGACATGAACTCAATTGAATCTACATAATTTACTTGATCAAACCTATTACATGCTTGACTAGACTTGACCCAAATCAAGAATACGTAAGAACTTGACATGAACTATTGACATAAATACTTGAACTTAACATGAATACCAGAACTCGACTTGAACCGTGAACTTGCACTCTTCTTATGTATGCATTGATTCAGGCAAAACTTGTGACTATCATAGTAAATTAGATACGCGGGATGATGGGGTAGTTTGAGGGCCCATCACGAATTCACGAATGAGGTACGTCACGAACTTGTGACTATCATAGCAAAACTTGTGACTATCATAGTAAATTAGGTACATCACGAATTCACGAATGAGGGCCCGTGTTTTTAAGCCCCTGGATGATAGCCTGTTGGGTTTGGAATACTTCAATACCAATTGAAGCCCCGCTATTTTTAGGTTCGTGATTCCTTACATCTGGACAATAGCTTTGGGTTCCAGAATACTCTCGAGATTGGTTAACATTCACACTTAAATTTACATTAGTTAGATTACTTTGTACAGACCTCTTTAGGACACATTGTTATTCCTTACATGTTCAGCACTTTTACTTGTTACATACTCACTATACCTACACTACACGGCCAGGCTATACTTGTTTGGCATGCTTATGTCGCATTACTATGCTTATATACATTTTACCATACTCATAATACCTTACCATATGCATATAGTTACTAGGTTTAATTGACACCCTTACATAACCACATTAGAAATCATATTCTACTTACATGTTGTCTTTTATCACATTCACATTCCTATATTTTTAGGGACTTACCAAGCCCAAATTCTCTGACGGGCATTCCTCCATGTTTTCTTTCTATCCTTGGTGTCACGCCCCGCTTCTCAGTAGACGGAAATGGTGATGTGACAAACCCGGGATATATTTATTCAGAGAAGGTCATTCCCTAAATAAATATGCTAAGCGTATTGAAATAAAAATACACAATACAAGAATAAATTGAGACTAAATTTTTTCAGCAAAGTTCTTTATTTACATTTAAACTTGAAACATATACAATACATGAGTTCAACTGAAAAGAAAATACAAGAATAGAAATGCCTAAATAGGTAGCATACATAAACTGAAAGAAAGATACGCTAAGCTAAGCCTGAGTAATAATATGATTGTAATCCTCCTCAGTGGCATCCACCTCTGTCTCAACAGTACCTGACGGATATTCCAAGAAAACAAAGGTGGGTGGAATGCTCGTCAGAAAACAATGGTGGGTGGAATCCGAAACGTGCCGTTAGGCAGTAAATAGGTAACATATATAGACGAATGATGTCAGCAGTATCATCCTGGGGCGGGCCTAGCCCATAAAGACTGATCAGTATAAGCATCGAACTGTCGAGTTACAAGTCATGTTTCATTATTGATTTTCCCTTACCCCTAAGGTTATGTGTTCAAGTCAGGTATTGATAATATGTAACTAATGCCAACACAGGATCAAGCAGGTACAGGTTTTGTTTATGTAAACAACAGGTTACGTCTGTCAGGACAACAAGTCAGGATTGCCGGCATTAGTAACAAGATCAAGGTATCAAGTCAAGTAGTGTATCAGGGCATGGCATGTGGTGCATATGTATTAAATGGATACCAAAAGTAAAACTGTAAATGAAATCGAGATCACGGTAAATAGTGCTGATGTCCGGATGCATATGTGTCTATCTGTAATAACCTATATATATTCATGACGACTTATTATGCAAGCTAGATAACATGTCATGATAATATAATAGTGAAACGACATCAGGGTGTTCCAGCATGTAATTAGATATGCAATAGTCAGTACGGATACGTACGGGTATCATAAAACGGTAAAACTATAATATGGGATGCACAATTAAAATACATGTAATATTTTTATTCATATAGATATAAATATAGTAGCATAGCATGTAGCAAGATAAACTTTCCTGATCGGATCTCACGATGGGGCACGTACGTCACGTTCGACGTCGGGTAAACGTCGCGATGCGAACCACGTGCGTACAGAACTGAACCAGGCTACACAAAAACGTTTCCATGCTGGATGAAGACGACAACTGGGTCGCCCGGATCGTTGGCGACGTGCGCGACTCCGGCGATCACCGGAAAAGCAAGAATCAAGAAAAGAAAGAGAAGAAGAAGAAGAAGAAGAAGAAGAAGAAGAAGAAAGGTCTGGGGTTGCTTTGGCTTGGCTCTGGGTTTGGGACAGAGGAGGCGAGGAGATGGTGACGAGGTCTCCGATGATGAAGGGTGCCGGCGATGGGTGTGAGCTGCGGTGAGGTTCGGATTGCAGGGGTTGCTCGGGGATGGGTGTGCAGGCACTCGGGGTTGGAGGAGGAAGAAGAGAAGGAGGTGAGGAGATGATGAGGGTGATGACAGCGATGTCGACGGTGAGGTTAAGGCATCGGGTTAGATGACCGGCCGTGGTGGTTTTTCTTGGGTTGGCTCTTGGTTGTTGGGGGTTTGCAGTGGGTTGTGAGCTTAGGAATGGAGAGGAGGAGAAGGTGACGAGGGGAAAGGTGAGGTCAGGTGATGAGGACGGTGACGAGGTCGGCGGTGGAGGAGATGGGTGCGTGGGTTTCTTGGGTCGTCAGGTTCGTCGGGGTTGTGATGGAGAGAGGTGATGACGACGAGGGCGAAGGTGGTAAATATGAACCTTTTATGGAGTCCGAGTATCATCCCGTTCTTTCCGATGAGATTATTATTCGGGATATCGATGAAAGCTTTGAAGAAATCTTCGCTGAAGAACTCACATTCTTAGAAAACATGGGAATTGTGATGAATCAACCCCAACACAAAGAAGTTGAACCACCCCCTTCTTCTTATCAATAACGAGAATGCGAGTAATCCACCATCATTGTTTCGTCTCTATAAACCAAGACGTAAACCCGTTCTATTCCACCTCTTATCCCCTCCCCGCTTCTTCTCGTTGATAGGTGACATGATCTTCTACCAACCAGTGCGTTACATTGATAAAATATTTGAATGGTTGGTGTTGACTTTTGGTCTTTGTAAAGCTTTATATTGATCAATAACTTTAACCCCCTCATAATTTTAAATGCTTAATACTATTTTACTCAAGTTTGGGGGAGAGAAAATATATTTTTGCTCTTGAACGAATAGAAATTTTTTATAAAATTGTGAGCCAAAAATAAGTTTGGGGGAGGATTTCACTGTCATTTATTCATGTCCCCGTTACTGACTTTTCCACCCAAGTCTACAGTTTTTTTAAGCTTAACAGATGATATCAATGAGGACACTGCTGCAAACTGGTTTGGGGGAGGTTTGTGCTTATTCATACATCATTATACTAACATCATTATAAGCACAAATTTTTTTATTTTGATAATGAAAGTTTGAAAGTGAAAAATTACATATGAAAGATAAGAATATATAAAAGAAAGAACTTGAAAATAAGAGTTTCCAACTACACCAGCTTTTCAGTTGCTATGAGCAATATCTTAATGACCATAAAAAGATATTAGAAATCACATTATCCTTCAATAAAATATCGCCTTTAGTCTTCCTTCTTACCTTTCTTCCAAATATCGATCATATACCCCTACATGTGTGTAAAAAACATCCCTACACTTAGAAAATTCAATTCAAGCTATTATACTCTTGTCCATCTTCTTTAGTACTTTTTAGTCGGTGAATATTTTATATGGAATTGCTCACACATTCTTCATACGACCGTTAATATTTCTTGAGATACTAACCAACCGATTACAAAATGTGCTCGCGTATTTAGGCGTAATATTCTCATCTTGCAACACTTAAGGCTTAGCAGTGGCTCCCAAACCAGTTGGTCTAAGGCACTAGGTGATAAAGCACCCTCGCTATATTTTTTTTTGCTGCCTTAAGTAATTACAAAACCAGTGTTCATTTTTTTCTTCACCATTTATATTTTCTTTTTCTTTTTCTTCATACCAAGGTTTTTAGACAAGAGCATTTCAGGGTATCCTCTACTATCCCAAGTTTCAAGATGCGTGCAAGTGCTATAGTACGATATCAATGTTCAAATGTTTGGCCTCAAGAATAGGGACTATTTTTCAGACCTATTTTTATCCTCGGATTAGTAATTTCCTTCATCTTACTAACCCTTGGGACAACAGCTCATGACTACTTATTACTATCTTCGTTTAAGAAAATATCTAACTCTCTTGCTTTCCATGCATCCAGGTTGATCAATCAGTTGTTCATCTACCTTCTTCAAAAGAGATTGAGAAGCAAACTAGAGTTTTGTATTCCACTTTCTAAAGGATCAACAAGTGTAATTGATTTAGCTGATTAATAAAGGTAGCTGTTTTATTCTTATCGCATTTTTACTTTCTGCATTTTACAATATGATCTCCTTCTCAATCCTTTCTTCTTCTTCTCAAAACATGCCCGAGTAATTCTCCGCTTGTTAAGGTTCATAGGATTAGAGTAGATTAATGGATGATAAAAATTCTTAACTCCTTTTACGTCTTATAAAGTTTATAAACTTTATCAAAAGAATCGTTAACATTCTTATCGGGCGCGCTACCAATTTATTGATAGCCTCGACCGCGATTTGAGATTAGATTAACAATGGTTTTGGTAGAGGCTAGACATGAATAGAGGTCAATGAAAAGATAAGGGTTAAGAGTGGGAACCATATTCCCTCCAAAACCCTAATCTTCATTCATCACTATCGATCTAGTTTTAAATCTATTAAAAAATAAAAGGAGTCATCTTTATTTAATCATCTATTACTACTAAATTCTAATGAACCGTACAAGCCTTCTTTATATATAAATTCTACATCTGTGTTTAATATAGATCTAGAATCTACTACTATTCTCCCTATTTCTAATCAACTCATCTAAAGCAAGATTAAAAGTTCTACGCATCCTTGCGGACGACCCGTACTCATCTCGGCTAGCTACACGCGACACCGTTATTGATTGCGGTTACTATACAAACACTTTTTTCAGATCAATCAAATGGCGCCGTTGCCGGGGATACGTGCGTAATTTTTTTCTTGCTATTCGGGTTGAATTCTTATTCGATCCATACGATAAAAATAAAACAAAACCGCAACTTGCATATTTAACGATTAGTGTGCAATTTTTGCGAGGGAATCTGGAGTCACTAGAATGAGAAAATTGAGATTTAGAGACCTTCAGAGAGGATCAGAGGACCAAAGGAGGCCACAGTAGAAAAATTGTCAAGAGAACCCTAATTTTTGCGGCGGAACCGCGACAGAAGCTTGGTATTAGCGGCGGAACCGCGGCGGAGTTGGGCAGTTGTGTCTCCAAATTTCTCTGGTATCTTCTTCATATCTTTCTCTCTCCTCTGAGATCCAATAATTTGATTTTTGTAGGATTCTTTGCAAAATATCGCCGCTCAAAAATCTTTTTGCATGTTTTGTAATTGGTTTGTTTGTGCATATTTTAATACGGACTTTAAGGGGCAAGACCAAAATTCAGATTAGGTGGGGATTTCATCACCCTTCCTAGTCCCCACAAATCACAAAACAAGCATCCGCATCATCCTACATTAATTAAAAAAATATCTAGACCAATACTCTAAGGACCGTCACATTCAATTAGGACAGAGAAAGGTCATGGGTAATCTATCACTTATTCGCATTTCTTTTGTGGTGTCTAGGGAAGTGTGTCTAGGAAAGTGGTTACTTAATTAGGCCCGCAATTTTCGGTGATTCGTATAGCGGATACTTCCCACTTACCTGGCACTTATCTAGCTACAAAAGCGATAAAGAGGTGGTAGATGATTGATCCTGCAGCTTGTCCTTTGGAAGTCTAGGAGCGGTCTAGTGACTTGACCTAGGTGAACTTAGTTGTAGGGTTATTTGTGTATTTTTGTGTGATTTGTCTCATGTCCGACACTTTTCAAAACAAACCATTTTTAAATCGTTCACACGCTGCCACGTGCGCTAAACCCGCTTAGTACATGCTCAGCTGGACATAGGATTCTAGTGTCCGTCTTGCCGCGTTTCTGCTATCGACTACGAAGTCGGTACTTCTTCATCTTCTTTTTCCCCTCCATCCACCACATCGATCGAGATAGACGGTTCTCCATCAGATTTTACCAACACACCCCTGCCACCACCCGTAGGTGCGCAGAATCCACCGCGTATCTCTCTCCAAAAGAGATGCTACCCGTACGCGGTCCCCTCCCTACTTGCATATCCCTTCCACCAGCCAATGGGGATAATTTTGAAATTAAACCTCACTTCATTAACCTTTTGCCCAAATTTCACGGGCTTGGGTCTGAAGACACATACGTTTTTATCACCAAACTCGAAAACGTATGCGCAATGATGGGCACGTCATAACTTTCTATGGATGCTATGAGATTACTCTTCTCTCTTTTACCTTGTGCGATCTAGCAGAAAAATGGCTTTATAACACTGTCGCACATTTTATTGCCAACTGGGATAAATTCGTTATAACATTCCTTAAGAAAGTTTATCCTAATCATAAGATCGCCCGTGTTCGAAGCGAGATTAACCAGTTCACCCAACTTCCCAATGAACCATTTTGGAAATACTTTGAACGATTTAAAGATCTGCTAGTTCAATGCCCTCATCATGGAATTAATAGATGGGACCTTTGTCGAATTATATATGAGGGTATTAATCCAGCGACAAAACAGATGCTTGAGACCATTTGTTAATGCCATTTCATGTCCAAAGAGAATGGTGAAGCCTGACAATTTCTGGAGGATCTCGCTGAACAAACTTTGCAGTGGGAAAGCGTTTGACCATCATCGTCTAGGGGAGGTATCCATTAGCTCGATATTTCCATCGCAGTGAATGCCAAAATGGCCGCGATACAAAGGAAACTCGAGGCAATAGAAAACAAAGTCTCTTCGGCCTCCCTAAACCAGGTTGTGCTCCCCAAAACCGTGTGTGGTTGCTGTTCCAACCTAACACATTTGACGGAAAAATATCCTTTGAGTCCACCGTTTCAAGGTCAAGAACAAATTAATACTACTTTTCAGTAACGACCTTGAAAGGATCTTTATTCTTCTACATACAATCAGGGATGGAGGAATCATCCTAATTTTGTTTGGAACCAAAACCAAACTCAAAATCAAAACCAGTTCCCAAGCAACTATCAAAACCTCCTCCACAGTAACAACAACCACCATAGAGTCATCACTGTTTACCGCCGGAAGCCGGGAAGACGGACTGTCTTGCCTGAATCTGGCGGTAAACAGATTCTGGTACGCCCGGTGGGACTCGAACCCACAATCGCCTGATTAGAACCCAGAATCCGTTCCCCGCCGAATCACGTGGCGAAGACACGGCAGACGTCTTTGCCTAAAATTCGGGGCAGATGCTAATTGGAGCTATCCGTCCACTTCTCCGAAGATGCCAAGTTGATTTATGGCACCATGTATCGAAGGTTTAAACGGATGCGGCCGATGTAGCAGACTTCGTCAGATTCCCCCTCGTTTGAGGGGTTTTTGATTGTGGGGACGCTCTTCCCTGCAGGCGCAAGCCCCTGCAGTTAATTACGCTACCGCATCGCGGTAACAACTTTCTCCTTCTACAGATGGTCACTTCGTGTCGTGGGTGTTTGTTTTGTGTTCGGTTGCCTGTGGATTGTATACGGAGACTAATTTATGTTGTCGCCCGTAGGACGTGGATTAGTCCAAATCCGTATTTTCTTAGATTTGGGTTTGGGGTTTTGGTTTAAGGATACGTTAGTCTCATTTTTGGACTAAGATCAACTTAAACGTTTGTTAAGGACACGTTAGTCTAATTTCCAGACTAAGATCAACTTAACAGGATCATTTAGATCCAACAAAAGAGCATTTGGACTCTATTGTTTAGTTTAGAGACATTGCGGTCGATTACCAGTTTAAGGACATGGTGGTCCATTGTAGTCCGTGGGATGTATGGCTGTCGGGACCCGTCACCTCTCTGAAGACGTTGAAGGATTACAACGACAAATATCAGAGGAGTTCAGAGATGTACCTGTAGGGTGTTTTTCGTCACCCCATTGAGATGGGAATACGCGTGCGCTTGTCAGGCATATACTACAGATTCCCCCTGCCTAGGGTAGGCCGGGGTTTATTGATTGTGGGGATCCAAATCTCCGGCAGCCGCGGACTAAGCTGCCGTTAATTACCCTTCGCCTTTGGGGCGAGGGAACCTCCGATTAACGGGTTAAAATAGTCATGCGAACTCAGTGTGCAGTGTACGTGTGTTATGTTTTGAAAAGGGGGGTTTGGATATATCGGGAGCCACGCAGAGTTTTTACGGGGGTCCCGCTACCCGGATAGCGGGCTGGGGGTCAAGGGGGCTAGCAGCCCCCTTGCGGGGTGCGGGGCAGCGCCCCGTTAGAAATTTTTTTCTAACAGGGACAGTGTCGCGGAGTATGTGTGTGTATAAATATCTATACATATGTGTGTGTATATATATATATATATGTATATATGTATATATATATATATAAAAGAAAGAGGGGGAAAAGGTATCCAAAAGGATGCGTGGGGGCAGCACTTTGGGCGCTGTGCGCCTAGGTGCTGTGCGCTCAGGCGCTAGAGTGCCACTTGTCGGCACATGGGCGTTCTGCGCTTGAGCACAAGTGCGCCACGTGTCGGCACCGGGGCGACTTGCGCCTGAGCGCTTGCGCTTGAGCGCAAGCGCGCCACGTGTCGGCACGGGGGCGACTTGCGCTCGAGCTCTTGCGCTGGAGCGCAAGCGCTCCACGTGTCGGCACCGGGGCGACTTGCGCCTGAGCGCTTGCGCTTGAGCGCAAGCGCGCCACGTGTCGGCACCGGGGTGACTTGCGCTCGAGCGCTTGCGCTTGAGCGCAAGCGCGCCACGTGTCGGCACCGGGGCGACTTGCGCTCGAGCGCTTGCACTGGAGCGCAAGCGCGCCATGTGTCGGCACCGGGGCTACTTGCGCTCGAACGCTTGCGCTGGAGCGCAAGCGCGCCACGTGTCGGCACGCGGGCGCTCTGCGCTTCAGCGCCGACGAGAAAAGGAGGCTTTTAGCCTAAGAAACAGAAGCTATGCTTCAAAAAGGAAATATTTGTTGTTTTATATATATGGAGTTAAACTCCTAGGATGTTTTGAAGCTGATGAAGGGGGTTCTTCTTCTTCCTCCTGTTGTTTGGCCGGATCTTGAAGATCAAGAAGTAGGAGATTTTAAAAATCACTCCTTTTTAAGATCTGATGGAAGATCTGAGTTCCTCTTTGTGGGTTTTGTGGTGGAAAACTACTTGGTTTTAGAAAAGAAAGAGTAAAACTCTTGATTTAATTCAAAGAAATGAGAAGGTTTAGAACCTTGGAGAAGGAGCAGGAGGCACAAAGAACCCTATTTTTGGGGGAATGAAAAGTGTTTTATCTTATTCATCATCATGTTGCCTTTTATAGGCTTACATATTTACATATAGCCCTTGGGCTTTACAAAAATGGCATTTTAGCCATCCCATGGCTCATGTGCCATTTCATTTTTGCACATAAGCCATGGGCTTACAAAAATTTGGCTTTATGCCCATTTTGCATACATTCATGTATAAAAAATTACATGAAAATTATATATTACATGATCTATATTTTAGCATGGAGGAGGCTGGCCGCGGGCTCGACTTGGGCATGGGCCCACTTGACCTGGGCTTGGGCCCACCTGGCTTGGGGTTACCTTGACTTTGACTCGGTCAACGGGGGTGTAAATTTTTACCCCAACAAAGTGCCCCCCATCAATAAATGCACACCACACATTTGAGTTGTGTGCATGAAATTGATGGATCTTGAAGCTGAACTTCGAGGTGCAACATCATTTCGGAGGCGAAGCATCATCCCGGGGAGCATGATTCCCGAGGATCGGAGCATCATTCCGATTCGCGGAGCATAATTCCAATGTCAGAGCATCATTCCGAAGCGCGGAGCATAAGTCCAGGGTCGGAGCATCATTCCGATTTGCGGAGCATAATTCCAGAGTTCGGAGCATCTTTCCGAAGAGCGGAGCATAATTCCAGGATTCGGAGCATCATTCCGAAGGGCGGAGCATAATTCCAAGATTCGGAGCATCATTCCGAAGGGCGGAGCATGATTCCAGAGTTCGGAGCATCTTTCCGAAGAGCGGAGCATAATTCCAGGGTTCGGAGCATCATTCCGAAGGGCGGAGCTTGATTCCAGAGTTCGGAGCATCTTTCCGAAGAGCGGAGCATGATTCCAGAGTTCGGAGCATCTTTCCGAAGAGCGGAGCATAATTCCAGGGTTCGGAGCATCATTCCGAAGGGCGGAGCATGATTCCAGGGATCGGAGCATAATTCCAGAGATCGGAGCATCGTTCCGATGGTCGGAGCATAATTCCAGAGATCGGAGCATCATTCCGATGATCGGAGCATAATTCCAGGGTTCGGAGCATCTTTCCGAAGAGCGGAGCATGATTCCAGGATTCGGAGCATCGTTCCGAAGGGCGGAGCATGATTCCGGAGTTCGGAGCATCTTTCCGAAGAGCGGAGCATGATTCCAGGGTTCGGAGCATCTTTCCGAAGAGCGGAGCATAATTCCAGGGTTCGGAGCATCATTTCGAAGGGCGGAGCATGATTCCAGGGATCAGAGCATAATTCCAGAGATCGGAGCATCGTTCCGATGGGCGGAGCATTCTGACCGAAGCATGATTTCGATGCAGAGGTAGATTCCTAGGCGAAGTATAATTCCGACAAGGGAGGAAAATATTCCGAGGCGAAGCATGATTTCGACACGGGATATATTCTGAGACGGATCATGATTCCGGCGCAGAGCTTGTTGGCTGACTTGATTCCGAGACGAAACATAATTTCGACAGGGAAGGCAGGTACACCGAGGAGAAGCATCATTTCGACACGGGTTGCATTCTGAGACGAAGCATAATTCCGACGTAGAGCTTGCTGGTTGACTTGATTTCGAGGCGGAGCATAATTCCGACGAGGAGGTCGTTGGTTGATTCCGAGCCGAAGCATAATTCCGACAGGGAAGGCAGATACACCGAGGTGAAGCATCATTTCGACATGGGGTGCATTCTGAGACGAAGTATAATTCCGACGCAGAGCTGGTTGGTTGATTTGATTCTGAGGCGGAGCATAATTCCTGCAGGGAAGGTAGATATCCCGAGGCGAAGCATCATTTCGACACGGGGTAAATTCTAGGACAGAGCATGATTCCGCCGTAGAGGTTGTTGGTTTGATTTGATCTGGGTTGACATCAGCATCGCTACACTGGAATATGGTACCAGGAGCGAATCATCATTTGTCATGAGAGGATTTGGGAATTGGTTTTTTTTTGTTTGGCATCAGCATCGCTACACTGGAATATGGTACCAGGAGCGAATCATCATTTGCGTTTGCTTATTAGGAAACGATGGCTTAGGAGACAGGTTTTAGTTCCCTATCGCCTAAGACTTTTCAATTTTGTGAGCCATGAGGGTCTCACAAAGCATTTTCTCCCTACGGGTCGTAAGGATCCCGTAAGTGTATTTTCTCCTTGGGAGTCGTGTGTTGCTCCTTTGTGAGTCGTAAGGATCTCACGCGGGAATTTTCTCCTCACAAAGTCGAGAGGACTTTGCGAGTGCATTTCATCTCTTTTTCACGAGTTTGCGCCCTTTCAGGTTTTCACAAACTCGCCGCCAGTCCTGCTGTTTTTACTCACGGAGCCCATTTGGGTTTTCATCCGTGCCCATTTTGCTTGTGGACATACCCTTCTTTTTTTTTTTGAATCTTCACCGCCGGTGGGACTTTGAATGTGGTCTCACCGGTAGGACTTGGGATTGTTTTACGCCCGTGGATTGTATACGGTTTTGCAGGATGTATGATCCAGACCGTAGGGCCATAAAAATTTCGGGACTTTGTTGGCGTCTGCATCGCTGCACTGGAATATGGTACCAGGAGCGACTCATCATTCGCCATTGGGGCATGGGATTGGAATTTGGTTGGCGTCTGCATCGCTGCACTGGAATATGGTACCAGGAGCGACTCATCATTCGCCGTTGTTTTTTGTTTTTGTTTGTTTGGCATCTGCATTGCTGCACTGGAATAATGCCAGGAGCAACTCATCATTTGCCCCGAGAGGATTTGGGGATTTTTTTTGTTGGCATCTGCATTGCTGCACTGGAATGATGCCAGGAGCAACTCATCATTTGCCCCGGGAGGCCTTGGGGATTTTTTTTTGTTGGCATCTGCATTGCTGCACTGGAATGATGCCAGGAGCAACTCATCATTTGACCCGGGAGGCCTTGGGGATTTTTTTTTGTTGGCATCTGCATTGCTGCACTAGAATAATGCCAGGAGCAACTCATCATTTGCCCCGAGAGGATTTGGGAATTGTTGGCTTAGGAGACAGGTTTAGGTCCCTGTCACCTAAGGCTTTTCCATTTTGTGAGCCGTAAGGGTCTCACAAAGCATTTTCTCCCTACGGGTCGTAAGGATCCCGTAGGTGTATTTTCTCCTTAGGAGTCGTGGGGACTCCTAAGTGTGTTCTTCCTTTGTGAGTCGTAAGGATCCCACAAAGGCTTGTTCTCCTCATGTATCGTGAGGACACATGAGTGGGTCTTCTCAATGGAGCATAATTCTAAAGGGTGGAGACCAGCCGCGTAGCTGGTGATTGCGGTGGGATATGGGTGCGGTGGGAATTATTTGAGCCCGTGGATTGTATACGGTAGTCAATTCGGGGACTGGCCGTAGGGCTGAAGAATTTTGGGAAACTGGATTTTGGTTGGCGTCTGTATCGCTGCACTGGAATATGGTACCAGGAGCGACTCATCATTCGCCACTTTTTTTGTTTTGTGTTTTTTTTGTTTTACCGCGATTGCTCTATCATTTCAGCTTTTCTTATCGCGAAGGTCGCGATTGCCCCATCATTTTGGCTTTTATTCGCGGTTGCCCCATGATTTCGGCTTTATTTTCATCTTTATTTTACTCGCTGATTTTTATTGCGAGTTGCCCCATCATTTCGGCTTTTCTTTATTTTCCTTTTATTTACACATTTTTTTTATTTACATTTTTTTACATTCCCAGTTTAACGACTTAGAGGTCGACTGTTCCCAGTTTAATGACGTAGTGGTCGACTGTTCCCAGTTTAATTACGTGGTGGTCGATTGTTTTCAGAGAAAGGCAGATGTCTGAGAGAATCAGTTTCACGAAGAACTTCCGTCTCCGTTTGTATGAAATTGGCGGTCGCAGCTGGACTGTTTGTTAACACGCCTTTAGACAGTTCTATCTCTCCTTCCTTATATTGCTTTTCGACCCAATCTTTGAAGACGAAGCAGTCCTCAATGGAATGACCCATCACTCTATGATAGGGGCAGTATTTGGGGTCGTCGGTCCTATTCGCTTCCTGCGGTCTTTTTGACTCTGGCAGTTGTAGACCGTTCTTCAGGGCGTCTTTGAATATTTTACGGATTTTGTCCCTTCTGAAGGAATAGACCTTATCCAGCTTCTCTTTCAGTGGAGATTCTCCTCCCTCTCCGAACATTGGCTTCCGAGGCTGGTTGGCGCTAGGTCCGCTCATCCCTTGCTTATTTCGGTTAGCCGAAGTGTTGAAAGATTTAGAATCATCGGAGTTTCCGCCTTTGCGATTATCGTCCTTCCGGTTTCTCCAGGACCTGTTGTTATTTTGAGAATCCGAGGAGGACTCCTGTTTTGAGCGCTCCAGCATCTGGACTTTCCTGGTCAGCTCTTGGAATGTTTTGAGACCCGCGGTGCATAAAAACGGGGCCATCCAATTGTTGAGATTTCCGACGAGGAGACCGACAGATTGGTCCTGCTCTATCGGCGGTTCGCATTTGACGGAGAGATTGCGCCATCGGGTTATAAAATCAGAGCTGCTTTCGTCGCTCTTGGGCTTGGTCCTTACAAGCTCGGCAATGGTAATCTTATCGCTGACACTCATGAAACTCTGCCGAAATAGAGATTCCATTTGGACAAAAGTTGTGACGGAGCCATCCGGTATGCTCGCGTACCAGTCGAAAGCAATATCGGTCAAGCTATTAACGAACTGGCGGAGGTGAAGCGCATCATTACCCCCAGTATTCCCGCATGAGGATTTGAAGTGGGCGATATGCTGATTCACATTTCCCGTCCCATCGAATCTTCCGAATTTGGGGATGACATAGCCGCTAGGAAATTCTACCAGATCATACCGAGCAGGATATGGTCTCCCACTACTGATGATATCTTTTTGCGCTTCGGCTTCGGCCACCAATGTTTTGACTTTGCTAGCAACCAAATCCATGATTTGATCTTGAGTTAGCGGGATACTGTCATCGGTAGCCAAGACATTTCCTGAGATAGGATGCGACTGGTTTTCATGTAGTTCGCCCACTTTTGGATTTGAGGGAATAGGCGTCGGCTGCTTTGGGACACCATTTCCCGGTTCACGAGCAGAGCCCTCCGCTTGATTGGGCGGCTGAGAGGCAAGTCGGGCCGTGAGCTGCATCACGACATTCGTCAAGTCATCTATTTTGGAGTAGAGTTTGTCCATCTCCTTGTCTTTGTTTCTGAGCTGCTTTCGGAGCTCTTGAAGCAGCTCTTGTTCCGCGGTCCTGGGACGGAAAGTCGGCTCTTCTTCGCTTTCCGAGCCCGACTCCTCATGGACCGAAGGGTCTTTCCGCCTATCGTCCTCATCAAGAGGGTTTTCATCACCCAGCAGAGGTGGCTGTTCTTGGGAAGCGGCCACCACATTCAAGCCAGATTGGGTTTGAGATGTGGTAGCCCCGTCCTTGCTCTTGCTGCGCGTGCCCACCGTGTAGACAGTGTGGAGCACATACCCAGCCATTTCCTCATCTTCGGTAGGGTAACCCTGTTCTTCGAACCTCATGAGGTTTAGTCTGGCAGGAGCCCTAGCCCTTTTGTTAGCTCTATATCTGAGCCTTTTCTCCCTCAGCTTCTCGATTTTGAAGGCTTGGCGGGCATCCGCTATCCGAGAAGCCATTGTGAGTTGATCAGAGGAGAGCTTAGAGAAGACACCCGATCGAGCATTTGTCAGGGGCGCCGCTGGAGCTTGCCCGAGATGCCCAGTTGTTTCGTTGACGTTGATGGCCATGCCCCCAGCTGGAGCGATGGAGGGTCGTTTGGAAACGGATTTGTGCTTGGGCTGAGATGCCCTCACGACCACCACATTTGGTCTCCTGCCTTTCGAGACCGGTTTGTCCGCCACCGGGGCTTGAGGAGTCGGAATGGCGCCAACAGGTATGAACATAATAGAGCCGAATGGTAGCAGCGGCTCCTCCCATTGTCGCCCGAGACTGGCCGGAAGGACCGTCCTGGAGTCTATCCTCATCGAGTAGGAGACGGGAGCCGTGCTGAGAGCTGAGTTCATCTTCGGAGACATTGTTGAAAAGTGATTGCTTGAAGACCTGCATGAAAAAGCATTATTTTAGTATAAATATAGACATGTATATAGATTGAGTTCGCATGAACGCTTAACCCGAAATATGGGAGGAGAGATTGGTCCCACCGGGCGTGCCAGAATCTGTAGGGTGTTTTTCGTCACCCCATTGAGATGGGAATACGCGTGCGCTTGTCAGGCATATACTACAGATTCTCCCTGCCTAGGGTAGGCCGGGGTTTATTGATTGTGGGGATCCAAATCTCCGGCAGCCGCGGACTAAGCTGCCGTTAATTACCCCTCGCCTTTGGGGCGAGGGAACCTCCGATTAACGGGTTAAAATAGTCATGCGAACTCAGTGTGCAGTGTACGTGTGTTATGTTTTGAAAAGGGGGGTTTGGATATATCGGGAGCCACGCAGAGTTTTTACGGGGGTCCCGCTACCCGGATAGCGGGCTGGGGGTCAAGGGGGATAGCAGCCCCCTTGCGGGGTGCGGGGCAGCGCCCCGTTAGAAATTTTTTTCTAACAGGGACAGTGTCGCGGAGTATGTGTGTGTATAAATATGTATACATATGTGTATATATATATATATGTATATATGTATATATATATATATATATATATATATAAAAGAAAGAGGGGGAAAAGGTATCCAAAAGGATGCGTGGGGGCAGCACTTTGGGCGCTGTGCGCCTAGGTGCTGTGCGCTCAGGCGCTAGAGTGCCACGTGTCGGCACATGGGCGTTCTGCGCTTGAGCGCAAGTGCGCCACGTGTCGGCACCGGGGCGACTTGCGCCTGAGCGCTTGCGCTTGAGCGCAAGCGCGCCACGTGTCGGCACCGGGACGACTTGCGCTCGAGCGCTTGCGCTTGAGTGCAAGCGCGCCACGTGTCGGCACGGGGGCGACTTGCGCTCGAACGCTTGCGCTGGCCACGTGTCGGCACCGGGGCTACTTGCGCTCGAACGCTTGCGCTGGAGCGCAAGCGCGCCACTTGTCGGCACGCGGGCGCTCTGCGCTTCAGCGCCGACGAGAAAAGGAGGCTTTTAGCCTAAGAAACAGAAGCTATGCTTCAAAAAGGAAATATTTGTTGTTTTATATATATGGAGTTAAACTCCTAGGATGTTTTGAAGCTGATGAAGGGGGTTCTTCTTCTTCCTCCTGTTGTTTGGCCGGATCTTGAAGATCAAGAAGTAGGAGATTTTAAAAATCACTCCTTTTTAAGATCTGATGGAAGATCTGAGTTCCCCTTTGTGGGTTTTGTGGTGGAAAACCACTTGGTTTTAGAAAAGAAAGAGTAAAACTCTTGATTTAATTCAAAGAAATGAGAAGGTTTAGAACCTTGGAGAAGGAGCAGGAGGCACAAAGAACCCTATTTTTGGGGGAATGAAAAGTGTTTTATCTTATTCATCATCATGTTGCCTTTTATAGGCTTACATATTTACATATAGCCCTTGGGCTTTACAAAAATGGCATTTTAGCCATCCCATGGCTCATGTGCCATTTCATTTTTGCACATAAGCCATGGGCTTACAAAAATTTGGCTTTATGCCCATTTTGCATACATTCATGTATAAAAAATTACATGAAAATTATATATTACATGATCTATATTTTAGCATGGAGGAGGCTGGCCGCGGGCTCGACTTGGGCATGGGCCCGCTTGACCTGGGCTTGGGCCCACCTGGCTTGGGGTTGACCTTGACTTTGACTCGGTCAACGGGGGTGTAAATTTTTACCCCAAAAGTACCCTCGAACCGGGTGTAAATTGATTGGGAGAGCGGTTGTGCTCAGTTCAATTTAAATTGAGGACTTATGGCCAGAATTGGGCTAAGTCCATTTGAAAATGTTCAACATTTTATTCATGTTTTGCCTATTAGGCTTTTACTTGGGCTTTGTCCTTTTACAATGCATAGCATTGGGCTCTGTATTTAAATGCATAGCATTTATATTCGTCCTGTTAGGCCTTTACTTGGGCTCTGCCCTTTTTAAATAATGCACAACATTTAAATGGTCTGACAGTGCGCCACGTGGCTTGTCAGGCGCTTTGCGCCAATTAAAGAGCGCAAGGCGCTAGCGCATATGGAGGTGACACGTGTCGCGCTCTGCTAAGCGCAAGTCAGTTAGCGCAGTGCGCTGCGCCAGTGCGCTGCTGACACGTGGCACGCTCTGGTGCAGTGCGCCAATCCAAGAGCGCAGTGCTCTGTTTTAGAAGCGAAAGGCGCAGATTGTTCTGTGATTGATATGTGGCGCTCTCTGGTGACTTGCGCCAGTCCAAGGAGCGCAAAGGCACATTTAAGAGTGCAGGGCACTGTACAATAGCGCAGAGCGCAACTTGATCCAATTCAGATCAAAGAAACAAGTTTTCCTTGTTCTAAAGAGGTTCTACCTCAAGATTCAAGAACCAATGGTTCATCAAAAGGCTGTGCCTTTATATAGATCAAAAGATCTAGGGGTGAAGTAAATTACTTCTTTATTGTTTTTATGATTAGATCTTTTTCTTTTTATTGAAGATCTTGATCTTGTTCTTAGATCTTTGATCTTTTTAGAAGAAATTCTTCTTTTTGTGAGGTGTTTTCATCTCTGTTCTTCCAAGAATTTAATTCTTTACCTTGAAGAAGATGATCTTCTTTCTTCAAAGGCTTGCCTTTCAAAATTTTCAGAGTTCTCCCTTTTCTCTATCTCTGTATATCTGAGACTTGGAGTCTGGGGGCCTTTATATAGGGTCAATTGGTTTGTTCAGTTAGTTACAGAGATCTTTCTCTGATTGATTTGGGAATATTTCCCACCGTTGGATCTTTGATCCTAAGGCTTCTGTTTTACAGAAAATAATCTTCTTATTTTAATAAGGTTGAAAAGATCTTTCTAGAATTTTAATTCTGATTAATTAAATAATTTATTATTTAAATTCCAGTGCTGGCGCAATTGGCGCCAGCGCACCTGCGCTTGACACGTATCGCGCAGCGCAGAGCGCCAGCGCACCTGCGCTTGACACGTGTCGCGCAGCGCAGAGCGCAGCGCAACTGCGCTAGCGCACCTGCGCTTGACACGTGTCGCGCAGCGCAGAGCGCAAGTTATCTGAAGCGTTGCTTCCTTTATTTAAAATTTGAATTTTAAAACAGAGCCTTGCTCTGATTGGGGGTGCGCTGCCTTGGGCGCAGCGCTCCTTGCGCTGGCGTGTCTGCTTTTGACACGTGGCGCTCTGCGCGCAGCGCAAGAGATTTGAAGCGTTGCTTCACCTTATGAATTTTGAAATTCAAACAGAGCTTTGCTCTGATTGGGGGAAACAATCACCCCTTTCAATCGCAACCTTTTCAAAATCTGGCCAACAATTCTGTACCAATTAATAATTCTTTCCAAACGGCTGGTACCGAAAAACTCTCCGCACTCGAACGAAGCATGGATACGTTTATTAAACATTCCATGCGAACGACGGATACTTTAACGTCTTCTACCCAAACGTTAATGCAGAACACCGCTTCCCACGATGAAAGCATAAAATCGATAGAAGCACAACTTGTAACAACTCCAATTTCAATGTACAGAAAATTGTTTAAAAGTTAATGTACAATTGGGGTATTTGCAATCCTGTGTATACTATAAGTATTTGTTTTAATTTAGAACAACAAGAAAATACTTGTAGCACATTGATAAAGCCTTGCACTGCTGTGACGTAGCCTCTGTGATCGAATCCCCCCAGCCACATTATTTTTTTATTTAATTTTCTTTTAAACTTTTAGAAGCCCAAATGTTTGCACGTGCACTACACGTAGAATGATAAGTTACAGATTAATCAAAAATGTGCACTAGGGTATATGAGATGACGGGGACACGTGGCGAGAATCCAAGCCCTTACCCTCGGAAATCGACCGGCGAGAATCCATAAAAGACCGGCACCGCCGGTTCCCCCGTCGGTACTGCTCTCAAATTTTGACCCGAGCACCCCTTTAGCTACCCCACTTTTCTCACATTGTTTATTTTCTCTGCATTCATCCAGAGCACAATAAAATACCATTTAATCCCATTTTAATGCAATTTTTAATGCATTCTTTCACCCTCTAAACCCTAATTTTCCCTATAAATACCACACCATATTTCATCCCTCCTCACTCAGAAATTCCCTGTCAAAACTCTCAAAAATTCTCAAGTCCCTTTAGTGTGCAAGTGGAGTTAGCGAAGGGTGAAGTTCCGGTGACGTTCCAAGGAGATTCCGGTGACGAAACGACGCCCCGAAGCCTTCCTTAGTTTCCTCTCTCACTTCTCTTGTTCAAAATCTAGTAAGTCCCTTCTCCTCATCTCTTCTCCTATTATAAAAAGTTCTATTTCTAAACCCGACGGAAGCGGAGTTAATCCGACTTCCGATTCGGTTTTTCTATAAAACTCTACTTTTCTTAATCAATAAAATTTCATACTCTCATATAATGTTTACTAAACATTAACAAACACTTTAAAACAAGTTTCATTCCAAAATATTCTTTTATCCAATTTTTATTGTATTTTTACGGTAAAATACCACATACTTCATTTCCGACATAAAACAACACAAAACTTGTATTACCTTTAGATAACTCACGAGGTAATAACCTACCTCATCACAACACACATTTTTGACATAGCACGATGAAGTTTTTGGAATGTATTTATGGGATAACACGACTTTACAATTAAATGCCATCAACTTGCAAAACCATTTCTTTAAAAAAAGTGTGTTAAACGATTCCTTACAATTACGCCTCTACAACCCATTTTGGGGAACCCGTTCGAGATGGTGCGGGTTATCACACGTCCTCGGGCCTAGTAGATCGAGATGCAGACCTCCAAAAAGAGCATTCGATCTCGATGGAATTTTTAATGCATTTTTCTTTAGAAAATGAGATTTCTACAAGAATAAATGAAATTTATTTTTATAAAATATATAATTATTATCAAAATATCTATTTTAATTATATTATATAAATATTCCAAGTTTTCCAAATCAAAGGAATCACCATTACATGAAAATACCATCCAAATACAAAACAATTCCAATATTTCAATAAAGTATCATATACTATGAAAACTAGGTTTTACTCACTAGAAATTTCACTTGTATAAAATATACATCTATGAAAACCCTAAAGACGATAATTAAATACTTGAGGTGTATTTTGAAAATTATATCAAACTATTTTTTTCATAAAACCCCTCAAGTTATACTAAATTACAATAAGGACCCTAGTAAACATAGGTTTAAGTGGGACCAATATCTTGAGCCTCAGGGAGCCGGAGAATATGCGTGCTTGCCTATTTAAGGTAGAAAATCCAACAAACAGTGTTATCAACACGGTAACTGTCTTTGAAAAAGATACAAATCCTGCCATCCATGTGCAGCAGTTACCGATAACATCAAAACTAAGTCAGGATTTCAAGTTCTTTTCAAAGTGTCTGACTCAAACTGAGTCTCAATCTAACCAATCTGACTTGAATGTGATTCAAGTATAAACTACAATTCAACATGAATCCTTCTATACAATCAATAACAATCTATATTGACTGAATCGAACCATGGATGTACTCCGTCTACATGACTCTCCATTTATATCCATTCCATTTACTGATATCATAGTTCTGGCAAGTCATCCATCTATATAACAAAACAATACAAACAATTCAATCAATACAAAAGACATCGCGAGGTTTATAAGGGGTAGATTGGTACGGAAGGTTCTAGAAGTGGCACGAGACTGTAACCATAATACACTTAACCTGAATATCCATTGCCGTTGTACCGTGGCTGAACGGTTCCTTGTGCTCCGTATACCTTAGTCTCCGGAATAGTGGGACTCCTCTCGTATACACTGGCATTTTCTGTACCAAGCTACAAACAACAGCGTTAACAATATAATCAAACATTATAAGATATATTCTTTTTCTGTCTATTCTATCTCTACTCATCTTTGGGACTTACCGAGCGATTGTTCGCTGACGACATTCCTTTTCTTCTTTCTTTGGAATGTTGTCAGGTGTTTCGGACGCTTTAGAGACCGAGCCCAGCACTGAGGATTTGGAGCAGTTTGCTTTTGACCCGGAGCTTTAGACACTTGTACATATTTATTTCATTTCAGTTATGTCATTGTTTAGGCATCGCTTTCTACTCATGTATTTACATTTCAGTTGTACCTGTAAAATAATGTTTAATAAATAAAGTTATTGTTCATTTACATTTCTGTCTCTTGTGTATTTTACTTTATATTGCTTAGATACGCTTAGTGTGTTTACTTCTGAGTAAATACGTAGCGGACCTTGCCGCGTCCTCTTCCCGTACACTGGGAAGCGGGGCGTGACACAACTTGCACAGTTAAATGCCGGGATGAGTATGAGAGAGAAAGGGAAACTTCCGTCTCAACCTCTACCAAATCCCGACCACTCACAAAGTTATAATGTGAGTGTACCAAGTCGGTGAACAGGTTGATGATGAGTGTTCCCGCCAAAATCTTCGGCCAAGAGCTATTAGTTTCTGTTTATACCGGTTTAAGTTTCATTTACAGATATGTGTGAAACCAGACCCATTCATATACGCACATGCACACATCAGAGGAAGAACAGGTGTTCAATGACAAAAACAAAGCATTTAATTGAACATTTTATTCTACAGGAAATAGATCACCAAACATGGGATCGAAAGTACAGGGATTCACAAAACTATGGATAAAATTATCTAACCCCCTCTCTGCCTTCTCCACCATGACAAAGCGGCGATCTTCACGAGGAATAGCTACCCATCGGTCAGCACCGCACCCATCAGCAAAGGCAGACATGACGACCCGCTGAGCCCGTATCTGGCTTAGCAGCCGGACAGAGCGATCGCTCAGAGATGCGGTGATCAAAAGTGCGTCGTGGAAGCACTCGATCTTGTCTTCCGCGGCGTCGAGCATTGCCGGAGTCATCTCCGTCGGAGGAGGGGGAATATTATTGATCATAGACAAGAAAACCATCCGGAGCCAAATGGAGCCGATGGGGAGAGGAGATCCTCTACGAGTCAAGAGCTCGTACAACACCGTGTCGCATTGGTCATCCGTAAGAGCAGGGTTCACCAAGTGGGCAGCAAAACGAGGAACGATTTCCTCAATTGGCACCTCCCATGGTTGCCGGCGAGCATGTGGACGATTACAAGCCATAGCTCTTCTCTGATAAAACAATTCTCTGAAAGTGAAGAGAAGAGAAGATTTACTTTAAATTATAAAGATAAACATTTAAGTCTAGGCACAGAAAATTCTGTGCATGATGGAACTGTTTCCAAACTCTGTTAAGAGAAGGCATTGGGAAAGAGAAGTCTGACTCATGAAAAGTGGAGAAGGAAGGTGAAAAGACACCTTCAGTAATGAGGCAGCGCCTCACGTGCAAAGCACGAAAGCGCTGAGTGCTAGCGCTAAAGAGTCAAAGACTCTGAAGCGGCGCCTCACGTGCAAAGCACGAGAGCGCTGAGCGCCAGCGCCACGAGTCAAAGACTCTGAGGCAGTGCCTCACGTGCAAAGCACGAGAGGGCTGAGTGTCAGCGCCACGAGTCAAAAACTCTGAGGCGGCGCCTCACGTGCAAAGCACGAGAGCGCCAAGCGCAGAACTAAATGTTCTTCACCGCTGGATCAAAGATCCAACGAAGATGATAAATCATCAAAATTCATGATAAAATTATGTTAAGGAAATACTCCTCAGAATCTTTCCAAACAAGAAAGATTGTGCTCTATAAATCAGAGCACCGTTGGATCAATGATCCAATGGTGATTAAAAATCACCAAGGTACAGAACAAATTCTGTATGGGAAAAGATTTCTCAATTTTGTTAAAAACAAGAAAATTGCCTTCTATAAAACAGAAGCCCTAAGATCAAAGATCCAACGGTGGGGAAATCCCCAAATCAATTAGAGAAAAGATCTCTTCAACCGATTCAAAAAATCAGCCTACCCTATATAAAGGCCCCAAGACTTCAAGTCACATATAGAGGAACCACCCCCCACAAACTTGGAGAAATTTCAGAGAGAAGAACAAGATCTCGGTAGAAGAAGAATTTTTCTTCAAGGTAAAAACAAAGAGATCAAAGCATCTCATCAGAAAAAGAACTTAGTTTCTTTGCCAGATCATAAATCTATAAGAAAAATTGTCTTTCACAAAAGTGATCATAACATCTCATTATAAAAAGGGGGAGAATAATTCAATTCTCTTTGGATCATAGATCTATAAAGGCAAAGACTTTCACCACAAACATAAGAGATTGAAACATCTCCTATAAAAATAAGAACTTTGTTCTTAGATCTATGAGACAAAGTCTCTTATAAGAGAAAATTTAAAGGCAAGAGAGCAAAGCTGCCCAAACAGAGCCCTAGCGCTCCAATTAAAAGAAGCGTTTCAGCGCTCCAAATCTAGCGCACAGCGCTGCAGAGCCTTAGCGCTCCAAGTTAAAAGCAACGCCTCAGCGTTCCAAATCTAGCCCACGACGCTGCAGAGCCTTAGCGCTCCAAATTAAAAGCAGTGCTCTGCGCTCATTGACTGGCGCTCAGCGCCAAGCGCGCCACGTGCTTCTCATGTCTGCGCTACTTAAACAGAAGCGCTCTGCGCTCATTGACTGGCGCTCTGCGCTAAGCGCGCCACGTGCTCCTCATGTGTGCGCTACTTAAACAGAAGCGCTCTGCGCTCATGGACTGGCGCTCAGCGCCAAGCGCGACACGTGCTCTTCACGGGGGCGCTAAGAGAATATAAATTGTTCTTTAAACAATAAAGCCCCAGAGCCATGATGAATGCTCATCACTCAATAAAAGACAAAAATATTATCAGAGCCCAAACCAATACTCAGCATTGTTAAATGTTCAACATTTTAACTAAATGGGTCGAGCCAAAGTGGCCCCAGAACCCTACCCCGGATTAATTGAGCCCATATGCTCATAAATCTTTAACAGATCTTAGTCCCAAATTAGATTATAGATCTCCCAATCAATATTGGTTCAAGGGTACATCTATTCACTCCTCTGATATTTGTCGTTGTAATCCTTCAATGTCTTCAGAGAGGTGACGGGTCCCGACAACCATACATTTCACGGACTGTGGGGTCCTTAAACTCATGGACTATGATGTCCTTAAACTTTATAGACTATGAGGTCTCTAAACTACTACGGACTGTGGGGTCCTTAAACTCATGGACTATGATGTCCTTAAACTTTACAGACTATGACGTCTTTAAACTGGACCGCAAAGTCCCTAAACTAAAACAATAGAGCCCAAATGCTCTTTTGTTGGATCTAAATAATCCTGTTGAGTTGATCTTAGTATAAAATTAGACTAACGTATCCTTAACAAATGGTTAAGTTGATCTTAGTCTAAAATTAGACTAACGTATCCTTAACAAATGGTTAAGTTGATCTTAGTCTAAAAATTAGACTAACCCATCATTAACAAACGTTTAAGTTGATCTTAGTCTCAAATGAGGTTAACGATCCTTAAACCCAACCCAAACCCAAATCTAAGAAAATACGGATTTTGACTAATCCCCGCCCTATGAGCGACAACATAAATTAGTCTCCTATACAATCCACGGGAAACCAAAAATAAAACAAATACACACGACATGGAATGACCATCTGGAGAAGGAGAAAGTTGTTACCGCGATGCGGTAGCGTAATTAACTGCAGGGATCACGTCTGCAGGGAAGAGCGTCCTCACAATCTAAAACCCCTCAAACGAGGGGGAATCTGACGAAGTCTGCTACAACGGCCGCATCCGTCTAAACTTTCGATACATGGTGCCATAAATCAACTTGGCATCTTCGGAGAAGTGGACAGATAAAACCAAATAGCATCCGCCCCCAAATTCAGGCAAGACGTCGGTCTTTCCCGTCTTTTGGCGGAGAACAATGAGGAATCAATTGATCCCCAGTTTCTACTTCTAACCCTATTTCGTCTAGTCCACCCTCTTCCGAGCCTATTTTCCGTTTTCCCCAAGGTTCGAACCCTCAGCCCACTTCCTCAAGTCAACCTAAAACAATCCCAACTCCAATTCTGGTGTCACGACCCAAAATTTGGCCCGTAACCGGCATTTAAACTACGTAACGTCTACAGGCGTACGCAACTCAAGTAAGCCGAAACCCAGAAATCTAAACCACCCAAATCTGGATCAACGGAGAAAAACATAGTTTTAACATTTGGAAAATCACAAGTAAAATCTCTAACTCTAGTTTTCTTTCTTAAAAATTTCGGCAGCACCTCCTTTATAAAAACTAGCCCCGAAAATGGGTACAACATAGATAAAAATAAAAACATCCCAAACGGGAGTAAATCACGCCCAACGGCGGAGAAACCACCACAATATATGAATACGACGCCGAAGCGAAGAATATAAAGGAAAACTGCATAAAGAGGTAAAACTTTTCAACATAGCCGGCTCCCACGAGCACGACACCCAAAGTCACCAATAATACAACACAGAATCCTCACAAGTCGTCTCTAAGTCATATACAAACAGTGGTAGATGGAGAATACTAGATCCAACAAAAAGATATACAATGTACAAGTAGATAACCGCAAACCCACATAAAGTACAGGCCTCACAGCCAAACGTAGCGGTATCCGTAAAAGTAGTGATGATAAGACGCCCTGCCGCGACTACTCTGAGGGTAAGTCCTGCAAAACACTGTGGCACAACGGGGGTGAGTTGCCAACTCGTGAATAGTAAATAACATCATACTGTAATCGCAAGTATGCACGAACATCGATCTATCTATCACATGTAATCTGATAGCATAAGTATGATAAGTGAATATGCAACAATCATGTAAAGATACATCATTAGGGTACTACAACTACATGAAGCAATGCATATCAACATAATCCTGAGTGTGGGATGATATAATATAAAATCTCATGCAAAAACATCAGCATGGAAAGACACCAGTGTTCCTCACTGACACATTAAATCCTAAATCCTCAGGCACCGCATCCTCAGATCGGCCCTCACATCCTGTAAGTCTCATGGAACCTAAGTGTCTATCATCGACACCCGAAACATCATGAAAACATATACCTGTAAGTATATATAAGGATATCAACCACGTATGTCCACCGACAATACGTAAAAATCATGGAAACCTGAGTGTCTAACACCGACACTCGAAATATCATGAAACCCGTGTCTAGCATCGACACGTAAATCCTCATAACTCAGGTGCTGCCATCACGACTGGCCCTGACGATATGTCATATCTCACTCCGGTCGGTATCCCCACGATAACCGCCGAGTCCAAATACTATCACCGGTAGGTAGTGGTCCCACCGCCAGGCTTATCGTCTACACCACGAAATCACCACTCGCCCTGGGGTACCATACCGGGTCCACCATGTACCCGCAGACGGTGCCTCCCGCTCCTCGAATCGGGTATCACAAGCCAAATCTCAGAACCGAGAAATCACATGGTGGATGCACTGAAATATCATATCAAGAGAAACCGGGTTTTCAAACAATATATAGTTTTCTTGAAATACCCCCACGGTTCTCAAATCCATAAATCATATGAAATCCACATCTCAATGCGTAAATCCATGAAAACCGATATTTTCAACATAAGACAACAATATGAGCATATCAAGGGAAAACCGCTCTTTAAATTTAATCTAGCCTTAAAACATATCATGCGGTTCCCAAAAATCCTCCGAAAAAAAATGCAGCATCATATAAGGTGTACATGTAATTGTAGCAAGGTCTAAGTATCTACATGTAAGCAAGTGGGTATGATGAATTTTCATAAGCACAATGATCAACAACTCAAAATCACATATCAAAACAATACCTCTTAGGGTATATACAACTATAGCAAACATATGCGATATACATGTCAGTATGTGTGCATGGTATACATGTAACTGAAATCGAGTATGTATGCATGATGTACAAGTAGCTATAGCAAGATATACGTGAAGTGGAATAAGGGTCACTACCTCAACTATTCTTACCCAATGCAATATCATGTATGTATGTGCCCCCAATATTTCATATGCACAATGGAATAAGAGTTACTACTCCAATCATTCCTATCCACTACCATATCACGCATGTAGGTGTTTGTGCGTGTCATGGCAATTACAGACGGTGTGGGTGTAGCATACAATTTAGTGCTCGTGCAACATGAACCGTCAGTAATGTGTTATATCTAAAGGTACGAGTCAAATACAACAGATAATGCTATGCAATGACATTCATATGAAAGTAACTAATATGCAAATACATGCAGCTATCATATCATATTCGCCTCGACGCATAACGCCATACGGGCGATTTCCCCGTAGATGTTAAATCTACTCACCAATGGTCTCCAGCTAAGAAAATCCGACCACTTGCTTCCCCTTGTTCGCAGCGTCCGAAGTCCCCGCTTGCGACGCTATATTTTCACAAACACAAGAAATAGTGCAAACATCTCAGAAATCGACCAATATAATGTAAAACTACGTATTAAATAACGCACCGACACTAAACTAACTCGCGAGTGTACGTCTAGTGGCTAACGTGTGCAACGATACTACCAAACCAAACTGAGTACAGCAGCAGCACAAGATCACGATTCGTGTCGCAACACGTAACACGCGGATTCAAAACACTAGATTATAGGTAAACGATCCCAGATTTTGTATACTGCAATTACTAAAAACATAAACAGTACCAAACACCTCTAACCAACAGCAGACAACTACCCACAGAACCCAAACCCCAACACCCTCCTACAAAACCGGCGTCGCCGGAATTCGCCATAGGAGTCGCCGGCCCCGGCCGGTGGGGTGGTCCTCGTGTCTCAGGTGGTGATCCAGGGTCACTAGTACATCACTATAATTTTGTTTGGTCACACACTAAATTTCCCAGGTTACAGCAGATACAAAGGCTCTAAAAAGGCATTAAAAACCCGATATTGCACTAATCGATATATAAAGTGTTCTACGCTGAGCTAAACAACA
Source organism: Agapanthus africanus (assembly GCA_030015575.1). Lineage (NCBI taxonomy): Eukaryota > Viridiplantae > Streptophyta > Magnoliopsida > Asparagales > Amaryllidaceae > Agapanthus > Agapanthus africanus. The sequence goes on along the minus strand of JASDDO010000012.1, from coordinate 520,593,389 downwards.
TAAAAATTCCTAATTATCAGTGTAGGGATTTTACCTATCAACTTTAGCTCACAAGATCCAAGCTTTCCTAGTTTCCAAGTGATCAAGAGCAAGAACCAAGGACTTGGTGTATTTTTGGGATTTATTTTGGAATTTTGGAGAATTTTTGAGTTTGGATTGATGAAAAATGAAAGGGAAATGATTAAGGGCAGTAGAGAGAGAGAGAGGGATTCGACCAAGGGAAAGAGGTGGGGGTTTTGTGAGGGATTTCCTAGCAATTTCCCATGATTAATGCTCATAAATGCATTCACACACACACACATTCACACATGCATGCACCTTGAATTTCTTTTTCTTTTTCTTTTCTTTAACTCTTAAATCCATAGTCCACACAATGAATCTAGATATTATGTGGGTTTGGTTTACTCAAGAATAATTGAAGAAAAGATCACTAAAGAGAAATTTCCCAAAATGTGAATACCGTATTAAAATAATATTAAAATTGGGAAATATTCTAATTGAACCAAAACATCCCATATACCCCCAAAGCTTGCGCACTAGCTTTATTTTAGCTAAACTAGGTGCTGGCAAGTCTATATGGTCGTTCGATCACAGTCGGGTTAAGACGGGAAAAACCGACAATTTAACCCTAAAACGGAAAAATTCGCATAACGATTTCTAAAACGTTACATCTGGGATCCATTTCATCCCCACAATCTTCTCCAATGTTGGACCCAACCCTTATTGATAAAGTTGCTTATCTATACAGGTTAAGGGGCAACAGACCAAGTCCACAAATGAAGAAGATTGTGGAAATTTTTAAGCAAGTTAACATAAATATTCTTCTCCTAAATGCTATTCAACAAGTTCCGTCTTATACGAAAATCCTAAAGGACTTGTGCACTAGGAAGAAAAAAATTCAAGTGCCTAAAAAAGTTTTCTTAGCGAGTAATGTGGTCACTGCATTTACCCAACAAATACCCAAGAAACGAAAGGACCCTAGGAGTCCTACTATATCTATTTCTATTTGGGGTAAAAATATCAATCATGCTCTACTCGATTTAGACGCTAGTGTTAACTTGCTTCCGTATTCTGTCTATGAGCAAATAGGGATCGGAAAGTTAAAACCGGCACACTACACTCTTCAGATGGCCGATTGATCTATCACCCAATCTAGGGATGAGCTAGAGGATGTGTTAATCAAAGTCAAGGAATTTATATTCCCTGTGGAATTTATCGTTATAGATACACAGCCTGTGGCGAACCCACGAAACCAAATTCCGGTGATTCTAAGTCGACCTTTTCTTGCGACTTCCAACGCAATAATCAATTGTCGAAACGGTTCTATGACCCTATCCTTCGGGAAGATGTCAATTGAGCTTAACATTTACAAGTTGGGAAGTGAACCTTCTGAACCCTATGCTCAAGTATGTTCTGTCGAAAGGATGGATTCCGACAGTAGCGAATTTGAACTGCTTCACGATACTGATCTTGACTCCGCTAGTACGTTGTTGTTTTACCCTGCTATTTATTATACACATATGGACCCTTCTATCGAGCTATCCACCTCCTCACCGTCATCTCCACTCCTCTCCCCTGCAAACCCCGTCACGACCTCAACCCAAGAAATCCTGCAACCCTCGCCTGCACCCTCATCGCCGGAGCTACAAACTTGTCGTCGCCTACACACCCTCGCCACCACCTCCTTTTCCTCTCCCCTCTCTCCAACCCGACACCACCTCCTTTCCCCGAGCTTCTTTCTCTGAACCCCGACCCGACGTCAAGAACCCGTGACTCCCTGCCTTGCCGTCGACCCTCACGTCGCCGACCCATCGTCGACGTCTCCCCTCGCCTTGTCTCTATCCCCAGAGCACCAAACCCGAGAGCAACCTGTTTCCCTAATCAGAGCAAAGCTCTGTTCAAATTCCAAGATTGGAAATGAAGCGACGCTTCTGCTTCCCCCGATCAGAGTAAAGCGCTGTTCAAATTCCAAGATTGGAAATGAAGCGACGCTTCTGCTTCCCCAATCAGAGCAAAGCTCTGTTTAAAAACCCAAAATTTAAAAGTTAAACCAACGCTTCAGATCCAGCGCTCTGCGCTGCGCGCCACGTGTCAAATATGGGTGCGCTGGCGCAGTTGCGCTGCGCTTTGCGCTGCGCGCCACGTGTCAAACACGGGTGCGCTGGCGCAGTTGCGCTGCGCTCATGGTCAAGATGCCTGGCTCTGTAATGATGATGGAAAAACCCATCAGAACAGAAAATTAGAATCAATTAATTTTTATGAATTAAAAATTCTGGGATCTTCAAGATCCATGAGAAAACTCTTAAGAGTTCTTCATCAAAGATTAAGAAATCTACATATGATTCAGAAGAGCAAGGCTCTGTATTAAAATTCTAAAAGGGAAAAATTGAAGCAACGCTTCAGGTTCCGCGCTAGGCGCGCTACGTGTCAAAACACGAGTGCGCTAGCGCTAGCGCAATTGCGCCGCGCACCTCAAATTAGAGCAAAGCTCTGTTTCCAAGATTGGAAATCGAAGCAACGCTTCATGAAAAGTACTAACATAGAATGCGCTTACAATAAGAGTCAAAGACTCCGAAACAGCGCCCACGTGCAAAGCACGAGAGCGCTAAGCGCCAGAAGCGCTTCATCTTTACAAGGACTACCTACACATGATTATGGCAAATTAAATTATGCAGCGCATAAACACCTTACAGAGGAATAACAAAGAATTAAAAAAAAAACAAAGGAACACTTAACGGATAATAAAATACTTAATTAAAACATTTATTTATTATTACATTTAAAAAAGATCACCAAACAAGGGATCGGTGGCACAAGGGTGAACAAAACAATATACAAAATTTTCTAACTCCCTCGCCGCCTTCTCCAGCACATCAAAACGACGATTTTCACGAGGAGTGGATCCCCACCGATTGGCTCCATGTTCATCCGCAAAAGCAGACATGATAGCCCGCCGGGCTCTTATTTGGCTCAACAGGTGAACCGAGCAATCTTTCAGAGCCTGAGTAATCAGGCACGCCTCATGGAAATACTCGAGCTTGTCTTCAGCAGTATCAAGCATCGCCAGGGTCATCTCCGCTGGGTGAGGAGGAATGTCATCGAGCACGGCAAGAAGAATCATCCGGAGCCAAATGGATCCCATTGGAAGAGGGGACCCCTTACGGATCACAAGTTCATACATCACCGCATCACACTCGGCATCCGTGAGAGAAGGATCCACCAAGCGCGCAGCAAACCAAGGAACAATGTCCTCAATGGGCACTTCCCATGGCTGTCTATGAGCATGGGGGCGGTTACAAGCCATAGTTGAGAGGGTTCTTTAGAGAGGAGAAAAGAAAGAAGCTTTGCTTCGAGTTATAAAGATTAGGCACAGAAAATTTTGTGCACAATGGAACTATTTCCAAGATTCGGGAAATGAAAGATTCTAGGGAATACAAGTTTGACTTAAAAAGGAAGGTGAAAAGACACCTCTGTTGAAGCAACGCTTCAGATCCAGCGCTCTGTTGAAGCAACGCTTCAGATCCAGCGCTCTGCGCTGCGTGCCACGTGTCAAACACGGGTGCGCTAGCGCAGTTGAGCTGCGCGCCACGTGTCGAACGTAGGTGTGCCAGCGCTGGAATTAAAAATTCCTACCGTTAGATCAAAAGATCTAATAATAATGATAAATCATTAATTAACCAGAATTAAATTCTGTTAAGGAAAGATTCCTCAAAATCTTTCCAAACAACAAGATTGTGCTTTAAGCACCACTGGATCAACGATCCAAGGGTAAATAATAAATTACCAAAAACAGAACAAATTCTGCATGGAAAGATTTCTCAATCTTATTAAAACAAGAAGATTATCTTCTGTAAAACAGAAGCCCTAGGATCAAAGATCCAACGGTGGGAAATATTCCCAAATCAATCAGAGAGAGATCTCTTAAAACTGATTTAACAAATCATTTGGCCCTATATAAAGGACCCTAGACTTCAAGTCAGACATATAGAGAGAATACAGAAGAAGAGAGAGAAAAACCCTCTGCAAAAAAGAGCAAGCTCTTAAGAAAAGAAGAGTTCTCTTCATATTCAAGGTAAAAAAAGAATCATGTTCTTGAAAAACAGAGATGAAATCATCTCATAAAAATAAGAACCCTCTTCTAAAAAGATCATAGATCTGAAAAAAGGCCAAGGTCTTTGATGATAAGAGAAAAGATCAAAAGATCTAATTATAAAAAAATAAAAGAAGTATTTTTACTTCGTCCACAGATCTTTGATCTATAAAGGCAGAGCCTTTTATCAAAACAAGAACTTTTGTTCTTGGATCTTGAGGCAAAGCCTCCTTAGAAGAACATAAAAGTTGTTCTGTGATCTTAAAATTGATCAGATGCGCTTTGCGCTATTGAAAAGTGTCTTGCACTCATGAACCGCGCCCTTGCGCTCATTGGACTGGCGCACAGTGCCATAACCTCTCACGTGTCAACCATAGAAACCACTTGCGCTTTGTGCTTTTAAAACAGAGCGCTGCGCTCATAGACTGGCGCTCAGCGCCAAGCGCACCACGTGTCGCTCGCTGGCTCGCTAGCGCAAAGCACTCATAAATGGAAAGCGCAAATGCTCTAATGAACCAGCGCTTAGCGCGACACATGTCACCTTCGCGTGCGCTAGCGCAATGCGCTCTTTAATTAGTGTAAAGCGCCTGACGCGCCACGTGGCGCACTGTCAGAACATATTTTGTTCTGATAAAGGCAAAATGACAGAGCCCAATGCTTAGCATTATTCAAAGGGCCGAGCCCAAATAAAAGCTTAATAGCCAGAACAAAAATAAAATGTTAAAACATTTTGATTGGACTTAGCCTAATTCTGGCCATAAGTTCTCTACTTATATTGAACTGAGCAAATCTGCTCTTTCAAACAACTCACCTCGGTTCAAGGGTACATATCTTCACTCCTTTGATATTTGTCATTGTAATTCCTCAACGTCTTCAAAGAGGTGACGGGTCCCGACAACCATATATTTTACGGACTGTGGGGTCCTTAAACTCATGGACTATGATGTCCTTAACCTCGACCGTGATGTCTTAAAACTAACATCGGACTGTGGGGTCCTTAAACTCATAGACTATGATGTCCTTAACCTCGACCGTGATGTCTTAAAACTAACATCGGACTGTGCAGTCCTTAAATTCACGGACTATGATGTCCTTAACCTCGACCGTGATATCTTAAAACTAATATCGGACTGTGGGGTCCTTAAACTCATGGACTATGATGTCCTTAACCTCGACCGTGATGTCTTAAAACTAACATCGGACTGTGGAGTCCTTAAATTCACGGACTATGATGTCCTTAACCTCGACCGCGATGTCTTAAAACTAACAATGGACCGTAATGTCCTTAAACTAATTATCGACCGTAATGTCATTAAACTAAACAATAGAGCCCAATTGCTCTCTTGCCGGATCCAAACGATCCCGTTAAGTCGATCTTAGTCTAAAATTAAACTAACGTATTCTTAACAAACGTTTAAGTTGATCTTAGTCTCAAATGAGGCTAACGTATCCTTAAACCAAACCCCCAAACCCAAATCTAAGAAAGATATGGATTTGGACTAGTCCACGCCCTACGGGCGACAACATAACTTAGTCTCCGTATACAATCCACGGGCAACCAAACACAAAACAAACACCTACGACACGAAGTGACCGTATGGAGAAGGAGAAAGTTGTTACCGCGACGCGGTAGCGTAATTAACTGCAGGGGCTTGCGCTTGCTGCGAAGAGCGTTCCCACAATCAAAAACCCCTCAAACAAGGGGGAATCTGACGAAGTCTGCTACATCGGCCGCATCCGTTTAAACCTTCGATACATGGTGCCATAAATCAACTTGGCATCTTTGGAGAGGTGGACGGATAGCACCAATTAGCATTGATTGTCACGTTCTAACCGTGTCGTGTTTAAAAAGAGTTTTGAAATTACCGCAATCAAAACGGTGTCGCTTGTAGCGAGCCGTGATGAATACGGGTCGTCCGCAGGGAGATGGTAAGTTCTTTATAGCTTGTTTTAACGAGTTAATACCGTGTTTTGATTTGTTGGTTAACTAAGTGTCGTAACAAAGATATGAATAAAAAGGACTTGTTAAGGGTAGTAATAAGTTAGAATGTATGAAGGTGATGTTTGCCAATTCCTTATAGCCCTAACTTGGTATTGAAACTAAAGCAATAGATAACAACGCGGATTAGGGAACTTGAAATGCAGTATTTTCGGCATTTCGCTAAATCTGTTTTCCTTGTCCCTTGTCCTTCCGTTGTTATAGGAATCATCACTATCGTGGTAGGATAGGATGCCTAGTGAGCGGAGTTGCGGGTGATTTGCACAGAGTTTCAATAGGTAAGTTTTAGGTTTTAAAGTTTGGACAAAGAAAATCTTCGAATACGATCTAACATATTGCACCCTTAACAAGTGAAAAGATTACTCACACATATTTACAAATTAAAAAGAAAGAAAAGAGAAGATACATAAAAAAAATGCAATGAAATAAAGATGAAAAGACAACCGATGAGTTCAAGCGTGTTATCTCCAAGTATTCGATCCCCGGCAACGTGTGAAATCCAAATACCAAACTTTAAGGTTGCAAGCTCATTTAAGAGGTTGCAAGATCAAAGCAAAGCAAGAATTTCACAATTGAAATCATGTAAAATGGAACAAGACATGTAATAAAAATAAAAACTTTTATTGAAGAACAAACTTGTTACAAGAGATCTTGAAGTCAAGAACCTAAGCCTTAAGCTTGCAAGTTCAAAATGAGAAGTTGCAAGGTCAAGACAAAGGGGCAAGAGCTCAAGAATGAAAAGAAAAATTACAAGAATTCTAAGATAAAACTAAAGAAAAAGCTACCCCTTTCCTCTTGCCTCTGGTCTGTATTTATAGGCTCAGAAAGAAATCAAATAAACAACAAAATCAATACCAACTGGCACAGAGAGAGGGTGTGTGAGAAGATGGGACCCATTGGAGAACTTGGGCCCGGCCAGGCCGGTTTTTTGGGTGTTTTGGCCGGTCCAACTAAGGGATCTGGGTTCACAATTTGGTGCAGTATCTTATGTTGTCCCCGGTATCTCTTTGGTCTAGTTTATTTCCTCTGTTTCGACCTGATTTGCACCCAGTGTTTGGAGGGAATTTTGAATATGTAATTCAACACATGATCTTCACTATTAAATGCTCATTACTTCATTCCCACATGTGGCTTGATTCATGGCTGCCCCATTATGGCTCATGCTGATTTGTTTGATTCCCTTTGATTTGATTTCAGTTTTGGAAGGAGAAAATCAACACATGATGTTTAGTCTTGAATGCATATAAAATCATATCCTTGAATGCATATAAAATCATATCCACATGTGCCTAAAAGTCTTGTGTATATATTTGTTGTGTTAGACCATTTAGATAAGAAAAATGTGTACACAACTTGCTGCAAAAAGGAGCTCCTGAAGTATCGTTCGGTTTGCGTTTCTAGTCGCAGTGTCTTTCCTCAAGTGATATATCCGTGTTGTTGGATGCATTTCCAGTATTTTGTCATGGATACCTGTAATCTGTAATACTGAGCAGACACCGGTCAATAATACCGATAAATACAACAATTAGATAATGAATGAGCGGTATTAGAATGCAATTTTCTGATATGAACAAGCATCTGCCCCCGGATTCAGGCAAGACGTTCGTCTTCCCGGTTTCCAACGGTAAACAGATTCTGGCACGCCCGGTGGGACCATATCCAGACTGGTATGATCAGATAAAGTACCCGCCGGGCTACACGATCCCCAAATTCCATGTGTACAAAGGGACAGGCAATCCCCATCAACACGTCGCTTAGTTCAGGGCTCTTTGTGGCAACACCAGTGGCGATCATAAGCTTTTGCTCCATCAATTCGTCGGCAGCTTGTCGGAGACGGCATTTGAGTGGTACTCCGAACTTCCAAACGACTCTGTCAAAACTTTCGCAGAAATGGAGTTATTGTTCACCCAGCGATTCGCGAGCGCAAGTGAATGCACCCCGATAACAGCATTGATCAATGCAAGGGTAAAGCCGGGCAAAACTTGGGTTCAATACGCAATCCGATGGCGAAATCTGTGGTCAAAGTGCGAACAACGCATCAAAGAGGCACTAGCGGTGGGCATGTTCGTGGGCACCCTAGACCCTCATGCAACTATTTCACAGTTCATGATGTTCTTCAAACCGACCACGTTCCAGGCTTTAATCGACAAACTAGCCCAGATGGACCAGATGGGTCATAGACCGTCTCCTCCGAAGCCGGAGCCGCGGAACGAAAAGGGTAAAGGGAAGGCGACCATCGTCGCGAATACCCAACAGCAGCCCAGTGCCCCAAAATTAACGGATCGACTGGAAGAGAGACGACGCTATTATAATGAGAAAATGAAGCGTCCTTACTCGTTCCCTCGGGACAAAACGAAGAGATTATTCGAACTAGCGATGCGCAACAGGCTTATCAATCTGCCGAATCCAATGGGACCATTGCAACCCGGCGAAGCGAATAATCCCAATTATTGCCCTTACCACCAAACGGTAATCCATCCAATTGAAGATTGCTTCGTCTTTAAGGGATGGATCGAGGATCAATACCAACAAGGCATGTTTGCATTGTCGGAGAAGTGGAAAATAAGCCCACCACAACCGCACACTCCTAAGAAGATGGACACACCGGGGGCAACGTGCTCTTTTGTTGAAGAAGCTCTATGGGAGGTCGCTCTTTCAGCGAAAACCAAAAGAATGCTGAATGATCTCCAGACATGCCCGGCGATCAGGTGGAAGAATCCGCTGGAACCCCAGATCATCGAAGGGATGCTGAAGTCGCGCCCAACTCTAAAAATTGGAAGTGATAGCCAAAGTGTTCACACCCAGCCGTCGAAATCTTCGAAAAAGAAGAAGAAATCAAAGAAGCCCGTGAAGCCTGGCGACAAGCGCATGGACCTACAAAAGCAGATTGACGCGCTGGAAGAGTATAACCAGAAGGCGCGGACTCCGGTCACACTTCAAGAGTTGCTCAGCCACGTCCTTGAGGACGAAAATGATGGAGAAGACCCATCGGATGAATCTGAGGATTGTGTAGCAAGTTGCCATGTGATCTCTCACTCATCAATAAACGATGAAGAAGCCCTTTGCACCAAGAGACTGGGGGCAGGGCCTGAACCGGAACTTCCAGGGTCATCAGACGAGATGATCGACGCATTCCTAAACGAAGCTTTCTGAAAAGCAAAGCTGATCGGGAGCGTGAAATGGCCATATTTGAAAAGGCCAAACGACGACGACTGGACGAAAGGGGTGAAATACCCCTGCCAGATCAAGGTACATCTGCCACGAATAAAAGCAAGTTCAAGACGAGGAAAAGGTTCGCCAAAGCCATATCAATGGGGATGAAGCTACCACCCGCCGAAGCGAATGCCCTTGGTGAAACAGAAATACATCCTAGCTACTGCTTATATCATCGAAAGATTTCGCACCCTACCGAAGAGTGCGACGCTTTTAAAAGATGGTGGCAGGGATATGTTGCTCACCGGCAACATTTCAAGCGGATGAAATGCAAGACTCGTTGGGAGCAAGGGAATACGACCTGGGAGCATAAAAGAACCACCGGCAGCTGTCGCATGGTCAACGCCGGGGGATCGCAAGTTCTCACCTTCGGGAGCGACTCCGACGAAGAAATGGCTCTTAGCCCTCTCTTTAAAGAGTCCACTTTGGGAAAAGAGGAAGAACCGAAGGCCTGTGAAAACATTCAGCTGCACAATCGCATGCTGCCCGAAAAGAACCTTGGGCCCTCGAACAGTGGGTCAAATAGAAAAGACAAGGGAAAAGAAAAAAAACCCCTAAAGATATCGTCCTTGATGACCAAGCCGTCAAAGAGCTGACAGCAAAGGACCTTCCAAAGAAAAGTAAGGTGGACTATAATGTTCTAGCACACTTGAGGAAGTTACCCTCGTAGCTCAGCATTCTCGACGCCCTTTTACTATCAAAAGAAGCAAGAGATTCTTTAATCAAGGCACTGCAGGAACCCGAGCAATTCCAAGCTTTCCTCGCTGTTCCCCTCCGAAAGACGCGACGAAGACGCGATAAACGTCTTTGCCTGAAATTCGGGGCAGATGCTAATTGGTGCTATCCGTCCACCTCTCCGAAGATGCCAAGTTGATTTATGGCACCATGTATCGAAGGTTCAGACGGATGCGGCCGATGTAGCAGACTTCGTTAGATTCCCCCTCGCTTGAGGGGTTTTTGATTGTGGGGACGCTCTTCCCTGCAGGCGCAAGCCCCTGCTGTTAATTACGCTACCGCATCACGGTAACAACTTTCTCCTTCTCCATATGGTCACTTCGTGTCGTTGGTGTTTGTTTTGTGTTTGGTTGCCCGTGGATTGTATACGGAGACTAAGTTATGCTGTCGCCCGTAGGGCGTGGACTAGTCCAAATCCGTATCTTTCTTAGATTTGGGTTTGGGGGGTTGAGTTTAAGGATACATTAGCCTCATTTGAGACTAAGATCAACTTAAACGTTTGTTAAGGAAACATTAGTCTAATTCTAGACTAAGATCGACTTAACGGGATCGTTTAGATCCAACAAGAGAGCAATTGAGCTCTATTATTTAGTTTAATGACATTGCGGTCGTTACCAGTTTAAGGACCTGGTGGTCCAATGTTAGTTTAAAGACATCGCGGTCGAGGTTAAGGACATCATAGTCCGTGGATTTAAGGACTCCACAGTCCGTTGCTAGTTTTAAGACATTATGGTCGAGGTTAAGGACATCATAGTCCATGGGCTTAAGGACCCCGCAGTCCGATGTTAGTTTTAAGACATCACGGTCGAGGTTAAGGACATCATAGTCCATGGGCTTAAGGACTCCACAATCCGATGTTAGTTTTAAGACATCACAGTCGAGGTTAAGGACATCATAGTCCATGAGTTTAAGGACCCCACAGTCCATAGAAATGTATGGTTATCGGGACCCGTCACCTCTCTGAAGACGTTGAGGGATTACAACGACAAATATCAGAGGAGTGAAGAGATGTACCTTCAAACCAAAGTGGATTAAATGATCTATAGCCCAGTTTGGAACTAAGACCAATTAATTAAATTATGAGCACATTGGTTCGGTTAAGTCTGAATTGAGGACTTATGGCCTTCTTGGGCTAAGTCCAATCAAGTTTGGAATATTTGCCCTCTGTCGGTCCATTAGACATATTCAATTGAAGGGGAGGCTTTACCTCTAGAAAATTAGCCAATTGGGCTGAAGCTAGTGTTAAACACTAAAGAACAACAGTGTTAAACACTGGAAATCAAATTAGTGGTAAACACTAAAAATGTGATTCTCAAATTAGTGTTAAACACTAACAGATAACAGTATTAAACACTGGCAACAAAATTATCAGATTAGTGTTAAACACTAGAAGAGGGAGGGATCACGTGGGGGCACGTGATACCATTAAAAAGTGGGGCCAGATCCCCTTTATTTTGTTCTGTAAACAAGTGTTAAACACTTTCTTATATTTTATTTTGGAGCATCATGTGCTGGCACGTGAGGAGGATTCATGCACTGATCGTTAAAGCGTCTGCCAAGAGGTCACGTGGGAACACGTGAGAGCGCCTAAGGCCTCTATTTCTTTTTCTTTTTCTTTTTGTGTTTCGGGGTCACGTGGAGCACGTGAGGCGTTGCCTCTGAGCTCTTTCCTTCTCATTTCTGGGGATCTTTTCAGGGGTCATGTGGGGGACACGTGACCTTAATTCTTTGCATGCATGGAGATCTTTTATATCTCCTTATTTTATTTTGAGAATTAAATTCTCTGTAGGGTTAAACCCTGATTATGATTTTGGAGGAATTAAATTCCTATTGTGAAAGAATTAAATTCTTATATAGGGTGGAACCCTAATTTCATTTTAAGAGGAATTAAATTCCTGTAAATTTGAGAGAATTAAATTCTCAATTAGGGTTAAACCCTAGTTCTGTCCATCTTGAAGGAATTAAATTCCTATAATTTTTAGGAGAATTAAATTCTCATATAGGGTTAAACCCTAGTTTCATCCTGAAGGAATTAAATTCCTGTAACTTTGGGAGAATTAAATTCTCATATAGGGTTAAACCCTAATTTTGTTTTTGGGAGAATTAAATTCTCTAAACTCAATTCCCCCTCTAAGTTTTGGATCTGCATGACAGGATCTCAACCCGATGAGAATTAAATTCTCAACATATGGGGAGATGTGCTCTTTGCAGATCTTCAACCAGAGGAAGAACTAAGTTCTTTGCAAAAGAGTTAAACTCTTAGATTTTTGAGAATTAAATTCTCTTTTTCTGAAGTTTTTATCCCCTTTCTTTTTCTCACCTAGGGTTTTCTTTCTGAATTTTCAAAATGCTAAAACTCTCTCCGAAGTTTTTTCTCCAAAATTCTCCCTTTTTTTATTCTCCCCCTTGACTCCTATTTATTGGAGGAGGAAAAGAATCAATTTGTTTAGTAAATCTCTTATTGAAAGATTTGATTTTTTTTTGGAAATTAATATGATCATTTAGATCATTTAGTGAATTTTATTCACCGTTGGATTTTTAATCCAAAGATATTCCGTTTGTTATTTCGGTGAGATTTGGGGAAATATTTTCTTGTTTAAGATTTTTCCATAAACTGGTGATTTTTAATCCCCCTTGGATTTTTAATCCAACGGTTCTCTATAACCCTTTTCCATTTTGGAAAGATTTAGAGAAACCTCTAGAATTTAATTCTATTAAACTGTGAGGCTTTTAAAGCTAGTCACGTGCTGACACGTGACCCCTGGTCACGTGTGAGCATGTGACCCCTGGTCACGTGTGAGCACGTGACCCCCAAATTGACTTCTTTTCCCAGCGCTATTTGCGCTGCTGCTTTAACCATCACGCGTCAACACGTGACCATTGGTTACGTGTGAGCACGTGATGCCTTTCTGAAGTCTTTCCTGATTTTTTTTAATCAGGGAACACTCGCCGAAGAAAAGATGAAAGATGAGCTGGAGGAAGTATACACAGCCGATATCACCTTCGGCGATGAAGATATCCTCCTTGGGACGTGCGAGAACAACCGTCCCCTTTATGTCTCAGGATACTGTCACGATATCAAGATAGGCAAAATCCTGGTTGACAATGGGTCTTCCGTCAATCTCCTCAACGTGAGAGTATTGAAGAAAATCTGCATGAGCGTTCAGCACCTCGCTCGTGATAAGATCACCATCTTCGGTTTCGACTCCCAGTCATCACGGACTCTCGGATCTGTAATACTGACGCTGCGCTTCAGATTACTCGTCACGGACATTAAGTTCCACGTCATAGACGCCAAGACATGCTATAACGCTTTGCTTGGCCGACCCTGGTTGCACGAGTACAACATCATCCCTTCTACACAACCTCAGTATATGAAATATTTCAAGGATGGTCTCGAGTATACTGTGACAGGAGAGCTAAACCCATTCTCCGTGAACGAAGTCCGCAAGTACGAAGACGCAAAATACTTCTTACCAGACTTTGAGGACACAGAAAGATGTCATAAACCGGAGAACAAAGCTATCACCACCATTCCGGTCTTCGGGAGTGATACTGAGGAAGAGGAAGAGATAGTTTATTCAGGTCCACCCCAGTACAACAAGCTGGGACCGTCCGCTCCTATGTTGATCTTTGGCAGGGACTCGGAAGATGAGGTCCATGCTATATTCTCTGCTCGGCCTTCAATACAAACATTCGCTGATGAAGAGCGAAGTCTGCAAGTTTCCATGGTTCTACCCAAGCATCATAAAGAACTAGACGCGCTTGATACCTACAGTGTGGAAGAGCTGCAGACGTTCTATGTCCCTCTCAGGCGAGAAGGTGAAAAGGCGATCCTATTCTACCGATCCAGGGAAACCAAAGTGGAGAAAGAAATCTGGCACGGCGCGGATTCTACACTTGACATGCTCCAACCCATCCGTTTGCCCAAATATTACACGAGCGGACTAAAAAGGCTGTTAAGGCGCCAAGGCGTACCTCTTAAGCAAACTGCGCGACAAGCACGATTCTATAACAGGATCTGGAACGTTCCCGGAACTCAGCGCAAGTTGCCCAATGGGAGAATGGAAACGAACGGGCTTGGATATGTTCGGTCCAAGAAATGGGAGCAATCCCGCGACTGCTACGTCATACATGACTTTGATGAAGAAGGAGATGCTCTGTGGGAAGATGCTAACTCTGAACCAGAAAGAACTCCCGCCGTGAAAATGCCCAGTCTGTCGTTTGAAGAACAAATGGACAAGCTTATAAGGAAAGCTGGTCAAAAGGTTCGAGACGACCAAAATCGCGAAATATCCATCTACGAGAAAGGCAGGACGCAACGCCTTCTTCAACAGGCTGCGAAAGATGAAAATGCTCCTCCCTGTCAATCCATTGTACAAAAGGCCCGACGCAGAGGCAGAAACAAACCAAAGAACAGGAAAGGCGTTCGATAGCGAAAAAGCGGGGCCAAGAAGCCATGCGATCGAGAACCGAGCAACCCGGATTCATCTCTTATAAAGAAGATGGGTCGAGCATACTCTTTTCCTCAGAGCAAAACACGGAAGATACTTGATCTCGCCATAAGACATCAAATGATTACACTTCCGGAGTCTAAACACCCCGAGCAGGCCAACGAGGTCTCTCACCCAGACTATTGCTCTTATCACCGAGCAATAGGACACCCTCTCGAAGATTGCTTCACCTTCAAGAAATGGGTCGAAGATCAATATCAGCTTGGCAAATTCGCTCTATCCAGCAGTTGGAGGGTAACACCGCCGCAGAAGCATGAACCCAATCCGCGAGAGTAGAACCAGATCAACATCGGTCGTGGAAGCGAGCTTGTACTTGTCATATGATAACACTATCAAAAGAAGAGCCTGAGAATATGGATGACCTCCCCTGGTGCTTCGAAAACAATGATGACGAGGTGATCTCAGAGTTTCCACCAGCGCCAAAAGTGCTGGAAGATGGAATACATACCACTGCAGATAACCTCAAGAAAATTGATTTGGGGACGGTGAGTGACCCGCGGCCGACATTCGTCAGTGAGCTGTTGTCTGAAGAAAGGGTGGCTACACTAAAAGACGTGCTTCTGCAGCATAGAGATTGCTTCGCATGGAACTATTCCGAGATGCCAGGACTAGATCCAGAAATTGCTGTCCACAAATTGGCGATATCCCCGGACGTTAAGCCAATCAAATAAGCACCAAGGAGAATACGACTTGAGCTTGAGATGAGTATCAACGCCGAGGTCAAGAAGCTAATCGATTCTGGCTTCATCCAAGAGGTTCAGTACCCTGACTGGATCGCCAACATCGTCCCGGTGGTGAAGAAAAATGGGACAGTGCGCATATGTGTGGACTTTCGGGATCTCAATAAAGTTTGTCCAAAGGAAGACTTCCCAGTACCAGTCACTGAGCTGATGATAGATAACACGTCCACTCACGAAGTTTTCTCCTTCATGGACGGTTCATCAGGATATAATCAGATAAAGATGCATCCCGAAGACCAGAAGCACACCGCTTTCCGGACCCCTTTGGGTATATTCTGCTATAAGGTGATGCCCTTCGGTCTAAAGAACGCCGGTGCCACCTATCAGAGGGCCATGACAAAGATCTTCGATGATCTCATACATGAAATCGTCGAATGCTATATCGACGACCTCATGGTTAAAAGAGAATCATACGAGGAACATCTCGAGCATCTGAAGATAGTATTTTAATGCCTTCGGAAATACAACTTGAAGATAAACCCTCTTAAATGCGCATTCGGAGTTTCCTCGGGCAAATTCCTAGGATTTATTGTCCGACACCGAGGCATCGAGATAGATCCATCAAAGATCAAGGCGATTATGGAAATGCCTCCGCCAAAGACTCTCAAGCAATTGCGGTCTCTCTAAGGAAAACTCGCGTATATTCGGCGATTTATAGCCAATCTCTCCGGCAAGTGCCGCCCCTACAGTCACTTGATGAAAAAGGGAACCTCGTTCATCTGGGATCAAAAATGCCAAGGCGCACTCGACGAAATCAAGCAGTATCTACAGAATCCGCCAGTACCGGCCGCTCCGGTCAAAGGAAAGCCTCTCATTCTTTATACAACAGCCCTCGAAGGTTCCTTAGGCGCATTATGGGCACAAGACAACGACCAAGGGAACGAGAGAGCCCTCTACTATTTGAGTCGAGTTCTATTGGGGGCAGAAAGCAATTATTCTCCCATCGAAAAACACTGCCTGGCATTGATCTTCGCGATAACGAAACTCAGGCACTATGCATTGGCGCATGAAGTCCGTCTCATATCGAAGATGGATCCTCTCAAATATCTGATGTCAAAGGCCATATTGACAGGTCGGCTCGCTAAATGGGCCTTGCTCTTGATGGAGTTCTCAATAACTTATCAGCCTCTTAAGGCAGTGAAAGGCCAGGCCATCACCGACTTCCTCGCCGAACATCCGATATCGGCCGATTCTCCCTTGAATTGCGAACTGCCAGACGAACATGCGTTTGACGCGATCGACGGAAGTGGTACCCGGTAGGAACTTTATTTCGATGGAGCATCCTCCATGAAGAAGCGCAAACAGAACACGCCCATAATCAAATCAGGGGTAGGCCTCATCTTCGTGACTCCACAAGGAGGGATAATGCACTTTGCTTTCTCCTTAACGGAGCCGAGGACAAACAATGAAGCCGAGTATGAAGCTTTGATAGCAGGTCTCGAGATCTCCATCGACATGGGAATTGAAAACCTCCTCATATATGGAGACTCCCAACTGGTCGCTAGTCAAGTAAACGGCGACTATCAAACGTGCAAACCAGAGCTGGTAAAGTACGGCGAGAGGGTACATCAACTGCTGACCCAAATACCTTCCTACATCTTGGAAAGCATACCACGTGCAGAAAATAGTAAAGCGGATGCACTAGCTAAGCTCGCTAAAGAATTGGCCGACGAGAACCTCGATGACGTGAGGATCGTTGTGCAAAGTCGTCGGGTTCTTGCACCGGCGGAAATATCTCCGGAGTCGTCAGAAGAAAAAGGAGTGACTGAGCAAATGGCTATGCAAATAAAAGACCAGGAAAAGGCTGAGGATTAGAGAGAAGTCTTTATAGACTACTTCAAATCCCGTCGAACGCCTGAAGATGCGTCCTCAAGACATCAGCTTATGAAGTGAGCCCTATCTTTTGCCTTCGTCAATGACACTCTGTACAAGAGGTCATTTGATTCTTTGTAGTTGAGATGCCTGGGACCTGAAGAGGCGAAGAGAGTCGTTCAGGAAGTTCACGACGGACTCTGCGGTTCTCACCAAGCCGGGCCGAAGATGAAGTTGAAGATCAAACGGATGGGTTATTATTGGCCCACGATGATCCAGGACTGCCTTGAGTATGCGAAGCAATGTCACTCGTGCCAGATCCATGGAGACTTTATCCATCAGCATCCAAATCCATTACACCCGACAGTGGCTAGCTGGCTGTTTGAAATGTGGGGGACTGACATAATCGGCCCCATCGAACCAGCATCTTCCAGAGGACATCGGTTCATTTTGGCGATGACTGATTACTTCTCCAAATGGGCAGAAGCAGTACCGCTGAGGGAAGTGAAGACGGAGAATATTCTCTACTTCTTAAAGACCCACGTCATTTATCGGTTTGGAACTCCGAGACGAATCATATCCGATAATGGGCCAGCCTACAGAAGCCACAAGATCATCCGCTTCGCACAACAGCATAACATAGACTGGAGGTACTCCTCAGTCTATAATCCACGAGCTAACGGTCTAGCTGAGGCTTTCAATAAGACCCTGACAAAGATCGTGAAGAAGACGGTGTCCTGAAATAAGAAGGACTGGCACGAGAGACTGCAAGAAGCTCTCTGGGCATATCGAACTACGTTTAAGACGGCCACGAACACAACGCCGTACGCGTTGGTATTCGGTACAGAAGCGGTACACCCCCTCGAGATAGAATTACCCTCTCTACGAGTGGCAGTCCATTATGAGCTAACGAACGAAGAGAATGCTCACCTTCGGCTTGCGGAGCTCGATGCCCTTGATGAAACTCGGCTCCTGGCGCAGCAAAATCTGGAAGCTTATAAAGCAAAGATGACGCGTTCATATGAAAGATTGACCAGACCGAGGACATTCCGCCAAGGTGAACTCATGCTAGTGGTCAAAAGACCTATGATCCCCAATCGCGCCAAGCGGGGAAAATTCGAGCCGAACTATGAAGGCCCGTACATCATAGACAAGGTCTACCAGGGTGGAGCCTATCTACTCATGGACATGCATGGTGAAAGACCTTTCAGGCCAATACACGGTCGCTTCCTGAAGAAGTACTACGCTTGACGAGTCACGGCCTAGGTCAATGATAGATGACGACGACTATGTCCGCTCACTATCTTCCTAAGCCCAAACTCTATAAGTAGTAACCAGCTTACTTTACAACGGACCGAAACGTCCTTAAATTAACAATGGACCGAAAAGTCCCTAAACTAACAACGAACCGAAACGTTCTTAAACTAACGACGGACCACTATGTCCTAAAACTAGCTGTTGACCGAGATGTCGAGAAACTACGGTGGATTGCAGCATCCCAAAGATGATACAAAAAAAAAGAATAAAAGAAAGAATAAAAAAAAATAAAACGGTATGTCCATAAGCAAAATGGGCACGGATGAAAACCCGAAAGGGCTCCATGAGTAAAAACAGCAGGGCTACCGGCGAGTCTTGTGAAAACCCGAAAGGGCGCAACCTTGTTAGAATAAAAAAAAGGAATAAACAAAAACAAAAAAAGAAAAGAAAACGGTATGTCCATAAGCAAAATGGGCACGGATGAAAACCCGAAAGGGCTCCGTGAGTAAAAACAGCAGGGTTATCGACGAGTGTTTGTGATAACCCGAAAGGGCGCAACCTCGTTAAAAGACACTTGCAAGGTCCTCTCGACCTTGTAAGGAGAAACCACCCACGTGAGATCCTTACGACTCACAAGGAAGCAACACACTTAGGGATCCCCACGATTCCTAAGGAGAAATTACACTTGCGAGATCCTCACGACTCGTAAGGAGAATCCTCTTATGAGACCCTCACAGCTCATAAGATTCAAAAGTCTTAAACTACAGGGATCTGAACCTGTTCTTAAGCAGCCCCCACAACCTCCAATACTGCCTTACAAGCGGCTCAATGCTGACCCTTGTATACAATCCAGGGGCGCGAATAAACATTTCCCTAATAAAGTCCCATCCGTGACTAGGGATATGTCTACACGGTGAACAACCCTTGTAAGTCCTCTCGACTTATAAGGAGAAAGCACTCTTGTAAAATCCTTACGACTTATAAGGGAACATACACTTAGGAGTCCTCACGATTCCTAAGGAGAAAACGCACCTGCGAGATTCTCACGACTCGCAACCTTTGTGAGACCCTTATGGCTCATGAAGTCAAAAGCCTTAGTCGACAGGATCCTAACCCTGTTCGCTAAGCCACCTTTGTTCGATATCGATAGAGGCAAATGATGATTCGCTCCTGGCAATATTCCAGTTGTAGCGGTGCTGATGCCGAAATCGGTGTCTAATCCCAAGCTTGCAGCGAAAAGCTGGCGAGCCACGTATGCATGCAAAATAGCCGAAATGATAGGGCAACTTGCAACAAAATCAGCAAGTAAAAATGTATGCATGCAAAATAGCTGAAATGATTGGGCAACTCGCAATAAAAAGCAGCGAGTAAAAATAAACAAATAGCCGAAATGATTGGGCAATGTTTCCCCCAATCAGAGCAAGGCTCTGTTTGAATTTCAAAATTTCAAATTTTGAAGCAACGCTTCAAATTCCGTGCGCTGCGCGCAACGCGCCACGTGTCAGAAGTTGATACGTCAGCGCAACGCCCAAGGCAGCGCACCCAATCAGAGCAAGGCTCTATTTAAAACAAAAATTAAAGGAAGCAACGCTTCAGTTGCGCAAGCGCTGCGCTGCGCGACACGTGTCAGCGCAGTTGTGCAAGCGCAGTGGCGTAAGCACTGCGCTGCGCGACACGTGTCAGCGCAGTTGCGCTGCGCTGTGCGCTGCGCGACACGTGTCAGCGCAGTTGCGCTGCGCTGTGCGCTGCGCTGTGCGCTGCGCGACACGTGTCACGCGCTGGGGCGTTTGCGCTAAACAGAATTAAATTCTAGCAAGATTTTTCTGTTCTTGTTAAAACAAGAAGATTGCCTTCTGTAAAACAGAAGCCCTTGGATCAAAGATCCAACGGTGGTGAAAATTCCCCAAATCACTCAGAGAAAGATCTCTTTAACAAATTTATGGGTACTATATAAAGGCCCCTATACCCCAAATCAAAGGGAGGAACGTTGTGAGAGATTAAGAACCTCAAAACAGAGAGAACTATGAAGAAATTTCAAGAAAAAGGTAAAAACCTTCATAAAATAGAAGAATTTCTTTTAATAGATCATCGATCTAAGAACAAGATCAATGATCTTCATATAATAAGTGCTTTGCACTCTTTTATGAACCACTGGTTCTCTGAAAACAAGAAAAAACAAGAAAAACTTGTTTTCTTTGATCAAGAAATCAAACAGTGCTTTGCACTTTTTTATGAACCATTGGTTCTGAAATATTAAAGATTCTCAAATTATTGAAATAGTGCCTTGCACTTCCAAAAACTGCACTGTTGCGCTCCTGGGTTGGCGCAAGCCACCAGAGAGCGCCACGTGTCAGCATCTGAATCACTTGCGCTATGCGCTTTTGAGATAGAGCCTTGCTCTCTGAAATTGGCGCAACTCACCAGAGCGCGCCACGTGTCAGCAGCGCAAGCGCAGCGCACTGTGCTTGTGTGACACGTGTCCTCACCGCAAGCGCTTGCGCTCATTAATTAGCGCAAAGCGCCTGACAAATGTAATGCATTATTTACTAAAGGGCCAGGCCCAAATCAAAAAGGCCTAGTAAGCCAAAATAAATTGCAGTGCAATAAAAAGGGCAGAGCCCAAACAAAACTGATGCTCTGCATCATTTATAAATAGGTAGAGCCTATTTATCGACCGCAACGTCATTAAACTAAACAATAGAGCTAATTGCTCTCTTGTCGGATCCAAACGATCCCGTTAAGTTGATCTTAGTCTCAAATCAGACTAACGCATCCTTAACGAACGTTTAAGTCGATCTTAGCCTAAATATGGCTAACATATCCTTAAACTAAAACACCAAACCTAAATCTAAGTAAATACGGATTTGGACTAATCCATGTCCTACGGGCGACGGCATTACTTAGTCTCCGTATACAATCCACGGGCAACCACAAATAAAACAAACACACACGACACGAAGTGAAATTCTGGAGAAGGAGAAAGTTGTTACCGCGATGCAGTAACGTAATTAACTGCAGGGGCTTGCGCCTGCAGGGAAGAGCGTCCCCACAATCAAAAATCCCTCAAGCGAGGGGGAATCTGACGAAGTCTGCTACATCGGCCGCATCCGTTTAAACCTCCGATACACGGTGCCATAAATCAACTTGGCATCTTCGGAGAGGTGGACGGATAAAACCAAATAGCATCTGCCCCGAATCTCAGGCTAGACGTCCTCCTAACGTCCCGGCCGCCGTTCGGAGGGAACAGATTCTGGCACGCCCGGTGGGACCTTTTCCTTTTTCCACTCCACACTTCGTGTGTCGTATTCGCGAACGAATCGCGGTTTGTTAATGGTTGCCCTTAGGTTCCAAGTTACTAAGATTTGGTCTCTTGCTTGGCGCTGAAAGCAAAACAGCAATGGCATCTACCTGTTCGAAGTGCTCCAACTGCAGCTGCAACTCGCGTCCTGCCTCAACTGGGGGCATAACCTACGGGCCCCAAGCGGCCTCTTTGTTCACGATGCCCGTGGAGCAGATTACTCAGGTCACCACAGGGCTGTTTTTCGGAACCATGCTTCCACCAACAAGGTTCAGCACCCCTGTGCCCGTACCAGAAGCTCCTAAGAAGTCGGTCTTCGATCGACTTACAGTTACTGTGGCCCCTCTCAACGGGTCGCCCAACACCAGTGCCTCGGTCTTCTCCAGACTGGGCCAAAACTCCTTGCAGGCCCACAATGAAGCTTGCAGTCCCAGAAAAGGTTATTCCAAAAAGAGTAGCCAAACCTGCTCCTGAAGTCATCAAGGCGGCTTCTCCTGCTAAGAGATCGGTCTTTACAAGACTGACCGTCCCAACTCCCACTCCTACTCCTGCTGCTCAAAAGACATCAGTCTTCAATAGGCTGACGCCGGCAACAGCCCCACACCTGAACAGGGGGCAAGAAGAAGCTATTGCTGTCTCTGAACCAATACCGACAACTTATCGCGCCCGACGACGCCACTGGCGCCGGATAAGGAAGACCGGGGGAACTCCCCCTCTGGGATAACTCCACCAGCTCCAACGGTCGAAGTTAATGCTGCTGTTCCAACTGGGAACAGCTTTGAACTGCTGAACAGGGTATGCAGAAACTCGCCAACTGCGGTCCTTAAAAGATCTCCTCCACCGGTAGAGACCGCCGTGGAAGCAGAAAAGTCGGAGCAGCCTCCTCAATCGCTGTCCTCCAGGATTTACAAGACATGGCGACGAGTCCGAGAATCAGTGATCGATCCTAATTTCTCTCGCCAACACAAGAAGTCGAAAGGTCGGCAAGAAGAAAATTCCCCGATCAAGCAACGAAAGGTGATGACCACTTGGGTGCCCAAAGCAACGGCCCCCTCAACTTCAACGGCCCATAAGAGAAGAAGGCCAGAGAAAGTCCTCACGCCGGCCACGAATATCAAAGGTGGTGAACCCAAACGCCCTAAGTCCGGGGGCATCGTAGTTCATACCGTCTACATGGCGTCTGGTAAAGAGGACAGTCGCATATCTACGGGTCATCGACCGCTTACACGGTCAGTGACCAAAGCTCAGGAGCAACAGCAAAATCTCCAGGAGATGATGAACGCAATGGCCGCACTGACTGGGCCAAAAGAAAACCCTGAAACGTCTTCGGATGAACGCCAGGAGCAAGAAACTGACGCTGAATTCCTTCGTCGAATATTGGAGAAGAAGGATAAAGAGGCTGCTGAACAAGCAGCCAACATAAAGAGTATGGGCCTCCTGTTCCAAGACATGGTGGGGATAATGATCCAACAAGATCCTCCGGCCGAAGATCCTCCGGCCGAAGATCCCCCGATCGTCCTTGAAGACGATAGGGGAGAAACGTCGAATCCTCCGCCAGCTCTGTCAACAGCTAAGGAAGAGATAATCTCCAAAGCTAACTTAGACGAATACATAGCCCAACAAATACGGGTTCATCATGCGACGGAAGCAGCCGGCCAGGTCGTAAAAACATGACGACCATATCCGAGCTGGTACGATCAAATCAAGTATCCGTCGGGCTACACAATTCCCAAGTTCCATGTCTATAAGGGGACGAGCAATCCCCACCAGCATGTTGCCCAGTTCAGGGCACTCTGCGGCAACACCGGCAATGATGACAAGCTGTTGCTTCGCCAGTTCGTTGGAAGCTTATCAGATACAGCGTTTGAATGGTACTCTGAGCTCCCGAACGACTCTATCAAAACCTTCACGGAGATGGAGCTGTTGTTTACCCAGCGTTTTGCAAGCGCCAGTGAACGCACCTCGATGACGGCACTGATTAACGCCAGAGTAAACCCAGGCGAGACATGGGTTCAATATGCTATACGGTGGCGGAACTTATGGTCAAAATGCGAGCAACGCATTGAGGAAGCTCCTGCAGTGGGTATGTTTGTGGGAACCCTTGATCCGCAAGCAACAATCTCGCAATTTATGATGTTCTTCAAGCCGACTACCTTCCAGGCCTTGATTGACAAGCTAGCGCAAATGGATCAGATGGTCCATAGACCCCCTCTTCCAAAGCCGGACTCCCAAAATGAAAAGGGGAAGGGAAAAGCGATCGTTGTCGCTAATGCTCAACAACAACCGAGCAACTCGAAGTCGGTTGTTCGTCAAAATAATATGCATCCACAGGTATCCCTTGAGGAGAGACTAGGACGTCTTTATTCGTTTTCCCGATATAAAACGAGAAGGTTATTCGAGTTGGCGTTGCGCAACCGACTCATAAATCTGCCGGAGCCAAAACGTCCATCACAACCAAATGATGTCAATGAGCCCAACTACTGTCCCTATCACCGGGTACTGGGTCATCCGATCGAAGATTGCTATGTCTTCAAAAATTGGCTTGAAGACCAGTACCAACAGGGCAAATTCGCATTATCCGATAGATGGAAGGTGAATCCGCCGCAACTTCACACCTCTAAGAGGGCGAATATGCCGGGGGCAACGCGCTCTCTCGTCGAGGAAGCCCTATGGGAGGTTGTGCTGTCAGCTAAGACAAAGAGAATGCTGAACGATCTTCAGGCATGCCCAGCAATCAAGTGGAAGAACCCGTTGGAACCGCAGGTCATTGAGGGGATGTTGAAGCCACGTCCAACTCCAAAGACCGATGATGGTGGCCCAATCACTCGCAACCAGCCGTCAAAATCTTCGAAGAAGAAGAAGAAGAAGTCCAAGAAGCCTGTGAAGCCTGGCGACAAGCGCACAGACTTGGAAAAACAAATTGACGCGCTGGAGGAATACAACCAGAAAGCATGGACTCCCATCACACTCCAAGAGTTTCTCAACCACGTTTTTCAAGAGGAAGAAGAGGGAGAAAGTTCGTCGGATGAGTCTGAGGAATATGTGGCGAGCTGCCATATGATCTCCCATTCGTTGATGGACGATGAGAAGACTCCTTGCACTGAAAAGCTGGGGGCAGATCCTGAACCAAAAATTTTTGGGCCATCAGAAGAAGTAATTGACGCATTCCTCAACCAAGCTCTGTTGAAAAGTAAAGCTGATCGGGAACGCGAGACAGCTATATTTGAAAGGGCCAAGCGCCAGCAACTCGACGAAAGAGTTGAGATACTCCCGCTGGAGCAAAATACATCCACTACCGACAAAAGCAAATTCAAGACGAGAAAGTGGTTTGCTAAGGCCATAACAATGGGCATGAAGCTACCATCCTCCGAAGGAAACATTACTGGTGAAGTGGAAATGCATCCCTCCTATTGCTTATATCATCAGAGGATTTCGCACCCCACTGAAGAGTGCAAAGCTTTCGATAGATGGTAGCAAGGATATGTTGCTCATCGACAACATTTTAAACGGGAGAAGCGCAAAACTCGTCGGGAGCGGAAAAATACGACCGAAGGGCTTAAAAGAACTACCGGCGATTGTCGCATAGTTAACACCGACGGGTCATAAGTGCTTACATTCGAGAGTGATTCTGATGAAGAGCTGGAGCTTGGCCCTCTCTTTAAAGAGTCCACTTCGGGAAAAGAAGAAGAGCAGAAGGTTTGTGAAAATATCCGGCTGCGTAATCGCACGCTACCTGAAAATAATCTCGGGCCCTCAAATAATAAAGATAAAGGGAAAGAAAAGATCTCTGAAGATATCGTCTTAGATGACCACGTTGTGGAGGAGCTAAGTGCCAAGGACCCGCCGAAGAGAAATAAGGTGGATTACAACGTCTTAGCGCATCTGAGGAAACTACCCTCACAGCTCAGCATTCTTGACGCCCTTTTGCTATCAAAAGAGGCGAGAGATTCATTAATCAAGGCACTACAGGATCCGGAGCAATTCCAAGCTTTCCTGGCCGAGGAAAAGATGAAGGATGAATTGGAGGAAGTGCACACGGCCGATGTCGCTTTTGGTGATGAAGAACTTCTCCTTGGGACGTGCGAACACAATCGCCCCCTTTATATCTTAGGATACTGCCACGATATAAATATAGGCAAGATCCTGATCGACAATGGATCCTCCGTTAATCTCCTCAATGTGCGGGTGTTAAAAGAAATCTGCATGAGCGTCCAGCACCTTGCTCGGGACAAGATCACCATCTCTGGGTTCGACTCCCAGTCATCAAGAACTCTTGGGTCTGTGATACTGACGCTACGCTTTGGGCTACTCGTCACGGACATTAAGTTCCACGTCATAGACGCCAAGACATGCTACAATGCTCTGCTCGGCCGACCATGGTTACACGAGTACAACATCATCCCTTCTACGCAACATCAGTGTATGAAGTATTCTAAGAATGGTCTCGAGTATACCGTGGCGGGAGAACTGAACCCGTTCTCTGTGATCGAGGTCTGCAAATATGAAGATGCAAAGTACTTTTTGCCGGATTTTGAGGATACAGAGAGATGTTGCAAACCGGAAAACAAAGCCACTGCCACCATTCCTGTTTTCGGGAGTGATACCGAAGAAGAAGAAGAGATAGTTTACTCTGGGCCGTCTCGACACAACAAACCAGGACCATCCGCTCCTACGTTGATCTTTGGTAGCGACTCGGAAGATGAGGTCGATGCTGTATTCTCTGCTCGACCTTCAATACAAACGTCCGCTGACGAAGAGCAAAGTCTACAAGTCGCCATGGTGCCGCTTAAACATCATAAAGAACTGGATGCACTCGATATCTACAGTGTAGAAGAGCTGCGGACGTTTTATATCCCTCCCAGGCGAGAAGGCGAAAAAGCAATTCTATTCTACCGCCCTGAAGAAACCAGAGTGGAGAAAGAAATCTGGCATGGCGCGGATCCTATGCTTGACAGGCTTCAGCCCATCCGTCTCCCCAGATATTATACAGAAGGCTTGAAAAGGCTGTTGAAGCGCCATGGGATATCCTTTAAACAGACCGCTCGAAAGGCCAAATTCTATGACAGGGTCTGGAACATTCCCGGGACTCAACACAAGCTGCATAATGGGAGAATGGAAACAATCGGGCTTGGATACATTCGGTCCAAGAAACGAGAGCTACTCCACGGTTGCTACGTCGTGTATGACTTTGATGAAGAAGCGGATGCTCAATGAGAAGATGCTGATCCGGAACCAGTAAAAGTTCCAGATGCAAAAGTGCCCAGTCCGTCGTTCGAAGAACAAATGGACGAACTTATAAGGGAAGCTGGTCAAAAGGTCCAAGATGGCCATAACCGCGAAATGACCATCTATGAGAAAGCCAAAAAGCAACGCCTCCTCCAACAGGCCGTGAAAGATGAAAATGTCGCTCCTTGTCAACCTGTTATAAAGAAGGCTCGACGCAGAGGCAGAAGCAAGTCGAAACGCGAAAAAGGCGCTCAACAGCAATGAAGTGGGGCTATGAGGCCACGCAAGCGGGAACCGAGCGGTTCCGATCTATCCCTCATGAGAAAAATGGGTCGAACATACTCTTTTCCTCGGGACAAGACGAAGAAAATACTTGATCTCGCTCTAAAACATCAGATGCTTACACTGCCGGAGTCTAAACACCCCGAACAAGCAGGCGAAGTCTCACACCCAGACTATTGGTTTTATCACCGAGTGGTTGGGCATCCTCTCGAAGACTGTTTCACCTTCAAGAATTTGGTCGAAGATCAGTATCAGCTTGGCAAGTTCGCTCTGTCCGACAACTGGAGGGTAGTGCCACCACAGAAACACGAACCCAAGGCCACGGAAGAAGAACCAGTTCCATATTGGGATTGGAAGAGAATTCGTACTTGTCACATGATAACAATATCAAAAGGAGAGCCCGAGAACATGGATGACCTTCCCTGGTGCTTCGAAAACATCGACGGTGAAGTAATCTCGGAATTTCCACCAGCACCAAAAGAGCTGGAAGATGGAATACATACCACTGCTGATAACCTCAAGAAAATTGAGTTGGGAACGGCGAACGATCCGCGGCCGACATTCATTAGTGAGCTGCTGTCTGAAGAGAAAGTGGCTTCATTAAAAGACCTGCTTATGCAGCATAAAGATTGCTTCGCATGGAACTATTCCGAATTGCCGGGACAAGATCCAGAAATTGCTGTGCATAAATTGGCAATATCCCCGGACGTCAAGCCAGTCAAACAGGCGCCGAGAAGAATGCGGCTCGAACTTGAGATGAGTATCAACGCCGAGGTTAAGAAGCTGATCGACTCTGGCTTTATCCTGGAGGTTCAATATCCTGAATGGATCGCCAACATCGTCCCGGTGATGAAGAAAAATGGGATAGTGCGCATATGCGTGGACTTCCGGGATCTCAATAAATCCTGCCCGAAGGACGATTTCCCAGTGCCAGTCACCGAACTGATGATAGACAACACGTCCACTCATGAGGTTTTCTCCTTCATGGATGGCTCGTTAGGGTATAATCAGATAAAGATGCATCCCAAAGACCAGAAGCACACCGCCTTCAGGACTCCTTTGGGTATATTCTGCTACAAGGTGATGCCCTTCGGTTTAAAGAACGCCGCTGCTACCTACCAGAGGGCCATGACGAAGATCTTCGATGACCTTATACACGAAATCGTCGAATGCTATATCGATGACCTCGTGGTTAAAAGCAAATCATACGAGGAACATTTAGAGCATCTGAAGACCGTGTTCCAACGACTTCGACAATACAACTTGAAGATGAACCCTCTCAAGTGTGCATTCGGATTTTCCTCAGGCAAATTCCTAGGATTCATCGTCCGACACCGAGGTATCGAAATAGATCCGTCAAAGATCAAGACGATCATGGAAATGCCTCCGCCGAGGACTCTCAAACAGCTGCGGTCTTTCCAAAGGAAGCTCGCGTATGTACGGCGATTTATAGCCAACCTTTCAGGCAAGTGCCGTCCTTACAGCCACTTGATGAAGAAGGGAACCCCGTTCGTCTGGGACCAAAAATGCCAAAGCACACTAGACGAGATCAAGCAATACCTGCAGAACCCGCCAGTGTTGGCTACTCCGGTCAAGGGAAAGCCCCTCGTTCTTTATACAACCGCCCTCGAAGGTTTCTTAGGTGCGTTATGGGCACAAGAAAATGATCAAGGGAAAGAAAGAGCACTCTACTACTTAAGTCGAGTTCTACTGGGGGCAGAAAGCAACTACTCCCCCATTGACAAACATTGCCTGGCGTTGATCTTTGCGATAACAAAGCTTAGACATTATGTGTTGGCACATGAAGTCCGTCTCATTTCGAAGGTGGACCCCCTTAAATATTTGATGTCAAAGGCCATATTGACGGGGCGACTCGCTAAATGGGCCCTGCTCTTGATGGAGTTCTCGATAACGTATCAACCTCTCAAGGCAGTGAAAGGCCAGGCCATCGCCGACTTCCTCGCTGAGCATCAGATACCCGCCGATTCTCCTTTAAATTGCGATCTTCCAGACGAACATGCGTTTGATGCGATCGACGGTGGTGATACCCGATGGGAGCTTTATTTCGATGGAGCATCTTCCATGAAGAAACGCAAACAAAGTACCCCTATAATCAAATCGGGAGTAGGACTCATCTTTGTAACTCCACAAGGAGGGATAATGCGCTTTGCCTTCTCCCTAACAGAGCCAAGGACAAACAATGAAGCCGAATACGAAGCTTTGATAGCAGGCCTCGAGATTGCCATCGACATGGGAATTGAAAACCTCCTCATATATGGAGACTCCCAGCTGGTCATTAGTCAAGTAAACGGCGACTACCATACGTGCAAACCAGAATTGGTGAAGTACGGCGAAAAGGTGCAGCAACTGTTGACCCAAATCCTTTCCTATACTTTAGAAAACATACCGTGTGCGGAAAACAGCAAAGCGGACGTGTTGGCCAAACTCGCTAAGGAACTGGCTGATGAGAACCTCGATGACGTAAGAATCTTGGTGCAAAGCCGTTGGGTGCTTGCCCCAACGGAAATATCTCCGGAATCATCCGAAGAAAAGGGAGCGACTGAGCAAATGGCTATGCAAATAAAAGACCGGGAAAATGCCGAGGATTGGAGGGAAGTCTTTATAGGCTACTTCAAATACCGTCGAGCGCCCGAAGATGCGTCCTCAAGACATCAGCTTATGAAACGAGCTCTGTCTTTCGCCTTCGTCAATGATACTCTGTACAAGAGGTCGTTCGATTCTTTGTGGTTGAGATTTCTGGGACCTGATGAAGCGAAAAGAGTCGTTCAGGAAGATCATGACGGAATCTGCGGTTCTCACCAAGCAGGCCCAATGATGAAATTGAAAATTAAACGGATGGGCTACTACTGACCCACGATGATTCAGGACTGCCTCGAATACGCGAAGCAATGCCACTCATGCCAAATTCATGGGGACTTCATCAATCAGCATCCAAATCTGCTACACCCGACAGTGGCTAGCTGGCCATTCGAAATGTGGGGAACTGACATAGTCGGCCCCATCGAACCAGCATCGTCTAGAGGACATCGTTTCATCCTGGCGACGACTGACTACTTCTCCAAATGGGTAGAAGCAGTACCGCTGAGAGAAGTTAAGACGGAGAATATCCTCCATTTCTTCAAGACGCACGTCATATATCGGTTTGGAACTCCGCGATGGATCATCTCCGATAACGGGCCAGCTTACAGAAGCCACAAGATCAGTCGCTTCACGTAACAACACAATATAGACTGGAGATATTCCTCGGTTTATAATCCGCGAACTAATGGTCTAGCTGAAGCCTTCAACAAAACCTTGACAAGGATCATGAAGAAAACGGTGTCCCGAAATAAAAGGGACTGGCATGAGAGGCTGCAAGAGGCTCTTTGGGTGTATCGAACTACGTTCAAGACAGCCACGAACGCAACGCCATATGCGTTGGTATTCGGTACAGAAGCAGTACTCCCCCTCGAGATAGAGTTACCCTCTCTATGAGTGGCGGTCCACTACGAGCTGACGGACGAAGAAAATGCTCGCCTTCGGCTTAAGGAGCTTGATGCCCTTGATGAAACCCGGCTCATAGCACAACAAAATCTGGAAGCCTATAAAGCAAAGATGACGCGCTCATATGAAAGATTGACCCGGCCGAGGACATTTCGCCAAGGCGAACTCGTGCTAGTAGTCAAAAGGCCTATGATCCCCAATCGCGCCAAGCGGGGAAAATTTGAGCCAAACTATGAAGGCCCGTACATCATAGACAAGGTCTACCAGGGTGGAGCCTATTTACTCATGGATATGCACGGTGAAAGGCCTTTCAGGCCAATAAATGGTCGCTTCCTAAAGAAATACTACGCTTAGAGAGTTACTGCCTAGGTCAATGATAGATGACGACGACTATGTCCGCTCGCTATCTTCCTAAGCTCAAACTTTATAAGCAGTAGCCAGCCTTCTCCTGGACGGACCGAAACGTTCCTAAACTAATGGCGGACCGAAACGTCCTTAAACTAATGGAGGACCGAAACGTCCTTAAACTAATGAAGGACCGAAACGTCTTTAAACTACTACCGCAGCATCCTTAGGCTGACGAGATGAATATAAAAAAAATAATAATAATAAAAAATATAAAAACGGTATGTCCATAAGCAAAATGGGCACGGATGAAAACCCGAAAGGGCTCCGTGAGTAAAAACAGCAGGGCTACTGGCGAGTGTTCGTGAAAACCCGAAAAGGAGCGACCTCGTAAAAAAAAGAATAAAAAGAATAAAAAAATGGTATGTCCATAAGCAAAATGGGCAAGGATGAAAACCCGAAAGGGCTCCGTGAGTAAAAACAGCAGGACTACCGGCGAGTGTTTATGAAAACCTGAGAGGGCGCAACCTCGTTAAAGGACACTTACAGGGTCCTCTTGACCTTCTAAGGAGAAACCACACGGGTGAGATCCTTATAACTCACAAGGGAGCAATACACTTAGGGATCCTCACGATTCCTAAGGAGAAAATACACTTGCGAGATCCTCACGACTCGTAAGGAGAACTCTCTTATGGGACCCTCACGGCTCATAGGATTTGAAAGTCTTAAGTTACAGAGACCTAAACCTGTGCTTAAGTAAACCCCACAACTTTTGATATTGCCCTACAAGTGGCTCAATACTGACCCTTGTATACAATCCACGGGCGCGAATAAACATTTCCCTAATCAAGTCACATCCGTGACTGGGGATATGTACGCATGATGAACAACCCTTATAAGTCCTCTCGACTTACAAGGAGAAAACCCTCTTGTAGGATCCTTACGACTTACAGAGGAACATACACTTAGGAATCCTCACGGTGCCTAAGGAGAAAACACACCTACGAGATCCTCACGACTTGTAGGGAGAAATACCTTTGTGATACCCTTACGGCTCATGAAGTCAAAAGCCTTAGTCGACAGGACCTTAACCCTGTTCGCTAAGCCACCTTTGTTCGACATCGACAGAGGCAAATGATGATTCGCTCCTGGCAATATCCCAGTTGAAGCGGTGCTGAAGCCGAAATCGGTGTCTAATTTCAGTACGTGAAAAGCCGGTAGGCCGCACATGCATACGAAATAGCCGAAATGATGGGGCAACTTGCAATAAAAAGCAGCAAGTAAAAACGTATGCATACAAAATAGCCGAAATGATTGGGCAACTCGCAAATAAAAAGCAGCGAGTAAAAATAAAATAAATAGCCGAAATGATTGGGAACCGCGAAAAATAGCCGAAATGATTGGGCAATCGCGACCTTCGCGATATAAAAGCTGAAATGATAGAGCATCGCGGAAATAAAACAATATAAATAAATGAAACTTTTGCCCTACAGTTGAGATCACATCGATCCCTGTACACAAGGGCACAAACAAAATCGGGATTACATTTCCCCAACGGGCTGCGTCAAAGGGAAGTCAGATCTCGACGACCATATCTATAGCCTGGATACTAACAGCGGCGTTCCTCTTCATTCCAGCAGGACACGGACGTGACATCACCAATCGAAGCCACGGTAAAGTCCCCAGTTCCAAGACTCTGCAGTTCACAGACAACCTAGAGTCAGTAAATGACCTCCGTCTCGGAAACAAGTCAACCAACGACCTCCGTCGCGGAAACAAGTCAACCAATGACCTCCGTCGCGGAAACAAGTCAACCAATGACCTCCGTCCTGGAAACAAGTCAACCAATGACCCCCGTCGTGGAAACACGTCAGCAAATGACCTCCGTCGCGGAAACAAGTCAACTAACGACCTCCATCTCGGAAACAAGTCAACAAATGACCTCCGTCTCGGAAACAAGTCAACCAACGACCTCCGTCTCGGAAACAAGTCAGCAAATGACCTCCTTCTCGGAAACATGTCAACCAACGACCTCCGTCTCGGAAACAAGTCAGCAAATGACCTCCGTCTCGGAAACAGGTCAACCAACGACCTCCGTCTCGGAAACAAGTCAGCAAACAACCTCCGTCTCGGAAACGACCTCCGTCTCGGAAACAAGTCAACCAATGACCTCCGTCGCGGAAACAAGTCAACCAACGACCTCCGTCCCGGAAACAAGTCAACCAACGACCTCCGTCGCGGAAACAAGTCAACCAACGACCTCCGTCCCGGAAACAAGTCAACCAATGACCTCCGTCGTGGAAACAAGTCAGCAAATGACCTCTGTCGCGGAAACAAGTCAACTAATGACCTCCGTCGCGGAAACAAGTCAGCCAACGACCTCCGTCTCGGAAACAAGTAAACCAACGAACTCCGTCTCGGAAACAAGTCAGCCAACGACCTCCGTCTCGGAAACAAGTCAACCAACGACCTCCGTCTCGGAAACAAGTCAGCAAATGGCCTCCGTCTCGGAAACAAGTCAACCAACGACCTCCATCTCGGAAACAAGTCAGCAAACGACCTCCGTCGCGGAAACAAGTCAACCAACGCCTCCGTCTCAGAAACAAGTCAACCAATGACCTCTGACCCGGAAACAAGTCAGCCAACGACTTCCCCGTCAAAGCAATACTTCGACTCAGAAGCAAGTCAACTCACCAACCACTTACGAGTCCTCTCGGCTTGTAAGGGAGAAAATTCTCTTATAAGATCCTTATGACTTATAAGAGAAAACACACTTAGGAATCCTCACGATTCCTAAGGAGAAAATCCACTTACGAGATCCTCTCGACCCGTAGGGAGAAAAGTCTCTATGAGGCCCTCACGGCTCATAGAGTTGAAAAGTCTTAGGCAGCAGATCTGAACCTGTGACCTAAGCCATCGCTATCTCTTGGAGAAATCTAGATGCTTACTCTATTATCTGTCAGTTGTGTTTATCAAGACAGCATGTTGATAATAAGAGAAGGGAGAAAGCAAAGAAATAATACAAGACATTGCAAAGAAAAATGTGTATCTTTATTTATTAATTTAATCAGGTACAAGGTGAAGCGTACAAAAGAATAAAGAATGGATACATCTTATTCGAAAAAGAAATTTTTTTACAAGTATGTAGATACAAGGGGAATTACTGGGAAGGAAGCATCTTGCATAACTCTAGTAATTGTTCGCGCACCTCCTTCCACACTTTCTCCTGATCGGCCACCACAGCCAGATCTGCCTCCACTTGAGCCCGCTGCTGCAAGACAGATGCAAGCTGCTCCCTAACGGCCTGATGAGCAGCTTCACGGCCTGGGATGTCACGTTCGGCGACATCAAGCTTTGGCTTCAAGTTTAGCCCATGAGAGATGCGTTCCAGGAGGCCCTCAAAGATAGCCTTCACTTGGGCAGCATTCGCCTCAACCTCGGCACGCAGACGAGCCGTCCCGCTCGAGGTCTCTTGGTATTCCCTCAACCTTAAAGCCGCTTCTTGTTCCAAGTGGTGGACGTAAGAAGCGCTTTGCTCGATCCACGCTGCTCTTTCATTGCTTGCGGCTAAGGTCTCGGGAGCAGGGCGCATAAACTCCAGTTGATGCAGACGAGCCTCGATCTCCCTGCAGTGGTTAACCCAAGACGCGGTGATGCCCTCGTCGTGGAAGTTTACGAGTATCACCAGCATCGGGTTAACCGCCGTAGCGAAATCCCCAGCATATGTAGGAGTCTCGACGTCGAGTTCCTCGATGTAGTCGCTCAACATGCGCAGACTATTCGCGGCGCCTTTCGAGGACGGACGTCTCAGGAAAGGGCCCGCTGGCATTATGACACGAGGCTCGAAGGGCGCCGAGACCGGAACGACAGCTAAAAAAAACAAGATATGATCAGATAACAGTTCAAGAAATAAAAAAAGGGAATTTATCAATGTGATAGTTGTTGTACCAGCTGCGGCAGGTGGCAAGGCCGGAAGGGCCGGTGGCGCGGCCGATTTTTCATCCCCTCCTTCAATTTGTAGCACTGCAGTTGGGACGAGAAAAAGTTAGAAATAATTCCATCACTGAAAAAGGAAAGATATCAATTGGAAACCATACTCACCGGCGCCACCAGAAGGAGAAGCGGATTCAGATGGGAAGGAGATGTGTGGGAGCAACACTTGATAAAGATGATCAAAAAGCACTCCTGAAAAGGCACAACAGTACGACTTTAGTACATAAATTATGCGGCTGAAAGACGAAACTAATAGGTTGCAAATCCATACCTTCCAACATCTTCGATGGTACAAGAAAGGGCTGAGAAGTGACCACCGCCAAGGCAGTAGTTGACGGCGCTCCTTCAAGCAATGGAGCATCGGCGCTGGCCACACCTGCGTTTAAAAAAAACAAGGGTAAACCTGTCAGGAAAGATTGCAAGATAAAACAGGGGACGGTAATCCGAAATGTACCTGATGAGCCTCCAGCTGAGACGGAGGCGTCTCCCTCCTCCATCGACATAAGTCCACCTCCCGTGGCCTCATCACCATATTCGACAGGGGCTGTCGTCGTACTCGCCCGGCCAGGGGACGGCGGAAGACCATAGGCGGGGAGAGCTATGATCGGAACATTGCCAGACTCCTGAGAAAGAGCGGTCGGCTCATCCTCAGGAATCATGTCCACCTCACCCACTACTCCCTCGAGCTCAGCAGTCACGGTTGTCTCGTCCACCGTCGCCACGAGGTCGTCGGTCCCAGGCGCTTCGTCCGCTGCTACCTCGGGCTCGGCATCAACCACTTGCTCAGGCATAGTGGACGTGACCACTTCGTCAGCCACTGGCTCGGGCCCAGCAATCCTGGTTGTGTCATCCGCCATCGGCTCGGCTTCGACCAATACCTCTCCCTCTAGCCCCTCAGGTTCGGCTGTCTCCGCCTCCCCCTCAGTCGGACTTGGCCCTGCAAGACAAGATATATAAGAACTGACAAGTTTACAATTCTTATAAACAAATCTCGATAGATACATTACCTGAGGAGGATTTATCGTTAGCACTCCGAACTGCAAACGCCACCTGTCTGCGAGCAGTGGACAAGGCGACCGGAGGCTCTTTTGAGGGGGTATCAGCACGAGGGACGGTGCTTGGGCCCGTTCCCACGGCCAAAGCAGCCCTGCGTGCCTTCGCCTCGCGCCTTAGCCGCTTTCTCTCCTCTCGAACCGTCAAGACGGAGCTCTCCAAGGCTTCCCTCATTGAGACATCCTCGTCCGTAAACAGGGATGCCTCCAAATCCTTCAGGGCATCCCTCGTCGACTTGTCGAGTCGAGGCTTTCGCGGTAGCTCCGAAGAGACTGGGATTTCAGTTTCAAGCCCAGGGAGAGTCCCCGCATCAGCTGGCGCAGCCCCTGTAAAGAAACAAAAGAAGAAGGTTAGGTTGGTCATCAGAAAGGAGAATAGAAAAACTCAATAAGACGAAACGTACCAACGCCCGTTAAAGCACGCTTATTTTCCTCCTCCTGGAAGGTTTTCAAAGAAGCAGCGATGGCCTTTTCGGTAGTGACACCTGTTGAAAAAGGGGAAACGCATTAGTCGAGGATAATGATAAAAATGCTATAAAATTATGAAGAATACAGCTAATGATTACCTGCTCGAGCGAGTTTATCCAACCACGCTTCAAGTCTGGATGATCGCTCAGAAGCTGCAATGGCGGCCGCCAGATCAGTGTCTGTCGGGTCTACCGAGAAGCCCTTATTGCTGCCATATTCGCTTATACCTTCGGTAAGAGGGGCCTGAGGCTCCTCTAAACCGAGGATAGCATCGAGAGAGAGGATCGACTTCTTCTTCCTCTTCTGCCCACCAGCCTTGGGTGCACCCGAGATTGACTTGCGCTTGGCAGGCACCTTAGGGCGGCGGGTCCCGATATCCACACCCACGCCAGACTCCGGTGAAACCACATCTACCATCTCCACTGGAGCACGGGGCGCTGGTAGTACATCCGCAGTACCACGGAGTGGCAGTCCGCGCGGAGGGCTCAACACGCGCGGTGGCATGGCTCCGGCATCTCTCAGCGGAGGAATAACCGGGGTCCTTAGTTTCAAAGGAACCTTGCGATCTCCACCGGGAGGCGCACCCTTCCGGTCAACCAACATGCGCTTCTCCATATGGATAACCGGACCCATTGTGTGGGCATACCAAGCCACGTACGCGTTGAGGACTTTGGGGACGCAGCTCGGCTCGCTGATGAAGAAATAAGAGCCCGTGTTAAGCCGCATGAAATGGTGCATCGCACTCCTTATCCCCTCCCGGCTGGCCGTGGGCTTTTCCAAAAAGGCTTCCAGCGGTATCCCCTGGTGATAGCTGGATTGTTGGGCAAACCGGTGAGGGTTATACCTCATGAAAAGCGCCATCTCATTCTGCCTGAACACCAGGTAGCCCGGCCGAATGGAATAGAGGTAGAGGATCTCTCGGGCTTTCAATATGGAGGCCCCGTCCTTAAAATCATCGCGTAGCGGCACCATCGACTTAGTGGTTTCTGAGCCTATGGTTATGACCTTGTCCAAAAAAGAAACCTTCGCTCCGACCAGGTGTGGACGAAGAAGTAGCCCCCTAGCCTCTCGCGGAGACGCAACCACGATCGAGGCACCAACCAGCCGCATGACTCTCGGGAGTCTGCACTTTTCAAAAAACGGAGGGATCTTGTGGACGCCGAACACCCCATGCACGTGCATTTCCATCCAAGAGGTGAAGTAGTACATCGGGAAACTAGCAGGCTGCACCCCGGGTTCATTAGCGTCCGCCGCCACGCTAAGTCCATTATAGAGATGAGCCAACCCGGCAATTCCTATTGTTAACTGCAGGCCAGCCACCATCCGATGCGCTGGGTAGAAAACGAATGGCCGCATGAAGCGCGGGTGCATTGGGAGCGCAAAGCTGCACAACCACAATCCCAGGAACCCTATAAAAAAGGTTTCTTTATCCATACCCGAAACGGCAATCTCCGATAACGGCATGACGGCGGCGCTGGAGAGATAAAAATCCTTTTGATCACACTCCGATGTTGGTCGACGGTCCAGGCCGAAGCCGAAAGGGTCGTCAGGCTTGGCGAACTTCTCACACTGTTCCGACAGAAACTCCGGTCGGACGAAACGGGCAACGAAGTCTGCGAAACTAACTCCCCGGGTGCCCGATTCCAAATAGATCCCTTCATAAATCTCCAGCACCTTCACCAGGCCTAGAAACTGGTGCTGAATGGCATTCTCCGGCGTCAGGTTGAACACCAACGGCTTAGTGGCAAAGACATATTCATCAGGAGGAAGCAGCTCCTCATAATGCTCCCCCCTCATTGGCAAGCCTGAGACTTCAGCAAACTCCTCTAAGGAGATAGAGACTTCCCTGTCCGTCATCAGGAAGGTGTGGGTAGGGATGTTCCATTGTTCAATAAAAGCCTTAACCCACCACGTTGGAGGAGAGGGATACTCGAAGAGCGAGATATAGATGGCCAAATACAGGCCTATCTTCATCAGATGAGTTCTCTTCGCTGATAAGATATACCGGGCCCACTGCAAATATCCGGCGGGCGGTCGCGGCATCAATCCGATGTTATAGGCCTGTCCCCAAGGGCGTGCTTCACCCTGACAGATTCGCCTCCCTAAAATATCTATTGCCGGCGGCGGCTGCACGGGAATAGCACCAATCGTGGGTTGGAGGAGGTCATCCGAGTTCCAATTTTTAACCTCCACAGCATACTTCACCGGGGGTTCATCCGCGTAAGGGAGTAAAGATATGGGCTCAGATGGCGTGGCGGAACCGAAACTTCGACGACCCTGGATGATCTCATTGTACCACCTACCCCACAGGTGAAAGCTCTTATGCTCGGGGTCATGATCCTTAATGAGAGCGAGCACTACTCGGTCCACTGGTGCCTGGGGAAATCCTCCCTCTGAGCGAACAAATAGGAAAGACAGATCAGTAGACATGATTGTATGCAAAGAAAAACGAAATTCAGCCGTCAGTATCATAATTTAATTTTAAAAGCCTGACACTTGATACTACACTGCAATGCAGTGTAGGGGGGACCAAAAAGGGACCCACAAAATCCAAGTGACAATATGCCAATTAATAAGACAGCCCCATCATTGGATGAGACTGTCAATTAATAAGGAGATCTCCAAAAGAATACTCTCATTAAATGATAAATCCCCGGAGACAAGGAGAGAATCTCCCCTTTCAGAGCAAAGCTCTGTCACAGAGCGACACTTGTCAAACTCTGGTCTCAAGGGAATAAAATTCCTTAGAAGAGCCTAGCTCTATAATAATGATGAAAGAATCCATTAAATAAGAAAATTTTAGAAGTTAAAAAAAATTTGGGATCTTAGAGATCCATGAAAACTCTTAAGAGTTCTTCATTTTTAGATCAAAAAGATCTATATTTTGTTCATGGGTACGTAAAAACCTTGAAACAAGATCTCTTTAGATCTATGGATTCTTGAGAGCAAGGCTCTGTTGGTGAAACCCCAAAGGGGTTTTCTTTAGATCAAAGATCTATGAGAGCAAGGCTCTGTTGATGAAAATTAATTTAATTAAATTTAAGTTAAATTTTATCTAAGATGTTCTAAAAGTTTGAACTTTGAAGTTCTTGAAAGAAGAGAGCAAGGCTCTGAAGTTCTTACAAGAGCAGGGCTCTGGAAAATAAAATCTTGAAGATGGTAAAAATTTTCTAAGGACCAAGGGTTCTATTTATAGGCGCCTGCGCCCTTTCACCTCACCCCTTGATCCAACGACCTAGATCTTGCCACCGTTGCACTCACGTGTGCGCCACGTGAGCGCAACGGCGGGGGGCATTTGTTTCCCCCAATCAGAGCAAGGCTCTTTTTGAATTTCAAAAATTCAAATTTTGAAGCAACGCTTCAAATTCCGTGCGCTGTGCGCAACGCGCCACGTGTCAGAAGTTGATACGTCAGCGCAGCGCCCAAGGCAGCGCACCCAATCAGAGCAAGGCTCTATTTGAAACAAAAATTAAAGGAAGCAACGCTTCAGTTGTGCAAGCGCTGTGCTGCGCGACTGAAGCGTTGCTTCCTTTAATTTTTGTTTTAAAAAGCGCTGCGCTGTGCGACACGTGTCAGCGCAGTAGCGCAAGCGCTGCGCTGCGCGACACGTGTCAGCGCAGTAGCGCAAGCGCTGCGCTGCGCGACACGTGTCAGCGCAGTAGCGCAAGCGCTGCGCTGCGCGACACGTGTCACGCGCAGGGGCGTTTGCACCAAACAGAATTAAATTCTAGCAAGACTTTTCTGTTCTTGTTAAAACAAGAAGATTGCCTTCTGTAAAACAGAAGCCCTTGGATCAAAGATCCAACGGTGGGGAAAATTCCCCAAATCACTCAGAGAAAGATCTCTTTAACAAATTTATGGGCACTATATAAAGGCCCCTAGACCCTATATCAAAAGGAGGAACATTGTGAGAGATTGAGAACCTCAAAATAGAGAGAACTCTGAAGAAATTTCAAGAAAAAAGTAAAAACCTTCATAAAATAGAAGAATTTCTTCTAATAGATCATTGATCTAAGAACAAGATCAATGATCTTCATATAATAAATGCTTTGCACTCTTTTATGAACCACTGGTTCTCTGAAAACAAGAAAAAATAAGAAAAAACTTGTTTTCTTTGATCAAGAAATCAAACAGTGCTTTGCACTTTTTTATGAACCATTGGTTCTGAAATCTTAAAGATTCTCAAATTATTGAAATAGTGCCTTGCACTTGCAAAAACTGCACTGTTGCGCTCCTGGGTTGGTGCAAGCCACCAGAGAGCGCCACGTGTCAGCATCTGAATCACTTGCGCTATACGCTTTTGAGATAAAGCCTTGCTCTCTGAAATTGGCGCAACTCACCAGAGCGCGCCACGTGTCAGCAGCGCAAGCGCAGCGCACTGCTCTTGCGTGACACGTGTCCTCACCGCAAGCGCTTGCGCTCATTAATTAGCGCAAAGTGCCTGACAAATGCAATGCATTATTTACTAAAGGGTCAGGCCCAAATCAAAAAGGTCTAGTAGGCCAAAATAAATTGCAGTGCAATAAAAAGGGTAGAGCCCAAACAAAACTGATGCTCTGCATCATTTATAAATAGGTAGAGCCCAAACAAAATAAATAATGCTATGCATTAGTAAACATGGGCAAAGCCCTAGCACAGGCCTAATAGGCCAAAAGCAAATAAAAGCGTTTAACATTTTTCAACTGGACTTAGCCCAATCATGGTCGTAAGTCCTCAAATTAAATTGACTGAGCAAGACTGCTCTACTAAATCAATTTACATCCGGTTCGAGGGTACATCTCCGAACTCCTTTGACTCCTATCGTTGTAATCCTTCAACGACGTCAGAGAGGTGACGGGTCCCGACAACCACACATCAACACGGACTGTGGGGTCCTTAAACTCATGGACTTAAGCGTCCTTAAACCAAAAGACGGATTGTGGGATCCTCAAACCCACGGACTTAAGCGTCCTTAAACTACCTATGGACCTCTATGTCCCTAAACTAGAATATGGACCACCATGTCCCTAAACTGGAATATGGACCGCAACGTCCTTAAACTATCTATGGACCGCAACGTTCTTAAACTACTTATCGATCGCAACGTCATTAAACTAAACAATAGAGCTAATTGCTCTCTTGTCGGATCCAAACGATCCCGTTAAGTTGATCTTAGTCTCAAATCAGACTAACGCATCCTTAACGAACGTTTAAGTCGATCTTAGCCTAAATATGGCTAACATATCCTTAAACTAAAATACCAAACCCAAATCTAAGTAAATACGGATTTGGACTAATCCACGTCCTACGGGCGACGGCATCACTTAGTCTCCGTATACAATCCACGGGCAACCACAAATAAAATAAACACACACGACACAAAGTGAAATTCTGGAGAAGGAGAAAGTTGTTACCGCGATGTGGTAACGTAATTAACTACAGGGGTTTGCGCCTGCAGGGAAGAGCGTCCCCATAATCAAAAACCCCTTAAGCGAGGGGGAATCTGACGAAGTCTGCTACATCGGTCGCATCCGTCTAAACCTCCGATACACGGTGCCATAAATCAACTTGGCGTCTTCAGAGAGGTGGACGGATAAAACCAAATAGCATCTGCCCCTAATCTCAGGCTAGACGTCCTCCTAACGTCCCGGTCGCCGTTCGGAGAGGAACAGGCAACTCGCAATAAAAAGCAGCGAGTAAAAAAAAAAACAAATAGCCGAAATGATTGGGCACCGCGAAAAATAGCCAAAATGATGGGGCAATCGCGACCTTCGCGATATGAAAGCTGAAATGATAGAGTATCGCGGAAAGAAATAAAAAAAATGAATGAATGAAATTTATGCCCTACAGGTGATATTACATTAATCCCTGTATACAATCCAGGGGCGCAAATAAAGAAGGAATCACATTCCTTCTCCCCAGGTTTCATCAGAAGAAGAAGCCGGACCTCGACGGTTCATAGATAGCCTGGAGAGCATCTCAACATTCGTCTCATTACAACACACACAATATCAAGCAAAACGGAACAACGACAACTCCCAGTTCCATGACTCGGCGGTGTACAGATGACCGAGAGTCAAACTCCGACTAAATGTGGATAAAAACAACCCTTCCTGGCTACGTGGAACGCGGATTATGTCAGTTTTGACCCCGTGGAAAACGTCCAGAGCGGATCCTGGTCCTCGCAGAGCACGGCAGTGAACCCATGTGAAGCATCCAGAGCGGAGCCTGGTCCTCGCCGAACACGGCAGTGAACCCGTGGGAAGCATCCAGAGCAAAATTCCTAGCTACGTGGAATGCGGATTATGTCACTCCTGACCCCGTGGAAAACATCCAGAGCGGATCCTGGTCCTCGCAGAGCACGGCAGTGAACCCGTGCGAAGCATCCAGAGCGGAGCCTGGTCCTCGCCGAACACGGCAGTGAACCCGTGGGAAGCATCCAGAGAAAAATTCCTGGCTACGTGGAACGCGGATTATGTCACTTCTGACCCCGTGGAAAACGTCCAGAGCGGATCCTGGTCCTCGCAGAGCACGGCAGTGAACCCGTGTGAAGCATCCAGAGAGGAGCCTGGTCCTCGCCGAACACGGCAGTGAACCCGTGGGAAGCATTTAGAGCAAAATTCCTGGCTACGTGGAACGCGGATTATGTCACTTCTAACCCTGTGGAAAACGTCCAGAGCGGATCCCAATCCTCGCAGAGCACGACAGTGAACTCGTGTGAAGCATCCAGAGCGGAGCCTGGTCCTCGCCGAACACGGCAGTGAACCCGTGGGAAGCATCCAGAGCAAAATTCCTGGCTAAGTGGAACGCGGATTATGTCACTTCTGACCCGTGGAAAACGTCCAGAGCGGATCCTGGTCCTCGCAGAGCACGGCAATGACCCCGTGTGAAGCATCCAGAGCGGAGCCTGGTCCTCCCAGAACACGGCAGTGAACCCGTGGGAAGCATCCAGAGCAAAATTCCTGGCTACGTGGAACACGGATTTTGTCACTTCTGACCGCGTGGAAAACGTCCAGAGCGGATCCTGGTCTTCGTAGAGCACGGCAATGATCCCGTGTGAAGCATCCAGAGCAGAGCCTGGTCCTCGCCGAACACGGCAGTGAACCCGTGGAAAGCATCCAGAGCAAACATCGGACTGTGGAGTCCTTAAACCCATGGACTATGATGTCCTTAACCTCGACCGTGATGTCTTAAAACTAACAATGGACTGTGGGGTCCTTAAACCCACGGACTATGATGTCCTTAACCTCGACCGTGATGTCTTAAAACTAACAACGGACTGTGGAGTCCTTAAATCCATGGACTATGATGTCCTTAACCTCGACCGTGATGTCTTAAAACTAACAACAGACTGTGGAGTCCTTAAATCCACGGACTATGATGTCCTTAACCTCGACCTCGCCGAACACGGCAGTGAACCCGTGGTCCTCGCCGAACACGGCAGTGAACCCGTGGGAAGCATCCAGAGCAACCCTTAACTCCGTGAAATACGGATAAGGACAACTTCACCCATCACTTGCGGGTCCTCATGA
Source organism: Agapanthus africanus (assembly GCA_030015575.1). Classification (NCBI taxonomy): domain Eukaryota; kingdom Viridiplantae; phylum Streptophyta; class Magnoliopsida; order Asparagales; family Amaryllidaceae; genus Agapanthus; species Agapanthus africanus. The sequence goes on along the minus strand of JASDDO010000012.1, from coordinate 520,549,350 downwards.
CTCGTAAGGGAGTAAATTCTCTTGTGAGATCCTTACGGCTTTCAAGAGAAAACACACTTAGGATTCCTCACGATTCTTAAGGAGAAATTACACCTACGGGATCCTCTCGACCGATAGGGAGAAAATTCTTTATGAGACCCTCACGGCTCATAAAGTTGAAAAGCCTTAGGTGACAGATCCTAACCCTGTTTTCTAAGCCATCACTACCTTACAAAGAGCAAAAGATTGACAGTTATATATTATCTACAGACCGCACTTGCTAAAATCACATGGCAACAACACAGCAAAGAGAAGAAAGCAACAAGGAGAACATCTGATCTGCATTTAATTAAGCATTCGAGGCACACCCATTCATGCATGTGCAAAAGATATAGAATATGAAATAAAACACGCTAAAATGAGAAATTTTCCATTCATATTGCAAAAAAGGTTCTTACAATTATAAAAACAATAAACAAAGACATTATTAAAATAATTACAATGGCAAAACCTCAGATCCAGGGCATGGATTGAGGAACTCAAAAGTGACTTTGTCCAGAATTTTCCAGGCCTGGCGAACCATCCTAGTGTGCTTTCTTTCACGACTACAAGCGTCGGGATCCCCACGGATGTCCTCCACCTCCGATAGGCAGCAAGTATGGCCGACTGTTGAAAAGCCTAGTGCAGGAGATCGACAAGATTGTCTCGCCTTCTCTTTGAGATTAGGCTCATCAGATACACCGATTGCACCTTATCCTCAGCGGCATCCAATGCCCTAAGCGGCACGCTGGTACAGAATAGAGGAAGCGCTTCCCAGATCGCTCCCACAATAAGCTTCAGGAGAGGGGAACGCCGAGGAAGCAGTTGACCATTGTATGCGTCAAAGCGACTCATAATTTCAGCACACTCGGCGTTTGTGAATTCTCGATTCTGAGAACGGCCGAGTGAGCGGATGTCTCTATAAGATATAATCTCGTCGAGATCATACATGTGAGCGTCCATTACTCCTGTAAAAAAAAATCAATAAAGTTAGCAGACAGACTGAATAAGCAATTTTTTATTCAAAACAGGCACATGGAGTTAAACTCCTCGAGAGCAATGCTCTGCAGACAGGAGTGACACCTGTCAAAATAAATTATGAGGGGAATTTAAAGAAATCCCCCGAGAACATTGAGAGATTTGCTCTGAAAAGATGATATAATTCATCAAAAATAAAATTCCATCTTTAATCTTCAAGATCCATGAAAAACTCTTAAGAGTTCTTCTATATGATTTGAAAGGAGCAAAGCTCCATTATTGAATTAATAAATCATAAGTAAAATCCTTTTAGAGAGCATAGCTCTATTAATGGAACCCTAATGGGGTTCTCTTTAGACCTATGGAGCAAAGCTCTGCTAGTGAAACCCTAAATGGGTTTTCTGAAGATCAAAGATCTATTAAGAGCAAGGCTCTGTTAATAGACAAAACCCAAACACATTAAGATTTGTTAAAATTTTACCTGAGTTTGGAAAGAGTTCCTTTTCTACTTTTGAGAAATTTTCAAACAGAAGAGCTGTGCTCTGAACAAAATTCTCAAAGAGGATGATAATCATCTAGAGGACCAAAGGTCCTATTTATAGGCGTTAAAACGTCTCTTCAAATTCTGAGTTGATCCAAGGGCTCAGATGTTGCCACCGCCGCGCTCACGTGTAGGCTACGCAAGCACAACGGTGGGGGGGGGCATTTGTTTCCCCAATCAGAGCAAAGCCCTGTTCAAATTCCAAGATTGGAAATGAATTACGCTTCTGCTTCCCCCGATCAGAGTAAAGCTCTGTTCAAATTCCAAGATTGGAAATGAAGCGACGCTTCTGCTTCCCCAATCAGAGCAAAACTCTGTTTAAAAACTCAAAATTTAAAAGTTGAAGCAACGCTTCAGATCCAGCGCTCTGCGCTGCGCGCCACATGTCAAACACAGGTGCGCTGGCACAGTTGCGCTGCGCTCTGCGTGTCAAACACAGGTGCGCTGGCGCAGTTGCGCTGCGCTCTGCGCTGCACGCCACGTGTCAAACAAGGGTGCGCTAGCGCAGTTGCGCTGCGCTCAGGGTCAAGATGCCTGGCTCTGTAATGATGATGGAAAAACCCATCAGAACAGAAAATTAGAATCAATTAATTTTTATGAATTAAAAATTCTGGGAACTTCAAGATCCATGAGAAAACTCTTAAGAGTTCTTCATCAAAGATTAAGGAATCTACATATGATTCAGAAGAGCAAGACTCTGTATTAAAATTCTAAAAGGGAAAAATTGAAGCAACGCTTCAGGTTCCGCGCTAGGCGCGCTGCGCGCCACGTGTCAAAACACGAGTGCGCTAACGCTAGCGCAATTGCGCTGCGCACCTCAAATTAGAGCAAAGCTCTGTTTCCAAGATTGGAAATCAAAGCAACGCTTCATGAAAAGTACTAACATCGAATGCGCTTACAATAAGAGTCAAAGACTCTGAAACAGCGCCCACGTGCAAAGCACGAGAGCGCTAAGCGCCAGAAGCGCTTCATCCTTACAAGGACTACCTGCATATGATTATGGCAAATTAAATTATGCAGCGCATAAACACCTTACAGAGGAATAACAAAGAATTAACAAAAAAACAAAGGGACACTTAACGGATAATAAAATACTTAATTAAAAAATTTATTTATTATTACATTTAAAAAAGATCACCAAACAAGGGATCGGTGGCACAAGGGTGAACAAAACAATATACAAAATTTTCTCCCCCGCCGCCTTCTCCAGCACATCAAAACGATGATTTTCACGAGGAGTGGCTCCCCACCGATTGGCGCCATTTCATCCGCAAAAGTAGACATGATAGCCCGCCGGGCTCTTATTTGGCTCAACCGGTGAACCGAGCAATCTTTCAGAGCCTGAGTAATCAGGCACGCCTCATGGAAACACTCGAGCTTGTTTTCAGCAACATCGAGCATCGCCAGGGTCATCTCTGTTGGGTGAGGAGGGATGTCATCGAGCACGGCAAGAAGAATCATCCGGAGCCAAATGGATCCCATTGGAAGAGGGGACCCCTTACGGATCACAAGTTCATACATCACCGCATCACACTCGGCATCCGTGAGAGAAGGATCCACCGAGCGCGCAGCAAACCGAGGAACAATGTCCTCAGTGGGTACTTCCCATGGCTGTCTATGAGCATGGGGGCGGTTACAAGCCATAGTTGAGAGGGTTCTTTGGAGAGGAGAAAAGAAAGAAGCTTTGCTTCGAGTTATAAAGATTAGGCACAGAAAATTTTGTGCACAATGGAACTATTTCCAAGATTGGGGAAATGAAAGATTCTAGGGAATACAAGTTTGACTTAAAAAGGAAGGTGAAAAGACACCTCTGTTGAAGCAACGCTTCAGATCCAGCGCTCTGCGCTGCGCGCCACGTGTCAAACAAGGGTGCGCTAGCGCAGTTGCGCTGCGCGCCACGTGTCGAACGAAGGTGCGCCAGCGCTGGAATTAAAATTTCCCACCGTTAGATCAAAAGATCTAATAATAATGATAAATCATTAATTAACCAGAATTAAATTCTGTTAAGTAAAGATTCCTCAAAATCTTTCCAAACAACAAGATTGTGCTTTAAGCACTACTGGATCAACGATCCAAGGGTAAATAATAAATTACCAAAAACAGAACAAATTCTGCATGGAAAGATTTTTCAATCTTATTAAAACAAGAAGATTATCTTCTTTATAACAGAAGTCCTAGGATTAAAGATCCAACGGTGGGAAATATTCCCAAATCAATCAGAGAGAGATCTCTTAAAACTGATTTAACAAATCATTTGGCCCTAAATAAAGGACCGTAGACTTCAAGTCAGACATATAGAGAGAATACAGAAGAAGAGAGAGAGAAACCCTCTGCAAAAAAGAGCAAGCTCTTAAGAAAACATATTCAAGGTAAAAAAGAACCATGTTCTTGAAAATCAGAGATGAAATCATCTCATAAAAATAAGAACCCTCTTCTAAAAAGATCATAGATCTGAAAAAAGACCAAGGTCTTTGATGATAAGAGAAAAGATCAAAAGATCTAATTATAAAAAAATAAAAGAAGTATTTTTACTTCGTCCACAGATCTTTGATCTATAAAGGCAGAGCCTTTTATCAAAACAAGAACTTTTGTTCTTGGATCTTGAGGCAAAGCCTCCTTAGAAGAACATAAAAGTTGTTCTGTGATCTTAAAATTGATCAGATGCGCTTTGCGCTATTGAAAAGTGTCTTGCATTCATGAACCGCGCCCTTGCGCTCATTGGACTGGCGCACAGCGCCATAACCTCCCACGTGTCAACCATAGACACCACTTGCGCCTTGCGCTTTTAAAACAGGGCGCTGCACTCATAGACTGGCGCTCAGCGCCAAGCGCACCACGTGTCGCTCGCTGGCTCGCTAGCGCAAAGCACTCATAAATGGAAAGCGCAAATGCGCTAATGAACCAGCGCTTAGCGCTGAGCGCGACACGTGTCACCTTCGCGTGCGCTAGCGCAATGCGCTCTTTAATTAGCGCAAAGCGCCTGACGCGCCACGTGGCGCACTGTCAGAACACATTTTGTTCTGATATAGGAAAAATGACAGAGCCTAATTCTTAGCATTATTCAAAGGGCCGAGCCCAAATAAAGGCTTAATAGCCAGAACAAAAATAAAATGTTAAAACATTTTAATTGGACTTAGCCCAATTCTGGCCATAAGTCTTCAACTTATATTGAACTGAGCACATCTGCTCTTTCAAACAACTCACCTTGGTTCAAGGGTATATCTCTTTACTCCTTTGATATTTGTCGTTGTAATTCCTCAACGTCTTCAAAGAGGTGACGGGTCCCGACAACCATACATTTACGGACTGTGGGGTCCTTAAAATCATGGACTATGATGTCCTTAATCTCGACCGTGATGTCTTAAAACTAATATCGGACTGTGGGGTCCTTAAACTCATGGACTATAATGTCCTTAATCTCGACCGTGATGTCTTAAAACTAACATCGGACTGTGGAGTCCTTAAATTCACGGACTATGATATCCTTAACCTCGACCGTGATGTCTTAAAACTAACATCGGACTGTGGGGTCCTTAAACTCATGGACTATGATGTCCTTAACCTCGACCGTGATGTCTTAAAACTAATATCGGACCATGGAGTCCTTAAATTCATGGACTATGATGTCCTTAACCTCGACCACGATGTCTTAAAACTAACAATGGACCGTAATGTCCTTAAACTAATTATCGACCGTAATGTCATTAAACTAAACAATAGAGCCCAATTGCTCTCTTGCCGGATCCAAACGATCCCGTTAAGTCGATCTTAGTCTAAAATTATACTAACGTATTCTTAACAAACGTTTAAGTTGATCTTAGTCGCAAATGAGGCTAACATATCCTTAAACCCAACCCCCAAACCCAAATCTAAGAAAGATGCGGATTTGGACTAGTCCACGCCCTACGGGCGACAACATAACTTAGTCTCCGTATACAATCCATGGCAACCAAACACAAAATAAATACCCACGACACGAAGTGACCATATGGAGAAGGAGAAAGTTGTTACCGCGATGCGGTAGCGTAATTAACTGCAGGGGCTTGCGCCTTCAGGGAAGAGCGTCCCCACAATCAAAAACCCCTCAAACGAGGGGGAATCTGATGAAGTCTGCTACATCGGCCACATCCGTTTAAACCTTCGATACATGGTGCCATAAATCAACTTGGCATCTTCAGAGAGGTGGACGGATAACACCAATTAGCATCTGCCCCCAGATTCAGGCAAGACGTTCGTCTTCCCGGTTTCCGGCGGTAAACACAACCCTCTTCTTCTTCTTCTTTCTTCTCTTTCTCTTTCTTGGTTTCTTGATCCCGATGATCGCTGTAGTCATGCACATCGCCGATGATCCGGGCAATCCAGTAGATGTCCTCATCCAGCGTGGTCACGTTCTTGCATAGCTTGGTTCTATTTTGTACGCGCGTGTGTGCATCGCGACGTTTACCCGACGTCAGACATGGCGTACGTACCCCGTCGTGAGATCCGATCAGACAAGTTTATCTTCCTACATGCTATACTATTATATTTATCTCCATATGAATAAAAATATTATATGTATATTGCATTGTGCATCCCTGTTATAGTTTTACCATTTTTACGATATCCATTCATACCCGTACTGTTTATTACATATTTAGTTGCATGCCGGAACCTGATTATTTCATGTTTACTGCTATATTCATATACCATGCTTGCTAGTGTGTATCATACGACTCATGGAATTATTATATGTTATCACAGATTATTACTTGTGTATCCGTGCTTTTACAATGTTTCTTTACTTGCTACAGTTTTATTTTGGGCATCCGCTTGATACATATGCACTACCTGACATGCCCCGATACACCACTTAACTTGATACCTGTAAATCCCCGGTTCTCGCATGTATTTTCCGTATATTTTTATTCCAGATTTTTCCTAGATTTTTGCACCTTTTTTGATTTTTTAATTATATTTTTATTATTTTATTTAATAGTTAATCCTAACTCTAAACCCATTGCCTAACCTACCCGACCCGACTCGTTCACCCGACCCGACCCGCTCACCCCCACTCATTTTCCTTCTTCTTCTCCCTCGCCTCGTTTCCCTTCCCGCTGCTTTTCCCCCTCCAACGTTCCCCGCTCTACTCGCGCCCACCTCCGCGACGACCGCGCCCCCGCCAACAACTTTCGCCTGACTCGCACGCACGATGACCCAGCAACCCACGTTTTCTTTTCTTCCCCAATGACTCTTTCCCCTTCTCGCTTGTGTCGATGCCCCGTGAGACCCGCTTCCCCAGCGGCCACGACGACCTTGTCCCCTCGCTTCTCCCCCTACTTCACTGTCTTTCCTGATCTCTCTCGTTTTCTCTCTCTCTCGTTCTCCTTCCACGACCGATCAATACCCTTCCTCCTCCTTCAACTCGAGCTCACTACCATCACGAACCCATCACCACCTCACCGACGAACCTCCTCCTCCGGCCATCCCCAACACCGAGCCCACACCCACTGCGCCCAAGCTCCAGCTCACTGCCACCTCGCCGCCTCCATTGACCCACCGAGCCCACACCTAATGCATCCACTGCCGTAGTCACCTCCTCACCTCGACACTGATGTGCTCCTCTTATCAGCCCCGCTTCCCGGTGTATGGTAAGGAGTCGTGACTGGCCCGCGACGTATTTACTCAGAAGTAAACACGCTAAGCGTAACTAAGCAATATAATATAAATATACACAAGAAGACATGAAGTGGAAATGAAGCAACAACTTTTATTTATTAAACATTATTTACAAGTACAACTGAAAATGTAAAAACAGAAATGGAAAGCAATGCCTAAACAATGGCATGAACATGAAAGTAAAGTAAGTACAAGTGAAGACTAATGGTCGTGCTGCTCAGTGGTATGCTCCAAGTGCTCCTGGCTAGTCTCGAACTCCTCAGAGTCGGGTCCTCCTGATAACATTCCAAACACAGAAGAGAAATAGGAATGTCGTCAGCGAACAATCGCTCGGTAAGTCCCAAAGAGAGATAGAAATAGAGTAGACACATAAGAGAGTATAACTAGTAATATTTGATTATAATGTTAATGCAGCTATTTGTAGCTTGGTACAGAATATGCTAGTGTATACGAGAGGAGTACAATTTACACCGTGGAAATTGGTAACCCGTAATACAAGGCTCCGTCGATAAAACCACATAACAACGGCATGGATGTATAGTTACGTTTTGTAGTGACCACCTCGTACCACCTTTAACACATTCTGTACCGGTCTACCCCTTTAAAACCCCGTAATGTTTATTGTATTGTTTGTATTGTTTTGTTTTATAGATGGAAGACTTGCCAAAACCATGATATCATGTAAACGGAATGGATATAAATGGATAGTCATGTAATCAGAGTATATCCATGGTTTGGTTCGGCTGAGTCAAGTTGATATAGATTGAATTCTGATATAAATGGATTCATATTGTATTATAGTTATACTTGAATTGAATTCAAGTCAGATTGATTTCATATTTAACCATGACTCGAACTGAGTCAGACTTTTAAACAGAATTGAAGTCCTGGTTTATGTTTTGGAGTTATCGGTAACTGCTGCAAATGGACGACATGATTTGTGTCTTTTTTCAAGACAATTACCGTATTGATAACCCCGTTTTTAGGTTGTCTACCTTAGATAGGCAAGCACTCATATTCTCCTGCTCTCTGAGGCTCAAGAGAACTGGTCCCGTATTAACCTATATTTACTAAGGTCCTTATTGTAAATTAATATAACTTGAGGGGGGTTTATGAAAAATAGTTTTGATATATTTTCAAAATACACCTCAAGTATTTAATTATCGTCTTTAGGGTTTTCATAGATGTAGTTTTTATAAAATGAAGTTTTCTAGTGAATAGAACCTAGATTTCATTGTATATGTTATTTTAGTGTAATTTGTATTTGTATTGATTTGTAATGGTAGTTTCATAAAATTCGTGATTCCTTTGATTTAGAAAAACATGGAATATATATATTGTATACTTAAAGTAGATATTTTGTTAATATTTATATATATTTATATATTTATAAAAAAAATAGAACTTATTTTTTAAATAGAAATCACATTTTTCTTTAAAATTGTATTAAAATTCCATCGAGATCGGATGCTCCGTGAGGAGGTCTGCATCTCGCTCTACTAGGCCCGAGTATGTGCGATAACCCGCACTATCCCGATCGGGGTTCCCTAAAATGGGTTGTAGAGGCGTATTTGCAAAGAATTAAATAATACACTTTTAAAGAAAACGGTTTTTGAATGTTTATGGTATTTAAACGTAAACTCGTAGTTTCCCACAAACTAATATTCCAAAAGTTATCGTCCTATGTCAAAAATGTGTATTGTGATGAGGTAGGTCATTACCTCGTGAGTTTTCTAAAGGTAACATGATCAAAATGAATAATCAATATCGTATGTAAACATGATGGTATTTTACCGTAAAAATGAAATAGAAGTTGCAATACATATAATTTTGAATTGAAAATTGTTTTGAATGTTGTTTTATGTTTTTTAAACAATATAAGAAGAGACGGTAATTTGTTGTTTAAGAAAAAATTGAGTTTTTAAAGAAAAGAGAATCAGAAGTTGGGATAACTCCGCTTCCGACGAGTTTTGAAAAGTAGAAGTTTTAGACTAGAGATTGAGAAAGGGAGAGGGGAATTACATGCTGGAATTAGAAAGAAGAGTTAGAAGGAGATTTTGGGATCGTCGGGAAGTCGTTTCGTCGTCGGATTCTTCCCGAAACGTCGCCAGAACTTCAACCTTTGCTAACTCCACTTATACCACTTTTGAACTTAGAATTTTTTAGAGAATTTTGGCATGAGATTTCTGAATGAGGAGGGCCAAAATATAGGGTTGTATTTATAGGGAAAATTAGGGTTTAGGGTAATGAATTGAGAATTAAAAATGTGCATTAAAAAGGATTCAAGAGGTGAATTATCACTCTATGTTAATGTGCAGAAAAATCAAACAGACTAGGATTAGTGGGGGGAGTCTAAGAGGTGCAGGGTAAAAATTTGGATGCAATAAAGATGGGGGGCTCGGCGGCGCCGGCCCCAATAAGGATCTTGCCGGTCCATCTAGGGAATTGGGAGGTGGGATCTGTGCCACATGTCCTAGTCGCTTAGTATACCTCAGTGCACATATTTGATTTTGTTGTGACTTTTCATTTTACATGTAGTGCACGTGCAAACTTTTGAGCTTCTAAAAGATTAAAAGAAAAATCAATAAAAATATTATGTTGCTGGAGGGATTCGAACACAGGGGCTATGTCACAGCGGTGCAGGGCTTTACCAATGAGCTACAAGTGCTTTCTTGCTGTTCAAAAGAAAATTAAATTTATAACTTTTGCTCAGGCTTAGGTACTTCTTTCTGTATTTTGAAAAAATTCTATACAGAAAGTTTAGGGTTGTTACACCTCCAAACAACCAATCTCCTCGCTGCCAACACCTTACCGAGCTCCCTTCGCTACTTGAGCATCACCGCCTTCCACCCTCGATGGTCTCCTTCACCGACGACCTCGCGGAGTCACCGCTATCCGAACCCAACTGAGATCGTTGTCGTCGCCGCTGCTTGTGCTGTGCTGTGCTCGTGTGCATGCCTCCGCACTGCCACCGTGCCACGACTGCACCACAGGGTACCCAGACATGACACGCCCCGTACCTACTCCCCACGCCACACACGTTGTGCCACGCCGTGCCATCCCTCGTGCCGCATCGTGCCAGCCCTTGTGTCACTCCATACCCCGATCCAGTGCACGCACCGTGCCCACTCTCGTACTAGCATCGCGTTCGGTACCGTGTCACGCCGTGCCACTCCCGCGCCACGCACCGAGCCAGGACCACGCCCACTACCATGTCACACCCATGTCGTCACCGTGCCTAGTACCGGATCTCCACGCATCGCGCTCGCGCCACGCGCCGTGTCCAGTATCGCATAGTCTCGTGTGTCGAGATGAAGTCCGCAAGCGGTGTCGCTTCTATATCAGCGACCAAAGACAAGTAAAAACCCGATCACTTGCTTTACATGCTATTATTATTTTAAATGGATCGATAGGTTTTATTCATAATAATATTATTGCATATATATCTACGTCGTCATAATAGCTGCGTTGTGAACTTATAACCATCGATAACGTCTACAGTGGTTAGAACGTGAACATGGGATAACTATTGTTTTAATTGATTAGATTAAGCGGACCCCTGTTTAATAACCGTACACTAGTTAAGTGCTCGACACAAATTCCTAGACCAAAACATATCTTAATATGGAGGAACTTGCGATTGTTAGATCTCTTTACTGTTTACGAATATCGTGTAGAAATTTGGATGCAAAATATCTTGTTTATAATCATGTAAAGTCGCCCCCTAAAGGCAACACTAAACCTGAATTTTACCGCGCATGTTATCTTATTAAAATCATTGTAAATTCAATATAGTTTGGAATGTGATGTTCTATGGATCATATCGAAGCCGACTCAATAATATAGAACCATCCATAGTTTACTTTTCGATATCGATAGATTACTGTAACGAGAATTGGCTGCGAATGCGGCACTAGACTGCAGTCCGGGGGCAGCATTTCTCGTGGATACCTGAATTTAAATACCTGTACATACCTGCTTTAAACTGAAAATGCATGGGGCCCCATATGGTCGCGTAAATAATTTAGTTATCTAACACATGAATCTGGTCATGTGCAGTTTCACCATCGTTTGGTATTTAGTTTGTATTTTTGAGTATCGATGTGTTCTGCAGTTCTGTAGTAACATTTCTTACTCTGTCACATTAAATAGGGCGTAACTCCTAGTACAGGAAGGCTATTGATAAAACGTTTGATGCATTGGAAACATAACAGACAGAAATAGATTTTATTTAACTGGGGCGACACCTGAAAATGAATACAATCCCTAGTAAACTGCGCGCGAAGTTGGACTTCCAGTTCTGAAACTGGAATTCCAGCAATCTATCGCTAATTTAAAATGATGATAAATCCCTAACCTGAGTTCCGTTTGACATGAGATTAATTTTATTGATTAGATAATCAAGTTTACTTCGTACGCCTTTTATATTGTTTTGGTTGATTTTATACGTGTGTTTTATGGTAAATTGTGCAAGTTATATGGTGTTGGCTGTCATAATATAGTGAAAGTCTGATCAGTGCATTTTTGCCTATTTTGTGCTTGCTTTATACCTGCTGCATAGTAATTGTTTACATTAAAACCTAGCGACCGTTTTGCATTGTTGATATATAAGAGTTAGTGATTGGATCGTGGCAAATACGAGAGTGATATTTGTTCCCCTCCGAATGGCGGCGCAGACTTTGCGTTTGGCCTGAGATTCGGGGCAGATGCTATTTGGTTTTATCCGTCTACCTCTCCGGAGATGCCAAGTTGATTTATGGCACCGTGTATCGGAGGTTTAGACGGATGCGGCCGATGTAGCAAACTTCGTCAGATTCCCCCTCAGGGTGAGGGGTTTTTTATTGTGGGGACGCTCTTCCCTGCAGGCGCAAGCCCCTGCAGTTAATGTAGGGTTGCTATGCACGCACACAAGGGTCTACGAGGCATCAACCATGCCCGATTTAAAATTTAGCCGTGCCGAACAACCCGAATACGGAACTTTAAACTAGAGATTAGGAGAAAACAAGCATGCTAAACACTTTAACACTAAGTGAGAGGGATTACAACCTTTGTAGATCCGGTCCTTCACTTCATATGCTCCGTGTTGTGGTCCCTTCGCTGCGATCATCGGGATCCGGACTCTCGAGAGGTTCCACGAAGAGAAAGATGCAACCTTTGCTTCCGATCTTCGATACTAAGATGATCTACCTTGAAGTTTCTTTAACACAAGCTAACACTCATGAAATGATGTGAAGACCCTCATCTAAATGACAAGGGAAGATGAGGATGATGAAGTAGGATTTTTGCTCTCTTTATTTATCTTTTTCTCATATTTATTCATCACTTTTGAAAAATCTAGCAAGCTTTTTCATGAAAGAATGAAGGAAGAAGAAGATGAACATGATAAGAATCCTTTTGTGATGAATAGGAAAAGAATAATATGATGAATTATGCAACCATGGTCAAGTAAACCTTTGTAGAGAATTAACTAGGGTTAGGGTTTGGGTTGGGTTAAAGCATGAGTCACTTGTAAATATCTTTATCATGACAAAAAGAAAACCTTCTAGAAACATCTAGAAAGCTTAACCCTAATCCAAACCCTAATCATGTTTAAACTCCACTAAACATGTTGCATTAGTTATCATATCATGTTACAATATTATATATCACATATATAATATTTATTGTAACAAAATAAAATAATACAATTAACATATATCGCATATATATCAATGTATTACCCGAGTGAGAAAAAGAATCTTTTAGTGAGCAAATATTAGTTAATGTAATTTAATATATCATATATATTATTATACATTAAATTATCGAATCAACACTTGATCCGACAATCCGGCTATATCGCATATAACCGACTAATATTTATCCGTACCGATTCATCGAATCAACACTTGATCCGATGACCCGGCTGATATCAAATATCGCGAGAATAGAATACGGTATCTCATATCATATTATTCTCGGTCCCGCACATATCACATACGTGCCCCTACTCCATTTTGCCTGAGCCAAGAAACCTCTGTGTAGGACTCTAAAGAATCGTCAATACGCCGGCAGTAGGTGATGATCATATCAAACACCCACAAGCTGCAAGCGGTCAGCTAAACGTAACAGCTACCCAGGTATTGAGCGCTCAGAAGATCAACAAGCAAGCCTGTAACTTCTCCTGTGAATCCAAACAGTAACACTCCCGTACAGTCCGGTCTCGTCGTCTGATATGTCGCATATCTCGCCTAGGGGTGGTAAACGTCAGACCCCAGTAGCTTGATAAGTCGTGTCGATTTGAGGTCTATAACAGTTCGAGAAACTACTGATAACACTTACCAGTAAATCTCAGCAACCCTGGCCAGGGATTTCCGGTTATAGCCAATCGAACATAGCACAACATCAACTCCCTATACCGGGAGAGACGAATCCCCTCCTATCGCTCATTGCCTCCATATGATTCGGGACTGTACCCAAAAGCCACCTTTTTGCACGCCCTTTTGGACGTGGTATGATGGAAATCAAAGCACAGTGGGAATCACACAAGACTCTATGACGATCTCGGGTCGACAGACTACTCTGTACCAGTGTCACCGGAGAACTGCCATCTGACGTATGGTATAATACCATCTGGGAGTTCTCGGCGAGTCCGTCCAGTGTACCCAGTCTCCACTGAGCACCCGTACACCATCCTTGATGTCAAACACCGATGGATATGGGATCATCCATCGCCCATCATATGGGTCAAGATGCGTATACGCTAGTCTACACTGGTGCATCGATGCCCTGTCTCGATACACCCACGACTAGGAACAATTATAGGATGTACTCGTCGACTACCGTGGCCCCACTAGTATGATCTCATCATAGTCCCAGTAGTCGAGTACACATCCTAAGGGCTTTATCAACATGTAACATAGAGACAATCAGAGTACATGTTAAGATAAAGTACAACCAGATAGCATACTATCATGTCGAGCAAGAAAGTCCTCCCTATATATGTCCTAGCATCCACTACAATATACATCGTATGTACAGTAATGGCCTCTAGGGCATACATATAACTAACAATCTCCCACTTGCACTAGGGCCATTTGTTATGGTATCGCATACCCAACAATTAGCTGCGGTTGAAGTATCTCATACTCAACCATCCCATAAAAGTCTCTACTGGGAAAAAAGGCCTTTGTGAGTGGATTCGCGCTGTTGTCCTCTGTGTCTACTCTCCTAACCTCGATCTCCCTGGAGATCAACCATCTCCATGATCAGGTGATACTGCCTAAGAATTATATCTGGATTTATGATGGGACGGTAGTTCCTTGGCTGAAGCCACAACTCCATTGTCACACAATGGTAGGAACGAAGTTCATCTTATGAACTTATATATATCTAGACTACCTCTTTGGTAGCATCCTTGGTAACGATGTATCTTGCCTTTAATCATCTAGTATGTCACGGTATCTAGCTTGGAACTCTTCCAACATACCGTCCCTCCACTGAGGGTATAGACAAGCCTGCGACTGACATTCAGTCGTCCTTATTCCCCTGGAACCCTTCCAGTGATTCTCCCCAGGATCGATTGATACCATCTCACTACAACTAGTAAGTATCATAACATCCAATTAGATCTATCTCATAGATCCAAAACCTAGGATTTAGTAGGTATCACTTTGATCCTATATAGAGAATCCTTGTGATAAGCGGAGATTGACCGAGCGTAGCATAGGAAACTCCTTCCCTATCAAGAGTATGTCATCCACGTACTCTACGAGGATCACCACCATACTCTCTACTACCTTTTCGTATATACAAGGTTCATCTACTATTTTGATGAAGTCAAACTCTTTGACTACCATATCAAAACAGATGTTCCAACTCCGCGATGCCTGTTTTATCATATAAAACATCTTGCACACGTTTCCGCTGCTCCCACTGTCTACGAAGCCCTCTGGCTGTGTACTTATAGACGCTCTTTTCTAAAACATCATTTAGAAAAGCAGTCTTGACATCCAACCACCAGATATCGTAGTCATGGTATGTAGCCGTGGCAAGTAGGATCTGGATGGACTTAAGCATAGATCTTTAGAAAAGGTTTCAACATAATCCATACCTGGTCTATGATGCAAACCTTTAACAAGTCTAGCTTTGAAAGTCTCAACTTTTCCATGTACACCAAGTAATCTTCTCAAGATAGACATGCTCCTGATGGGGATTTAACCCTTCAGATAAAGCAACCAAAGTCCATACTTTGTTGGTGTATAAGGATTCCATCTCAGATCGATAAGCACCCAGCCATTCTTACAGAGTCCCACTCCTGATGGCCAGCTCGAAACTAGTTGGGTCATCATCCCATGATGCAATCCTCGCTCCCACTGTCATAGAGAAACCGAAGTATCTCTCAGGTGGGTGAGGAACCCTGCTAGATCGACGGAGAGGCTGAGGTTCGTTGGAAACTATTGAATCCTTTGGTTCTACCAAATCATCAGCTGCATTTTGTATAGCTGGAACATTTCCAGTTCTACATAACAGACCTTGCCTCGAGCTTGTCCGGATTTTGCTTTTAAACATAGGCCGGACAACCCCAAATCTTAACCAACTTAAGATATGGGCTCTTCCCTTTCCATATCACATATGAAGTGGTAGGCAACTGATTTGATTTGAACCTTATTCAATAGGTATGCAACTTCACAAGTGCATAACTCCCTGAAGGAAATAGGCAACTCAGTAGTACTCATCATAGACCACACCATATCACATAGGGTGCTATTGCTCCGCCCCGATACACCGACGTGCTGTGATGTATACGGAGGAGTAATGCTGAGAGAGAATCTCATTCTCCTTTAGAATAGTCCAGGAATTTCGTGCTCAAGTATTCTCCTCCTTGATCACATCAAAAGACATAATACTTTTACCCGTATCTTCGGTTCTCTACTTCTAACTCATATTCTGTGAATATCTCAAAAGGTTCGGACTTGTGTTTCAACAGGAACATATGTCTGAATCTTGAGAGATTATCAGAGAATGTAATGAAGTACAAAGAACCGGTCTTGGCATGTGTAGACAGGGGACCTTCATACATCAGTATGTATCAATCCCAAGAGTTCACTAACTCTTTCTCTGTTTCCAATAAACAGAGCTATAGTCATCTTATCTTTTATGACATGACCAGCAAGTTTCACAAGATGTAAATTCAAACAGATTTAAATATGTTAGTTATATGTATGCCCTAGAGGCCATTACTGTACATAGGATGTATATTGTAGTGGATGCTGGGACATATATAGGGAGGACTTTCTTGCTCAACATGATAGTATGCTATCTGGTTGCTCTTTACCTTAACGTGTATACTGATTGTCTCTCTGTTACATGTTGGTAAAGCCCTTAGGATGTGTACTTGACTATCTGGACTATGATGCGGATCATACTAGTGGGGACATGGTAGTCCATAAGTACATCCTTCAAAGTCCCTAGTCGTGGGTGTATCGAGACGGGGCATCGATATACCAGAGTAGACTAGCATGTACCTTCTCGACCCATACAGATGGGCGATGGATGATCCCATATCCATTGGTGTTTGACATCAGAGATGATATGCGGGTGCTCAGTAGAGACTGGGTACACTGGACGGACTCGCCGAGAACTCCCAGATGGTATTATACCTTACGTTAGATGGCAGTTCTCTGGTGACACTGGTACAGAGTAGTCTGTTGACCCGAGATCGTCATAGAGTCTTGTGTGGTTCCCACTGTGCTTTGATTTCCATCTTACCACGTCCAAGAGGGCGTGCAAAACGGTGGTCTTTGGGTACAGTCCCGAGTCACATGGAGGCAATGAGCGATAGGAGGGGATTCGTCTCTCCCGGTATAGGGGGTTGATGTTGCGCTGTGTTCGATTGGCTATAACAGGAAATCCCTGGTCAGGGTTGCTGAGATTTACTGGTAAGTGTTACCAGTAGTTTCTCGAATTGTTATAGACCTCGTATCGACACGAC
This sequence comes from Agapanthus africanus, assembly GCA_030015575.1. Classification (NCBI taxonomy): domain Eukaryota; kingdom Viridiplantae; phylum Streptophyta; class Magnoliopsida; order Asparagales; family Amaryllidaceae; genus Agapanthus; species Agapanthus africanus. Next base: position 520,532,185 of record JASDDO010000012.1, on the reverse strand, counting down.
TTATCGAGCTATTGGGGTCTGACGTTTACCACCCCTAGGCAAGATATGCGACATATCAGACGATCAGACCGGACTGTACGGTAGTGTTACTGGTTGGATTCACAGGAGTGTGAGCGGGCTTGCTCGTCGATCTTCTGATCGCTCAATACCCGGGTGGCCGTTACGTTTAGCAGACCGCTTGCGGCTTGTGGGTGTTTGATATGATCATCGCCTGCTGCCGGCGTATTGACGAGTCTTTAGAGTCCTACACAGAGGTTTCCTGGCTCAAGCGAAACGAAATAGGAGCGCATATGAGATATGTGCGGGACCGAGAATAATGCGTGTATATGATACCGTATTCTATTCTCGCGATGAATATATCGAATGGTTGTATGCGATATAACCTAGTTATCGAATCAAAGATTGATTCGATAAGCCGATACATTTGATACTAGTCGGTTATATGTGATATGACCGGATCGTTAAATCAAGTGTTGATTTAATGATTTAATGTATAATTATATATTTGATATATTACTTTGCATTAACTCGTATCGGTTCACTTTAAATGGATATTCTCACTCGGATGTGCGCATTGTATATGCGATATATTTTTGTGCACTTGTTTGTATCATGTTTGATGATACATGTTTACTTGGTTAAGTGTAAAGAATCAAACCATGGTTAAACTTATGATTAGGGTTTGATTTCCTTTTTTCTCATTTATTTATCTATTTATTCATTTTGGAAAATAAATGGAAAAGAGAAAAAGAATGGTGGCTTTTTTTGTTGTTTAGTGGAAGCTTCATGAAACCTTGACCCTAACCATTCATTTAACCTAAGTTAATTCTCTACACTTCACCATGGTTACTATTATGATAAGAATGATTATTCTTTTCTTTTCTAATTAATCTTATCATATGATTTCTTCTTCTTCTTCCTTCAACTCAAGAAGAAAACCTTCACTTCATCAATGGTGGATTGATGAAATGAGTGAGAAATCCAAAACTAAAGTCTACCCACTTCCTATTTCTTCATCCTCTACCTCTTGCCAAGTAGTAGAGTGTGTTTCCTTCACAAGTTTTCAAGATTTGGTGAAGGTGGAGCTTGATCTAGCGATGCCTCGACGTAGATCATCTTCGGCATGGACATCGACGACCTAGCTCGCCTATTCTCCGATGAAGCCAACGCTAGAGCCCGGATTTGATTTGGACAGCGGAGAGGACCTCATCTCGGAGCCGTGGAGGTGGACAAACGGATCTACAAAGGTTGTATTTCCGTATTCCCTTAGTTAAGTGTTAACTAGTTTTATCTTTTCGCCTAGAAATCTAGCCGACGATCCGTGTTAGGGTTTCTCGGCACCGTTAAATTTAAAACTGGCATGTTCGATGCCTTGCGTGACCTCACTTGAGTGCCTAGGAACCCTACAGTGGTATCAGAGCCTAGCTAGAGCCTTAGGCGAAGTCTAGACGGATTTTGAACTCCGAACGAACCCGAAATCCTAACACACCCATGCTCTCTGTCCTTTTTTCAAAAACTGGGATTTTTCCAAATTAAAAATATGCAGAAAATCAAGCAGGGTTTTCTAAGAATTACTGTAAATTTCGTGGGCCTAAGTCAACTTTTCCACCGCGGAACCTCGGCACGTGCTATGCACGACGCGGCGGTTCAGCGGCGGTTTTGTCGTTTTGTGTGTTTTGTTTTTCACAGTAATTCTCAGATTTCTGTGCTGGTTTTCCTGGGATATTTTAATATTTATTATACAGATGAGTTTTCTGGAGTTGTTTTGGGGATTCGGTGTTTCGATCGGGGTATCAAATTTTGTCTATGTGGCTTTCCGGATAAATTTTAGAATATGTTAAAAAGTTCGACCGGATATAAGTACCCAATTTTTCCCCTGTCGGGAAATTTCCAAGTGTTGGATTTTTCCGTAGTTTAACGACGTTCTAAGTAGTGCAAGTAACTCAATGGACCCTCTAGAAGACAACAAACCTTAACTCGATTATGTGACCGTCTTGAACTGCCCTTTGAACCTTCGGGTTTGGGGCAGTACGGCGTGCCACATGTGAGGCGTTGGCTTGACCCTTCTACGTCTGGACCGTTGGTACTGAGGCACGAACTGAATGTTTTTAGACTTGTTTCATGTGTTGATCTGTATCGGGAAAACTTGGGTGTTCGATTGTTCGATCGAAAAGTTTAGCATTTTCTATTTATCTGGAATGTGATACAATAATTGGAATTCACAATAGTTATGTGATAACTGAATGAATGTTATAAACATAGCACTTTAGTCTCACTTGATCGGTTGCCACGGAATTTTGATGTGATCAAAAGTCCGTAGCAATCACGTAGCGTACGCGGATACTCGCCGGGTAAACTTAATAGACAGCCTCACCCCATAACCCCGACCAAGTGACTGTAGGAGAACCCCGTCGCCGAAAGCATCCGTTCGGGTGCTCGCGGCAGCGGTGTTCCGCATTGGTGCACTTCGTCGACGGTATCGGGGGTGCGGCCGCCTACTAAAGTTTGCGACGAGTATTCGATCAGGATGTCGGGAATCTTGTTGAATTGCCCGACTTGATATTGAAAAGAGTTTTCGATTTTGAGACTAAAATGCGGGGTTTATAATTGTTAGGCATGCGATGTCTAAGTAATTCATTTGGTCAGGCATGAGATGTCTGAGGAGGTTGCGGATTCCAACTGTTGTAGTTTTACACTTTCTTTTATGTGACCGTAAGTGTAATATGTGATATCGCCGGTTTCGTTGCTATATGTCAACGACAATTGGGATGCGCATATTTACTTACGTTGATGACATGTGATGTTATGTGTTGCTGGATATGTTATATTGGATCGTCGTGTTCGAATAGCCGGGGGTTTTTATGTGAGATGAGTGTTTTTCATTTTCATTCATGTAAAAACTTGTATGTAATATTCTTTTTATTGGGGCACTTCCAGGTAGCGGAAGTTGTCACCGTTGATGTATATTATTTACTTTTCCGCACTAGGATAGACCCAAGGAGGAGGGCACAAGTAACCGGGTTCTGGAGTCCAGTGGGAGACCAACTCGAGGAGTCGAGTCCGGGTCTGCTAACTCCAGAATTGGTAGGGTTGCTTGCCGCTCTCGTAGGGGTCTAGGGGTGTGGGTTTGGCTATTCATCGCGACCGTGGAATCCGTGTTTTATACTGGCTCGTATTGAAAACACGGACGTCCTAGTATATCCAATATTTCATATGATTCTTCTGCTGCGATATCTGTGATGTGATCATGTGATGCTCTGTGATAGATACAGTATATAGTATATATGATATATTATATAGACGTTACTTATGTTTTACACCCGCGCTAGCCCTGCCCCGCTCTGCCGTTAGTTACCTAACCTAACGGTGCACGAGGGGACATCGAGGCGAATGCGGATGGCATAAGTGTACGTCGTATTTATCTATGATGTTTAGGTACTTAAATGATGGGACTTCATTAATATGATTAATGAAATAAAAGAAACCTAAGATGTTGTAGAATCGAATTTCAAAATAAAACAGGTAGCTACAGTTCTTGCTTTGCACAGCGGTATATGTGATATATCCTGCACCTTATTCGATAAGGAAAGGACCGAGATCCCTTCACCGGGAGTGACTCCTTTAGCAATAACTGGCAGATGCTACACACTTGGTTTGTCTTTTGATTGCTTTTAAGTGATTTTGCTTTGCACAGTGATATATATGATATATCCCGCACCTCATTCGACGAGGAAAGGACCGACGATCCCTTCACCGGGAGTGACTCCTTTAGCAAAACAAGAAAAGCCTCAAAAGCACTCCATTTTAAAATCATTTGATTCTACAACGATATCAAGTTCATTACGCAATAGGTTTTCAGAAAACCTGTCGTAGCCCTCCGTCATTTCAGATAAGTAGTATATAATATTCGTGCTGCATTTGTTGGCTTTCGTCAAGGTGCAGTGTGCGGTAGCTATATGCTGCTTATCTGCTAGCATACGATGCGATTGGATTAGGGTAGTCGTGCGGCTTTGTTGGCTTTCGTCAAGGGTCGTGCGGGTGGGTTTAATTCGATCAAGAAATGTACGGGATGAACTTGACTAGCGGGCTATGGTTTGTTGGCTTTCGTCAAGGTTATAGCACGCTAGGGGCAAAAATATTATCGGGAATTTCAAGTGTTGAAATTTGCAATGAGATTGCATACCTTTTATGAGATAGTTAGATCCCGATACCCGCTGCGAGTAAGTGTTACTCCTGGGAGAGTTTTATACATTACAATTAGCCGATCAAGTAGGTGTCTAGAAAGGTGTCAACGGGGTTACGCCTCTGGGAAAACGAGGTTTACATTAATTAGGTTCGTGCGAAAGCACGGGGGACCTCCCTCAAAGTACCGACACTGGCCTGGCTGAAAGATTGGCGAACTTGTAGTGTGTAATTAATCCCGGCTAGTCTTTCCTTTTAGGGTTTGAAGGAAGATTTGATAAAAAGCAGTGGGAGCCATCCTGATTAGATAAAATAAAACCAATCTATTCTTGCAAGAGCGCACGCTGAGTGTTTTCTTCTCTCTCTCTCCTGGTAGCGACCATATCACGCCTTAATCAAGATAATAATACGGATTATTGACCGAACCCGCTTGTTATACTGAGCTAGGGAACGTTGGTCCCGCTCCAACTTATAATTGTTATGAGACAGAGCAGGAAATTGGGGAATACCAGATTTCCCGTGCCGCCCAAACGAAGAGAGTGCATGTTGATGCATTATCTTCGGGTGTGTTCATTATACAGAACTGTTTCTCAGTATCCTCTGCATCCTGGGTATATGATACCGGATCAGGATACCAGATATGTAATCTGTTACATAGGGCTACAAAAGGGTAGAAAAACTGAGAACGGGTGATAAGTTTCATGAGGCAGAAGACGGGGCAAGTGTTGCAGCCAAGTCTGTTGGTCACTGTCACCCTGTATTACCAATACATTGATTCTGAACGAATGTTATTAGATACCGAACCTGATATACCAAATCATATCACTCTCTTTGTTAGAAAAGAAAGGATATAATTTTGTATTGATGGATAATGTTTTGAACATTTCCTATATCAAAAGTTGATCGGTTCAGGCACGTTATCTAAAAGCATTAATGTTCTAAATCAAACTACAGTTCTTAGTATATGGAACACACACAAGAGGAAGAGTTCAGAAATGAACGAATCCTTCTTGAGGTATTGTAGACTAGGTCAGATCAATATGACTCGATCAGCTAGAGTTACATTTAGATGCATATTTAAATCAGTTTGAATTTACATCTTGTGAAACTCGCCAGTCATGTCACAAAGATAAAATGACCATATCTCTGTTTATTGGAAACAGAGAAAGAGTTAGTGAACTCTTGGGATGATACATGTTGATGTATAAAGGTCCCCTATCTACACATACCTGGTAAGGTTCTTTGTACTTCATTACATTCTCTGATAATCTCTTGAGATTCAGACATATGTTCCTGTTGAAACACAAGTCTGAACCTTTTGAGATATTCACAGAATATAAGATAGAAGTAGAGAACCAATATGGGTATAAGTATTATGTCCTTTGATGTGATCAAGGAGCAGAATACTTGTGCATGGAATTCCTGGACTATTCTAAAGGAGAATGAGATTCTCTCTCAGCATTACTCCTCCGTATACACCATTGCACGATGGTATATCGGGGCGGAGCAGTTGCACCCTATTCGATAAGGTATGCTCTATGATGAGTACTACTGAGTTACCTATTTCCTTTTGGGAGTTATGCACTTATGAAGCTGCATACCTATTGAATTAGGGTTCGAATCAAATCAAAGCCTACCATTTCATATGTGATATGGAAAGGGAAGAGCCCATGTCTTAAGCTAGTTAAGATTTGGGGTTGTCCGGCCTATGTCTGAAAAGCAAAATCCGGACAAGCTCGAGGCAATGTCAGTTATGTACAACTGGAAATGTTTCAGCTATACAAACTGCAACTGATGATTTGGTAGAACCGAAGGATTCAGTAGATTCCAACGAACCTCAGCCTCTCCACCGATCTAGTAGGGTTCCTCACCCACCTGAGAGATACTTCGGTTTCTCTATGAAAGTGGGAGCGAGGATTGCATCATGAGATGATGACCCAACTAGCTTCGAGCTGGCCATCAGGAGTGAGACTCTGTAAGAATGGCTGGATGCTTAGCGATCTGAGATGGAATCCTTATACACCAACAAAGTATGGACTTTAGTTGCTATATCTGAAGGGTTAAATCCCCATCAGCAGCAAGTATATCTTGAGAAGATTACTTGGTGTAAATGGAAAAGTTGAGACTTTCAAAGCTAGACTTGTTAAAGGTTTTTGTCATTGACCAGGCGTGGATAATGATGAAACCTTTTCCAGTACCTATGCTTAAGTCCATCCAGATCCTACATGCCATGGCTACATACCATGACTACGATATCTGGCGGTTGGGTGTCATGACTGCTTTTCTAAAAACCGATTTAGAAGAGTGCGTCTATAAGTACACAGCCAGAGGGCCTCGTAGACAGTGGGAGCAGCGGAAACGTGTGCAAGATGCTTTATAGGATAAAGCAGGCATCGCGGAGTTGAAACATCTGTTTTGATGGATTAGTCAAAGAAGTTGACATCATCAAAATGGTAGATGAACCTTGTATAAACAAAAAGGTAGTAGGGAGTATGGTGATGATCCTCGTAGAGTGCGTGGATGACATACTCATGATAGGGAAGGAGTTTCCTATGCTGCGCTCGATCAATTTCCGCTTATCATAATGATTCTCCATATAGGATCAATGTGATACCTCCTATATCCTGGTTTTTGGATCTATGAGATAGATCTAATTGGATGTTAGGATACTCACTAGTAGTAGTGAGATGGTATCAAGCGATCCTGGGGAAAATCACTGGAAGTGTTCCAGAGTGATAAAGACGACTGAATGTCAGTCGCAGGCATTGTCTTTACCCTCAGTAAAGGGACGGTATGTTGGAAGAGTTCCAAGCTAGATACCGTGACACACTAGACGATAAAGGCAGGATACATCGCTATTTAAGATGCTACCAAAGAGGCTGTTTGGATGTATAATGGTTCATGAGATGAACTATGTTCCTACCATTGTGAGACAATGGAGTTGTGGCTTATGCCAAGGAACGTCCGTCCCATCAGTGATCCAGACATATTCTAAGGCAGTGTCACCTGATCATGGAAATGGATGATCTCCAAGGTGATCGAGGCAAGGAGAGCAGACTCAGAGGATAACACGGCGGATCCACTCACAAAGGCCTATTCCCCAGATAGAGACTTTTATGGGATGGTTGAGTATGAGATACTACAACCACTGCTACAGATGGCCCTAGTGCAAGTGGGAGATTGTTAGTTATATGTATGCCCTAGAGGACATTACTGTACATAGGATGTATATTGTAGTGGATGCTGGGACATATATAGGGAGGACTTTCTTGCTCAACATGATAGTATGCTATCTGGTTGCTTTTTACCTTAACGTGTATACTGATTGTCTCTCTGTTACATGTTGGTAAAGCCCTTAGGATGTGTACTTGACTATCTGGACTATGATGCGGATCATACTAGTGGGGACATGGTAGTCCATAAGTACATCCTTCAAAGTCCCTAGTCGTGGGTGTATCGAGACGGGGCATCGATATACCAGAGTAGACTAGCGTGTACCTTCTCGACCCATACAGATGGGCGATGGATGATCCCATATCCATTGGTGTTTGACATCAGAGATGATATACGGGTGCTCAGTAGAGACTGGGTACACTGGACGGACTCGCCGAGAACTCCCAGATGGTATTATACCTTACGTCAGATGGCAGTTCTCTGGTGACACTGGTACAGAGTAGTCTGTTGACCCGAGATCGTCATAGAGTCTTGTGTGGTTCCCACTGTGCTTTGATTTCCATCTTACCACGTCCAAGAGGGCGTGCAAAACGGTGGTCTTTGGGTACAGTCCCGAGTCACATGGAGGCAATGAGCGATAGGAGGGGATTCGTCTCTCCCGGTATAGGGGGTTGATGTTGCGCTGTGTTCGATTGGCTATAACAGGAAATCCCTGGCCAGGGTTGCTGAGATTTACTGGTAAGTGTTACCAGTAGTTTCTCGAATTGTTATAGACCTCGTATCGACACGACTTATCGAGCTATTGGGGTCTGACGTTTACCACCCCTAAGCAAGATATGCGACATATCAGACGATCAGACCGGACTGTACGGTAGTGTTACTGGTTGGATTCACAGGAGTGTGAGCGGGCTTGCTCGTCGATCTTCTGATCGCTCAATACCCGGGTGGCCGTTACGTTTAGCAGACCGCTTGCGGCTTGTGGGTGTTTGATATGATCATCGCCTGCTGCCGGCGTATTGACGAGTCTTTAGAGTCCTACACAGAGGTTTCCTGGCTCAAGCGAAACGAAATAGGAGCGCATATGAGATATGTGCGGGACCGAGAATAATGCGTGTATATGATACCGTATTCTATTCTCGCGATGAATGTATCGAATGGTTGTATGCGATATAACCTAGTTATCGAATCAAGGATTGATTCGATAAGCCGATACATTTGATACTAGTCGGTTATATGTGATATGACCGGATCGTTAAATCAAGTGTTGATTTAATGATTTAATGTATAATTATATATTTGATATATTACTTTGCATTAACTCGTATCGGTTCACTTTAAATGGATATTCTCACTCGGATGTGCGCATTATATATGCGATATATTTTTGTGCACTTGTTTGTATCATGTTTGATGATACATGTTTACTTGGTTAAGTGTAAAGAATCAAACCATGGTTAAACTTATGATTAGGGTTTGATTTCCTTTTTTCTCATTTATTTATCTATTTATTCATTTTGGAAAATAAATGGAAAAGAGAAAAAGAATGGTGGCTTTTTTTGTTGTTTAGTGGAAGCTTCATGAAACCTTGACCCTAACCATTCATTTAACCTAAGTTAATTCTCTACACTTCACCATGGTTACTATTATGATAAGAATGATTATTCTTTTCTTTTCTAATTAATCTTATCATATGATTTCTTCTTCTTCTTCCTTCAACTCAAGAAGAAAACCTTCACTTCATCAATGGTGGATTGATGAAATGAGTGAGAAATCCAAAACTAAAGTCTACCCACTTCCTATTTCTTCATCCTCTACCTCTTGCCAAGTAGTAGAGTGTGTTTCCTTCACAAGTTTTCAAGACTTGGTGAAGGTGGAGCTTGATCTAGCGATGCCTCGACGTAGATCATCTTCGGCATGGACATCGACGACCTAGCTCGCCTATTCTCCGATGAAGCCAACGCTAGAGCCCGGATTTGATTTGGACAGCGGAGAGGACCTCATCTCGGAGCCGTGGAGGTGGACAAACGGATCTACAAAGGTTGTATTTCCGTATTCCCTTAGTTAAGTGTTAACTAGTTTTATCTTTTCGCCTAGAAATCTAGCCGACGATCCGTGTTAGGGTTTCTCGGCACCGTTAAATTTGAAACTGGCATGTTCGATGCCTTGCGTGACCTCACTTCAGTGCCTAGGAACCCTACAAAATATGCATCTAAATGTAACTTAGCTACCCGGGTCGCATTGATATGACCTAGTCTACAATGCCTCAAAAGGATTTGTTCATTTCTGAACTCTTCCTCTTGTGTGTGTTCTGTATACTAAGAACTGTAGTTTGATTTAGAACGTCAATGCTTTTAGATAACGTGCCTGAACCGATCAACTCTTGATATAGGAAATGTTCAAAACATTATCCAACAATACAAAATTATATCCTTTCTTTACTAATAAAGAGACTGATATGATTTTGTATATCAGGTTCGGTATCTAATAACATTTGTTCAGAATCAATGTATTCCGGTAATACATGGTGACAGTGACCAACAGACTTGGCTGCAACACTTGCACCGTTTTCTGTCTCATGAAACTTATCACCCGTTCTCAGTTCTCTACCTTTCTGTAGCCCATGTAACAGATTACATATGCGGGATCCTGATCCGGTATCACATACCCAGGACGTAAAGGATACTGAGAAACATTTCTCTGTAATGAACACACCCGAAGATGATGCATCAACATGCACTTTCTTCGTTTGGACGGCACGGGAATTCTGGTAATCCCTAATTTCCTGCTCTGACTTATAACAATTATATGTTGGAGCGGGACCAACGTCCCCCAGCTCTGTATAACAAGCGGGTTCGGTCAATATATCCATTTTATTATCTTGATTAAGGCGTGATATGGTCGCTATCTGGAGAGAGAGAGAAGAAAACACTCAGCGTATGCTCTTGCAAGATTAGATTGGTTATCTAATATATCTAATCAGGATGTCTCCCACTGTTTTAATCAAATCTTCCTTCAAACCCTAAAAGGAAAGACTAGCCGGGATTAATTACACGCTACAAGTTTGCTAATCTTTCAGCCAGGCCAGTGTCGGTACTTTGAGGGAGGTCTCCCGTGCTTTCGCACGAACCTAATTAAAGTAAACCTCATTTTCCCAGAGGCGTAACCCCGTTAACACCTTTCTAGACACCTACTTGATCGGCTAATTGTAATGTGTAAAACTCTCCCAGGAGTAACTCTTACTCGCAGCGGGTATCGGAATCCAACTATCTTATAGAAGGTATGCAACCTCATTGCAAATTTCAACACTTGAAATTCCCAATAATATTTTGCCCCAAGAAATCTATGACCTTGACTGAGTCAACAAACCATAGACCGCAAGTAAAGTTCAACCCGTCATTTCCCGATTGAATTAAACCCACCCGCACGACCCTTGACTGAGTCAACAAGGCCGCACGACTACCCTAATCCAATCGCATCATATGCTTTGCAGATAAGCACTAATCAGCTACCGCACACTACGCCTTGACTGAGTCAACAAACGCAGCACGAATACTAACTATTACTTATCTGAAATGACGGAGGGCTACGACAGGTTTTTAAGAAAACCTTTTGCGTAATGAACTTTATATCGTTGTAGAATCGAGTGATTTTAAATGGAGTGTTTTTGAGGCTTTTCTAGTTTTGCTAAAGGGGTCACTCCCGGTGAAGGGATCGTCGGCCCTTTCCTCATCGAATAAGGTGCAGGATATTTCATAAATACCACTATGCAAAGCAAGAACTATAGAAGCAATCAAAAGACAAACCGAGTTTGTAGCATTTGCCAGTTATTGCTAAAGGAGTCACTCCCAGTGAAGGGATCTCGGTCCTTTCCTTATCGAATAAGGTGCTGGATGTTCTACAAGGTACACCGCTATGCAAAGCAAGAACTAGAGCTACCAGTTTTTAAACAAGTTTCTACAACATCTTAGGTTTCTTTTATTTCATTAATCTCATTAATGAAGTCCCATTTTAATTATGCTTCGCAAGCATCTCTTTTTGAAACGAAATCTGCAATATAACATATATCTCATATATATAATATAAACATTCGTCACAGGCAGTAATATGATCTCATCACAGAACATTGCAGCAGAAGAAACATATATGAAATATTGGATATACTAGGACGTCCGTGTTTTCAGTACGAGCCTGTATAAAACACGGATTCCACGGTCGCGATGAATAGCCAAAGCTACATCCCTAGACCCTTACGAGAGCGGCAAGTAACACTGCCAATTCTAGGGTTAGGAGACCCGGTCTCGACTCCTCGAGATGGTCTCCCACTGGACCCTAGAACCCGGTTACTTGTGCTCCCCGCCTTGGGTCTACCTAATGCGGAAAAGTAAATAATATACAACGGTGACATCTTCCGCTACCTGGAAGTGCCCCAATAAAAGAATATTACATACAAATGAATTTTACATGAATGAAAAAGAAAAAACTCTCATCTCACATAAAACCCTCGGCTATTCAAAACGCGACGATCCAATATAACATATCACAGCAACACATAATATCTCATATCATCAACGTAAGCAAGTATGCGTATCCCGATTGTCGTTGATGTATAGCAACGAAGCCGGCGATACACCACATACTACGCTTACGGTCACAGAAAAGAAAGTGTAAAACTACAACAGTTGGAATCCGCAACCTCTTTAGACATCGCATGCCTAACCAAATGAATTCCTTAGACATCACATGCCTAACAATTATAAACCCCGCATTTTAGTCTCATTATCGAAAACTCTTTTCAATATCAAGTCGGGCAATTCAACAAGATTCCCGACGTCCTGATCGAATGCTCGTCGCAAACTTTAGTAGACGGCCGTACCCCCAGATGCCGTCGACGAAGTGCACTAAGGCGGAACACCACTGCCGCGAGCACCCGAACGGATGCTTTCGGTGACGGGGTTCTCCTACAGTCACTTGGTCGGGGCTATGGGGCATAGCTGTCTATTAAGTTTACCCGACGAGTATCCGCGTACACTACGTGATTGCGACGGACTTTTGATGATATCAAAATTCCGTGGCAACCGATCATTTGAGACTAAACTGCTATGTTTATAATATTCAAATCAGTTATCTCATAACTACCTGTGGATTCCAATTATTGTATCACATTCCAGATAAATAGAAAAAGTTAAACTTTCCGATCGAATCATCAAGCACCCAAGATTTCCCCAATATATCTCAACACTTGAAATCAGTTTAAAAACATCCATCACATGCCTCAGTACCAATGGTCCAGCTGTAGAAGGGAGGGTCAAGCCAACGCCTCACATGTGGCACGCCGTACTGCCCCAAACCCTAAGGTTCAAAAGGCAGTTCAAGACGGTCTCATAATCGAGTTAAGGTTTGTTGTCTTCTAAAGGGTCCACCGAGTTACTTGCACGACTTAGAACATTCTTAAACACGAGAAAAAATCCAACTTTTGAAAAATTTTCCGACAGGGGAAAAAGTGAGTTATTGATATCCGTTCGAACTTTTTAACAGTTTCAAAAAAATTATCCGGAAAACCACATAGACAAAATTAGACATCCCGGTCGAAACATCGAATCCCCAAAACAACCCCAGAAAATTCAACTCTTGAATAAATATTAAAAATTCCCAGAAAATCCAGCATAATAAAATAGGAGTTACTGTGCAAACAGGGAATGATGACGTCATCAATGTGCCGCGGAACCGCCGCAGAAGGCATGCTTCTGCCGCGGTTCCGCCGCACTTTTTACTGTTCATGGGAAATATTTTGCACCGTAATTCTTATAATTTCCTGCTGAATTTTTTAAGCATTTTTAATCTGGAAAAAACCCAGTTTTTAGAAAAAGTCCAGAGAGCGGGTTTTATCGGGGTTTCGGGTTTCGATCGGACTTTAAACTTCGTCTAGACTTCGCCTAAATCTCTAGCTTGGCTCTGATACTACTGTAGGGTTGCTATGCACGCGCACAAGGGTCTACGAGGCATCAACCATGCCCGATTTAAAATTTAGCCGTGCCGAACAACCCGAATACGGAACTTTAAACTAGAGATTAGGCGAAAACAAGCATGCTAAACACTTTAACACTAAGTGAGAGGGATTACAACCTTTGTAGATCCGGTCCTTCACTTCATATGCTCCGTCTTGTGGTCCCTTCGCTGCGATCATCGGGATCCGGACTCTCGAGAGGTTCCACGAAGAGAAAGATGCAACCTTTGCTTCCGATCTTCGATACTAAGATGATCTACCTTGAAGTTTCTTTAACACAAGCTAACACTCATGAAATGATGTGAACACCCTCATCTAAATGGCAAGGGAAGATGAGGATGATGAAGTAGGATTTTTGCTCTCTTTATTTATCTTTTTCTCATATTTATTCATCACTTTTGAAAAATCTAGCAAGCTTTTTCATGAAAGAATGAAGGAAGAAGAAGATGAACATGATAAGAATCCTTTTGTGATGAATAGGAAAAGAATAATATGATGAATTATGCAACCATGGTCAAGTAAACCTTTGTAGAGAATTAACTAGGGTTAGGGTTTGGGTTGGGTTAAAGCATGAGTCACTTGTAAATATCTTTATCATGACAAAAAGAAAACCTTCTAGAAACATCTAGAAAGCTTAACCCTAATCCAAACCCTAATCATGTTTAAACTCCACTAAACATGTTGCATTAGTTATCATATCATGTTACAATATTATATATCACATATATAATATTTATTGTAACAAAATAAAATAATACAATTAACATATATCGCATATATATCAATGTATTACCCGAGTGAGAAAAAGAATCTTTTAGTGAGCAAATATTAGTTAATGTAATTTAATATATCATATATATTATTATACATTAAATTATCGAATCAACACTTGATCCGACAATCCGGCTATATCGCATATAACCGACTAATATTTATCCGTACCGATTCATCGAATCAACACTTGATCCGATGACCCGGCTGATATCAAATATCGCGAGAATAGAATACGGTATCTCATATCATATTATTCTCGGTCCCGCACATATCACATACGTGCCCCTACTCCGTTTTGCCTGAGCCAAGAAACCTCTGTGTAGGACTCTAAAGAATCGTCAATACGCCGGCAGTAGGTGATGATCATATCAAACACCCACAAGCTGCAAGCGGTCAGCTAAACGTAACAGCTACCCAGGTATTGAGCGCTCAGAAGATCAACAAGCAAGCCTGTAACTTCTCCTGTGAATCCAAACAGTAACACTCCCGTACAGTCCGGTCTCGTCGTCTGATATGTCGCATATCTCGCCTAGGGGTGGTAAACGTCAGACCCCAGTAGCTTGATAAGTCGTGTCGATTTGAGGTCTATAACAGTTCGAGAAACTACTGATAACACTTACCAGTAAATCTCAGCAACCCTGGCCAGGGATTTCCGGTTATAGCCAATCGAACATAGCACAACATCAACTCCCTATACCGGGAGAGACGAATCCCCTCCTATCGCTCATTGCCTCCATATGATTCGGGACTGTACCCAAAAGCCATCTTTTTGCACGTCCTCTTGGACGTGGTATGATGGAAATCAAAGCACAGTGGGAATCACACAAGACTCTATGACGATCTCGGGTCGACAGACTACTCTGTACCAGTGTCACCGGAGAACTGCCATCTGACGTATGGTATAATACCATCTGGGAGTTCTCGGCGAGTCCGTCCAGTGTACCCAGTCTCCACTGAGCACCCGTACACCATCCTTGATGTCAAACACCGATGGATATGGGATCATCCATCGCCCATCATATGGGTCAAGATGCGTATACGCTAGTCTACACTGGTGCATCGATGCCCTGTCTCGATACACCCACGACTAGGAACAATTATAGGATGAACTCGTCGACTACCGTGGCCCCACTAGTATGATCTCATCATAGTCCCAGTAGTCGAGTACACATCCTAAGGGCTTTATCAACATGTAACATAGAGACAATCAGAGTACATGTTAAGATAAAGTACAACCAGATAGCATACTATCATGTCGAGCAAGAAAGTCCTCCCTATATATGTCCTAGCATCCACTACAATATACATCGTATGTACAGTAATGGCCTCTAGGGCATACATATAACCAACAGTTAATTACGCTACCGCGTCGCGGTAACAACTTTCTCCTTCTCCAGAATTTCACTTCGTGTCGTGGGTGTTTGTTTTGTTTGTGGTTGCCCGTGGATTGTATACGGAGACTGAGTAACGTCGTCGCCCGTAGGACGTGGATTAGTCTAAATCCGTATTTACTTAGATTTGGGTTTGGTGTTTTTATTTTAAGGATGCATTAGTCGCGTTGCGGCTAAGATCAACTTAAACGTTCGTTAAGGATACGTTAGTCCTGTTTTAGACTAAGATCAACTTAACGTAGTGATTCATTTAATATATGGCCGTCAGGACTCGTCACCTCTCTGATGTCGTTGAAGGATTACAACGACAAGCGTCAGAGGAGTTCAGAGATGTACCCTTGAACCAAAGTTGATTTGGAGTTTTATCATTCATTTAAATGTCTAAGGATACGTTAGCCGTATTTGGGGCTAAGATCAACTTAAACGGGACCGTTTAGATCCGGCAAAAGAGCATTTGGAGGCTCTATTGTTCCAGTTTAGGGACGTAGTGGTCCATCGCCAGTTTAGGGACGTGGTGGTCCATATTCCAGTTTATGGACGTGGTGGTCCGATATTAGTTTAAGGACGTTTCGGTCCGACATTAGTTTAAGGACGTTTCGGTCCACTATTAGTTTAAGGACGTTTCGGTCCATGAGTTTAAGGACCCCGCAGTCCGTTTGAATGTTTAGTCGTCGGGACCCGTCACCTCTCTGACGTCGTAGAAGGATTACAACGATGGGTGTCAGAGTAGTTCAGAGTTGTACCCTCGAACCGGATGTAAATTGATTTAGGAGAGCAGCTGTGCTCAGTCAATTTAATTTGAGTACTTACGGCCATGATTGGGCTAAGTCCAATTTCAACATCTTTTGTCTTTGGCCTGTGCTAGGGCTTTGCCCCTTTTTAGTAATGCACTGCATTATTCTTATTTTGTTGGGCTTTGCCTCCCCCCTTTTAAAATGCATAGCATTTTTTATTAGGCCTGTTAGGCCTTTTAATTGGGCTCTGTCCCTTTTCTTTAATAATGCAGAGCATTAAATACTCTGACAGTTCCCCACGTGGCTTGTCAGGCACTTTGCGCTAAGTAATGAGCGCAAACTCATATGGTGGTGACACGTGTCACGCTCTGATGAGCGCAAGCGCAGTAGCGCAGTGCGCTGGGCTGTTGCGCTGCTGACACGTGGCGCGCTCTGGTGAGTTGCGCCAATTCCAGAGAGTAAAGCTCTATTTCAAGAGCGCGTAGCGCAAGTGGTTCTATGGCTGACACGTGGCGCTTTCTTAATAGCGCAACAGCGCAGTTCGTAAGTGCAGAGCACTAAGAATCTTTTAGATTCAAGAACAGAAGTGCAAAGCACTATTTAATTTCTTGATTTAAATTAGATCAAAGAAAAAATGAATTTTTCTTTTGTTTGAACAACCAGAGGTTCATAAAAGTGCAAAGCACTATTTTTTTATTTTATTGTTTTCTTGTTTTAAAGAACCAGAGGTTCATAAGAAGTGCAAAGCACTGTTTATTATGTAAAGATCATTGATCTTGTTTTTAGATCAATGATCTATTAGAAGGAATTTCTTCTATTTCATGAAGGTTCTTTACCTTTTTCTTGAAATTTTCTCAGAGTTCTCTCTGTTTGAAGCTCTTGACCTTTTTTTCAAGAAAATGTTCATGCTTTGAATTGAGGCCTAGGGTCCTTTTTATAGTGCCCAGAAATTAGTTAAATTTGTTAAAGAGATCCTTCTCTGAGTGATTTGGGGAATTTTCTCCACCGTTGGATCTTTGATCCAAGGGCTTCTGCTTTGCAGAAGAAAATCTTCTTGTTTTAACAAGAACAGAAAAGATTTCTTAGAAATTTAATTCTGTTTGGCGCAGATGCCCTAGCGCGTGACACGTGTCGCGCAGCGCACAGCGCAACTGCGCTAGCGCATCTGCGCTGACACGTGTCGCGCAGCGCACAGCGCAGCGCAACTGCGATAGCGCATCTGCGCTGACACGTGTCGCGCAGCGCAGTGCTTACGCAGCTGAAGCGTTGCTTCATTAAAATAGAGCTTTGCTCTGATTGGGCGCGTCTTCTTGGGCGCTGCGCTGACGTATTAGCGCCTGACATGTGGCGCGTTGCGCCCGAGTTTTGAAGCGTTGCTTCAAAATTTTGAATTTTGAATTTCAACAGAGCTTTGCTCTGATTGGGCGAAACAAATGCCCCCCCACCGTTGCGCTCACGTGGCGCACACGTGAGTGCAGCGGTGGCAAACTCCTGATCGTTGGATCAAGGGGTGAGCTCAAGGGGCGCAAGCGCCTTATAAATAGGAACTATGGCCCTTTAAAAACTTCACCATTTTCTAGATTTTGATTCCAGAGCTTTGCTCTTGCTTAGAACTTCAGAGCTTTGCTCTTGCTTAGAACTTCAGAGCTTTGCTCTCGTTTCCAGAACTTTAGAGCTTTGCTCTCATTTTCCAAGTCAGAAAACTTTAGGTAAAAATTAATTCAAATCAAATTAATTAATCTTAACCAAAGAGCTTTGCTCTCAGAGAGCCCCATTGGGGTTTCATAAACAGAGCTTTGCTCTCAAACACTTATAGATCTGCAGGGATCTTGTTCATGGGTTCTAACCTATGAACAGAGCTTTGCTCTTGGATCAAGTGTGGATCTTTTAGATCTGCAAAATGAAGAACTTATCATAAGTTTTCATGGATTTTTCAAGGTCCCAAAAATTTTAAAATTTTTAAGTGTTAAAATTTTCTGATGGATCTTTTCCATTATTATCACAGAGCTATGCTCTTTTAAGGAATTTTATTCCTTTGAGACCAGAATTTGACAAGTGTCATTCTATGACAGAGCTTTGCTCTGAAAGAGAAGATTTTCTCCTTGTCTCTAGGGATTCTTCCCCCCCCCCCCCGTTTTTTTAATAAATGGGAATGTTTTCCTGTGGACCAACTGACAATCTCATCCAATGATGAGATTGTCTTATTAACTGACGTATTGTCATCTAGATTTTGTGGGTCCCTCTTTGGTCTCTTACTCACTGCACTGTTGTGTGGTGTAATTAATTAATTTTAATTTAATTTAATAAATGCATTTTCTTTTTTTTTTATACGCCAAACGTTGGAATTACAACACTAACGGCTAAATTATTCTTTTGCAGCGATCATGTCTTTAAACACTTCATTCCCATTCGTCCGCTCGGAGGAAGGATTTCCTGAGGCGCCCTTGGACCGTGAAGTCCTGACCATGATTAAGGAGTACGACCCGGAATACAAGAGTCTCCATCTTTGGGGGTCGTGGTACAATCAGATCATCATGGGCCGACGGAGCTTCACATGCGCAGTGCCGGCAGAACCCATAATGGCGATTCATTACGCCAGCCCACCCCCGGTGCAGTACGCCGTGGAGATGGTTGATTGGACATCAAAGGGCTTTCTACATCCCGCCATAGATGCGATTCCGGTTCAGCGTCCCATGGTTTTGGATATCCTGGGACGCCGCATCTGTCAAGACGAGGCGCGACCTTGGGGGCAATCATATAACATCGGTTTGATCCCCCGCCACCCAATAGGCTATCTGCCGTGGGCCCGGTATATCCTGTCGACGAAGAAGTCGCAGTTGATAAGATTAGGATTGTATACCGCAGTCTACGTCTCCCTCTTCCAGTATCCCACGCTTCCTACCTGGTGGTTCAAGGCTTTCCTGGAGCAGTGGAACATTCCTACCCACACTTTCCTCGCCATGGATCGGGAAGTGTCAATTTCTTTGGAAGAGTTTACGGAGGTATCCGGTCTACCGGTCATGGGGGAACATTATGAGGAGTTGCTCCCGCCGGATGAGTACGTCTTTGGTGCTAAGCCGGTGATAAGGGGGCCCACACCGGAGGATCTGTTCAACATCAATTTCCAAGTCTGATCAAGGTGTTGAACATCTACGAGGCCCTTTTCATTGAGCGTGGGAGCCGCGGAGTTAATTTTGAGGATTTCATTGCTCAGTTCCTTCATCCAAACGTCCTCTCGGCGGAAGCTGCCAAGTTTGCCAACCTTGAGGACCCTTTTGGTTTAGGTTTGGATAACCTGCCAGCGAAAGACATAGACCAAAAGAACTTTTTCCTTCCTAACTCCCCAACCATGTCTTTTGCAGAAGTCGCAGCCCCCGAGATGGACGAGGAGGCCTTCTTTTTAGGATTTCTTGGGCTTTGGCTGAGTTGGTTTGCGCTCCCAATGCACTCTCACCGCATGCGGCCCTCTGTTTTTTACCCGGCCCACCGAATGACTATCGGGATAAAGGTGGCCGTTGGGATCGCCGGTTTGACGCACTTATATCATGGCCTCAGTCGAGCAGAGGATGCTAACGAGCCTGGGGTGTTGCACGTGGTCTTCCCGATGCACTACTTTATGTCGTGGCTCGAGCTACATACAGCGGGTGTCTTTGGCATGCATAAAAGGCCCTCGTTCTACGAAAGGTGCAGTTTTCCTCACATTCTACAGTTGATTGGCGCATCAATTGTAAATCCATCACCACGAGATGCCAGGTGTTTACTCCTTCGCTCCCACACCGTTGGAACCGGTGTGTCTTTCATTGACAAGGTGTTGACTATTGGAAAAACGTCCACCACTGCAGTGCGGCCATTGCAAGACACTTTCAAGGATGGAGCTTCAGTTTTAACGGCCCGGGAGACTCTTCACCTATATTCCATCAGACCGGGCTTCTTGGTGTTTAGGCAAGACGGGGCAGCGATCTTCATGAGATATAACCCTCATCGTTTCGCCCAACAGCTGAGCTATAATCAAGGGGTACCGCTGGAGGCTTTTTTATCGGAACCTGCCGCGACTGAAGAAGGGATGGAGAGAGCGCTGCATCACTTCATGCGTCTAAACACGGGCTCTCACTTCTTTATCAGTGAGCCGGCTTGCGCCCCCCGACTTCTTAGGGTATACACAGAATGGTACAGTCATTCGACGGGAGCGATCATAAAGGAGGAAAGGCGGTTTCTGATCGACCGTAAGGGTGCACCTCCAGGTAGCGATCGCAACGCTCCTCTGGTGCCAAGGACCCCGGTAATCCCCCCTTTAAAAGATGCCAAAGCCGGACCTTTGCGTGCACAAAGTCCTCCACGTGAGTTGCCGCTCCCTGATATCACAGATGCACCTCCCGCACCCTGTGCTCCAGTGGAGACAATGGTTGTACCCTCTCCGGAGTCTGGCGTGGGTGCGGACATCGGGACCCGTCGTCCCAAAGTGGCTGCTAAACGGAAGTCGATCCCCCGTGAGCCTAGGGTCGGAGGGCAAAAGAAAAAGAAGTCGCTCTTCGCTGCGGACGTCGTGTTCGGTCAGGAACCCCATGCTCCCTATGCCGAGGGTCTACTCGAATATGGGACTAACGCAGGATTAGTGATGCCGCCGCTGGACGATACAGACTTGGAGGCTGCTCTCAAAGCTTCAGCATGGTTGGCGAGGCGTGACGCGTGGCTAGCTAAGCTTGCGCAATCAGGTAACTACTAGTCGCCTTTTCTTTATTGCAACATATCCTCTTCATTGCCTTTGACTAACGCTTTTCTTTCTTTTCTTTCAACAGGCATCACTGATGAAGAAGCCATTGCCGCTTCTCTGAAGACTTTCCAGGAGGAGGAACGTCTTAGAGCATCTATGGGCCTTAGTAAGTTTCGATTCATCAAGCTTTCATTTTCCTTGTGTTATGGTCGATCTAACCTTCCCCTTTTAATCACAGGAACCTCAATGCCGTTCCCTCCAAGTAACGCCGATGCTCTACCGGCTGCCGATGTTCCTGCTTCCTCTGGGCCACCGCAGGGGGTTTGTCTTGAAGAGCCGATGAGAGATGCCTTAAAGGCTCTGGAGGCATCCCTGAACGAGGACGACGACGCCTTGAAAGAGGCGTCACTAAGATCCATCGCGACATCCCGGGAGGAAAGAAAGCGGCTGAGGCGTGAGGCGAAGGCACGCAGGGCTGCCTTGGCTATGGGAGCGGGTCCCAGCACTGCCCCTCGTGTTGATACTCCATCTGAAGAGGCCCCTGTCGCCCTATCCACTGCCCGTAGAGAGGTGGCGCGTGCAGTTAGGAGCGCAAACGGTAAATCCGCTTCAGGTAATGTTTCTCTCAGATTTTTTTGTTATAAGGATTTAAATGTCGTTGGTCCTTATATCTCTTATCTTGCAGGGCCGAGTCCGATCGAGGGGGAGGCGGAAACCGTTGATCCTAAAGAAACAGAGGAGGCGGTACCTGCCGAACTCGAGCCGACGGTGGGCAACTTCGTTGTGGCTTTGGAGCCTGAGGTGGAGGTCGAGGGGCCTACCGCCGAGAAGGTCATTGATGCCGAACCTGAAGTGGTGGCAGATGATATGATCATTATAACTGAGTCCAGGGTGGTGGCGGATGAGGCGCTCGAGGCCGGCGATCCCCCGGCGATGGTGGACGATACAACCGCGACTACTGAACCTGAGAGAGTAGTGGGTGAGGTGGCCATGATTCCAGAGGACGAGCCAACTGCTCCTTCTCTGGAATCTGGCAATACTCCAATCATAGCCCTTCCCGTCTATGGTCCTCCGCCGTCTCCAGGTCTCGCGAGCACCACAACGGTTCCCATTGAGTCGGGTGATGAGGCCACGGGCGGTGGTCTCATGTCAATAGAGGAGGGGATCGCCTCCGTTTCAGCTGGCAGCTCATCAGGTAAATCCCAAGTTGCTATCTTTTTTTTAACTTACAATACTTTCTGACAAATTCGCATTTGTTGTTATGCAGGTGCAGCCAGTACTGACGCTCCACTGCTTGAGGGATCGCTTTCAACAACTGCTTTGGCGGTGGTCACCTCCCAACCCTCTCTCATACCATCTAAGATGTTGGAAGGTATGGGTTTGCAATTTATTAATCTTATATTTCAGACATATAATTTGTGTACTAAAGTCATATTGTTGTGTCTCTTCAGGAGTGCTCTTTGATCATGTATATCAGATGTTACTCCCACACTTCTCTTTCCCATCCGAGCTTGCTTCTTCCTCTGGTGGCGTTGGTGAGTATGATTTCCGTTGACATCCTTCCTCTTTTTTTTTATTGATGGAATTACCTCTAACCTCTTTTTCTCATTTCAACTGCAGTACTACAGATTGAAGGAGGGGATAAAAGATCAGCTGCGCCACCAGCCCTTCCAACCTTGCCACCTGTCTCAACTGGTACAGTGACCATCACATTGGTAACTTTCCTCTCTTTATTTTCCGTACTGTTATATGATCGCATCCTGTTTCTTTTCAGCTGTCGCTCTGGCTTCGGCGCCCTTCGAGCCTCGCATTACAATGCCGGCGGGTCCTTATCTGAGGAGTCTGTCTTCAAAAGGCGCCGCGAATAGTCTGCGCATGTTGAGTGGCTACGTCGAGGAACTCGACGTTGAAACTCCTACATCTGCCGCAGACTTCGCTATGGTGGTTAACCCGATGCTAGCAATACTCATGAACTTTCATGATGAGGGCATCATTGCATCCTGGGTTAACCATTGTAAGGAGATCGAGGGTCGCCTATATCAGTTGGAGTCGCTGCGTCCCGCTCCCGAGACCTTGGCTGCCAGTAATCAAAGAACAGCGTGGATTGAGCAGAGCGCTCCTTACTTCCTCTATCTCGAACAAGAAGTCATTTCAAGGCGTAAGGAGCGTGGTGAGACTTCGAGCAAGTATGCTCAACTGCATGCTCGGGTGGAGGCCAACGCCGCACGGCTGAAGGTTATCTGTGAGGGCCTTCTGCAATGTCTTTCCGAAGGGTTATCATTAAGGCAAAAACTTGACGTTGTCGAGCGAGCTGCACCCAGCCAGGAAGGCGGCGGAGGAGCAACTTTCATCCTTCTTGCAGCAGCGGGCCCAGGTGGAGGCGGAGGTGGCCGCGGCTGTCACTCGAGAGGAAGCGCTGAAGGAAGTGCGAAAGCAGCTTGTGAACTTACTCGAGACACTTCCTCTTCAGTAACTATCCATCTTTGTATCGTTTGTACTTGTAGATAAAAGAATATATATATTTTTTTATTCTTTGACATAATGTATCCTGTATCCAATCAAGTTTATGAATAAAAGATACACCTTTTTGTAATGTGTCATTTTTTTCGTCTTTTCTTTCTTTCATTATCAGCATGCTACCTTAGTAACCATGTTTGACGGATGATTAAAACGAGTATCCTGACTTTCTCAAGAAATAGCGATGGCTTAGGCCGCAGGTTCAGATCTGTTGCCCAAGACTTTTCAACTCTATAAGCCGTGAGGGTCTCATAGAGAATTTTCTCCCTACGGATCGAGAGGATCTCGTAGGTGGGTTTTCCCCTTAGGAATCGTGAGGATTCCTAAGTGTGGTTTTCTCTTATAAGTTGTAAGGATCCTATAAGAGAATTTTTCCCTCTTACGAGTCGAGAGGACCCGCAAGCGGTTGTTTCCCTCCTCGTCGAAATTCGACTTTGGAGAGTGAGACCCGTGAATAGTATGCAAGAGACCATTTTGGATTGACTTGCAGGGTCCCATGGTTCAGGAAGCAAGTTTTTTTTTAGTCCCTGCTGCCTGAGGCTTCATTTGCATGTTGAGACGAATCGGGAATTTCCCGCGGAGATACTAGTTTCTCTGCGAGCCGACGCGAATCAGGAGGCTCTCATCAAGGAGTGTTTGTATCTGTGAGTCTAGGAGTTTGCTAGGGATTATTTGTTTCCCAAGCGCCAAGGATTATTTGTTTCCTTGGGAGGCTCTCGTCAAGGAGTGTTTGTATCCGTGAGTCGAGGAGTTTGCTAGGGATTATTTGTTTCCCAAGCGTCAAGAATTATTTGTTTCCTTGGGGTTTGAAACGAGTCGAGGATTCCCCACGGAGGCACTGGTGGCTCTGCGAGTCGACGCGGATCAGGAGGCTCTCGTCAAGGAGTGTTTGTATCCGTGAGTCGAGGAGTTTGCTAGGGATTATTTACTTCCCAAGCGCCAAGGATTATTTGTTTCCTTGGGAGGCTCTCGTCAAGGAGTGTTTGTATCCGTGAGTCGAGGAGTTTGCTAGGGATTATTTGTTTCCCAAGCGCCAAGGATTATTTGTTTCCTTGGGGTTTGAAACGAGTCAAGGATTCCCCACGGAGGCACTGGTGGCTCTGCGAGTCGACGTGGATCAGGAGGCTCTCGTCAAGGAGTGTTTGTATCCGTAAGTCGAGGAGTTTGCTAGGGATTATTTGTTTCCCAAGCGCCAAGGATTATTTGTTTCCTTGGGGTTTGAAACTAGTCAAGGATTCCCCACGGAGGCACTGGTGGCTCTGCGAGTTGACGCGAATCAGGAGGCTTTCGTCAAGGAGTGTTTGTATCCGTGAGTCAAGGAGTTTGCTAGGGATTATTTGTTTCCCAAGCGCCAAGGATTATTTGTTTCCTTGGGGTTTGAAACGAGTCGAGGATTCCCCACGGAGGCACTGGTGGCTCTGTGAGTCGACGCGAATCAGGAGGCTCTCGTCAAGGAGTGTTTGTATCCGTGAGTCGAGGAGTTTGCTAGGGATTATTTGTTTCCCAAGCGCCAAGGATTATTTGTTTTCTAAGGGTTTGAAACGAGTCGAGGATTCCCCACGGAGGCACTGGTGGCTTTGCGAGTCGACGCGAATCAGGAGGCTCTCGTCAAGGAGTGTTTGTATCCGTGAGTTGAGGAGTTTGCTGAGGACACTGGTTTCTTCAAAGTTGGACTGAACCGTCGAGATTTGGCTTCGTCTTCTGGCGGAGCCTATTGAGAAAGTATGGTTCCTTCTTTGTTAACGCCCTTAGATTGTATACAGGGATCGATGTGATCTTAACTGTAGGGCCAAAGTTTTATCATCATTTTTTGTTTTATCTCCGCGATACTCTATCATTTCAGCTTTTATATCGCGAAGGTCGCGATTGCCCAATCATTTCGGCTATTTTTCGCGGTGCCCAATCATTTCGGCTATTTATTTTATTTTTACTCGCTGCTTTTTATTGCGAGTTGCCCAATCATTTCGGCTATTTTGCATCCATACATTTTTACTTGCTGCTTTTTATTGCAAGTTGCCCTATTATTTCGGCTATTTCGTATGTATGTGCGGCCTATTGGCTTTTCGCCGTAAACCTGAAATTAGACGTCATTTCGGCATCAGCACCGCTACAACTGGGATATTTCCAAGAGCGAATCATCATTTGCCTCCGTCGGTGTCGAACAAAGGTGGCTTAGCGACCAGGGTTAGGGTCCTGTCGGCTAAGGCTTTTGACTTCATGAGCCGTAAGGGTTTCACGAAGTTATTTCTTCCTACAAGTCGTGAGGATCTTGTAGGTGTATTTTCTCCTTAGGAATCGTGAGGATTCCTAAGTGTTCATTTCCTCTGTAAGTTGTAAGGGTCCTACAAGAGGGTTTTCTCCTCATAAATCGAGAGGATTTACAAGGGTTGTTCACCATGCGAACATATCCCCAGTCACGGACGAGACTTGGTTAGGGAAATGTTTATTCGCGCCCGTGGATTGTATACAAGGGTCAGTATTGAACCATTTGTAGGGCAGTATCGAAGGTTGGGGGTTGCTTAAGCACAGGTTTAGGTCTCTGTAACTTAAGACTTTCAAATCTTACGAGCCGTGAGGGTCCCATAAGAGAGTTCTCCTTACGAGTCGTGAGGATCTCGCAAGTGTATTTTCTCCTTAGGAATCGTGGGGATCCCTAAGTGTGCTGCTCCCTTATGAGTCGTAAGGATCTCACGTGGGTGGTTTCTCCTTACAAGGTCGAGAGGACCCTATAAGTGTCTTTTAACGAGGTTGCGCCCTTTCAGGTTTTCACAAACACCCGCCGGTAGTCCTGTTGTTTTTACTCACGGAGCTCTTTCGGGTTTTCATCCGTGCCCATTTTGCTTATGGACATACCGTTTTTTTTATTCTTTTTATTTTCTTTTTCTCTTTTTTTTTACGAGGTCGCGCCCTTTCAGGTTTTCACGAACACTCGCCGGTAGCCCTGCTGTTTTTACTCACGGAGCCCTTTCGGGTTTTCATCCATACCCTTTTTGCTTATGGACATACCGTTTTTTTTATATGTTTTTTTTATCTCGTCAGCCTAAAAGATGCTGCAGTAGTAGTTTTAAAGACGTTTCGGTCTGTTACTAGTTTAAGGACATCTCGGTCCGTCGTTAGTTTAAGGACGTTTCGGTCCGTCATGGAGAAGGCCGGCTACTTTTTATAAAGCTTGAGCTTAGGAAGATAGCGAGCGGATATAGTCGTCGTCATCTATCATTGACCTAGACTGTGGCTCATTAAGCGTAGTATTTCTTTAGGAAGCGACCGTTTATCGGCCTGAAAGGCCTTTCACCGTGCATGTCCATGAGTAGATAGGCCCCACCCTGGTAAACTTTATCTATGATGTACGGGCCTTCATAGTTCGGCTCGAATTTTCCCCGCTTGGCGCGATTGGGGATCATAGGCCTTTTGACCACTAACACAAGTTCGCCTTGGCGGAATGTCCTTGGCCTGATCAATCTTTCATATGAGCGCGTCGTCTTTGCTTTATAAGCTTCCAGATTTTGTTGTGCTATGAGCCGGGTTTCATCAAGGGCCTCAAGCTCCTCAAGCCGAAGGTGAGCATTTTCTTCGTCCGTCAGCTCGTAGTGGACTGCCACTCGTAGAGAGGGTAATTCTATCTCGAGAGGGAGTACTGCTTCTGTACCGAATACCAACGCATATGGTGTTGCGTTCGTGGCCGTTTTGAATGTAGTTCGATATGCCCAAAGAGCTTCTTGCAGTCTTTCGTGCCAGTCTTTCTTATTTCGGGATACCGTTTTCTTCATGATCTTTGTCAAAGTCTTGTTGAAGGCCTCAGCTAGACCGTTAGCTCGCGGATTATAAACCGAGGAATATCTCCAGTCTATATTGTGCTGCTGCGCAAAGCGACTGATCTTGTGGCTTCTGTAAGCTGGCCCGTTATCGGAGATGATCCGTCGCGGAGTTCCAAACCGATATATGACATGCGTCTTGAAGATATGGAGGATATTCTCCGTCTTAACTTCTCTTAACGGTACTGCTTCTGCCCATTTAGAGAAGTAGTCAGTCGTCGCTAGGATGAAACGATGTCCCCTGGACGATGCTGGTTCGATAGGGGCGACTATGTCAATTCCCCACATCTCGAACGGCCAGCTAGCCACCGTTGGATGTAATAGATTTGGATGCTGATGGATGAAATCCCCATGAATTTGACATGAGTGACACTGTTTCGCATATTCGAGGCAGTCCTGAATCATCGTGGGACAGTAGTTGCCCATCCGTTTTATCTTCAACTTCATCTTTGGGCCTGCTTGGTGAGAACCGCAGAGTCCGTCATGAACTTCCTGGACGACCCTTTTCGCTTCGTCGGGTCCTAAGCATCTTAGCCACAGAGAATCAAATGACCTCTTGTACAGAGTATCATTGACGAAGGCGAAAGACAGAGCTCGTTTCATGAGCTGATGTCTTGTGGACGCTTCTTCAGGCATTCGGTGGGACTTGAAGTAATCTATGAAGATTTCTCTCCAATCCTCGGCCTTTTCCGGGTCTTTTATTTGCAGAGTTGTCTGCTCGCTCGCTCCCTTTTCTTCGAATAATTCCGGAGATATTTCTGCTGGGGTAAGAACTCGACGGCTTTGTACCACGATTCTAACGTCGTCGAGGTTCTCGTCAGCCAGTTCTTTAGCAAGTTTGGCCAACGCGTCTGCTTTGCTATTTTCCGCACGCGGTATGTTCTCCAAAGTATAAGAGGGAATTTGGGTCAACAGTTGTTGTACCTTTTCCCCGTATTTCACCAATTCTGGCTTGCATGTTTGGTAGTCGCCGTTTACTTGACTAACGACAAGTTGAGAATCCCCATATACGAGGAGGTTTTCAATTCCCATGTCGATGGAGATCTCGAGGCCTGCTATCAGAGCTTCGTATTCGGCTTCATTGTTTGTCCTCGGCTCTGTTAAGGAGAAAGCGAAACGCATTATCCCTCCTTGTGGAGTCACGAAGATGAAGCCTACCCCCGATTTGATTATAGGGGTATTTTGTTTGCGCTTTTTCATGGAAGATGCTCCATCGAAATAAAGTTCCCATCGGGTATCACCGCCGCCGATCGCGTCGAATGCATGTTCGTCCGGCAAATCGCAGTTCAGAGGAGAACCGGCAGGTACTGGATGCTCAGCGAGGAAGTCGGCGATGGCCTGGCCTTTCACTGTCTTGAGAGGTTGATATGTTATCGAGAACTCCATCAAGAGCAGGGCCCATTTAGCGAGTCGTCCCGTCAACATGGCTTTCGACATCAAGTATTTAAGGGGGTCCACCTTTGAAATAAGACGGACTTCATGCGCCAACGCATAGTGTCTGAGCTTTGTTATCGCGAAGATTAACGACAGGCAGTGTTTTTCAATGGGAGAGTAATTGCTTTCTGCCCCCAGTAGAACTCGACTTAAGTAGTAGAGTGCCCTCTCTTTTCCTTGATCGTTCTCTTGTTCCCATAATGCGCCTAAGGAACCTTCGAGGGCGGTTGTATAAAGAATGAGGGGTTTTCCCTTGACCGGCGCAGCCAACACCGGAGGGTTCTGCAGGTACTGTTTGATCTCGTCTAGTGCACCTTGGAATTTATGATCCCAAACGAATGGAGTTCCCTTCTTCATCAGGTGGCTGTAAGGACGGCACTTGCCTGAAAGATTGGCGATAAACCGCCGGATGTATGCGAGCTTCCCTTGGAGAGACCGCAACTGTTTGAGGGTTCTTGGCGGAGGCATTTCCATGATCGCCTTGATCTTAGATGGATCTATTTCGATACCTCGATGTCGGATGATGAATCCCAGGAATTTACCCGAGGAGACTCCAAACGCGCATTTGAGGGGATTCATCTTCAAATTATATTGCCGAAGGCGTTGAAATACAGTCTCCAGATGCTTTAAATGTTCTTCGTATGACATGCTCTTTACTACAAGGTCATCGATATAGCACTCGACGATGTCATGTATGAGGTCGTCGAAGATTTTTGTCATGGCCCTTTGGTAGGTGGCACCGGCGTTCTTTAGACCAAAGGGCATCACCTTGTAACAGAATATTCCCAGAGGAGTCCTGAAGGCGGTGTGCTTCTGGTCTTCGGGATCCATCTTTATCAGATTATACCCTGACGAGCCGTCCATAAAGGAGAAAACCTCATGAGTGGACCTATTGTCTATCATCAGTTCGGTGACTGGCACTGAGAAATCGTCCTTCGGGCAGGCTTTATTGAGATCCCGGAAGTCCACGCATATGCGCACTGTCCCATTTTTCTTCATCACTGGGACGATGTTGGCGATCCATTCAGGGTATTGAACTTCCTGGATGAAGCCAGAGTCGATCAGCTTTTTGACTTCAGCATTGATACTCATTTCAAGCTCGAGTCGCATTCTTCTCAGCGCCTGTTTAACTGGATTGACGTCCGGAGATATCGCCAATCTGTGTACAGGAATTTTTGGATCTAGTCCCGGCATTTCGGAATAGCTCCACGCGAAGCAATCTCTATGCTGCAGAAGCACATCCTTTAACGCAGCTACCCTTTCTTCAGATAGTAACTCGCTGATGAATGTCGGTCGCGGGTCATCTAGCGTTCCCAATTCAATTTTCTTGAGGTTATCCGCAGTGGTATGGATTCCATCTTCCAGTTCTTTTGGCGCTGGTGGGAATTCTGAGATTATCTCGTCGCTGCTGTTTTCGAAGCACCAAGGGAGCTCATCTATGTCCTCAGGCTCTTCCTTTAATATTGTAATCATATGACAGGTGCGAATTCGTTTCCAATCCCAATGTGGAACTGGTTCTTCTTTCGTGGCCTTGGGCTCGTGCTTTTGTGGTGGCGTTACCCTCCAGTTGTCGGACAGAGCGAACTTGCCAAGCTGATACTGATCTTCGACCCAATTCTTGAAGGTGAAGCAATCCTCGAGAGGGTGCCCTATTACTCGATGGTAAGAGCAATAGTCTGGGTATGAGACTTCGCCTGCTCGTTCGGGGTGCTTAGACTCCGGCAGTGTAAGCATCTGATGTTTTAGAGCAAGGTCAAGTATCTTCTTCGTCTTATCCCGAGGAAATGAGTGCGCTCGACCCATTTTCTTCATGAGGGATAGATCAATGACGCTCGACTCCCGTTTGCGTGGCTTCTTAGCCCTGCTTTGTTGTTGTTGAGCGCCTTTTTGGTCTTTCGTCTTATTTCTGCTTTTGCGCCGAGTCTTCTTTATAACAGGTTGACAGGGAGCAGCCTTTTCATCTTTCACGGCTTGTTGGAGAAGGCGTTGCGTTCTGGCTTTCTCGTAGATGACCATTTCACGGTTATGATCGTCTCGGACTTTTTGACCCGCTTCCCTTATAAGCTTGTCCATTTGTTCTTCGAACGACGGACTGGGCACTTTTGCATCCGGAACTTTCATTGTCTCAGGATTAGCGTCCTCCCATTGATCATCCGCTTCTTCGTCGAAGTCATACACGACATAGCAGCTGTTTAGTAGCTCCCGTTTCTTTGACCGGACGTATCCAAGCCCAATTGTTTCCATTCTCCCATTAGGCAGTTTACGCTGAGTCCCGGGCACGTTCCAGACTTTATCATAGAACTTGGCTTTTCGAACGGTCTGCTTGAAGGATATCCCCTGGCGTTTCAACAGCTTTTTCAAACCTTCCGTATAATATTTGGGGAGACGGATGGGCTGAAGCCTGTCGAGCGTAGAATCCGCACCATGCCAAATTTCCTTTTCTACCTTGGTTTCTTCAGAGCGGTAGAACAAAATTGCTTTCTCGCTTTCTCGCCTGGGAGGGACGTAGAATGTTTGTAGCTCTTCTACATTGTAGGTATTAAGTGCATCCAGTTCTTTATGGTGTCCAAGCGGCACCATGGCGACTTGTAGACTTTGCTCTTCATCAGGGAACATCCGTATCGAAGATCGAGCAGAGAATACAGTATGGATCTCATCTTCTAAGTCGCTACCAAAGATCAACGTAGGGGCGGATGGTCCTGGCTTGTTGTGTTGGGGCGGACCCGAGTACACTATCTCCTCTTCCTTATCGGTATCACTGCCGAAAACAGGTATGGTGGCATTAGCTTTATTCTCCGGCTTGTGACACTTCTCCGTATCTTCAAAATCCGGTAAGAAGTATTTGGCATCTTCGTATTTGCGGACCTCGTTCACAGAGAATGGGTTTAGTTCTCCCGTCACGGTATACTCAAAGCCATCCTTAAAATATTTCATACACTGATGTTGTGTAGAAGGGATGATGTTGTACTCATGTAACCACGGTCGACCGAGCAAAGCGTTGTAGCATGTCTTGGCGTCTATGACGTGGAACTTAATGTCTGTGATGAGTAGCCCGAAG
The DNA here is from genome assembly GCA_030015575.1 of Agapanthus africanus. Classification (NCBI taxonomy): domain Eukaryota; kingdom Viridiplantae; phylum Streptophyta; class Magnoliopsida; order Asparagales; family Amaryllidaceae; genus Agapanthus; species Agapanthus africanus. The sequence continues at coordinate 520,500,394 of JASDDO010000012.1, read as the reverse complement.
CGTAACGTCAGTATCACAGACCCAAGAGTTTTTGACGATTGGGAGTCGAACCCGGAGATGGTGATCTTGTCCCGAGCAAGGTGCTGGACGCTCATGCAGATTTCTTTTAACACCCGCACGTTGAGGAGATTGACGGAGGATCCATTGTCGATCAGGATTTTGCCTATCTTAATATCGTGGCAGTATCCTGAGACATAGAGGGGGCGATTGTGTTCGCACGTCCCAAGGAGAAGGTCCTCGTCGCCGAAAGTGACATCGGCCGTGTGCACTTCCTCCAACCCATCCTTCATCTTTTCCTCGGCCAGGAAGGCTTGGAATTGTTCCGGATCTTGTAGTGCCTTAATCAACGAATCTCTCGCCTCTTTTGAAAGCAAGAGAGCGTCAAGAATGCTGAGCTGTGAGGGTAGCTTCCTCAGATGCCCTAAGACATTGTAATCCACCTTATTTCTCTTCGGCGGATTCTTGGCGGTTAGCTCTTCCGCAACTTGGTCATCTAGAGTAATATCCTCAGAGACCTTTTCTTTCCCTTTATCTTTCTTGTTTAAGGGTCTGAGATTCTTTTCAGGTAGCCTCCGATTGCGTAGCTGGATATTTTCGCAAACCTTTGGCTCTTCTTCTTTTCCCGAAGTTGACTCTTTAAAGAGAGGGGCGAGTTCCAGCTCCTCATCAGAATCGCTCCCGAATGTAGGCACTTGTGACCCACCAGCGTTAACCATGCGACAATCGCCGGTAGTTCTTTCAAGCCCTTCGGTCGTATTTCTTTGCTCTTGACGAGTTTTACGCTTTTCCCGCTTGAAGCGTTGTCGACGAGCAACATATCCTTGCCACCATTTATCGAAAGCTTTGCATTCTTGAGTGGGGTGTGAAACCTTCTGATGATATAAGCAAAAGGAGGGGTGCATTTCTATTTCACCAGTAATTTTTCCTTCAGAGGATGGTAGCTTCATGCCCATTGATATGGCCTTAGCAAACCTTTTCTTTATCTTGAATTGGCTTTTGTCGGTAACGAAGGTGTTTTGCTCCAGCGGGATCGTCTCAGCTCTTTCATCAAGTCGCTGGCGCTTGGCCCTTTCAAATATAGCCATCTCGCGTTCTCGATCAGCTTTACTTTTCAGTCGAGCTTCGTTAAGGAACGCGTCAATCATTTCAACTGATAGCTCCGGAATTTTTGATTCGGTATCTGCCCCCAGCGTTTTAGTGCCAGGAGTCTCCTCATCGTTCGCGATCGCATGGGAGATCATATGACAGCTCGCCACATATTCTTCGGATTCATCCGATGAACTTTCTCCCTCATCTTCTTTTTGAAAGACGTGATTGAGGAACTCTTGGAGCGTAATGGGGGTCCGTGCCTTTTGGTTGTATTCATCCAGCACGTCAATTTGCTTTTGTAAGTCCGTGCGCTTGTCGCCAGGCTTCACGGGCTTCTTTGACTTCTTTTTCTTCTTCTTCAAGGATTTTGACGGCTGGTTGCGAGTGCTTGAACCACCACAATCGGTATTTGGAGTCGGACGCGGCTTTAACATCCTTTCAATGACCTGCGGTTCCAACGGGTTCTTCCACTTGATCGCTGGACATGCCTGAAGATCTTTTAGCATCCTCTTTGTCTTGGCTGATAATACAACCTCCCAAGGAGCTTCTTCAACGATGGAGCATGTTGCCCCCGGCGTATTCGTCCCCTTAGAGGTGTGGGGCTGCGGGGGATTCACCTTCCATTTGTCAGATAACGCGAATTTGCCCTGTCGGTACTGGTTTTCAAGCCAATTTTTGAAAACGTAGCAATCTTCGATTGGATGGCCTAGTACTCGATGATAAGGACAGTAGTTGGGCTCGTTGACGTCACTTGGTTGTAACGGACGTTTTGGATCCGGCAAATTTATGAGTCTGTTGCGCAACGCCAGCTCGAATAACCTCCTCGTTTTATCGCGGGGAAAGGAATAAGGACGTCCCATCCTATCCTCAAGGGGTACGTACGGGCGCATATTATTTTGACGATCAACTGGCTTCGGGTCGCTCGGTTGTTGTTGAGCATTAGCGACGACGATCGCTTTTCCCTTCCCTTTGTCATTTCGGGAGTCCGGCCTTGGAATAGGAGGTTTATGGCCTATCTGATCCATCTGTGCTAGTTTGTCGATCAAGGCTTGGAAGGTAGTCGGCTTGAAAAACATCATAAACTGTGAGATGGTTGCTTGTGGATCGAGGGTTCCCACAAACATGCCCACTGCGGGAGCTTCTTCAATGCGCTGCTCACACTTTGACCATAAATTCCGCCATCGTATAGCGTACTGAACCCATGTCTCGCCGGGTTTTACCCTGGCATTAATCAGTGCCGTCATCGGGGTACGCTCACTGGCACTTGCAAAACGCTGAGTAAACAGCAGCTCCATCTCCGCGAAGGTTTTGATAGAGTCGTTCGGGAGCTCCGAGTACCACTCGAACGCCGTATCTGATAAGCTTCCAACGAACTGGCGAAGTAAAAGCTTGTCATCACCACCGGTATTGCCGCAGAGTGCCCTAAACTGGGCAACATGTTGATGAGGATTGCCCGTCCCTTTGTAGACATGGAACTTGGGAATCGTATAACCGGATGGGTACTTGATTTGATCGTACCAACTTGGATATGGCCGTCCCGTTTTTACGACCTGACCGGCCGCTTCGGTTGCATGATGAACCCGTATCTGCTGGGCGATGTATTCATCCAAATCAGCTTTTGAGATGGTATCCTCTTTAGCTGTGGATAGAGCCGGTGGAGGATTCGACGTCTCTCCCCTATCGTCTTTAAGAATGATCGGGGGATCTTCAGCAGGTGGATCTTGTTGGATCATCATACCTACCATATCCTGGAACAGGAGGACCATTTTCTTTATGTTGGCTGCCTGCTCCGCAGCTTCTTTATCTTTCTTCTCTAGTACGCGCCGAAGGAATTCGGTGTCCGTTTCTTGTTCTTGACGCTCGTCCGAGGACGTTTCCGGATTTCTTTTGGCCCCGTAAGTGCGGCCATAGCGTTCATCATTTCTTGGAGCTTCTGCTGCTGCTCCTGAGCCTTGGTCACTGACCTCGTGTGCGGTCTATGACCTGTTGAAATGCGGCTATCTTCTTTTCCCGATGCCATGTAAACCGTATGAACTGTTATGCCCCCTGTCTTGGGGCGTTTAGGTTCACCATTTTTAACTTTTGTTGTTGACGCGGGAGTTTTCTCTGGCCTCCTTCTTTTGTGGGCCATTGAGGTTAAAGGAACCGTTGAAGGGGGCAGCCTAGCAGCTGCTGTCCCCTGCTGTTTAATGGGACGGTACTTGTCTCTTTGCACCTTCATCTTCTTTCGTTGACGGGAGTGATCCGTGTCGATCACGGAGTCTTGAACCCTCCTCCAAACTTTATAAATTCTTGAGGACAGCCGTTGAGGGGGCTATTCTTGCTTTGTTTCTGGGACTCTCTCCGCAGGCGGAAGAGATCTTTTCAATGTAGCGGTTGGAGAATTCTTCTGTACCCTCCTCAGCAATTCAAAGCTGTTCCCAGTTGGAACAGCAGCGTTGACTTCCACCACTGGAGCCGGTGGAGTTAGCCCTGAGGGAGAGTTGCCCCCTGCCTTCCTTACTCGTTGCCAATGGCGACGTCGAGCACGACGAGCCGTTGGGACTGGCTCGGAGATAGAGATAGCTTCTTTTTTCCCCCTGTCTGAATGAGGCGTCGCTGGTGTTAACCTCTTAAAGACTGAGGTTGTCTTTTGAGGGGTGATATTCAACCTATCGAAGACAGATCCTCGAGTAGGAGGAGGAGCAGGAATCGTCAGCCTTGAAAAGACTGACTCTTTGACAGGGGAAGCCGTCTTGACGACTTCTGGAGCAACAGTTATTGCCTTCCTCGGGACAGCCAGTTTAGAGTTCTGATTTAGCCTGGTGAAAACAGAGGCTGTCGGTTTGGTAGTGGGAGACCCGTTGACAGGGGCCATCGTAGCAGTGAGCCGGTCGAAGACCGACTTTTTGTTCACTTCCGGTGCAGGTATTGGCATAGGAAAGCTTGTAGGTGGGACCATGGTCCCGAAAAACAGGCCGGTGGTGGCCTGGGTCACCTGTTCTACCGGCAGAGTGAGGAAAGAGGCCGCTTGGGGCCCATATGCTACACCTCTAGGTGAGGTGGAGCGTCCGTTGCAGTGGCACTTCGCGCAGTTGGTGCAGTTAGAAGCCATGGATGCTTGAGTTCTGCGCCAGACAAAAGACCAAATCTTAGTAACTTGGAAATCCAAAGGCAACCGTTAACAAACCGCGATTGGTTCGCGAAGACGACACACGAAGTGTGGAGTGGAAAGAGGAAAAGGTCTCACCGGGCGTGCCAGAATCTGTTCCCCTCCGAATGGCGGCGCAGACTTTGCGTCTGGCCTGAGATTCGGGGCAGATGCTATTTGGTTTTATCCGTCTACCTCTCCGGAGATGCCAAGTTGATTTATGGCACTGTGTATCGGAGGTTTAGACGGATGCGGCCGATGTAGCAAACTTCGTCAGATTCCCCCTCAGGGTGAGGGGTTTTTGATTGTGGGGACGCTCTTCCCTGCAGGCGCAAGCCCCTGCAGTTAATTACGCTACCGCGTCGCGGTAACAACTTTCTCCTTCTCCAGAATTTCACTTCGTGTCGTGGGTGTTTGTTTTGTTTGTGGTTGCCCGTGGATTGTATACGGAGACTGAGTAACGCCGTCGCCCGTAGGACGTGGATTAGTCTAAATCCGTATTTACTTAGATTTGGGTTTGGTGTTTTTAGTTTAAGGATGCATTAGTCGCGTTGCGGCTAAGATCAACTTAAACGTTCGTTAAGGATACGTTAGTCCTGTTTTAGACTAAGATCAACTTAACGTAGTGATTCATTTAATATATGGTCGTCAGGACTCGTCACCTCTCTGACGTCGTTGAAGGATTACAACGGCAGGCGTCAGAGGAGTTCAGAGATATACCCTTGAACCAAAGTTGATTTAGAGTTTTATCATTCATTTAAATGTCTAAGGATACGTTAGCCGTATTTGGGGCTAAGATCAACTTAAACGGGACCGTTTAGATCCGGCAAAAGAGCATTTGGAGGCTCTATTATTCCAGTTTAGGGACGTGGTGGTCCATCGTCAGTTTAGGGACGTGGTGGTCCATATTCCAGTTTAGGGACGTGGTGGTCCGATATTAGTTTAAGGACGTTTCGGTCCAATATTAGTTTAAGGACGTTTCGGTCCACGAGTTTAAGGACCCCGCAGTCCGTTTGAATGTTTAGTCGTCGGGACCCGTCACCTCTCTGACGTCGTTGAAGGATTACAACGATGGGTGTCAGAGGAGTCAGAGTTGTACCCTCGAACCGGATGTAAATTGATTTAGGAGAGCAGCTGTGCTCAGTCAATTTAATTTGAGGACTTACGGCCATGATTGGGCTAAGTCCAATTTCAACATCTTTTGTCTTTGGCCTGTGCTAGGGCTTTGCCCCTTTTTAGTAATGCACTGCATTATTCTTATTTTGGTTGGGCTTTGCCTCCCCCCTTTTAAAATGCATAGCATTTTTTATTAGGCCTGTTAGGCCTTTTAATTGGGCTCTGTCCCTTTTCTTTAATAATGCAGAGCATTAAATACTCTGACAGTGCCCCACGTGGCTTGTCAGGCGCTTTGCGCTAAGTAATGAGCGCAAACTCATATGGTGGTGACACGTGTCACGCTCTGATGAGCGCAAGCGCAGTAGCGCAGTGCGCTGGGCTGTTGCACTGCTGACACGTGGCGCGCTCTGGTGAGTTGCGCCAATTCCAGGAGCAAAGCTCTATTTCAAGAGCGCGTAGCGCAAGTGGTTCTATGGCTGACACGTGGCGCTTTCTTAATAGCGCAACAGCGCAGTTCGTAAGTGCAGAGCACTAAGAATCTTTTAGATTCAAGAACAGAAGTGCAAAGCACTATTTAATTTCTTGATCTAAATTAGATCAAAGAAAAAATAAATTTTTCTTTTGTTTGAAGAACCAGAGGTTCATAAAAGTGCAAAGCACTATTTTTTTATTTTATTGTTTTCTTATTTTAAAGAACCAGAGGTTTATAAGAAGTGCAAAGCACTGTTTATTATGTAAAGATCATTGATCTTGTTTTTAGATCAATGATCTATTAGAAGGAATTTCTGCTATTTCATGAAGGTTCTTTACCTTTTTCTTGAAATTTTCTCATAGTTCTCTCTGTTTGAAGCTCTTGACCTTTTTTTCAAGAAAATGTTCATGCTTTGAATTGAGGCCTATGGTCCTTTTTATAGTGCCCAGAAATTAGTTAAATTTGTTAAAGAGATCCTTCTCTGAGTGATTTGGGGAATTTTCTCCACCGTTGGATCTTTGATCCAAAGGCTTCTGTTTTGCAGAAGAAAATCTTCTTGTTTTAACAAGAACAGAAAAGATTTCTTAGAAATTTAATTCTGTTTAGCGCAGATGCCCTAGCGCGTGACACGTGTCGCGCAGCGCAACTGCGCTAGCGCATCTGCGCTGACACGTGTCGCGCAGCACAGTGCTTGCGCAGCTGAAGCGTTGCTTCATTAAAATAGAGCTTTGCTCTGATTGGGCGCGCCTTCTTGGGCGCTGGGCTGACGTATTAGCGCCTGACATGTGGCGCGTTGCGCCCGAGATTTGAAGCGTTGCTTCAAAATTTTGAATTTTGAATTTCAACAGAGCTTTGCTCTGATTGGGCGAAACAATATTGATAAGTGGAAACGTGATTGAAAGTGAAAGTGGTACGTATTTATTCATAACCTATCTAATACCTGAATTCATACTATAACCTGGGGAATAGGGAAATCAAGGTGGAATTGAACTCGTATTTAGCGAGATACAGTTATTTATAGGATGATCATTCGCTATTAGTGATATATATATATATATATATATACATACATTAGGTCGTGGGCCTGGTGGCACGGCTGCAGGGTTATGTCCCGGGCAACAGTGGACCGTAGTCTTGGGTATGCACGAGACCCTTGTTAAACACGAGCAGCCTTTCCACCAATTGATTTCATTGACTTAGTGACTGATAAGTAGTGACATACACATTGCCTGGTTTATTGACATGATACTTATATCACACTGTTCATATGCAAATGATGTTCATTATTTTCATGTTCTGCATTCTGTTGCACTGTTCATGTTTAATAACATTGCACACCCATTATATAATTATTACTATGTGTGTCGTCCTGACGACCTGAGTGTGCATACTCTGAGGACGAAGTGGATCCAGCCCAGGAGCAGGACCTGCCATTCGAGATGGCAGAGGTCTAGACTGCAACATCAGCGCCATTTCTTTTGTTTTAAGCACTTAGTATTTCATTGGTTAGTTTTTATTCTGCAAAATAAATGTATCTCGAACTTTTTTTTATTGTGATGTAATAAAATTGTGAACTGTGATTTTCCTTTACTCTAGTACCGTTTACTGACTACCATGTAATGCTAGAAGCCGAAATGTGACTACGGCAGGATTATTCCTTGACCGTAGGAGCATATCTGGCCTAGTCACCTCTTGTATTCCATATTTTTAGAAGCGAGGCGTGACAATACCTGATCTTGTTACTAATGCCGACAATCCTGACTTGTTGTCCTGACAGACGTATCCTGTTGTCTTCATAGACAAAACATGTACTTGCTTGATCCTGTGTTGGCATTAGCTCCATATTTATCAATACCTGACTTGAACACAACCTTGGAGGTAAGAGGAAATCAATGATGAAACCTGACTTGTAACTCGACAGTTCGATACTTTTACTGATCAGTTTTTAGGGGTTAAGCCAGTCCCGGGATGCTGCTGCTGACATCATTCGTTTGTGTATGTTACCTGTTTAGTTCTTAGCGGCACGTCTCAGATTCAGCCTGAGAGTCTGGACCGTGGACCCAGACACGCACGGGATACTATTGAATTACATCGACGATTCCATTAAATTGATTTCATAATTTTAGAATAGATAACCCAGTAGCACAGTTTAGATTACTCACCGCACTTCACATACATATACACCTTACTGTTTCATATCTGTGCTTACTTGTTATATTCATGCTATCGCTTATATTCATGCATGCATATCTTATTGCATCCTGGTTATTTTCTATTGTTTGATATTATGACGCACTAACGTCTGGGTTTTGCATGGCCCGGTTCCTCTATCTCTATCGCACGCTGACCAGGAGTACTTTAGCTGTCAAGCCGAGCAGTGAGGATCGTGTTTAGTGATAGTTTAGTTTAGTTTTCTTTCCGCGGCTTTATTTCCTGATGTGAGCCCGTATTGGGACGTTTTCCAAATGTTGTTCATTGGATTTTATCGTTTCCGCATATATATTTCTTGACTCTTTTATTCTGGTAGATGGACATGTACTAGTTAGTTTTATGTTCTATTGTTCTTGATATCTTATAGACAGCCGTAATGTGACTGTGGAGGGATATTTTCTAGCCACAGATAGCATGGTTGGCTCTGTCACGTGCCGATCTTAGCGCACTCTGGAAAGCGGGGCGTGACAATCGATGAAAGAACAACGCTTGTCTGCCTAGCCCTAAATTCTACTGACCCGAAAGATCTGTTGCCTCCTGAAAATATAAACTCCGGATGTTCAGGAATCTAGAAAATCGCTTTCTTTTCCCTACAATCGATGTGAGCATGGAAAGTGCCGAGAAAATCCATTCCTAAGACAACATCATAGCTGCCAGTATCAATCACCAAGAAGTCCGCGAATAGCTCTCGTCTGCAAATAACAATCGGATAGTCCTTGCACTCGCTACTAGATATAATCTTCCCATTTCCGGTGTGTATGTCCCAATAACAAGACAGGGCCGTGCATGAAATCGTGTGTGCAGTAATAAACTTGGACGACATAAAACAATGGGATACCTGAATCGAATAATACTAATGCGAGAAAATCATGAACAAGCAGGATATCTGAAACGACTTCATCTGAAGCCTTGGCCTCCTCGGCCGTCAAAGCGAAGGCCCATGCTAGATTAGGCCCCTAAGTAATCTGCTTCTGCCTTTGAATCTGCTTCTGCGGTGGCTTCTGAGTATCGTCTCTCAATCGTATCTTTCGCGGGCAAGCATTGACGGTATGGTTAGCCGATCCGCAAGAAAGACAGAGTCCAAGTCTCCTTCGGCATTCCTTCTGCAGGTGTCCGGGTAAATGGCAAAACTCACAGATCACACTCCTTTTCTGATCGGCTATGACGGGCTTCTTCATAGGTACAATGCCTCGTTTGTTCACCGGGATGCCTCTGCGTATAGGAGCTTGGTTTGGCGTAAACGTCAGCTTCCGTACTACGACGGCTTGTTGTTGCGTACTCTTAGCTTTCACCGATAGGCTCTGCTGCTCCCTTGCTGCCCCGAGAACCTGTGAGAAAGTGGTCAATCCCAGAGATATAATGTGTCTCTGGAATTCTACGTCTAAGCTGCGCATAAACCTTCGTGCCATATCAGCATCATTGGCAACCAAAGGTCCTGTGAATCGACTGAACCGCGTCCACTCAGCCGCATGCGCATCCACAGATCCGCCGTTCTGGTTCAAGCTAATAAACTTTTCTTCAATTTCTTCTCGGGCAGTTTGCGGGAATAACTTCTCCAAGAAACTCTGCGAAAATGTTTCCCAACTGATCGGCTTGGGCAGACGGGTCTCCTCCACGAGCCACCACTCGCGGGCATAGTCCACCAGTTGAATGTGTACAACATCCACACTCTAGTCATCTGGAATCTGTGCGGCGGCGAGAAGATTCTCTGTGTCAACTAGCCACGGCTCTGCTGGCAACGGCTCCTTCAAACCAGTAAATGTGGATGGACCAAGTATCCTGAAATCCGCCACGGTACCTACATGCTGTGCTGGCTTGTCCGCTACTGCGTCTACGGACTGCTGGACTGTCCGCAGACCCTCCTAAAAAGCCTTGGCCTGCCACTGATTCAGATCAGTTTGCCACTTCGGTTCTCCAGCGTCCCATGTATCACTCCAAGCAATGCGGCGTTATCAACACGCCTCTAGTACGATCGCAGATCTCTATCCGCCATGATTCTGAAGCCAAGATACTGAAGAGGATTAGCACGATAAACTGGATTCAATAAACAGGATAATTATAGATTCAAGAATGGCAAGATAGTAATATGGCAAGACATGTTCCCAATTACGGGTTTTCTAGTTAGTGTATTGGGTTTAATACCCAAATACAAAAGTACCAAACCCGATTAATCCTAAATCCTATGGCTTTGATACCAAACAAAACCCTGTCACGCTCTGCTTCCCAGAGTGCGCAAACTAAGGCACGTGTCAGAGTCAGCGATGCTACCTATGGCTAAGAATCATCCCTCCACAGTCACATTACGGCTGTCTATAGGATATCAAGAACAGTAAAATATAAAATATATCTAATACATGTCTAATTACTAGAATAAAGGAGTCAAGAAATATATAAGCGGAAATGATAAATCCAATAAACAACATCTCGAAGTACGTCCCAATATGGGCTCACATCAAGAAATAAAAGCTGCGGAAAAAATAACTAGAACAAACATCACTAAACACAATCCCCACTACTCGGCTAGATGGATACAATATTCATGTTCGGCCTGCGATAGAGAGAGAGGAATTGGGCTATGCAAAACCCAGATGTCAGTGCGTCATAAATATCAAACAAAAGTAATAACCAGGATGTAACCAGATATACATGCATGAATATAAATCAACAACATGGATATAACAGTGAGGTGTGTATGTGTATGTGAAGTGCGATGAATAATCTAAACCGTGCTACTGGGTTATCTACTCTAAAGTTTTTGAAATCAATTTAATGGAATCGTCGATTTAACTCAATAGTATCTCATGCATGCCCGGGACTACGGTCAAGACTCTCGGGCTGAATCCGAGACGTGCCGCTAGGCAGTAAACATGTAACATGTAAAGACGAATGATGTCAGCAGCAGCATCCCGGGGCTGGTGATTGATGTGAAAAAGTTGTGTTTGTAGTAACCGCAATCAATAACGGTGTCGCGTGTAGCTAGCCGAAATGAGTACGGGTCGTCCTCAGGATTGCGTGGAACTTTTCATCTTGCTTTAGACGAGTTGATTAGAAAGAAGGGAGAATAGTTTTAAGATCAAGTGTAAATACGGATATAGATTTTATAGGGAAAAGGCTTAGGGTTCATATGATTTAGTAGTTGATGGATGACTAATAAAGATGACTCATTTTATCTTTTGATAGATTTAAAACTAGATTGATAATGATGAATGGGGATTAAGGTTCTTGGAGTGAACTAGGGTTTCCCCACTATTGATCCTTGTCCCTTCAATGATCTCTATTCATGTCTAGCCCTTAACAAAAAAATTGTTAATCTAATCTCAAATCGCGGTCAAGACTATCAATAAATTGATAGCGCGCCCGATTAGAATGTTGACAATTCTTTTACTAAACTTTATAAACTTCATAAGATATAAAAGCAGTTAAAATATTTTCTCATCTATTGTTGTACCATAATCCTACGAACCCTAGCAAGTTAGGAATTACTCACGCATGTTGTGAGAAGAAGAAGAAGAAGGGATAGAGAAGGAAATCATAATGCAGAAATTTAAATGCGAAATAATTAAACTAATGATCTACCTTTATTAATCAACGTTACAAGTACAAATCTTTCGAATTTAGATTACAAGAGAAAGAAGTTGCTCTTGATGTCTGCCTCGTAGGAAGTATTTGCTCTGTCGATATTCATGTCGCTCAATCACGTCGAATCGCGGACCTGTCGTGGATCTCTTGTTCTTTGACGGTGATTTGCTTCATGTAAAAGGTGATGATTTCTAACTTTAGCCCTCGGTCCTTTATACATCCCTCAAATCAGAAACCATATATCTCATAAGTTAATATATGCATGTTAGTGTATATACCCTAGGGGCCATTATTGTATCATACTAGCTTGTATATTACTTAATGGAAGCTTGGGATATTCACAGTTATATTAACAGTCTTGCTAAACATGGTAGTATGCTACTTGGTTTATATCTATCTTAATATGCGTATATGTTAGCATATCGCGAATACATATTGATAGAGCCCTTAGGATCTTTCTTGACTATCAGCGTTGTGATGGCAGTCACACTAGTGGGGGCTGGGTAGTCTCCAAGCACATCCTTTTTCAGGTCCCTAGTCGTAGGATTATCGAGACAGGGCATCGATACTCCGGAGTAGACTAGTGTGTACGCTTCTCATCCCAGTTAGGGAGTTGGTCTGTCTCGCAGCCATCAGTACGTTGTACTGGAGATAGTATACAAGTGCTCGTTGGGTTACGGGTACACCGGACAGGACTCACAGGGAACTGTTGGTTGGTATTATACCCGTCGTCAGTTAACAGTTCCCAGGTGACATGAGTACAGCATAGTCCGCAGACTTGACACTGCCGCTTCGTCTCGAGTGTGTTCCTACTGTTCTTAGATTGCTACCCTACAACGGCTCAAAGGAGTCGTGCAAACAGGTAGCAGTTGGGTGCAGTCCCGAAGCACTTGGAGGCAGTGGCGGTTAGATAGGATTCGCCTCTCCCGGTATTGGGAGTTGATATCGCGCTGTGTTTGGAGAGCCATTATGCAAAGTCCCTGGCCAGGGAAAACGAGATTTACTGGTAGGATTTCCAGTAGCTTCTCAAGGTGTAATGGGCTTCACTCCGACACGACTTATACCACTTTTAGGGGACTGACGCTTGCCGCCCCTAGGCCCAATATGCGATAGTCCTAGACGAAAAGACCGGACTGTACGGAGATTGTCACATCAGGCTCAGTAGGAGTTCGGATGGGTTTCCTCATCGACCTTCTTATCGACATCTACCTGAGGACCGTTACGTACAGCTAGTACTGCTTGTGGCCTGTGGTTAAACCCACTACCAGCGTAGTGTCGAGTCTTTAGAGTCCCACACAGAGAGTTTCCCTGCTTCAGGCGAAACGATATAGAGGTCGTATGGTTTTACGACAGGGTTCGGACACATACGTATTTTTACGCACGTACGATATTTGGACAGTTTATACTAGCAGGCTTTGGTTTAAGCCAGATTCTAGTATTGGATTATTGGATTTATACAGTCTCAGTATTTCCGTATTTTTTTTGAGCCTGCAACAAAAGACGGATTACACGGTTATGATGAATAGCCATTACCCCACCCTAGACCCCTACGGGTACGGCAAACTACCCGCCAAGTACCCGAAGTGAAGCAGTCTCCCTCAACAACGTGAGTAAGCCACTAAACACTTCAAAGTACCCGGTAGTTTGTGCACCCCACCTTGGGTCTATCCTAGGAGCAAAAACAGTAAAATGAAATAATACAACGATGGCTACAACCGCAACCTGGATGTGCCCCGCAAAATAATATTACAACATATTACAATTACTTTGAATGAATGGATATAAAAACCCATCACAAACCCCGGCTAATCATCACAACAGTCCAATACAGTTCATAACCACAAACAGTAAAATCCATTACAGAAATGTGCAACCCCCTGCTAACCGACATACTAGCAGTTAGGGGAGGTTTACGAACACATTATACAATCACATATATAATCAAATTAGCAAACATCGTAAGATTTCGATCGAGCAAACACTTTAGATTCTACTCCAAAACTTCTCTGTGCACCTGAGACTTGAGCAAAAAAATAAACATTCCAGAAAACACAAAAATATCACAGAAGAGTTACTGGAGCAAACTGGGTTGAATCGGCTTCAACTCGGCCGCGGATCCGCGGCGGATCGGTGGGATCGACCGCGGTTCCGCGGCTGTTTGGCCGATTCATGAACCCATTTTTCTCTAGTAACCTTATAATTCCTTTCTTGTTATTTTAGAGGTCCCTGAAAAATTTTTAGGGCCTGTTTTAAAAACGACAGAAACTTAGTGATATCGATGTTTTTTCCGGTTCGTTTTGCGTTCGAAATTCATACGACTTTGCTAATGAGTTAATTATTGTTTAGCGAGGCTCTGATACCACTGGAAGTCGATGTACAACACCCCACGACTTGCGGGGAGGCGGAAAAATGAAAAACGATCTTGTTCTTTGCGTAAACATCGACTAACCGAGAATCTTTGCTAAACTATAACTAACAAGAATCATAGAAGTTGTTAACTACTATGAGAAGTGATTATACCTAATGAACTGTGTCCTTCGTCTTTTCATTCTCCACCTCCTCTCCGGCCTTCTCTATGTAGTAGATGATCCACCCGAGAGCTTTACTCCAAGCTTCACCTCTAAACTTGAGGTAACTAGGTTTCTTTAGTTGCTAATCAAAGTACCTAGATGATATAGAGAAGGGTTATGGATTAAATAGTCTATTCTAATCCTTGGTCTTAACACATGAGAGGGGAAGATTAGGGTTTGAAGAGAGAGAGCTTGAGGAGAGAGAAGGTGAGCAAGAGAATGAGAAGAGATAATGAACTCATTTGAATATATGAAGCATAATGTTTTATGAAATAAATAAATTACATCATTTAACAACCATGCTTCATTCATTCATATGAGTGATTCATCTCATGAGTCATTAGATCAATAAATGATGCATTAACTCCATGGATGAATCACACAAATGAGTCATTAACACAATAAATGCAAATGCCACCTAAACCCTCAAGTCACCATCCTTCTAGAAGCTTTTCGCGAAATTACGAGAACGCCCCTCCTATCCGTGAAAACACGGAAAAACTTTAGACTGTATAAATCCAATAACCCGATACTAGAATCTGGCTTAAACCAAAGCCGGCTAGTAAAAATTGTCCGAATGTCGTACGTGCATAAACACACGTATGCGTCCGAACCCTTGTCGTAAAACCATATGACCTCTATATCGTTTCGCCTGGAGTAGGGAAACTCTCTGTGTGGGACTCTAAAGACTCGACTACTACGCTGGCAGTGGGTTTAACCACAGACCGCAAGCGGCACTAGCTGTACGTAACGGTCCCCAGGTAGATGTCGATAAGAAGGCCGATGAGGAAACCCATCCGAACTCCTACTGAGCCTGATGGGACAATCTCCGTACAGTCCGGTCTGTTCGTCTAAGACTATCGCATATCGGGCCTAGGGGGCGGCAAGCGTCAGTCCCCTAATAGCGGTATAAGTCGTGTCGGAGCGTAGCCCATTACACCCTGAGAAACAACTGGAACCTACCAGTAAATCTCACTTGCCGTGGCTAGGGACTTTGCGTAATGGCTCTCTCACACAGCGCGATATCAACTCCCAATACCGGGAGAGACGAATCCTGTCTAACCGCCACTGCCTCCAAGTGCTCGGGACTGCACCCAACTGCTACCTGTTTGCACGACTCCTTTGAGCCGTGGTAGGGTAGCAATCTAAGAACAGTGGGACACACTCGAGGCGAAGTAGCAGTGTCAAGTCTGCGGACTATGCTGTACTCATGTCACCTGGGAACTGTTAACTGACGACGGGTATAATACCAACTAACAGTTCCCCGTGAGTCCTGTCCGGTGTACCCGTAACCCAACGAGCACCTGTATACTATCTCCAGTACGACGTACTGACGGCTGTGGGACAGACCATCTCCCCAACTGGGATGAGAAGCGTACACACTAGTCTACTCCGGAGTATCGATGCCCTGTCTCGATAATCCTATGACTAGGGACCTGAAAAAGGATGTGCTTGTAGACGACCCAGCCCCCACTAGTGTGACTGCCATCACAACGCTGGTAGTCAAGCAAGATCCTAAGAGCTCTATCAATACGTATACTCACATATTAAGATAGAAAAAACCAAGTAGCATACTACCATGTTTAGCAAGACTGTTATATAACTGTGAATATCCCAAGCTTTCATTAAGTAATATACAAGCTAGTATGATACAATAATGGCCCCTAGGGCATATACACTAACAATCTCCCACTTGCACTAGGGCCATGTACTGGCATATCGAAGACCGATGATCTCGAGTAGCCTCTCGAACTGAATCTGAGGTAGGGCCTTCGTGAATAGATCAGCAATGTTCTCTTTAGTAGCAACTCTCCGGACCTCGATCTCCCGACGATCAATGATCTCCCTGATCAGGTGATCCCGCCTTAATATGTGTCTGGACTTCTGATGGGACCTTGGTTCCTTCGCTAAAGCTATAGCTCCGTTGTTGTCGCAATATAGAGGTATTGGATCAACAATGGTAGGAACCACCTGAAGTTCTGTTAGGAACTTCTTCATCCAGACCGCTTCTTTTGCGGCATCGCAAGCAGCAATATACTCCGCTTACATCGTCGAGTCAGCAACAGTGTCCTACTTGGAACTCTTCCAGCACACCGCCCCTCCATTGAGGGTAAAGACATAACCTGACATGGACTTGGAATCGTCCTTATCACTCTGGAAGCCGGAATCTGCAAAGGCCTCCATCTTGAGGTCTTTTCCGCCGTAAACCAAGAACATCTCCTTAGTCCTTCTTAGGTACTTGAGAATGTTCTTTACTGCTATCCAGTGCTTCTCCCCTGGGTCTGACTGATACCGGCTTACCACGCTCAGTGCGTAAGCTACATCTGGTCTAGTGCACAACATCGCATACATTATAGAGCCTACCGCAGAAGCGTAGGGTATAATAGACATGCGTTCCCTTTCCAAATTAGTCTTGAGAGACATCTCTTTGGATAGGGTGATTCCGTGACAAGCCGGTAGATTACCGCTCTTAGAATCTTCCATACTGAATCTTTTCAGTATAGTGTTGATATACCTGGACTGCGAAAGTCCCAACATCCTCTTGGATCTATCACGATAGATCCGGATCCCCAGAATATAAGAGGCATCACCCAGGTCTTTCATGGAGAACCTGTGTGACAAGAATCCTTTGACAGATTGTAGCATAGGAATATCATTTCCTATCAATAGAATGTCATCCACGTACAAGACGAGGAATACGACAGTTCTTGCTACTACTTTACTATATATACATGGTTCATCTGGATTTTTGATAAAGTCATATTCTTTGACTGTTTCATCAAAACAGATGTTCCAACTCCGCGATGCCTGCTTTAATCCATAAATGGACTTAAGCAACTTGCATACTTTCCTGCTGCTCCCACTCTGATTGAAACCCTCTGGCCGATCCATATAGACGCACTCTTCTAAATTACCATTCAGAAAAGCCGTCTTTACGTCCATCTGCCAGATTTCATAATCATGGAAGGCAGCAATAGCAAGAAGGACCCGAATGGATTTGAGCATAGCCACTGGAGAAAAAGTTTCGTCATAGTCCAAACCAGGTCTTTGACGAAAACCCTTTGCAACAAGTCTAGCCTTATAGGTTTCTACCTGTCCATCTACACCAATCTTTTTCTTGAAGATCCATTTGCATCCTATGGGTTTTACCCCATCTGGAGCAAAGTCCAAAGTCCATACTTTGTTGGTGTACATGGACTCCATTTCGGTCCGCATTGCATCTAGCCATCGTACCGAGTCGCCGCTCTGGATGGCCTGCTGGAAGCTAGTAGGTTCATCATCATTTATGACGCAATCCTCTCTATCCCCATCTATGAGAAAACCGTAGTATCTCTCAGGCGGATGAGACGTCCTACTACTCCTGCGGAGGGGTGCGGGAATGTCCTGTTCTTCTTGAACTACTGGTTCTACCAAACTTTCAGTAGTAGTTTGTGGTTCTGGAATTTCTTCCAGTTCTATTTCGCTCCCACTTATTTCCTTTTCTAAAAACTGCTGTTCTAGAAAATGGGCATTACGAGAAACAAAAACCTTTTGTTCCTCTGCGTAATAGAAATAATATCCCTTGGAATTCTTTGGATATCCCACAAACTTACACTGTACTGATCATGCCTCGAGCTTGTCCGCATGCTGCTTTTTAACAAAAGCTGGACATCCTCATATCTTCATATGGGGTTTCTTCCCACTCCACATCTGATATGGGATGGTAGGCACAGTCTTGGTAGGAGCCATGTTCAGAAGATATGCTGCTGATTCTAGCGCATAACCCCAGAAAGATCGCGGTAACTCAGCATTACTCATCATGGAACGTACCATATCTAATAGGGTTCGATTCCGTCTCTCCGATACACCGTTATGCTGTGGAGTGTATGGAGGAGTAAGCTGAGAGAGAATTCCTTTCTCTTTTAGGTAACCTAGGAACTCGGCACTTAAGTATTCACCACCTCGATCAGATCTTAGTATCTTGATACTTTTGCCGGTTTGGTTTTCTACTTCATTCTTATACTCTTGGAATTTCTCAAAAGTCTCGGATTTATGTTTCATCAGATAAATGAATCCGTACCTTGAGTAATCATCCGTAAAAGTAATGAAATAGGAAAAACCACCTCTTGCATGTGTAGACATTGGACCACATACATCGCTGTGTATGAGTCCTAAGAGCTTGCTCGCTCTTACTCCATGTCCAGTGAATGGAGTCTTTGTCATCTTTCCTTTGAGACATGATTGACAAGTGGCATAAGTTTGATATTCGAACGAGTCCAAATATCCTTCTCTATGTAACTTAGTCAACCTTGTCTCATTGATGTGACCTAGTCTACAATGCCATAAGAAAGCCTTATTTAAATCTGGAGACTTTCTTTTTAGTATGTTCTGGACATTGAAAATTTGGAGTTGGTTTAAGACATATATACCGTTATCCAGTGTACCGGACCTAATCAAACTATGATTAAGGTGGATGTTAATAACATCACTTACAAACGTGAAATCATAACCTTTATTTGATAACAAGAAAACTGATATGATATTACACGTTAAGCTAGGTACACAAATACAGTTATGTAAAACCAAAATGTGTCCACTCGTCAATCCCAGGTGATAATCCCCTACGGACACAGCTCCCACGCAAGCTCCGTTAGCAACCATCAGGGTCATATCACCATCCTTCAGCACTCTACGGTTTCTCAGTGCCTGCAATGAATTGCATATATGAGATCCTGATCCGGTATCCAATACCCAGGAAGTAGAGTTGATTGACAGACAATTCTCAATTACAAACACACCTGAAGTCGAAGCCACAGCTTGCTTCGGTTCCTGGTTCTTGGCGTTCCACTCCTTGCAATCTTTCTTCCAGTGCCCTTTCCTATGACAATGGAAGCACTCATCCTGGGCCACTACTGGTACCACAAACTTTTTCTTTCCCTTCGCTCCCACCTTACTAACACCTCCTCTAGGTTTGGTGGCGGCCTTCTTCTTCCTTCCTTTGGCCTTAGCCTTGGACCCGGAAGAAGAAGCACCGTTAACAAACATAGTGGGTGTTTCCCTTGCCTTCTGCAAGGTGCCCTCTGCACTCCTCAACATGTTAAGGAGTTCCGGAAGTTCAACTTCTTTTCTTTGAATGTTGAAATTCAGAATAAACTGGGCATATGTGGAAGGAAGGGACTGGAGAATAAGGTCTGTATAGAGCTCATTATCCAAAGTCGTCCCAAGGTCTGCGAGCTCTTCTATATAGCCAATCATCTTTAGGACATGTTCTCCTACCGATGATCCGACGGCCAACCTCGCTCGAAACAAGTTCTTAGAGGTCTCGTATCTTGCTATACGAGACTGCTCTCCATAAAGTTCCTTTGTATGGAGAAATATGGCATCAAGATCCATATCCTCGTACCTCCTCTGATGTTCATTGTTCATCGAGGCAAGCACGATGCACTTGGCCTTCGCGCAATCATACTCCCAGGTTTTGCGGATTTCCTTATCCGTATTACTGGATTTGGGACCTGGGACTGCAGGTGCCTTAGCGGTGAGGACGTACCCCAATTTGTCATAGGTCAAAACCATTTTGACATTCCGCAGCCAATCTTTATAGTTTAGCCATGTCAGTATATTTTTCTCTAAAAGTAACTTAAGTCCAGTCATTTTCAGGGTCGCTGCAAGTAGGAGAGAGAGAAGAAACACTTTAGCATGATGCTCTTGCAAGTTTAGAGTGGTTTTTAATTTATCTAAACTGGATAGCTCCCAATGTTTCTCAAATCCTTCCTCAAACCATAAAAGAAGAATTAGCCAGGACTATTCTCACCGTACAATACTTGCTTAACCGTTCAGCCAGGCCGGTGTCGGTAATTCGAGGGAGGTTTTCCAACGCTTTCGCGAAGTTCCTTAATTAAATAACCTCTTTTCTCTGGGGGCATAACCCCGCTGACACCTTTCTCGACACCTACTTGGTTTATAGCATTGATCGTTAAGTGACGAATCTCCTGATGAGTAGCATATACTCACAGTAGGATCGGGATCCAAATATCATCGTATGATAATGTTGAAGGAATCCTACCAACATTCATCAAACTCCAAATGGTATGCATCTCTTTGCAAATTTCAGTTTTTTTAGAAATTCCCGATATAAATTTTTGCCCCATGCTCTTTTGACCTTGGCGTTGGTCAAAATGTCATAAGTCACATGTCAAGTTCTACCCGTCATTATCTTGTCAATTTGAACCCATCCGTACATACCCCTGACTTTGGTCAAATGATAATACGACTGTCCCAAACTAACTCATCTATCTATGCAACAAATGAATACCCGGCAGCTACCAAACACTATGCCTTGACTTTGGCCAAAATGCATAGCTTGAATACTACTGAATACCCAAGTGAAATGACGGAGGGCTACGAATGGTTTTGGCGAAATCGTGAACGTAGTGAACTTGATATGACCGAAGGAACCTGATAGCTTTTAAAAGGAGTGGTTAAAGCTCCGCAATTAAAAATATCATCTGTTTTAAAATAACCGAGTGGTTTCTTTTAAATTGTTCCAACGATTCAACATTTGGTTTATTTTCTTTGCATTAATAATAATGCGTCCCATCATTAACCTATCATTGCAGAAAACAACGAAAATACAACGTCCTCTTATGCCATCCGCATTCGCCACTGGGTCCCGTCATCACCCGTTAGGTTACTTAACTAACGGCAGAGCGGGGGCTGGGCTAGCGCGGGTGTAAAACATAAGTGACGTCTAAATAGCTATCATATATAGATATTGTACATTCGTCAGACGCAATAATAGGCATTCCAGATCACAGATGAACATTATTGGATATACAAGCAATCCGCGTTTGTTTTGAGCCTGCAACAAAAGTCGGATTACACAGTTGAGATGAATAGCCATTACCCCACCCTAGACCCCTACGGGTACGGCAAACTACCCGCCAAGTACCCGAAGTAAAGCGGTCTCCCTCAACAATGTGAGTAGGCCACTAAACACTTCAAAGTACCCGGTAGTTTGTGCACCCCACCTTGGGTCTATCCTAGGAGCAAAAACAGTAAAATGAAATAATACAATGGTGGCTACAACCGCAACCTGGATGTGCCTCGCAAAATAATATTACAACATATTACAATTACTTTGAATGAATGAATATAACAACCCATCACAAACCCCGGCTAATCATCACAACAGTCCAATACAGTTCATAACCACAAACAGTAAAATCCATTACAGAAATGTGCAACCCCCTGCCAACCGACATACTAGCAGTTAGGGGAGGTTTACGAACACATTATACAATCACAGATATAATCAAATTAGCATACATCGTAAGATTTCGATCGAGAAAACACTTTAGATTCTACTCCAAAACTTCTCTGTGAACCTAAGAATTGAGCAAAAAAATAAAGATTCCAGAAAACACAAAAATATCACAGAAGAGTTACTGGAGCAAACTGGGTTGAATCGGCTTCAACTCGGCCGCAAATCCGCGGCGGATCGGTGGGATCGACCGCGGTTCCGTGGCTGTTTGGCCGATTCATGAACCCATTTTTCTCTAGTAACCTTATAATTCCTTTCTTGTTATTTTAGAGGTCCCTGAAAAATTTTTATGGCCTGTTTTAAAAACGACAGAAACTTAGTGATATCGATGTTTTTTCCGGTTCGTTTTGCGTTCGAAATTCATACAACTTTGCTAATAAGTTAATTATTGTTTAGCGAGGCTCTGATACCGCTGGAAGTCGATGTACAACACCCCACGACTTGCGGGGAGGCGGAAAAATGAAAAACGATCTTGTTCTTTGCGTAAACATCGACTAACCGAGAATCTTTGCTAAACTATAACTAACAAGAATTATAGAAGTTGTTAACTACTATGAGAAGTGATTATACCTAATGAACCGTGTCCTTCGTCTTTTCATTCTCCACCTCCTCTCCGGCCTTCTCTATGTAGTAGATGATCCACCCGAGAGCTTTACTCCAAGCTTCACCTCTAAACTTGAGATAACTAGGTTTCTTTAGTTGCTAATCAAAGTACCTAGATGATATAGAGAAGGGTTATGGATTAAATAGTCTATTCTAATCCTTGGTCTTAACACATGGGAGGGGAGGATTAGGGTTTGAAGAGAGAGAACTTGAGGAGAGAGAATATGAGCAAGAGAATGAGAAGAGATAATGAACTCATTTGAATATATGACGCATAATGTTTTATGAAATAAATAAATTAAATCATTTAACAACCATGCTTCATTCATTCATATGAGTGATTCATCTCATGAGTCATTAGATCAATAAATGATGCATTAACTCCATGGATGAATCACACAAATGAGTCATTAACACAATAAATGCAAATGCCACCTAAACCCTCAAGTCACCATCCTTCTAGAAGCTTTTCGCGAAATTACGAGAACGCCCCTCCTATCCGTGAAAACACGGAAAAACTTTAGACTGTATAAATCCAATAACCCGATAGTAGAATCTGGCTTAAACCAAAGCTGGCTAGTAAAAACTGTCCGAATGTCGTACGTGCGTAAACACACGTATGCGTCCGAACCCTTGTCGTAAAACCATACGACCTCTATATCGTTTCGCCTGGAGTAGGGAAACTCTCTGTGTGGGACTCTAAAGACTCGACTACTACGCTGGCAGTGGGTTTAACCACAGACCGCAAGCGGCACTAGCTGTACGTAACGGTCCCCAGGTAGATGTCGATAAGAAGGCCGATGAGGAAACCCATCCGAACTCCTACTGAGCCTGATGTGACAATCTCCATACAGTCCGGTATGTTCGTCTAAGACTATCGCATATCGGGCCTAGGGGGCGGCAAGCGTCAGTCCCCTAATAGCAGTATAAGTCGTGTCGGAGCGTAGCCCATTACACCCTGAGAAACAACTGGAACCTACCAGTAAATCTCGCTTGCCCTGGCCAGGGACTTTGCGTAATGGCTCTCTGACACAGCGCGATATCAACTCCCAATACCGGGAGAGACGAATCCTGTCTAACCGCCACTGCCTCCAAGTGCTCGGGACTGCACCCAACTGCTATCTGTTTGCACGACTCCTTTGAGCCGTGGTAGGGTAGCAATCTAAGAACAGTGGGACACACTCGAGGCGAAGTAGCAGTGTCAAGTCTGCGGACTATGCTGTACTCTTGTCACCTGGGAACTGTTAACTGACGACGGGTACAATACCAACCAACAGTTCCCCGTGAGTCCTGTCCGGTGTACCCGTAACCCAACAAGCACCTGTATACTATCTCCAGTACGACGTACTGACGGCTGTGAGACAGACCATCTCCCCAACTGGGATGAGAAGCGTACACACTAGTCTACTCCGGAGTATCGATGCCCTGTCTCGATAATCCTACGACTAGGGACCTGAAAAAGGATGTGCTTGTAGACTACCCAGCCCCCACTAGTGTGACTGCCATCACAACGCTGGTAGTCAAGCAAGATCCTAAGAGCTCTATCAATACGTATACTCACATATTAAGATAGAAAAAACCAAGTAGCATACTACCATGCTTAGCAAGACTGTTATATAACTGTGAATATCCCAAGCTTCCATTAAGTAATATACAAGCTAGTATGATACAATAATAGCCCCTAGGGCATATACACTAACAATTATTATTATGTTATTCATTTTAATAATTATCATGCTTCATATATTCAAAAATGAGACATAATTCATTATCATTCTCACTCACACCTTCTCTCTCCTCAAGCTCTCTCTCTTCAAGAACTAACCCTAATCCTCTCATATGTTGATATCCTAGGGTTAGCAAGACTAATAGATCCCTAATCCTCTTCTATATCCTCTAGGTTACCTTGATTAGTACTCATAGTCACCTAGTTACCTCAAGTGAGAGGTTAAAGTTTGGAGAAGTAGCTCTCGGGTGGATCTTCTATCACATCGAGGAGGCCGACGAGGAGGTGATCAACAAGAACAAGAAGGACTTGATTCATTAGGTATAATCATCTATCATAGTTGCTAATCACTTCTATATAGTTGTTAGTTAGGGTTTAGCAAAGATCCGTAAAGTTAGTCGATGTTAGTTTAAACAAAATGATTGTTTTACCTATTCCGCCTCCCCGCATCATGTGGGGCGTCTAACGTCGACTTACAATGCAATCGCGATCACCCACCAAAAATCTCAGATACAACGGCCACCAAAGGGCCGCGGATCCACAGCATATATGGCACATTGGCCGCGCAACCATCGCGGTTTGGGGGAGTTAGGGTTCCAAACTTCTGGAGCCATCTCATGTTGACACGTGGAGATTTTTAAGATGTCTTGATTCTTCATATCTTCTCTGAGTCTTTGCCAGTATTGATTCTACGATTTTATTGGCAGATTTTTTATCCTGACATCTTGAATATCTCGATTTCTTGACCTAAACTAAATCTGCACAATATCTCCATGAATAATGTTAGTAATATTTGTTATATTAGAGATATAATCTTAATCATTTTATATGGTAATAAATCTTTTAAGAAATTTGATTAAGATTATTTGATATGATATGCATATTTTAATTACCAAAATATTATATAAATATTATATACATATATTTTCCTTCATAATGTTAATTGTAATATATAAATATATGGTAAATTCAGATAAACCCAAATATGTTCTATATTTATAATAAACACTTTTAAATATTTAAGAAAATTAAGGAAAATGTTATATCAAATGTGCAATATTTTCGACTGAACGGCTGGCCTAGCCCGTAAAGACTGATCAGTATAAGCATCGAACTGTCGAGTTACAAATCAGGTTTCATTATTGATTTCCCCTTACCCACAAAATCCCATAACAAAAGAAAGAAAATGAATGTTACATACAAAGATAAGGATTATAAAAGAAAGAACTTGAAAAGAAGAGTTTCAACTATACTAACTTTTCAGTTGCCATGAGTCCTATCTTAATGGTCGTTAAAAGATATTAGAAATCAGATTATCTCTCAATAAAATATCGCCATTAGCCTTCCTTCCTATCTTTCTTCCAAACATCGATCATATACCCCTACGTGTGTGTAAAAGACATCCGTACACTTAGAGAATTCAATTCAACTTATCATACTTTTGTCCATCTTCCAAAGTACTTTATAGTCGGTGAATAATTTCGATGAAATTGCTCACACATTTTTCATGCGACCGTTAATACTTCTTAAGGTACTAACAGACCGATTACCGAATGTGCTCTCTTATTTAGGCGTAATTTCTCGTCTTGCAACACCTAAGGCTTAGCAGTGGCTCCCAAACCAGTTGGTTTAAGGCACTATGTGATAAAGCACCCTCGCAATATTTTTTTTATGCTGCCTTAAGCAATTAAAAAACCAGTGTTCATTTTTTTTCTTCACCACTTATATATATTTTTATATACTAAGGCTTTTAGACAAGAGCATTCATGGTATCCACTACTATCCCAAGTTTCAAGATATGTGCAAGTGCGTATTGTAGGGTATCAACGTTCAAATGTTTGGACTCAAGAATAGGGATTATTTTTCAGACTTATTTTTATTCTCAGATTAGCAATTTCCTTCATCTTACTAACCCTTGGGACAATGGCTCATATCTACTTATTAATAGTTTCGTTTAAGAAAATATCTAACTTTCTTGCTTTTCTCAAACTATTCCTATCTTTCATATGTAAATTTTCACTTTCAAACTTTCATTATCAATAAAAAAATTGTGCTTATATTTATAATAATGCAAAATAATGCGTGAATAAGCACAAATCGTCCCCAAACCTGTTTACAGCAGTGTTCTCGCTGATGTCATCTGTTAAGCTTAAAAAAACTGTAGACTTGGGAGGAAAAGTTAGTAACGGGGATATGAATTAATGACGGTGAAATCCTCCCTCAAACTTATTTTTGGCTCATAATTTTGTAAAAAAATTATTTTCTTTCAAGAGCCAAAATATCTCCCCCAAACTTGAGTAAAATATTATTAAGCATTTAAAATTATGAGGGAGGGTTAAAGTTATTGGTCAATATAAAGCTTTACAAAGACCAAAAGTCAACACCAACTATTCAAATATTTTATCGATGTAACGCACTGGTTGGTAGAAGATCATGTCACCTATAGACGTGAAGAAGTGGGGAGGATATAAGAAGTGTAATAGAACGGGTTTACGTCTCGATTTTTAGAAACGAAACAATGATGATGGATTACTCGCATTCTCGTTCTTGTTAAGAAGAAGAGGTGGCGGTTCAACTTCTTTGGGGTATGGTTAATTCATCACAACGTCCATGTCTTCTAAGAATGCGAGTTCTTCGGTGAAGATTTCTTCAAAGCTTTCATTGATATCCCGAATAATAATCTCATCGGAAAGAACGGGATGATACCCGAACTCCATAAAAAGTTCATATTTAGCGTTAGATGTTGACCCGAACAGCTCGATAGAAGGGTCCATATGTGTATAATAAATAGCAGGGTCAAACAATAACGTACTAGCGGAGTCAAGATCAGTATCGTGAAGCTGTTCAAATTCGCTACTGTCAAAATCCATCCTTTCGACAGAACATACTTGAGCATAGGTGTTTCTCCAATAAAAGAGCAAAGCTCTGTTCAAAATTTGAAAGGCAGCGCCAAGAGTTAAAATCTCTGAGGCAACGCCTTACGTGCCTCGCACGAGGGCGCCAGCGCCCAGAGTTAAAAACTCTGAGGCAGCGCTTTACGTGCCTCGCACGAAAGCGCCAGCGCCAGAACTAAAATCTCTCTGGTAAACAGAGCCATTGGATCAAAGATCCAACGGAGATGATAAATCATCAAAATACAGAATTAAATTCTGTTGAGGAAATATTCCTCAAATCTTTCTAAATAAGAAAGATTACTCTCTGTAAAACAGAGTGCCGTTGGATTAAAAAATCCAATGGTGATTAAGAATCGCCCATATATACAGAAAAGTTCTGTACGGGAAAATATTTCCCCAATCTTGTTAAAAACAAGAAAGATATTTTCTGTAAAACAGAAGTTTTTGGATCAAAGATCCAACGGTGGATAAAATCCCCAAATCAATCAGGATCTCTCAACGATAGATTTCCTTAACTAAATCAATAAGCTCGCCTCTACTATATAAAGGACCCAAGACTTCAAGTCTTGGACAGAGGAACCCCCACATAAACTTCAAGCTCAAAAAAAAGAGCAAGCAAAAAGAAAGCTTTAAGAGAGAAGAAAGAAGAAGAACTTTCTTCGAGGTAAATAAAAGTAATAGAGATCAGAGCATCTCATCTGCATATCCAAGAGTTTAACCCTTATAAAAGAACTTAGTTCTTTCTCTGGATCTGAGATCCATGAGACAAGTCTCCCATAAATGAGAATTTAATTCTCATGGGGATGAACTTGCTCTTGGGGATCAAAGCTCCAGAAAAGAACAAAGAATTGAACTCTTCAGAACATAATACACGAAGAAAAACTAGCTCCAAGCGCCTCACGTGCCCCTCACGTGGGCGCTGCTCAATAATGAGTGCTTAGCGCTCAATAATGAGTGCTGGGCGCTCAGCGCCAAGCGCCTCACGTGCCCATCACGTGGGTGCTGCTCAATAAAGAGTGCTTAGCACTCAATGGTGGGTGCTCAGCGCCAAGCGCCTCACGTGGACGCTGCTCAATAAAGAGTGCTTAGTACTCAGTGGTTTGCGCTCAGCGCCAAGCGCCCCACGTGCTCCTCATATGGGCGCTGCTCAATAAAGAGTACTTAGCACTCAGTGGTTGGCGCTCAGCGCCAAGCGCCTCACGTGCTTCGCACATGGACGCCATAAAGAGTGTTTAACACTCTATAAAAATAAAAAAGGGAAAAGAAAAGTAAAGGGTGAGTGTCAGAGCCCATATCAATGCCCAGCATTGTTTGCACAAAAAAGGGATTGATCCTAGGCAAGTGTTTAACACATTATTCAAAGACTGAGTGGACTGAGTCCAAGTTGACCAAGAATCCCTAATTCAGATCAACCGAGCCCATGTGCTCATCGTTTTCTAAATTGGTCTTAGTCCCAAACACGACTATTGATCTTCCAATGGACATTGGTTCAAGGGTACATCTCCTCACACCTCTGATACATGTTGTTGTAATTCTTCAGCGTCTTCATAGAGGTGGTGAGTCCCGATAACCAACAACTCTTTGGTGCACTCCCAAATTGACGGGCACATCCCATTATGGACCGAAACGTCCTTAAACTAACAAAGGACCATAACGTCCTTAAACTAAAACAATAGAGCCCAAATGCTCTTTTGTTGGATCTGAATGATCCAAAATCCTGTTGAGTAGATCTTAGTTTAAAATTAGACCAACGTATCCTCAACAAACATTTAAGTTGATCTTAATCTCAAACGAGATTAACGATCCTTAAATCAACCCAAACCTAAATCTAAGAATATACGGATTTGGACTAATCCACGCCCTACGGTCGACAACATAAATTAGTCTCCGTATACGATCCATGGGCAGCCAAAAATAAAACAAACACACACGACACGAAATGACCTTCTGGAGCAGGAGAAAGTGGTTACCGTGATGCGGTAACGTAATTAACTGCAGGGGCTTGCGCATGCAGGGAAGAGCGTCCCTACAATCAAAAACCCCTCAGAAACGAGGGGGAATCTGACGAAGTCTGCTACAACGGCCGCATCCGTCCAAACCTCTGATATACGGTGCCATAAATCAACTTGGTATCTTCGGAGATATGGACGGATAAACCCAAATAGTATCTGCCCCCAAATTCAGGCAAGGCGATCCATCCCGGTTTCGTCTCCCATTTTCGGCGGTAAACATATTCTAGCACGCCCGGTGGGACCTTTTCCTCTTTCCACTCCACACTTCGTGTGTCGTGTTCGCGAACAAATCATGATTTAATATGGTTTCCCCTGGATTCAAGGTACTGAGATTTGATGTCTTGCTCCTATGCAGAAGAGAAGAGAATTCAATGGCTTCCAGCTGCACCAACTGCAACGGCAACTCCCATTCCGTCCCCACCGGAGGAGTGACTTATGGGCCCCAAGCGGCCTCCATCTTTGCAATTCCAGTGGAACAAGTGACTCAGGCCACCACTGGACTGTTCTTTGGGACCATGATCCCTCCCACAAGCTTCAGCGCCCCGGTGCCATCACAGGAAGCTCCGAAGAAGTCAGTCTTCGATCGACTTGTAGCTGCCACGGCCCCTCTCAATGGGTCATCCAAGTTTTCTACCTCGGTCTTTAACAGACTGAGCCAAAGCTCCAGTGGGCCTGCAAAAAGGCTCGCAATACCTGAAAGGGTTATCCCGAAGCGGATATGTAAGTCCACGTTACCCGTCCCCAGTTCTTTGGGATTGCGGAAATGGTGAAAAATGATTTTCTACGGTGGGGGTAACATGGACTCAAAAACGGATCTTTGTTAAACTAACTATCTAACAACCTAACTAAGAGTTTTACCTACTCGGTTAGGGGGATATACCTTAACTTGAACTCCTTCTCTTCGACTCCTTGTGGTGGTCGGATGGTTCTCTCCTCGTCGTCTCCTTGTGCCGAAGATGGATCCACCCGAAAGCTTCTACCTTTGGCTCCAACCTCAATCTAGAGGAAACTAGAACGCTTGGCTTGCTAGATCTTGTATACTAGGATGAGTAGAGAAGTGTTTTTGGTTTTTATCTCCAAGGCAAATGGTTCTCAACACATGAGAGGTTTTTGCCTTGAACTAGAGAAAGAGGGAGAGCAAGAGGAAGAGGAGAGCTTTTGCATGAGAGAGAATGCAAATGGTAGAATGAGAAAGACTTTTACAACCATACTCTTCATAATCCAAAATAATCATAACAAATAATAATAATTGAGTATTATGTGATGGTTGTTATCATATCAAATGGCAATATCATTTTATGCATTAAATGCAATGTGTGAACAAACAAGCAAGCAAAAGTCTTTGCCATGAAATGATAGCCATTGTAATGATGATGGTCAACAAGTCCAACCTAGTCAACCGGTCAACAAAGTCAACAAGTCAACAAAGTCAACCTTTCAACCCAACAATGGCACAATAATACTTAATTAATATTATCATTAATCGTATTTCTTATTCTCAATAGGGTTTAGCAAAAGTCAACAGTCAACAACCCTAATGAGAATCCTCTGCCTCTGTCTCGGTCAACCGTGCATACACACCCGCATCCGCGTTCCGGGGAACACGAATACAAACGAGATAAAACCAATCCCAAAACGTATACTAGGATCTGGCTTAACCCAAAGCCCGCTAGTAATAACTGTCCGGACACTAAACGTGCACAAGTGCACGGATGTGACCGAACCCTGTCGCCAAACCATGCGACCTCTACTCTCTTTGCCTAAAGGCGAATAGCTCTCTGTGTGGGACTCTAAAGACTCGACACTACGCTGGCAGTGGGTTTAACCACAGACCGCAAGCGGCATTAGCTGTGCGTAACGGCCCTCAGGTAGATACCGATAAGAAGACCGACGAGGTGAACTCATCCGAACTCCTACTGAGCCTGAATGTGACAATCTGCGTACAGTCCGGTCTGTTCGTCTGAGAATATCGCATGGCAGGCCTAGGGGGTGGTAAACGTCAGTCCCTAATAGCGATACAAGTCGTGTCGGAGTGTAGCCCAGAACACCCTGAGGCAACACTGGAAACCTACCAGTGTATTTCGCTTGCCCTGGCCAGGGACGACTATGTGTAATGGCTCTCCTAGACACAGCGCGATATCAACTCCCAATACCGGGAGAGACGAATCCTATCTAACCGTCACTGCCTCCAAGTGCTTCAGGACTGCACCCAACTACTACCTGTTTGCACGACTCCTTTGAGCCGTGGTAGGGTAGTAATCAAAGTACAGTGGGAACACACTCGAGGCAAAGTGACAGTGTCAAGTCAGCGGACTAAGCTGTACTCATGTCACCTGGGAACTTATAACTGACGATAGGTATATTACCAACCAACAGTTCCCGACGAGTCTTGTCCAGTGTACTCGTAACCTAACGAGCACCCGCATACTATCTCAAGTACGACGTACTGACGGCTGTGGGACAGACCGTCTCCCCTGCTGGGATGAGAAGCGCATACGCTAGTCTACTCCGGAGTATCGATGCCCTGTCTCGATAGTCCTACGACTAGGGACCTGCATAAGGATGTGCTTGTGGATTACCCAGCCCCCACGAGTGTGACTGCCATCACAACGCTGGTAATCAAGCAACGATCCTAAGGGCTCCACTAATGTGTATAGGTGATATGTTAAAAGAAACACATGTACACACATTGATATAGAAACAAACCAAGTA
Organism: Agapanthus africanus; assembly: GCA_030015575.1. NCBI lineage: Eukaryota > Viridiplantae > Streptophyta > Magnoliopsida > Asparagales > Amaryllidaceae > Agapanthus > Agapanthus africanus. The sequence goes on along the minus strand of JASDDO010000012.1, from coordinate 520,468,980 downwards.
GCATACTACTATTTTGAGCAAGATTGTCTATACGATGGTGAATATCACAAGCTTCCATTAAGTAATATACAAACTAGTATGATACAGTAATGGCCTCTAGGGAATATACACTAACAATCTCCCACTTGCACTAAGGCCATGTACTGGCGTATCGAAGACCTATCATCTCGATCAGCCGCTCGAACTGAGTCTGGGGCAAGGCATTCGTGAATGGATCTGCAGTGTTATCTTCTGAAGCAACCCTCCGAACCTCGATCTCCTGGCGATCCACGATCTCCCTGATCAGGTGATACCGCCTCAAGATGTGTCTGGATTTCTGATGGGACCTGGGTTCCTTCGCTAAAGCTATAGCCCCGTTGTTGTCGCAATACAGAGGTATTGGATCAACAATGGACGGAACCACCTGAAGTTCTTTTAAGAACTTCCTCATCCAGACGGCTTCTTTTGCGGCATCAGATGCAGCGATATATTCCGCTTCCATTGTTGAGTCAGCAACGGTTTCCTGTTTGGAACTCTTCCAACACACCGCCCCTTCATTGAGGGTAAAGACAAAACCCGACAAGGACTTGGAATCATCCTTGTCACTCTGGAAGCTGGAGTCAGCAAAGGCCTCAATCTGGAGGTCTTTTCTGCCATACATCAAGAACATCTCCTTAGTCCTTCTCAGGTACTTGAGAATGTTCTTTACCGCTATCCAGTACTTCTCCCCAGGGTTTGACTGATACCGGCTTACCACACTCGGTGCATAAGCAACATCTGGCCTGGTACACAACATCGCATACATTATAGAGCCTACCGCAGAAGCGTAGGATATAATAGACATGCGATCCCTTTCCAAATCAGTCTTGGGAGATATCTCTTTAGAGAGGGTGATCCCGTGACAAGCCAGTAGATTACCGCGCTTGGAATCTTCCATACTGAATCTTTTCAGTATGGTGTTGATGTACCTGGACTGCGAAAGTCCTAATATCCTCTTGGATCTATCATGATGGATCCGGATCCCCAGAATGTAGGAGACATCATCCAGGTCTTTCATGGAGAACCTGTGTGACAAGAACCCTTTGACAGATTGTAGCATAGGAATGTCATTTCCTATCAAGAGAATGCCATCCACGTATAAAACGAGGAATACGACAGTTCGTGCTACAAATCTACTATAGATGCATGGTTCATCTGGATTTTTGATAAAGCCAAATTCTTTGACCGTCTCATCAAAATAGATGTTCCAACTCCGTGATGCCTGCTTTGGTCCATAAATGGACTTAAGCAACTTGCACACCTTTCCGCTGCTCCCACTCTGAATGAAACCCTCTGGCTGGTCTATATAGACACACTCCTCTAAATTTCTATTTAGAAAAGCGATCTTTACGTCCATCTGCCAAATCTCATAATCATGGAAGGCAGCAATGACAAGAAGGATCCGAATGGATTTCAGCATAGCCACTGGAGAAAAGGTTTCGTCGTAGTCCAAACCAGGTCTTTGACGAAAACCCTTTGCAACAAGTCTAGCCTTATAGGTCTCAACCTGTCCATCTACACCAATCTTCCTCTTGAAGATCTATTTGCATCCTACGGGTTTTACCCCATCTGGAGCAACGTCCAAAGTCCATACTTTGTTGGTGTACATGGACTCCATTTCGGCCCACATTGCATCCAGCCATTTTACCGAATCAACGCTCTGAATGGCCTGCTGGAAGCTAGTCGGCTCATCATAATCAATGATGTCATCCTCTCTATCCCCGTCTATAAGAAAACCGTAGTATCTCTCGGGCGGATGAGACTGCCTACTACTCCTGCGGAGCGGCGCATGAATGTCCTGTTCTTTCGAACCCTCTGGTTCTACTAAGCTTTCAGTAATAGTCCGTGGTTCTTGAATTTCTTCCAGTTCTATTGCGCTCCCACTTATTTCCTTTTCTAAGAACTGGTGTTCCAGAAAGTGGGCATTACGAGAAATAAAGACCTTTTGTTCCTCTGCGTAATAGAAAAGATACCCCCTGGAGTTCTTTGGGTATCCCACAAACTTGCACAGTACTGAGCGTGCCTCGAGTTTGTCTGCATTCTGCTTTTTGATAAAAGTTGGACATCCCCAGATCTTCAGATATTGAAAATAGGGTTTCTTCCCACTCCATATCTCATATGGTGTGGTAGGCACAGTCTTAGTTGGAACTCGGTTCAAAAGGTATGCAGCTGATTCTAGCGCATATCCCCAGAATGATCGCGGTAACTCAGTGTTACTCATCATGGAACGTACCATATCCAATAGGGTTCGGTTCCGTCTCTCTGATACACCGTTATGTTGCAGAGTGTACGGAGGAGTAAGCTGAGAGAGAATTCCATTCTCTTTTAAGTAATCCAGGAACTCGGCACTTAAGTATTCACCACCTCGACCAGATCTTAGTGTCTTGATACTTTTGCCTGTTTGTTTTTCTACTTCATTCTTATATTCCTTGAATTTTTCAAAGGCTTCAGATTTATGCTTCATTAAGAAGACATGTCCGAACCTTGAAAAATCATCCGTAAAAGTAATGAAGTAAGAATAGCCACTTCGCGCATGTGTAGATATTGGACCGCACACGTCACTGTGTACGAGCCCCAAGAGCTCGCTCGCTCTTACTCCGTGTCCAGTGAACGGGGTCTTTGTCATCTTTCCTTTGAGACAGGATTGACAAGTTGCATATGAATGATATTCGAACGGATCCAAATATCCTTCTGTATGTAACTTCGTCAACCTTCTCTCATTGATGTGACCCAGTCTACAATGCCATAAGAAAGCGTGATTGATTTCTGGAGACTTTCTTTTGTGTGTATTCTGGACATTGAAAATCTGTGGTTGGTTTAATACGTATATACCATTGTTTAATGTACCTGACCCAATCAAAACTTGATTAAGGTGAATGTTCACAACATTACTTACAAATGCAAATTCATAACCTTCTTTAGATAATAAAGATACAGATATGATATTACATGTTGCATTGGGTACAAAATAACAATCACGCAAAACCAAAACATGCCCATCTGACAATCCCAGGTGATAGTCCCCCACGGACTCAGCATCCATGCCAGCTCCGTTTGCAACTCTGAGGGTCATATCACCTGCCTTCAAAACCCTACGCCTTCTCAGTGCCTGCAAAGAATTACAGATATGAGATCCTGATCTGGTATCCAATACCCAGGATGTAGAGTTTATTGATAGATAGTTTTCAATAACATACACACCTGAAGCTGAAGCCGCAACTTGCTTCAGATCCTGGTTTCTGGCCTTCCAAGCCCTGCAATCCTTTTTCCAGTGTCCACTCTTGTGACGGTAAAAGCATTCTTCCTTTCCCACAAGCTTTCCCGCTACCTTTGTTGTCTTTGTCTTTCCCTTCGTATCCACTTTACTAACACCGCCCCTTGGTTTGGCGGGGGCTTTCTTCTTCTTTCCCTTGGCTTTCGCCTTGGACTTAGAAGAGGAAGATCCTCCAACAAACAAAGTGGATGTTTTCCTACCTTTCGGTAGGGTGCCCTCTGCACTCCTCAACATGTTGAGGAGCTCTGGAAGTTCAACCTCTTTTCCTTGCAAGTTGAAGTTCAGGATAAAATGGGCGTAAGTGGAAGGAAGGGACTGGAGAATCAAGTCCGTATAGAGCTCGTTCTCTAACGTGGTCCCAAGGTCCGCGAGCTCTTCAATGAAGCCAATCATTTTAAGCACGTATTCCGCTACCGATGATCCGACGACCAATCTCGTCAGAAACAACTTTTTCGAGACTTCGTATCTGGCGATACGGGATTGCTCTCCATACAGTTCTTTTGTATGAAGAAATATGGATTCCAGGTCCATATTCTCGTGCCTCCTCTGATGTTCATTGTCCATAGAGGCAAGCACGAGGCACTTGGCCTTCGCGCAGTCGATCTCCCATGTCTTACGGATTTCTATATCCACGACGCTGGAGGTGGGACCCAGGATAGGGGGAGCTTTGGTGGTAAGGAGATACCCCAACTTGTCGTAAGTGATTGCCATTTTGATATTCCTGAGCCAAACTTTGTAGTTTGGCCCTGTCAGTATGTTTTTATCTAGTAATAACTTAAGTCCGGTTATGACGATTGGTCGCTGCAATTAGGAGAGAGAGAAGAAACACTCGGCATGATGCTCTTGCAAGTTTAGAGTGGTTTTCAGTTTGTCTAAACATGATGGCTCCCACCGTCTCTCAAATCCCTTCTCAAACCATAAAGGAAGAATTAGTCGGGATCAATCTCACTGTACAACTTGCTTAACCGTTCAGCCAGGCCAGTGTCAGTACTTCGAGGGAGGTTTTCCAACGCTTTCGCGAAGTTCCTTAATTTAAGAACCTCTTTTCCCTGGGGAGCTTTGGTGGTAAGGAGATACCCCAACTTGTCGTAAGTGATTGCCATTTTGATATTCCTGAGCCAAACTTTGTAGTTTGGCCCTGTCAGTATGTTTTGATCTAGTAATAACTTAAGTCCGGTTATGACGATTGGTCGCTGCAATTAGGAGAGAGAGAAGAAACACTCGGCATGATGCTCTTGCAAGTTTAGAGTGGTTTTCAGTTTGTCTAAACATGATGGCTCCCACCGTCTCTCAAATCCCTTCTCAAACCATAAAGGAAGAATTAGTCGGGATCAATCTCACTGTACAACTTGCTTAACCGTTCAGCCAGGCCAGTGTCGGTACTTCGAGGGAGGTTTTCCAACGCTTTCGCGAAGTTCCTTAATTTAAGAACCTCTTTTCCCTGGGGGCGTAACCCCGCTAACACCTTTCTAGACACCTACTAGGTTTATAGCATTGATCGTTAAGTGAGAAATTTCCCGAGGAGTAGCATATACTCACAGTAGGATCGGGATCCAAATATCATTGCGTGACAAAACTGAAGGAATCCAACCAGAATCATCACGCTCTAAATGGTATGCAGCGTTAGCAAGTTTCAGTTTCTTTTGAAACTCCCGATGTGGATTTTTGCCCCATGTTCTTATGACCTTGGCGTAGGTCAAAATGTCATAAGTCACATGTCAAGTTCTACCCATCATTATCCAGGTTAATTTGAACCCATCCGTACCTACCCTTGACGTAGGCCAAAATGGCAGTACGACTGTCTCAAACCAACGCATTCTATCTATGCAACAGATAAATATCCGGCAGCTACCAATCACTATGCCTTGGCGTGGGTCAAAATACATAGCTTGAATACTACCGAATATTTAACTGAAATGATGGAGGGCTACGAATGGTTTTGGCGAAACCGTGAACGTAGTGAACTTGATATAATCGATGGAACGAGATAGCTTTTAAAAGGAGTGGTTCAAGCTCCGCATTTAAAAGTTGGTTTTTGAAAAGAACCGAGTGGTTTTGAAAGTGTTCCAACGACTTTTACTTGGTTTATTTTCTTGCATTAATTTTAATGCGTCCCATCATTTAATCCTACCATTGCAGAAAACAACGAAAATATGACGTGCGCTTATGCCATCCGCATTCGCCATGGGGCCCCGTCATTACCCGTTAGGTTACTTAACTAACGACAGAGCGGGGGCTGGACTAGCGTGGATGCAAAACATAAGCAATGTCTAAATAGATATCATATATAGATATATACATTCGTCAGATGCAATGATAGCCATTCCAGATCACAGATGAACACATTGGATATACTAGGAATCCGCATTCCGTACGAGCATGTAACGAAAAGCGGATTACACGGTCACGGTGAATAGCCAATACCCCACCCTAGACCCCTACGGGTGCGGCAAACTACCCGCCAAATACCCGAAGTGAAGCAACCTCCCTCAACAACGTGAGTAGGCCACTCGGCACTTCGAGGTACCCGGTAGTTTGTGCACCCCCTCCATGGGTCTATCCTAGGAGCAAAAACAGTAAAAGAAATTATACAATGACGGCTACAACCTCATCCCGGTTGTGCGGCCATATAAATAATATTACATCAATTACAAATTACATGAATTGAAAAATAAAGAAAAACTCTCATCTCACAACCCCTCGGCTATTCATCCACGACAATCCAATGAATTCATATACACATACCATCAACATTACAGATCACAGATATGTATAACCCACACTAATCGACGTATAGCGATAAGAAAACGTTCAATAGATATATCACATCACAGATATATAACCCGTTAGCTTAAGTCCTTAGAAGTTCGATCAAAATACGGATTTTTAAACCCCAAAAACAAATTTTGCTTTCTGGAAAATCTGGGCAGAAAAATCATATTGTAAGAATCCCAAAACACCCTAAGACACACACTGCAGCAAAACAGATCCATGGCCGAGTCAACTCGGCCGCGGATCCGCGGCAAGAAGCTCTTCTCTGCCGCGTTTCCACGGTGGGTTGGTCGGCTCTGTGGATCGTTTTTCTGCAGTGTATACTAAAAAGCCTGAGTCGATTTTTCAGATATGTTAAATCATTTTTAGAGCAGTAAAAAAATCGACAGAAAGTTTGTGTCTTGGGCATGTTTTGTGACTTTTTCTCCGATCGAACTTCTAGTTACTTTGCTAACATGTTAGATAGTGTTTAACTAGACTCTGATACCACTGTAAGTCCACGTTACCCGTCCCCGGTTCTTTGGGGTTGCGGAAATGGTGAAAAACGATTTTCTACGGTGGGGGTAACATGGACTCAAAAACGGATATTTGTTAAACTAACTATCTAACAACCTAACTAAGAGTTTTACCTACTCGGTTAGGGGGATATACCTTAACTTGAACTCCTTCTCTTCGACTCCTTGTGGTGGTCGGATGGTTCTCTCCTCGTCGTCTCCTTGTGCCGAAGATGGAAGCTTCTACCTTTGGCTCCAACCTCAATCTAGAGGAAACTAGAACGCTTGGCTTGCTACACCTTGTATATACTAGGATGAGTAGAGAAGTGTTTTGGGTTTTTATCTCCAAGGCAAATGGTTCTCAACACATGAGAGGTTTTTGCCTTGAACTAGAGAAAGAGGGAGAGCAAGAGGGAGAGGAGAGCTTTTGCATGAGAGAGAATGCAAATGGTAGAATGAGAAAGACTTTTACAACCATCCTCTTCATAATCCAAAATAATCATAATAAATAATAATAATTGAGTATTATGTGATGGTTGTTATCATATCAAATGGCAATATCATTTTATGCATTAAATGCAATGTGTGAACAAACAAGCAAGCAAAAGTCTTTGCCATGAAATGATAGCCATTGTAATGATGATGGTCAACAAGTCCAACCTAGTCAACCGGTCAACAAAGTCAACCTTTCAACCCAACCATGGCACAATAATACTTAATTAATATTATCATTAATCGTATTTCTTATTCTCATTAGGGTTTAGCAAAAGTCAACAGTCAACAACCCTAATGAGAATCCTCTGCCTCTGTCTCGGTCAACCGTGCATACACACCCGCATCCGCGTTCCGGGGAACACAAATACAAACGAGATAAAACCAATCCCAAAACGTATACTAGGATCTGGCTTAACCTAAAGCCCGCTAGTAATAACTGCCCGGACACTAAACTTGCACAAGTGCACGGATGTGACCGAACCCTGTCGCAAAACCATGCGACCTCTACTCTTTTTGCCTAAAGGCGAATAGCTCTCTGTGTGGGACTCTAAAGACTCGACACTACGCTGGCAGTGGGTTTAACCACAGACCGCAAGCGGCATTAGCTATGCGTAACGGCCCTCAGGTAGATGCCGATAAGAAGACCGACGAGGTGAACTCATCCGAACTCCTACTGAGCCTGAATGTGACAATCTGCGTACAGTCCGGTCTGTTCGTCTGAGAATATCGCATGGCTGGCCTAGGGAGTGGTAAACGTCAGTCCCCTAATAGCGGTACAAGTCGTGTCGGAGTGTAGCCCAGAACACCCTGAGGCAACACTGGAAACCTACCAGTGTATCTCGCTTGCCCTGGCCAGGGACGACTATGTGTAATGGCTCTCCTAGACACAGCGCGATATCAACTCCCAATACCGGGAGAGACGAATCCTATCTAACCGTCACTGCCTCCAAGTGCTTCGGGACTGCACCCAACTACTACCTGTTTGCACGACTCCTTTGAGCCGTGGTAGGGTAGTAATCAAAGTACAGTGGGAACACACTCGAGGCGAAGTGACAGTGTCAAGTCAGCGGACTAAGCTGTACTCATGCCACCTGGGAACTGATAACCGACGATAGGTATAGTACCAACCAACAGTTCCCGACGAATCCTGTCCAGTGTACTCGTAACCTAACGAGCACCCGCATACTATCTCAAGTACGACGCACTGACGGCTGTGGGACAGACCGTCTCCCCTGCTGGGATGAGAAGCGCATACGCTAGTCTACTCCGGAGTATCGATGCCCTGTCTCGATAGTCCTACGACTAGGGACCTGCATAAGGATGTGCTTGTGGATTACCCAGCCCCCACGAGTGTGACTGCCATCACAACGCTGGTAATCAAGCAAAGATCCTAAGGGCTCCACTAATGTGTATAGGTGATATGTTAAAAGAAAGACATGTACACACATTGAAGTAGAAACAAACCAAGTAGCATACTACTATTTTGAGCAAGATTGTCTATACAATGGTGAATATCCCAAGCTTCGATTAAGTAATATACAAACTAGTATGATACAGTAATGGCCTCTAGGGCATATACACTAACAGGATAGCCATTCCAGTCCCGACAGGTGAAGTCGTCATAGGGGATTCTCCTGATAAAAGGTAGGTCTTTGCAAGATTTTCCATTCCAACTCATGCTTCCGGCAAAGTCATCAAGACGGCTTCCCCTAACAAAAGGTCGGCCTTCGAAAGATTGACCATCCCATCTCAGCGGACGTTAGTTTTTAACAGGCTAGCACCAACAGGAGCCTCTCATCAGAGCGGGGGGTTATGACGAAGCCGCTCCATGACATAGGTGGTCCCGTCTGCACGACATGCTTGACGTCGCCACTGGCGCTGAGTGAGGAAAGCTGGAGGCAGTTCCCCCTCTGGACTTACCCCACTAGCTCCGATGGTGGAAATTGATGCTGCTGTTCCAACTGGGAACAGCTTCGAGCTGCTCAAGAGGGTGCGCAAGAGCTCTCTAACCGTTGTACTAAAGAAGTCCCCTCCGCCTGTTGAAAACACAACGCATGCAAAACCAGAATAGCCTCCTCAGCGGTTGTCCTCTAAGATCCATAGAGTCTGGTGAAGAGTCCAAGACTCTGTAATTGACAAAGACTACTCTCGCCGGCTGAAGAAAATGAAGGCTCGGCAAGAGGAGGACCATCCCTCCGCCATACCACGGAAGGCATCGTCTGCATGGGTGCCTACTGCAACGCCCCCTTGTTGGGGTCAAAATTTGAACCTTGGTTGACCGAGTCAAAGTCAAGGTCAACCCCAAGCCAGGTGGACCCAATCCCAGGTCAAGCGGGCCCATGCCCAAGTCGAGCTCGCGGCCAGCCTCCTCCATGCCAAAATATAGATCGTGTAATAAATAATTTTTATGTAATTTTTTATGCATGAATGTATGCAAAATGGGCATAAAAGCCAAATTTTTGTAAAGCTCATGGCTTGTGTGCAAAAAGAAATGGCACATGAGCCATGGGATGGGCAAAATGCCATTTTGTAAAGCCCAAGGGGCTATATATAAATGTGTAAGCCTATATAAGGCAACATGATAATGAATAAAGCAATACACTTTTCATTCTCTCAAAAACCTAGGGTTTGTGCCTCTTTCCCCTTTCTGAAGGTTCCAAACCTTCTTCTTTCTTTTGAATTAAATCAAGAGTTTTACTCTTCCTTTTCCAAAACTAAATAGTTTTTCACCACAAAACCCACAAAGGGGAACTTGGATCTGTCATTAGATCTCAAAAAGAAGAAATTTTTAAAATCTCACATCTCTTGATCTTCAAGATCCGGCCAAACGACAGGAAGAAGAAGGAGACTCATCTCCAGAAACCCCACTTTGGGGAAGAACTAGGGCTCAAGGGGAGAAGCCCCTACATCAGCTTCAAAACATCCTTGGAGTTTAAGTCCTCATATATATATATATAAACACAAAATAATAAGTGCTCCTTTCTGGGAGTACAACTCCCATTGCAAGGACCAAGTCCCTTTTTGCACCCGAGCGCTCACGTGCTGACACGTGGAGCGCTAGCGCTCAAAGCGCTAGCGCCCGAGCGCCCACGTGCTGACACGTGGGGCGCTAGCGCTCAAAGCGCTAGCGTTCTTGCGCTCAGAGCGCTAGCGCCCGAGCGCCCACGTACTGACACGTGGAGTGCTAGCGTCCGAGCGCCCACGTGCTGACACGTGGAGCGCTAGCGCTCTTGCGTTCAGAGCACTAGCACCCGAGCGCCCACGTGCTGACACGTGGGACGCTAGTGCTCAAAGCACTAGCACCCAAAGCGCCGGCGCTTTTCCCCACGCATCCTCTGGATGCTTTTTCCTTTTATTTTTTTTTATATATATGTATACACACAAACACACACATACACACACACACACATAATCATGCTTCGCTCATCGGAATGATGCTCCGATCCCTGGAATCATGCTCCGCTCATCAGAATGATGCTCCGATCCCTGGAATCATGCTCCGCTCATCGGCTCCGCTCTTCGGAATGACGCTCCGATCCCTGGAATCATGCTCCGCCCTTCAGAATGATGCTTCGATCTCTGGAATCATGCTCCGCTCATCGGAATGATGCTCCGATCCCTGGAATCATGCTCCGCTCATCGGAATGATGCTCCGATCCCTGGAATTATGCTCCACGCTTCGGAATTATGCTCCGATCCCTGGAATCATGCTCCGCAAATCGGAATGATGCTCCGATCCCCGGGAATCATGCTCCGCAAATCGGAATGATGCTCCGATCCCCGGGAATCATGCTCCCCGAGGGATACTCCGACCCTAGAATTATGCTCCGCAAATCGGAATGATGCTCCGATCCCCGGGAATCATGCTCCCCGGGATGATGCTCCGCCCCCGGAATGATGTTCCACCTCGAAGTTCAGCTTCAAGGTCCATCAATTTCATGCACACAACTCAAATGTGAGGTGTGCATTTATTGATGGGGGCACTTTATTGGGGTCAAAATTTGAACCTTGGTTGACCGAGTCAAAGTCAAGGTCAACCCCAAGCCAGGTGGGCCCAAGCCCAGGTCAAGCGGACCCATGCCCAAGTCGAGCTCGCGGCCAGCCTCCTCCATGCCAAAATATAGATCATGTAATAAATAATTTTTATGTAATTTTTTATGCATGAATGTATGCAAAATGGGCATAAAAGCCAAATTTTTGTAAAGCTCATGGCTTATGTGCAAAAAGAAATGGCACATGAGCCATGGGATGGGCAAAATGCCATTTTGTAAAGCCCAAGGGGCTATATATAAATGTGTAAGCCTATATAAGGCAACATGATGATGAATAAAGCAATACACTTTTCATTCTCTCAAAAACCTAGGGTTTGTGCCTCTTTCCCCTTTCTGAAGGTTCCAAACCTTCTTCTTTCTTTTGAATTAAATCAAGAGTTTTACTCTTCCTTTTCCAAAACTAAATAGTTTTTCACCACAAAACCCACAAAGGAGAACTTGGATCTGTCATTAGATCTCAAAAAGAAGAGATTTTTAAAATCTCACATCTCTTGATCTTCAAGATCCGGCCAAACGACAGGAAGAAGAAGGAGACCCATCTCCAGAAATCCCACTTTGGGGAAGAACTAGGGCTCAAGGGGAGAAGCCCCTTCATCAGCTTCAAAACATCCTTGGAGTTTAACTCCTCATACACACACACACACACACACAGACACACACACAAAATAATAAGTGCTCCTTTCTGGGAGTACAACTCCCATTGCAGGGACCAAGTCTCTTTTTGCGCCCGAGCGCCCACGTGCAGACACGTGGAGCGCTAGCGCTCTTGCGCTCAGGGCGCTAGCGCCCAAAACGCTAGCTCCCGAGCGCCCACGTGCTGACACGTGGGGCGCTAGCGCTCAAAGCACTAGCGTTCTTGCGCTCAGAGCGCTAGCGCCTAAAGCGCTAGCGCCCGAGCGCCCACGTACTGACACGTGGAGCGCTAGCGCTCTTGCGCTCAGAGCGCTAGTGCCCAAAGCGCTAGCGCCCGAGCGCCCACGTGCTGACACGTGGAGTACTAGCGCTCAAAGTGCTAGCGCTCTTGCGCTCAGAGCGCTAGCGCCCGAGCGCCCACGTGCTGACACGTAGGGCGCTAGCGCTCAAAGCGCTAGCGCTCTTGCGCTCAAAGCGCCAGCACCCAAAGCGCTGGAGCTTTTCCCCACGCATCATCTGGATGCCCTTTCCCTTTATTTTTTTTATATATATATATACACACACACACACACATACACATACTCTACAACACTGTCCTTCCCAAAATATTTTGGGCCGGGGCGCTGCCCCGCACCCCGCAATGGGGCTGCTAGCCCCCTTGACCCCCAACCCGCTATCCGGATAGCGGGACCCCCGTAAAAACTTTGCGTGGCTCCCGATATATCCAAGCCCCCTCCAAAACAAAACACACGTACACTGCACATTGAGTTCGCATGACCAGTTTAACCCGTCAATCGGAGGTTCCCTCGCTCCAAATGCGAGGGGTAATTAACGGCAGCTTAGTTCGCGGCTGCCGGAGATTCGGATCCCCACAATCAATAAACCCCGGCCTACCTTAGGCATGGGGAATCTGTAGTACGCCTGACAAGCGCGCGCGTATTCCCATCTCAATGGGGTGACGAAAAACACCCTACACCCTTCAACTTCGAACTCCCACAAGAGGAGAAGGCCGAAGAAGATCTCTATGCCTGCAACAAATTTTAAAGGCAATGAACCCAAACGTCCCAAGTCTAGGGGCATGATAGTACACACGGTGTACATGGCTTCCGGGAAAAAGGAAAGCCGTACTTCCATGGGTCATCGACCACTCACACGATCTGTGATGAAAGCTCAGGAGCAACAACAAAATCTCCAGGAGATGCTGACAAGGATGGTCGCGCTCACTGGGCAGAAAGAAAGCCCGGAAGCAACGTCTGAGCAGCGCCAGGAACAAGAGACCGATACGGAGTTCATGCGGAGGGTGCTAGAAAGAAAGGATAAAGAGGCCGCGGAACAGGCCGCTAATATAAAACTCTTCTGTTCCAAGACATGGTTGGGATAATGATCCAACCGGAACCTCCAGCCAAAGACCCTCCAATAATTATCGAAGACGACAGAGGGAAACGTCAAATCCTCCACCGGCTTTCTCAGCAGCCAAGGAAGAAACGATCTCCAAGGCTGCCCTTGACGACTACATAGCTCAACAAATACGAGCTCATCAGGCAAGCGAAGCGGCTGACCAAGTCGTTAGAACTGGGCGACCTTATCCAGGCTGGTACGATCAAATCAAGTACCCGTCGGGATATACGATCCTTAAATTCTATGTGTATAAGGGGACAGGCAATCCCCATCAGCACGTTGATCAGTTCAGAGCTCTATACAGTAATACTGGAGGCGACGACAAACTGCTGCTTCGCCAGTTCGTCGGCAGCTTGGCGGAGACAGCATTTGAATGGTACTCGGAGCTTCCGAATGACTCCATCAAAAATTTACAGAAATGGATCTACTGTTCACGCAGCGTTTCGCAAGCGCAAGCGAGTGTATCCCGATCACCGCATTAATAAATGCCAGGGTGAAGCCGGGAGAAACCTGGGTTCAATACGCAATTCGGTGACGGAACCTATGGTCAAAATGCGAACAACGCATAGAAGAGGCTCCTGCCGTGGGTATGTTCGTAGGGACCCTTGATCCTCAGGCGACTATATCCCAATTTATGATGTTCTTCAAGCCGACCACCTTCCAGGCCTTGACTGACAAGTTGGCCCAAATGGACCGGATGGGCCATAGGCCTTCCTCTTCAAAAACGGATCTCCGAAATGAAAAGGGCAAAGGGAAAACGACCTTCGTTGCCAATGCTCAACAACAACCGAGTGACCCGAAACCGGTTGCTCACCAAAGCAACAAACCATGATCCCTCGAAGAGAAGTTGAGACGTCCTTACTCATTTCCTGAGGATAAAACGAGGAGACTGTTCGAACTGGCAGTGTGCAACAGGCTCATCACTCTGCCGGATCCGAGACGCCCACTGCATCCTGGTGACGTCAACAGTCCTAACTACTGCCCCTACGACAGAGTAATGGGCCACCCAATTGATGATTGCTATGGCTTCAAAAACTGGGTTGAGGACCAGTACCAACTAGGCAAGTTCGCGCTGTCCGAAAACTTGAAGGTAAACCCGCCACAGCAGCACGCTCCTAAAAAGGTGGACACGCCGGGGGCATCATGCTCGTTTGTGGAAGAAGATCCATGGAAAATTGTCCTTTCGGCTAAAACTAAAAGAATGATGAAGGATCTTCAAGCATGCCCGGCGATCAGGTGGAAAAGCCCGCTGGAGCACGAGATCATTGACGGGATGCTGAAATCGCGCCCAACACCGAAAGTTGGTAGGGATGGGCAAAAAATCCGGGTCAGGCCTTTAAAGTCTTCGAAGAAAAAGAAGAAGACCAAGAAGCCTGTGCAGTTCGACGACAATCGTACGGATCTGCAAAAATATATCGACGCACTGGAGGAATATAACCAAAAGGCGCGGATCCCAGTCACACTTGAAGAGTTCCTCAAGCATATTCTTGAGAACGGAGATAGTGGAATTGATGAAGGAAACGGCTCGTCAGAAGAACCCGAGTATTATGTAGAAAGTTGCCACATGGTCTCTCACCTATCGTTAAAAGACGAAGAAGCTCCCTCGGCGTCGGAAAGCAACGTAGAGAACCTGGGGGCAGGACCGGCATCAAAATCCCTGGAACCGTCAGACGACCTGATCGATAAGCTGCTGAACGAAGCCCTTCAAAAGAGCAAACCTGGCCGAGAGCATGAAACGGACATATACGAAAAGGCCAAGCGTCGGCGTCAGGATGAGGAGGTTGCGGCAAGGAAGAGTCACAAAGTACTCAAACTGGATCAAAGCACACCCGCGGCGGACAAAAGCAAGTTTAAGATGGGGAAACGGTTCGCCAAAGCCTTATTAATGGGAATGAACCTGCCACCTTTCGAAGGAAATACTTCTGGGAGTACGTGCCTTGACGAAGTGGATGTACATCCGAAATACTGCTTATACCATCGGAGGGTCATACACCTTACCGAAGAGTTCAATGCCTTTAAGAAGTGGTGGCAGGGATACGTTGCCCACCGACAACACTTCAAGCGAATGAAGAGCAAAGCCCGTCGGGAACAGAGAAGGACGACAGATGAGTGTAAAGGAACAGACGGTAACCGCCATATGGTTGATGCCTTTTCGAAAAAAGGGAAATCTCAAGTTCTTACCTTCAGGAGCGATTCTGAGGAAGAAATAACCCTTGGCCCTCTCTTCAAAGAAGAAAACATCCAGCTGCGTAACCGTATGTTGCCTGAAAAGAATCTCGGACCTTCAAATAAAGGTTCGGGCAAAAGAGACAAGGGAAGGAAAAGGTCCCTGAAGAAATTGCCCTCAATGATAGAGTCGTCGAAGAGCTCGCGACCAAGGACCCGCCGAAGAAAAACAAGATGGATTACATTGTCGTGGTACATCTGAGGAAGATACCCTCACAACTGAGCGTACTGGATGCTCTCCTCCTGTCCAAAGAGGCACGAGATTCTCTAATCAAGGCACTGTAAGAGCCTGATTAGTTCCAAGCTTTCTTTGCCGAAGAAAATATGAAGGACGAGCTGGAAGAGGTTCATACAGCTGACATCACATTCGGTGATGAAGATCTCCTCCTCGGAACGTACGAGTACAACCGTCCTTTATATGTCACCGGGTACTGCCATGACATTAAGATAGGGAAGATTCTGGTCGACAACGGGTCTTCCGCCAACCTTCTCAACGTGAAGGTGCTAAAGGAGATCTGCATGAACGTTCAACACCTGGCCCGGGACAAAATTACTATCTCTGGGTTCGACTCGCAATCATCACGGACGCTTGGATCCGTAATACTGACATTACGCTTCGGGATGCTCTTCACTGACATCAAGTTTCACGTCATCGACGCCAAGACTTGCTATAACGTTCTGCTCGGCCGGCCTTGGTTACACGAGTAAAACATTATCCCTTCTACACAACATCAGTGTATGAAATACTTCAAAAATGGCCTCGAGTACACAGTTACAGGGGAGCTAAACCCATTCTCCGTAAATGAAGTCCGCAAATATGAAGACGCTAAGTACTTCTTACCAGACTTCGAAGACACGGAAAGATGTTGTAAACCGGAGAATAAACAAAGAGCCGTCGCCACCATCCCGATCTTTGGGAGCGATATCGAGGAGGATGAAGAGATAGTCTTCTTGGGGCAACCCTAAGACAGCAGGCCAGAACCATCTACTCCTATTTTGGTCTTTGGTAGCGACTCTGAAGACGAGGTCAACGCAGTATTCTCTGTTCGTCCATCAATACAGACATTCGCTGAAGCTGATCAGAGTTTGCAAATCACCATGGTTCTGCAGCAGCATTACAGGGAACTTGATACGCTCGATACATACGGCGTACAAGAGCTACAGACCTTCTACATTCCTCCTAGGCAGAGAGATGAAAAGGCGATCCTCTTCTATCAATCCACGGAGACCAAAGTGGAGAAAGATGTCTGGCATGGTGCCGATCTTGCGCTTGACAGGCTTCAACCGATCCGTCTGCCCAGATATTACGCAGAGGGATTGAAAAGGCTGTTAAAATGCCAAGGCGAACCCTTCAAACAAACCGCTCGACAAGCCCAGTTCTACAACAAGATTTGGAACATTTCCGGGACTCAGCGAAAAATGCCCAACGGGAGGATGGAGACGACTGGGCTTGGATACATTCGGTCTAAGAAACGGGAGCGATACAATGGTTTCCATGTCATAAATAACTCTGGTGGAGAAGCGAATGCATTTCCAGATAGCGCTGATATCGAACCAGAGCGAAATCCCACCATGAGAATACCAAGCCCGTCATTCGAAGAACAGATTGACAAGCTAATAAGGAAAGTAGGTTAAAAGGTTCGGGATGACCACAGCCGCGAAATGTCCATTTACGAGAAATCCCGGACGCAACGTATCATTCAGCAGGCTACGGAAAGAGAAGACAACGATGCCCTTCACCCTCAGCCAGCTGTACACTCTTATGGCAAAGAAAAACTCCGATGCAGAGGCAACAACAAGGTGAAGAACGAGAAGGACGTTCAAAAACAGCGAAGTGAATCCAAGAAGCCACGCGATCGAGAAAAAGTCAGCTGGAACCGGTCATTTATGAAGAAGATGGGTCAGGAGTACTCGTTCCTGTAGGGTTACTAGGCACTCTAACAAGAGTTAAGAAAGCATCAACCATGCCCGATTAAAATTTTAGCCATGCCTAACAACCCTAAACAAGATCTTTGCTAGAAAATTAGGGTTTCACATGCAATTAAATAGCATCTATGACTAAGTGAATACGAAATACAACCTTTGTAGATCGGTCCTTCACTTCATTAGCTCCTTGTTGAAGTCCCTTCGCTGTGATCGTGGTTCTCCCGGACTCTTGCATGGCTTCACGAGGCTAAAGGAGTGTCCTTGCTTGAAGTCTTCGAGGCCGAAGATGATCTACGTCGAGGGGATGCCAACTCAAGCTTCTACTTCACTAACTAGAGAATTAGTGAAGCAAACACCCTAAACTAAAGTGCTAGTCTAGTAGAGGATGGAGAAATAGGAAGTGGGTTCACTTTAGAATTTGGTTTCTCACAATGTTTCTCACTTTGGATCAAACCCTAGAGAGCTTTTTAGCTCAAGGAAGAAGATGAAGAAAATAAAATGAGAAGAGATAATGATCAAGTGAAAAAACTAACCATGGTGAGTGAGTATCATATACTAACTCATGTAGAGACATAACCATGGCTAATCCTTATGGTTGGGTTAACAAATATCCATAGTAAAAACAAACTTAGTGGAATTAGTCAATGCATCCACAAGCTTCATGCATTTTTCTAATCCTCCACTAATTTTTGTAATTACTTTAAATATTAAAACCCAACATAATAAATAGCATGGTGTAAGTCTCATACACCCATGAATGATGTATCATCAACCATGATACAAAAAGAAAACACTTTTTAATATATATCACATATATATTAAAGTTGTGCACATGTGAGAAAAATCCATAAGTGAATATATGTTAGTTAATGTAAATTAGTATATCTAATATACAATTATACACTAAATTATTAAATCAACACTTGACTTAATAATCCGGTCATATCGCATATAACCGACTAACATCCAATGTATCCACTTATCGAATCAACACTTGATTCGATAACCCGGCTATATCTCATATAACCTCGCGATACAAAAAGTCGCGAGAATAGAATACGGTATCATATACACGCATCATTCTCGGTCCCGCACATATCACATATGCGCTCCTATTTCGTTTTGCCTGAGCCAGTAAAACCTCTGTGTAGGACTCTAAAGACTCATCAATACGCCGGCAGTAGGTGATGATCACATCAAGAACCCACAAGCCGTCAGCGGTACTAGCTGGACGTAACGTCCACCCGGGTATTGAGTAATCAGAAGATCAGCAAGCAAGCCCGCTCCAACTCCTGTAAAAGCCTGCCGGTAACACTTCCCGTACAGTCCGGTCTCCTCGTCTGATATGTCGCATATCAAGTCTAGGGGCGGTAAACGTCAGACCCCAATAACCGATAAGTCGTGCCGATGTGAGGCTCATAACGGGTTGAGAAACTACTGGTAACACTTAGCAGTAAATCTCTAAATCAGCCCTGGCCAGGGACTTCCCTGTTACGGCCAATCGAGCACAGCGCAACATCAACCCCCAATACCGGGAGAGACGAAACCCCTCCTATCGCTCATTGCCTCCATGTGACTCAGGACTGTACCCAAAAACCACCCTCTTGCACGCCCTCTTGGACGTGGTAAGGTGGAAATCAAAGCACGGTGGTAATCATACAAGACTGTATGACGATCTTGGGTCTACAGACTAACCTGCATAAGTGTCACCAGAGAACTGCTATCTGACGTGAGGTATAATACCATCTGGGAGTTCTCGGCGAGTCCGTCCAGTGTACCCAGTCTCCACTGAGCACCCGTATATCATCTCTGATGTCAAACACCAATGGATATGGGATCATCCATCGCCCATCTATATGGGTCGAGAATCTATACGCTAGTATACTCTGGTATATCGATGCCCCGTCTCGATACACCCACGACTAGGGACCTTGAAGGATGTACTTATAGACTACCATGTCCCCACTAGTATGATCCGCATCATAGTCCAGGTAGTCAAGTACACATCCTAAAGGCTTTACCAACATGTAACTATAAGACAGTATCAAGAGACAAGTATACATGTTAAGATAAAGAGCAACCAGATAGCATACTATCATGTCGAGCAAGAAAGTCCTCTCTATATATGTCCAAGCATCCAATATAATATACATCATTTGTACAATACTGGCCTCTAGGGCATACATACAACTAACAATCTCCCACTTGCACTAGGGCCAGCTGCTGTAGTATCGCATACCAAGCATCCCGAAGAGTCTCTCAAACTGTATCTGGGGAATGGCCTTCGTGAGTGGATCCGCTGTGTTGTTCTTCGTGTCAACCCTCCTGACCTCGATCTCCCGGATCAGGTGATACCGCCTCAGAATTTGCCTGGATCGCTGATGGGACCTGGGTTCCTTGGTCAAAGCCACCGCTCCATTGTTATCACAATACAAAGGTATTGGATGCTCAATGGATGGAACCACTCTAAGTTCAGTAATGAACTTCTTGATCCAGATAGACTCTTTGGCAGTATCGTTGGCCGCGATGTATTCAGCCTCCATCGTCGAGTCTGCCACGGTTTCCTGCTTGGAACTCTTCCAGCTAACCGCCCCTCCGTAAAAGGTAAAGACAAATCCCGAGTGCGACTTAGAGTCGTCCTTATCACTCTGGAAGCTCGAATCGGTAAAGGACTCCACTTGGAGTTCTCCGTTACCATACACCAAGAGCATCTCTTTAGTTCTTCGTAAGTACTTGAGAATGCTCTTCACAGCTGTCCAGTGACTCTATCCAGGATCAGCTTGATACCTACTCACTACACTTAGTGAGTGTGCTACATCGGGTCTGGTACATAGCATCGCGTACATGATAGAGCCTACAGCCGAAGCATAGGGTATCTCTTGCATGCGAGCTCTCTCCAAATCAGTCTTGGGAGACATCTCTTTAGAGAGAGTGAGTCCAGAGATCGTGGGTAAGTTCCCACGCTTGGATTCTTCCATACTAAACCTCTTTAGTATGGTGTCAATGTACCTGGATTGGGACAATCCCAGTATCCGTTTGGATCTATCTCTATAGATCATAATTCCCAGTATGTAGGAGGCATCACCTAGATCTTTCATTGAGAATCTTTGTAATAAGAAGAGCTTGATCGATTGCAGCATAGGAATGTCATTTCCTATCAAGAGTATGTCGTCCATGTACAATACGAGGAAGAAAACCTTACTCTCTGCCACCTTCTTGTAGATACAAGGTTCATCTACGTTTTTGACGAAATCAAACTCTTTGATAACGACATCAAAGCAGATGTTCCAACTCCGCGATGCTTGCTTTAATCCATAAATGGATTTAAGCAGCTTGCACACCTTCCCGCTGCTCCCACTATCTACGAAGCCCTCTGGCTGAGTCATGTACACGCACTCTTCTAAATCACCGTTTAGAAAGACGGTCTTAACATCCATTTGTCAGATTTCGTAGTCATGATATGTAGCGATGGCAAGCATGGTCCGGATGGATTTAAGCATAGCCACTGGAGAAAAGGTTTCGTCATAGTCCACACCTGGTCTTTGACGAAAACCCTTTGCAACAAGTCTAGCTTTGAAAGTCTCCACTTTCCCATCTACACCAAGTTTTTTCTTGAAGATCCACTTGCTCCCAATGGGTTTTACCCCTTCAGGAGCATCTTCCAAAGTCCATACTTTGTTGGTGTACATGGATTCCATCTCGGACCGCATTGCATCCAGCCATTTCACTGAGTCCCCATTCGTGATGACCTGCTCGAAGCTAGTTGGGTCATCATCAACCATGATGCAATCCTCGCTCCCACCATCCATGAGAAAACCGTAGTATCTCTCAGGTGGGTGAGGAACCCTACTAGATCGGCGGAGAGGCTGAGGTTCGTTGGGAACTACCGAATCCTCCGGTTCCACTAAATCTTCAGTTTGAGTTTGTGTAGCCGGAATTTCTTCCAGTTCTACCTCGTCGCCACTAATTTCTTTTGTAAGAAATTCCTTTTCTAAAAAGGTGGCATGTCGAGAAACAAACACTTTTTGTTCCTCAGTATGGTAGAAAAGATATCCATGTGAATGTTTGGGATATCCCACAAACTTGCATAGAACTGACCGTGCTTCGAGTTTGTCCGGATTTTGCCTTTTGACATAGGCCGGACAACCCCATATCTTAACTCGTTTAAGACATGGCCTCTTCCCACTCCATATCTCATATGGTGTGGTAGGTACAGATTTAGATGGAACTTGATTCAATAGGTATGCTGCTGTCTCCAGCGCATACCCCCAGAAGGAAATAGGTAACTCAGCTGTGCTCATCATAGAGCGCACCATATCTAATAGGGTGCGGTTCCTCCGTTCCGATACACCGTTGTGCTGTGGTGTATATGGAGGAGTTAGCTGAGAGAGAATCCCATTCTCTTTTAGGAAGTCCAGGAATTCATTGCTCAAGTATTCACCTCCTCGATCAGATTGAAGGATTTTAATACTTTTCCCGGTTTGGTTCTCGACTTCTTGTTTATATTCTCTAAATTTCTCAAAAGCTTCTGATTTGTGTTTCATCAGGAACACATACCCGAATCTAGAGAGATCGTCAGTGAATGTAATGAAGTACGCAGAACCATTCCTGGCATGTGTAGACATGGGGCCGCATACATCACTATGTACCAGTCCTAAGAGTTCCGTAACTCTTTGTCCGTGTCCCGTAAACGGAGTTTTGGTCATCTTGCCTTTGAGACATGACTGGCAAGTGTCATAAGATGAAAATTCAAACGGATTCAAATATCCATCCTTATGCAACTTAGCTAGTCGTGTCGCATTGATGTGACCCAGTCTACAATGCCACAAGAAAGATTCGTTCATTTCTGAACTCTTCCTCTTGTGTGTGTTTGTTATGGTCAGAACTGTTGATTGATTTAGAACATAAATGCCATTGCACATCGTGCCTGATCCAACCAACTTTTGGTTCAGAAAAATGTTCATAACATTATCTTGTAATACAAAATTATATCCTTCTTTACTCAATAAAGAAACCGATATAATGCTGCATATCAAGTTCGGCATGTAATAGCATTCGTTCAGAATCAATGTATTACCAGTTGGCAATACAAGGTGATATTCCCCGACGGTTTTAGCTGCAACAATTGCACCATTTCCAACCCTTATGTCTTTATCACCTTCTCCAAGTTCTCTACCTTTCCTAAGCCCATGTAACTGATTACATATATGGGATCCTGACCCGGTATCTAATACCCAGGACGTAGAGGAAATGGGGAAACAGTTCTCTGTAACGAACACACCCGAAGAAAATACATCAACATGTACTTTCTTCATTCGGGTGGCATGGGAATCCTGGTATTCCCCTATATCCTGTTCAGTCTTATAACTTTTATAAGAAAAAATGGAACCAACGTTCCCCAGCACAGTATAACATGCGGGTTCGGTCAATACATCCATATTATTATCTTTATTAAGGCATGATGTGGTCGCTACCTGGAGAGAGAGAGAAGAAAACACTTTAGCGTATGCTCTTTCAAGATCAGATTGATTATTATTTTATCTAATCAGGATGGCTCCCACTGTTTTTATCAAATCTTCCTTCAAACCCTAAAAGGAAAGACTAGCCGGGATTAATTACACCCTACAACTTCGCCAATCTTTCAGTCAGGCCAGTGTCGGTACTTTGAGGGAGGTTCCCCGTGCTTTCGTATGGACCTAATTAAAGTAAACCTCGTTTTCCCAGAGGCGTAACCCCGTTGACACCTTTCTAGACACCTACTTGATCGGCTAATTGTCCTGTGTAAAACTCTCCCAGGAGTAACAATTACTCGCAGTGGGTATCGGGATCCAACTATCTCATAGAAGGTATGCAATCTCATTGCAAATTTCAACACTTGAAATTCCCGATAATATTTTGCCCCTAACCCCTATGACCTTGACAAAGGCCAACAAATCATAGGATGCTAGTCAAGTTCAACCTGTCATTTCTTGATTGAATCAAACCCACCCGCACGACCCTTGACAAAGGCCAACAAGGTCGTACGACTACCCCAAAACAATCTGCATCATATTCATAAGCAGATAAGAACCATTCAGCTACCGTACACTACGTCTTGACAAAGGCCAACAAACGCAGTACGAATACTAAATAGTTCTTATCTGAAATGACGGAGGGCTACGACAGGTTTTTCTGAAAACCTATTGCGTAATGAACTTGATATCGTCGTAGAATCGAGTGAATTTTGAAATGGAGTGATTTTGAGGCTTTCATTAGTTTTGCTAAAGAGGTCACTCCCGGTGAAGGGATCTCGGCTCTTTCCTCATCGAATAAGGTGCAGGACATATCATATATATCACTATGCAAAGCAAAACTCCAGAAGCAATCAAAAACAAACCGAGTGTTGTAGCATCTGCCAGTTTTGCTAAAGAGGTCACTCCCGGTGAAGGGATCTCGGCTCTTTCCTCATCGAATAAGGTGCAGGATATATCATATATATCACTATGCAAAGCAAAAAACTGTAGCTACCCTTTTTGAAAATTTGATTCTACAACATCTTTTAGGTTTCTTTTCTTTCATTAATCATATTAATGAAGTCTCATCATTTAAATCATCTAAATATCACAGATAAATACGACGTACACTTATGCCATCCGCATTCGCCTCGATGTCCCCTCGTGCACCGTTAGGTTAGGTAACTAACGGCAAAGCGGGGCAGGGCTAGCGCGGGTGTAAAAGATAAGTAATGTTTATATAATATATCATATATACTATATACAGTATTTATCACAACATATCAAATGATCACATCACAGATATCGCAGCAGAAGAAACATATGAAACATTGGATATACTAGGACGTCTATGTTTTATTTTGAGCCTCTATAAAATACGGATTCCACGATCGCGATGAATAGCCAAACCCACACCCCTAGACCCCTACGAGAGCGTCAAGCAACCCTACCAATTCTAGAGTTAGGAGACCCGGACTCGACTCCTCGAGTTGGTCTCCCACTGGACTCTAGAACCCGGTTACTTGTGCTTTCCTCCTTGGGTCTATCATAGTACGGAAAAGTAAATAATATACAAATGGTGACATCAACCTCATCCTGGAAGTGCCCCAATAAAAGAATATTACATACATTTAATTTTACATGAATGAAAATAAAAACCCTCATCTCACATAAAACCCCCGGCTATTCAAAACGCGATGATCCAATATAACATATCCAGCAACACATAACATCACATGTCATCAACGTAAGTAAATATGCGTATCCCAATTGTCGTTGACATATAGCAACGAAACCGGCGATATCACATATTACACTTACGGTCGCAGAAAAGAAAGTGTAAAACTACAACATTTGGAATCCACAATCTCTTTAAACATCGTAAATCCGAAATATCACATACTTCGCATTTCATGCATAACTATATGAATTCCACATATTGTATCACATTCAAGATAAATAGACAGCATTAAACTTTCCGATCGAATAATCAAATACCCAAGATTTCCTAAATAGCTCAACACTTGAGGGGAGTTTAAAAACATCCATCACATGCCACAGTACCAATGGTCCAGCCGTAAAAGGGTCAAGCCAACGCTTCACATGTGGCAACGCCGTACTCCCCCAAACTCTAAGGTTCAAAAGGCAGTTCAAGACGGTCACATAATCGAGTTAAGGTTTGTTGTCTTCTAGAGGGTCCATTGCGTAACTTGCACGATTTAGACGTTCTTAAACTACAGAAAAATCCAACACTTGGAAATTTTCCGGGTCGGGAAAAAGTGAGTTATTGATATCCGTTCGAACTTTTTAATACTTTCAAAATTATCCGGAAAAACAAGAACGAAACTAAATTTTCCGATCGAATCAACAAATACAAAATAATCCCCAGAACACTCAACACTTGAGTCAGATTAAAAATACCCAGAAAATATTAACAACAGATACAAGTATTACTGTGCAAACCACATAGAAAGTTATCACTGTACAGCCGCGGATCCGCGGCCTGAGCAGGGTACGGCCGTGGTTCCGCGGCGTTACGTACGGATTACGTCATCGAATTGCACCATAATGCTTAAAATTACCTGCTGAATTTTTTAGGTATTTTTAATTCTGAAAAATCACAGTTTTTGAAAAAAGTCCAGAGAGGGGGTCGTTTTGACGTTTCGGGGTTCGTTCGGAGTTTTAACTTCGTATACACGTCGCCTAATGCTCTAGCTAGGCTCTGATACCACTGTAGGGTTACTAGGCACTCTAACAAGGGTTAAGAAAGCATCAACCATGCCCGATTAAAATTTTAGCCGTGCCTAACAACCCTAAACAAGATCTTTGCTAGAAAATTAGGGTTTCACATGCAAATAAATAGCATCTATGACTAAGTGAATACGAAATACAACCTTTGTAGATCGGTCCTTCACTTCATTAGCTCCTTGTTGAAGTCCCTTCGCTGCGATCGTGGTTCTCCCGGACTCTTGCATGGCTTCACGAGGCTAAAGGAGCGTCCTTGCTTGAAGTCTTCGAAGCCGAAGATGATCTATGTCGAGGGGATGCCAACTCAAGCTTCTACTTCATTAACTAGAGAATTAGTGAAGCAAACACCCTAAACTAAAGTGCTAGTCTAGTAGAGTATGGAGAAATAGGAAGTGGGTTCACTTTAGAATTTGGTTTCTCACAATGTTTCTCACTTTGGATCAAACCCTAGAGAACTTTTTAGCTCAAGGAAGAAGATGAAGAAAATAAAATGAGAAAAGATAATGATCAAGTGAGAAAGCTAACCATAGTGAGTATCATATACTAACTCATGTATAGACATAACCATGGCTAATCCTTATGGTTAGGTTAACAAATATCCATAGTAAAAACAAACTTAGTGGAATTAGTCAATGCATCCACAAGCTTCATGCATTTTTCTAATCCTCCACTAATTTTTGTAATTACTTTAAATATTAAAACCCAACATAATAAATAGCATGGTGTAAGTCTCATACACCCATGAATGATGTATCATCAACCATGATACAAAAAGAAAACACTTTTTAATATATATCACATATATATTAAAGTTGTGCACATGTGAGAAAAATCCATAAGTGAATATATGTTAGTTAATGTAAATTAGTATATCTAATATACAATTATACACTAAATTATTAAATCAACACTTGACTTAATAATCCGGTCATATCGCATATAACCGACTAACATCCAATGTATCCACTTATCGAATCAACACTTGATTCAATAACCCGGCTATATCTCATATAACCTCGCGATACAAAAAGTCGCGAGAATAGAATACGGTATCACATACACACATCATTCTCGGTCCCGCACATATCATATATGCGCTCATATTTCGTTATGCCTGAGCCAGTAAAACCTCTGTGTAGGACTCTAAAGACTCGTCAATACGCCGGCAGTAGGTGATGATCACATCAAGCACCCACAAGCCATCAGCGGTACTAGCTGGACGTAACGGCCACCCGGGTATTGAGCAATCAGAAGATCAGCAAGCAAGCCCGCTCCAACTCCTGTAAAAGCCTGCCGGTAACACTTCCCGTACAGTCCGGTATCCTCGTCTGATATGTCGCATATCAAGTCTAGGGGTGGTAAACGTCAGACCCCAATAACCGATAAGTCGTGCCGATGTGAGGCTCATAACGGGTCGAGAAACTACTGGTAACACTTACCAGTAAATCTCTAAATCAGCCCTGGCCAGGGACTTCCCTGTTACGGCCAATCGAGCACAGCGCAACATCAACCCCCAATATCGGGAGAGACGAAACCCCTCCTATCGCTCATTTCCTCCATGTGACTTGGGACTGTACCCAAAAACCACCCTCTTGCACGCCCTCTTGGACGTGGTAAGGTGGAAATCAAAGCGCAGTGGGAATCACACAAGACTGTATGACGATCTCGGGTCTACAGACTAACCTGCACAAGTGTCACCAGAGAACTGCCATCTGACGTGAGGTATAATACCATCTGGGAGTTCTCGGCGAGTCCGTCCAGTGTACCCAGTCTCCACTGAGCACACGTATATCATCTCTGATGTCAAACACCAATGGATATGGGATCATCCATCGCCCATCTATATGGGTCGAGAAGCTATACGCTAGTCTACTCTGGCATATCGATGTCCCGTCTCGATACACCCACGACTAGGGACCTTGAAGGATGTACTTATTGACTACCATGTCCCCACTAGTATGATCCGCATCATAGTCCAGGTAGTCAAGTACACATCCTAAGGGCTTTACCAACATGTAACTATAAGACAGTACCAAGAGACAAGTATACATGTTAAGATAAAGAGCAACTAGATAGCATACTATCATGTCGAGCAAGAAAGTCCTTTCTATATATGTCCAAGCATCCAATATAATATACATCATTTGTACAATACTGTCCTCTAGGGCATACATACAACTAACAGTTCCCTCAAGACAAGACAAGGAAAATATTTAACCTTGTCATGAAGTATCTAATGATGACGCTCCCGGAGTCTCGGCACCCTGAGCAAATAAACGAGGTCCATCACCCGGATTATTTCTCCTACCACCGAGCAATAGGACATCCTCTTGAAGACCGCTTCACCTTCAAAGACTAGGTTCAAGACCAGTATCAGCAAAGCAGATTTGCTCTATCCGACAGTTGGAGGGTAGCCCCCTCATGAAAGCATGAGCCAAGAGCAACCTACACTGTGAGGGAAAGTCTAGATCAGCATCGAGTTTGGAAACGAGCTCGTACCTGCCACGTGATAACACTATCAAAAGAAGGAGGGCACGAGAATGTGAACGACCTCTCCCAGTGCTTCAGAAATGAAGATGAGGACAAGGTGATCTCAGAATTTCCACCAGCGCCAAAAGAGCTGGAAGATGGGATACACACCACATCAGACGATCTAAGAAAAATCGACTTGGGGACGACAAACGAGCCGAGGCCAACATTTGTCAGTAAGCTGCTGTCTGAAAAGCAGGTGGCCATGCTAAAGGACGTGCTTATGCAGTATAAAGATTGCTTCGCGTGGAACTATTCCGCGATGCCGAGACTGGATCCAGAAATAGCGGTGCATAAACTGGCTATATCGCCGGATGTTAAGCCAGTCAAGCAAGCGCCAAGAAGAATGCGGCTCGGACTCGAGATGAGCATTAATACCGAAGTCAAGAAACTAATCAACTCCGGCTTCATCCAAGAAGTTCAATATCCTGACTGGATCACCAACATTGTCCCGGTGATGAAGAAAAATAGGACAGTACGCATCTGCGTGGACTTTTGGGATCTCAACAAAGCTTGTCCGAAAGATGACTTCCCAGTGCCCGTTACCGAGCTGATGATCGATAACACATCTACCCATGAGGTCTTCTCCTTCATGGATAGATCTTCAGGCTACAATCAAATAAAAATGCATCCCGAAGACCGAAAGCATACTGCCTTCCGGACCCCGCTAGGTATATTCTGCTACAAGGTGATGCCCTTTGGCTTGAAGAACGCAGGCGCTACATATCAGAGGGCTATGACAAAGATCTTTGATGACCTCATCCGTGAGATCGTTGAATACTACATTGAAGACCTTGTGGTGAAAAGTAAATTGTACGAGGAGCATTTGAAAATAGTGTTCCAAAGTCTTCGGAAATATAATATGAAGATGAACCCTCTGAAATACGCGTTTGGAGTCTCCTCAGGCAAATTCCTAGGATTTATCGTACGACACCGAGGCATCGAAACAGATCCATCAAAGATCAAGGCGATTATGGAAATATCCTCGCCAATAAATCTCAAGCAATTGCGGTCTCTCCAAAGAAAGCTCGCGTATATCTGACGGTTCATAGCTAACCTCTCCGGCAAATGTCGCCCCTACAGCCATCTAATGAAGAAGGGGACCCCGTTCATTTGGGATCTTAAATACCAGAGTGCATTGGATGAAATCAAGCAATACATGCGTATCGGGTAGCATCAGATTGATGAAGTGGGGTTTAATTTCAAAATTATCCCCATTGGCTGGTGGAATAGATAGACAAGTAGCAAGAGGACCGCGTATTGGGTAGCATCTCTCTTGAAGAGAGATGCGCGGTGGATTCTGTGCACCTACGGGTGGTGGCAGTGGTGTGTTGGTAAAATCTGATGGAGAACCGTCCATCTCGGTCGATGTGGTGGGTGGATGGGAAAAAGAAGATGAAGAAGTACCGATTTCGGAGTCGATAGCAGAAACGCAGACAAGACGGGCACTAAAATCCCGTATCCAGCCGAGCATACGCTAAGCGGGTTTAGCGCAAGTGGCAGCGTGTGTGAGAAAAATTGTTTTGTTTTGAAAAAGTGTCGGACGTGAGACAAATCACACAAAAAATGCACAATCAACTCTGGAACTAATGTCACCTAGGTCAAGTCACTAGACCGCTCCTGGACTTCTAAAAGACAAGTCGCAGGATCGATCCTCTACCACCTTTTTATCGCTCTTGTGGTCAGGTAAGTGGGAGGTATCCACTATACGAATCATCGAAAATAGCGGGCCTAATTAAGTAATCGCTTTCCTTAGTCACACTTGCCTGGACTTCATAAGAGAAATGCGGATAAACGATAGATTACCCACGACCCTCCTATATCCTAATTGAGTGCAACGATCTTTAAAGTTTTGGTCTAGATATTTTTTAATTAATGTAGGGTTATGCGGATGCTTGTTTTGTAATTTATGGGGCTTAGCAAGGGTGATGAAATCCCTACCTAATCTGAATTATAGTCTTGCCCCTTAAAGTCCGGTTAAAATATGCACAAACAAACCAATTATAAAACACGTAAAAGATTTTTGAGCGGCGATATTTTGCAAAGAATCCTGCAGAAAATCAAATTATTGGATTTCTAGGAGAGAGAGAAAGATATGAAGAAGATACTAGAGAAATTTGGGGGCACAACTCTTCAAGACCGCCGCCCAACCGCCACTAAAAGCGCACTAATGTCGCGGTTCCGCCGCACTTTTGTGGGATCTTTTGACAATTTTTCTACAGTGGCCTCCTTTGCTCCTCTGGTCCTCTCTGAAAGTCTCTGAATCTTGATTTTCTCTCTCTAATGACTCCAGATTCCCTTGCAAAAATCGTATACTAATCGTTAAATACACAATTTGCTGTTTTGTTTTATTTTTATGATATGGATCGAATAAGAATTCAACCCGAATAGCAAGAAAAAAAATTACGCACGTATCCCCGGCAACGGCGCCATTTGATTGATGTGAAAAAGTTGTGTTTTTAGTAACCGCAATCAATAACGGTGTCGCGTGTAGCTAGCCGGGATGAGTACGGGTCGTCCTCGGTGATGCGTGAAACTTTTAATGTTGCTTTAGAAGAGTTGATTAGAAAGAAAGAAGAATAGTTTTAAGATCTGGTATAAATACGGATATAGATTTTATAGGGAAAAGGCTTGTAGGGTTCATAGGATTTAGTTGTTGATGAATGACTAATAAAGATGACTCTTTTTATTTTTTGATAGATTTAAAACTAGATTGATAGTGATGAATGAGGATTATGGTTCTTAGAGGGAACTAGGGCTTCCCCACTATTGACCCTTGTCCCTTCATTGATCTCTATTTATATTTAGCCCTTAACAAAACAATTGTTAATCTAATCTCAAATCGCGGTCAAGACTATCAATAAATTGATAGCGCGCCCGATTAGGACGTTGACAATTCTTTTGCTAAAGTTTATAAACTTCATAAGATGTAAAAGAAGTTAAAATATTTTCCCATCCATTGTTTTACCCTAACTAGGAATTACTCACGCATCTTGTGAGAAGAAGAAGAAGAAGAAGAAGGGATAGAGAAGGAAATCATAATGCAGAAATTTAAATGCGAAATAATTAAACTAATGATCTACCTTTATTAATCAACGTTACAAGTACAAATCCTTCGAATTTAGATTATAAGAGAAAGAAATTGCTCTCGATCTCTGTCTCGTAGGAAGTATTTGAAGGGTTACACTAACGCCCCGGCCAACTACCGTGGTCAAATGCGGAACAAAAATTTTATAGCGATACGAAACTTGGCGCTAGAATAACCAAAACCGGATCTTTACCATAAACCAAGTTAGCTAGTTAGGGTTCTATCTACTATGATAGAAAGTATACCTCACGAAACCAAGTCCTTCGGGCCTTTCCCGCTGTCCTCCTCGTCTCCGTAGGCTCCAAGGGTCAATCCGGATCACGGCTTCTTCAACGGCCTCCTTGAGTGGGAGACGATCCACCCGAGAGTCTATTGTCCGAGCTCCACCTCAAGACCGAGGTAACTAAGGCAACAAGCTTGCTAAGCTTGATGTCCTAGGTGATGTAGTGTTTGAGGATGGATTTGTTTGTCTATTTAAACTCTAATTTTCTCAACACATGAGAGCTTAAGAGTTTTCTAGTGAGGAAGAAGAAGAAGTGCAAGAATGGAAGCTCTCTTGAGGAAAGAGAAAGTGAATGAGATAATGAACCATGAAAAAGGAAAACTAAAACTTTTATTATGATAATTAGGATGACTACATTGATTTCACCACAAGCTTGTCACAATTAATGCTAAGCATGAAAATATCTAGTGCTTAACAAAAATATCTAAGTCAACAATGGTCAACTGATTGGTTCGAAAGAGTGTGTTTGTAGATAACCGCAATCAGAACGGTGTCGCGTGTAGCTAGACCGAGATGAGTATGGGTCATCCTCAGGGAAACGTTGAATCTTTTAATCTTACTTTAGATGTGTTGAAAAAGAGAGGAGGAATAAAGAATTTTGAAGAATGGTTTCTAGATCTACGTTAAGCAAGAATGCAAAAATATAGATCTAGATTACTTTAGGGATGTAGTTAATATGATAAGGGGGCTTGTAGGGTTCGTTAGGATTTAGTGGTCATGGACGATTAATTAAAAGTTACCCTTTTTATCCTTTAATAGATTTAAAACTAGAACGACGGTGATGCGTGTAGATTAGGGTTTCTGGAGGGAAAAGAAATCCCACTCTTAACCCTTATCTCGACACGGAACTCCGTTCATATCTAGCCTTTACCAAAACAATCATTAATCTAATCTCTAATCGCGGTCAGAACTAACAAAGAATTGTTAGCGTGCCCGATTAGGATGTTGATGATTCTTTTGATAAAGTTCATAAACTTTATGGGACTAAAAAAGGGTTTAGGGATGTTCATCATCCATTAGCCTACCCTAATCCTACGAACCCTAACAAGCGGAGAATTACTCGCGCATATTGGGAGAAGAAGAGATGGAGAGAAAATGCATAATTAAACTACGAAGAAATAGAATAAGAAAAAGAAAGCTACCTTTATTAATCAACAATATTCATTACACTTTGATTCCTTAGAAAATGATTACAAAGACTAGTTTGCTTCTCGATCTCTTCCAAGGAGGTAGACGAATAGTTGATGACCAATCTGGATGCGTGAGCCGTCTTGGACTTCGTGATCTCGTCGACTTGATCATTTTTCCAATGGGCTCTCGGTCCTTATTTATAGTCCCAGAGCCGGAACCCTAGTTTCCTAATATGGTAACTAGTTGTTACGATTTTAACCAAAAAATCCAGAATCCCAACTCCTCAAATCCGCGGCGGAACCGCGGCCGTTGGATGGGTTTGACCACGGATCCACAGTCTTATGGTGGGATCTTGGCCTTAAATTTCTGGGGCTTCATCTATGTAGCTCTTGGTGATCTTTTGACATCTCTGGAAACTGAAAATCTTTTCTACATCACTGCCAGACTTGATTTCTTTAGTTTACTTTCTTAATTAGGCAGGTTTGTTCTAACAACTTTGATTTCCTTGATTTCGGCCCTGAAAATTCTGCACAACAAACTCAACAAATAATATTAGTAGAGTTTGTTTTATTGAGATATTAACTTAACCATTAAGAATTGGTCAAAGGTATTTAATAAGGTAAGCATATTTAAATGGGCCAAATGCTACATGGATATTATATGCCTACTTTTTCCTACCAAATGTTAATTATAACATATAAACACATGAAAATAGTATTTTTACAGATAAACCCTCACATGTATCATATATTATAATAAACACCTTTTATTATATAGAAATAGTAGGAAAAATGTCATATTAAATGTGCAGTTTTATCAACTGAATAAATACCCCCAAACTTATCTTTGATCGTCCCGAGCAAACTAGTTTATTCAAGAGAAGGAGAAAAAAAGAAAGGAGAAAACTAAGCACACTTTCGTAGGCAAACACGATTGCATTGAGCACGTGCAACAAGTCGTTAAACCTCTAGGTGTCCCTAGTAGGAGGAGTGTTGTCTCCTGAGGGTTTTCAGCGGATTACACCCACAAAATCCTATAATAAAAGAGAGATAGTGAAATTTACATATAAAGATAAGAACCATAAAAGAAAGACTTTGAAAATAAGAGTTTCCAACTATACTAGGTTTTCAGTTGTCATGAGCCCTATCTTAATAGTCATGAAAAAATGTTAGAAATCACATCATCCATCAATAAAACATCGTCTTTATTTTTCATTCCTATCTTTCATCCAAACATCGATCATATACCCCTACGTTTGTGAATAGAACATCCCTACACTCGGAGAATTCAATTCAAGCTATCATACTCTTGTCCATCTACCTTAGTACTTTTTAATTTGATGAATATTTAGATTTGCTCACACATTTTCATGCGACCGTTAATACTTCTTGAGGTACTAACCGACCGATTACTTATGTGCTTGCTGATTAGGTGATAGTATTTTCCTCGTCTTGCACCACCTAAGGCTTAGCAGTGACTCCCAGACCAGTTGGTCTAAGGCACTAGGTGATGAAGCACCCTCGCTATATTTTTTTATTGCTGCCTTGGCGATACAAAACCAGTGTTCTTTTTTTTCTTTTCACCATTTTTATATTTTCTTCATTTTTTTTATTTTTTCATTTTCTCCATACTTTGGCTTTTAGACAAGAGCATTTCAAGGTATCCTCTACTATCCCGAGTTTCAAGACGTGTGTAAGTGCATATAGTAGGGTATCAACATTCAAATGTTTGGCTTCCAGAATAGAAATTATTTTTCATACTTATTTTTATCCTCAGATTAGTGACTTCCTTCATCTTACTAACCCTTGGGACAACAGCTCATAACTACTTATTACTAGTTCGTTTAAGAAAACTTCTAATTTTCTTGATTTTCTTAAACTATTCCTATCTTTCATATATAATTTTTCACTTTCTATTCTTTTATTATCAAAAAATTTTTGTGCTTATATATAGTATAATGCAAAGTATGTGTAAATAAGCACAAACCTCCCCCAAACCTGTTTACAGCAGTGTCCTCACTGATGTCATCCGTTAAGCTCAAAAACCTGTAGACTTGGGAGGAAATTATTAATGGGGGTAAGAATATATGCAAGTGAAATCCTCCCCCAAACTTATTTTTGGCTCACAATTTTGTAAAAATCATTTTCTTTCAAGAGCCAAAATATCCCCCCTCCAAACTTGAGTTAAACTATGTTAATCTTTTAAAAACACACGAGGGGGTCAAGATTATTGGTCAATGCCAAGCTTTGCAAAGACCGAAATTCAACACCAACCATTCAAAAATTTTATCGATGAAGCACCAAGATTGGTGGAAGAACATGTCACCTTTCGACGTGAAGAAGTGGGGAGATGATAAGAGGTGTAATGGAAAAGGATTGCGTCTCAATTTGGAGAAACGACACAGTGATAGTGATGATGGATTACTCGCATTATCATGATTGTCCAGAAGAATGGGTGGAGGTTCAATTTCATTGTCTTGGAGTTGATTCATCTCAACACCCGTGTCTTGTAAAAATGCGAGTTCATCAGCGAAAATTTCCTTAAAGCTTTCGTCGATACCCCGAAGAATAATGTCATCAGAAAAAATGGGGTGATCGTCAGACTCTATAAAAAGTTCCTCATCAGTGTTAGATGTTGACCCGGACAACTCGGTGGAAGAGTACATGGTTGGGTCAAACAACAACATATGAAAAGAGTCAGTATCATGAGGTTGATCAAATTCGCTGCTGTCGACATCCATTAATTCGACAGAACACACATGAGCATAGGGTTCGGAGGGTTCACTTCCCAACATGTAAATGTTAAGCTCAATTGACTTCTTTCCAAAGGATAGGGTTATAAAGTCGTTTCTACAATTGATTACTGCGTTGGAAGTGACCAAAATGGGTCGACCGAGTATCACCGGGATTTGATTGCGTGGGTTTGCCACAGGTTGTGTATCTATAACGATAAAGTCCACAGGGAATATGAATTCCCCGACTTTGATTAACACATCCTCTAGCTCACCCCTAGGTTGGGTGATAGATCGATCGGCCATCTGAAGAGTGCAATGCGCAGGTTTTAACTCTCCGATCCCTAATTGCTCATAAACAGAATACGGAAGCAAGTTAACACTAGCACCTAAATCGAGTAAAGCACGATTAATATTTTTACCTTTAATAGAAATAGAGATTGTAGGACAGCCGGGGTCCTTACGTTTCTTTGGTATTTGTTGGGTAAAAGCGGTGCTAACATTACTCGTCATGAAAACCTTCTTAGGCACTTGAGTTTTCCTCTTCCTAGTGCACAAGTCTTTAAGGATTCTTGCATAAGATGGGACTTGTTGTCACGACCCGAGAATTCGACTCGTGACCGGCACTTAACCACGCAACGTCTACAGGCGTAACGCGGCTAAGTAAGCCGAACCCAGAAATCAAAACCAATAAATATAGAGTGATTTTAAAACATTTGTAAAACAATCGTACATGTCCGAAAAACTTCCATTTATTTAGTAGAAAACCTTTTTAAGTTCAAAAGTTACAAGTTTTATAATTTTGGTAACATTTCCCTTTTAAAACATTAGCCCCGAAAGTCGGGTCAAAACAAGGTGTAGCAGAAATAACAAGTGACAAGAATGAAGCATCACAATATGATATACGACGCCGTAGCGAAGAATACACAGTAAAACAAGGACAATATCATAAGGATAAGACTGCATAAAGCAAAGTCGGCTCACATGCGAGCTCGACACCAGAATATAAAATCATACATATCGTCCTCACCACTGTCTCTAAGTCAATACAGAAAAGTAGATGGAGAATACTAGATACATCAATGTACAACAGAAAGATAACAGATACCGTACAAAACCCACCTAAACAGCAAAAGGGCTATCTCAGCTCAAAGGGGTATCTGTGCCAAAAGATGCGGTAACAGCCAGCCGTGACTACTCCCCAGGGCAACCTGCAAGCACTGTGGCACAACGGGGGTGAGTTGCCAACTCGTGAATAGAGATAACATATAAAGGTAATCGCAAGCATGCACATGTAGCGTGGCTCTACTAATGCCAGCAGATAATATCAATGCGATGTGGCAGTATGCATAATAATAATGCCAGTCCTCTATCAGGTGATATACTACAGGGTGAGATGTGATAATGAATGCTGAGCATGGGGATATAGTATCTACATGAAGTATCGAGGTGGACTACATAAGTATGTATGCACCACAAATCCCAACATCTCAAACGCCGGTACTCCATCGGCCCTCATATCCTGTATATCCCTGAAAATCCCGAGTGCCCAACATCGGCACCCAAATATCATAAATACTCGTGTCTAGCATCGACACGCAAAACATCCTGTATCGGCCTCCGTCAATCCGGGTCAGCCCACTCTCACGTATATACCGGGAATCCGTCAGTCCGGGTCATCCCTCTCTCAATATATCGGGCATCCGTCAGTCCGGGTCAGCCCTCAATCAATCCATCGGGCATCCGTCAGTCCGGGTCAGCCCTATATCAATCCATCGGGCATCCGTCAGTCCGGGTCAGCCCTCTATCAATCCATCGGGCATCCGTCAGTCCGGGTCAGCCCTATATCAATCCATCGGGCATCCGTCAGTCCGGGTCAGCCCTCTATCAATCCATCGGGCATCCGTCAGTCCGGGTCAGCCCTCTATCAATCCATCGGGCATCCGTCAGTCCGGGTCAGCCCTCTATCAATCCATCGGGCATCCGTCAGTCCGGGTCAGCCCTCTATCAATCCGTGCCTCAAGCACCGAGAAAACACGGGGCGACGCCCCAAATTATCATATCAAGGGAACCGGGTTTTTAAATGGTTACTTATTTGAAAAGGCCACGGTTCCCAAATCCATAAATCATATGAAATCCCAACAATAATATAAGTAACTGCGATGTGATAGGTGCATCAATGTGTATATCAAGTCATGTCACATGAGAAAGAACTACAATGCAATGATCCACCATGATATAGGTATCAAATATAGATGAGTTACAACAATATACAATAGTATGATCATGGCAGTTCCATCAGTTCTAAGCAATATGTATATATGTATAGCAAGGAATGCAATATGCAATGACAGTCTATGGGGTGCATGAAACATATAATAACAAAGTCCTATCAGCCCTGACGCATAACGCCATGCGGGCGATATCCCCGTAGATGTGAAATCTACTCACCGTGTCTCGCGCTAAGTGTAGCCGACGACTTGCTTTCCCTTCTTCGCAGCGTCCGTCTCACTGGCCTGCGAACCTAAAATCACATAACATATCACACATATAAGCTCAATTTTACCAAAAACGCGACATTACGGTCAAACTAGAAACTCGTGTCGCAAACTAGTCGCGCGTGTGCGCGATACGCTAAAACGTGTAATCACGCGCCACGAAACTACCCCGACGCGCCGCGATACGCAGGAACCCAAACCTACTCACGTATCACGCGTGTCGCGAAGGTTTAGAAAACGGCAAAATAGGTAATTGGTCCCAGATTTTTCTACAGAACTAATCTTAAAAATATATATATACCAAACGACCCTACACACAAAAATACACCTACAGAACCCAAAAATTACCAAAACACCCCCTGTCTGGCCGCAATTTGCGGCCAGAATGGCGGTTTTGGCGGCCGGGAAGGGGAGTTAGGGGGTCGGGTTTCATCCAGTGTATCATCTCCACTCCACTATGCCACAGTCCACTCAATTTCATTTAAATCACCTCGGGTCAAAAGCAGATCCAGAAAGCTCAAATTGTACACAAATACGACATTTACATCCAATATGAAAACTGGTGGTATTTTAGCGTAATAGGGGTTGAACTAGGTTGCAATGGTCTCACTAACTCACTAACAAGCTACTGAAACCCTAACACACCACCTTGGCACCAAGTTCTCACTAAACACCCCCATGTTGCATTAAAACACACAAATGTCCATAACCGATGCAAAACTACGCAATCAATGCTAACTAGGGGATAAGATAGGAAGTATACCTCACTCTCGACCCTAAGGAGCTGCGGGAAGGTGGAGAGGTGAAGGGGAGGGGCTGCACATGGTGCTGGAGCTGCTGCTGCTCACTGTGCTGCTGCTGATTTCTT
Organism: Agapanthus africanus; assembly: GCA_030015575.1. Classification (NCBI taxonomy): domain Eukaryota; kingdom Viridiplantae; phylum Streptophyta; class Magnoliopsida; order Asparagales; family Amaryllidaceae; genus Agapanthus; species Agapanthus africanus. The sequence goes on along the minus strand of JASDDO010000012.1, from coordinate 520,430,324 downwards.
CTGTTGCTGCCAGTGCTTGCTGCTGCTACTGCTTCAGGCTCAGTTGGTGCTGTTGCTTGGCTTGCTGCTGCTGCTGGGGCTTCTTCTGAGGTAAGTGGGTGTGTTGTGTGAGAGTGTGAGTGTGTTGGTGTGTTGTGTATGTGAGAGTGTGAGAGCTTGAGAGAAAACCAAAAGAAATGAGAGGCTACCACAATCATCACACACAAAAGTCACCCCTCACTCTCTCTCACCTCATTAATGCAAGCATGGCCTAGCCATGATGCCCTCTCTCTCTCTCTCACAAGTCAACACTTAACCCTAAAATTCAAATTAAAGCAACTTTTTGATTAGCTAAATAGGCTTACTTATAACCCAAAAGAATTAATCCCCCAATTAACCCACCATGGTTAATAATTGTGGTATTTCCTTGATTTAAAAACCCTAGTTTACATGCACATGTGTGTGCAAGCTTAGGAAAATTTTGGAAAAATATTTATTAAATTAAGAAAAATATTTAAAACACAATTTGGTAAACTTTTTATTAAAAATCATTATTTAATTATAATTATCCACTAACCCTTATCCTAAGGTGTTACAATCTCTCCCCCTTTTTGAAATTCGTCCCCGAATTTCAAAAATCTAACTAAGGTTACCTTCAAAAAGATGGGGATACGTCTTCATCATCTCGCTTTCGGTCTCCCAAGTGACCTCTTCACGGTTCTGACCACGCCAAAGTACTTTAACTGACGAAATCTCCTTCGATCTCAATTTCTTCACTTGCCGATCCAAGATCATCACCGGCTGCTCTGCATAGGAAAGATCACGCTCAAGCTGGATCGTCGGATGCTGAATCGCATGCAAAGGATCATGAAGATATCTGCGGAGCATCGAGACATGGAATACGGGGTGCACGTCTGGAAAGCTGGGCGGAAGGGCTAATCGGTAAGCTACTGCACCAACACGCTCGAGGATCTCGAAGGGGCCCACATACCTGGGGCTAAGCTTCCCCTTCTTCCCAAACCTCATCACACCTTTCATTGGGGAGACCCTCAAGAAAACATGATCACCAACAGAAAACTCAAGTCTGCGTCGTCGACGGTCTGCATAAGCCCTCTGCCTACTCTGCGCTGCTCTCATCCTATCGCGAATCAACTGGATCTTCGCGGTCGTCTCCTCAACGATCTGTGGCCCTAAGATACTGCTCTCACTGAGCTCTGTCCAACAAGTAGGTGACCTGCATCTCCTCCCGTAAAGAGCCTCAAACGGTGCCATCTGAATGGTCTCCTGGTAGCTGTTATTGTAGGAAAACTCTACTAAGGGCAAATGATGATCCCAGCTACCTCCAAAATCTAGTACACAAGCTCTGAGCATGTCCTCGAGAGTCTGAATGGTCCGCTCTGACTGTCCGTCGGTCTGCGGATGAAATGCCGTGCTGAAACTCAAGCGAGTGCCCAAAGCCTCCTGAAGCCTCTGCCATAGCCTACTAGTAAACTGGGTGCCTCTGTCGGACACAATGCACGTCGGGACTCCGTGTAGTCGCACTATCTCGTCAATATAGATCTGGGCATACTGAGTAAATCCGAAAGTCGTCTTCACCGGTAGGAAGTGAGCCGCTTTCGTCAAACGATCCACGATCACCCAGATGGAGTCATACCCCCGACTAGTCCTGGGTAGACCCACCACGAAATCCATCGAAATCTGTTCCCATTTCCACTCCGGAATGGGTAACGGCTGTAGCTCTCCCGCGAGCCTCTGGTGCTCAGCCTTGACTTGCTGACAAGTCAGGCATCTCGATACAAAATCTGCAATGTCCATCTTCATTCCGTCCCACCAGTAAACATCTCTCATATCATGATACATCTTGGTGGAACCGGGATGGACGCTATATACCGATCGATGTGCCTCCTCAAGAATCTCACGCCTCAGTCCCTCAGCATCAGGTACGCACAGTCTGACTCCAAACCGTAGTATCCCCTGATCATCGATCACGAACTCGGAAAATCTGCCCTGTCCCATCTGTGCCATGATCTCCGAACATCGGTCATCACTGAGCTGTGCCTCACGTATACGATCAATCAACTGTGGGCGTGCACGGACATGCGCTATCTGTCCTCCAATCGGCGTGAACTCGAACTGTACTCGGCTGTCGCATAATATCTGCCAATCTGCCGATGACTGCTCCTGCACTGCGCTCAAACATGATAAACTACTCCCGGGCCTCCTGCTCAAAGCATCCGCTACCACATTTGCCTTGCCCGGGTGATATAAGATCTCACAGTCGTAATCTTTCACTAACTCCATCCATCGACGCTGTCGAAGGTTCAGATCCCGCTGCTGGAATATGTATTTTAAACTCTTGTGATCCGTAAATATCTGGCACGACTCGCCGTATAGGTAATGTCGCCAGATCTTAAGTGCGAAGACCACTGCTGCCATCTCCAAATCATGAGTGGGGTAGTTCTGCTCGTGCTTCTTCAATTGTCGCGAGGCATACGCGATCACCCTATCATGCTGCATCAGGACGCATCCCAATCCCACTCGAGAAGCATCACAAAAGACCACAAATCCGCCCGATCCGGAAGGTAAAGATAACACCGGTGCCGTCGTCAGCCGTGTCCGTAGCTGCTGAAAACTGTGCTCGCACTCCTCCGTCCAATCGAAGGGAACTCCCTTCCGGGTCAACCCGGTCAACGGTGTAGCAATACGTGAGAAGTCCTGCACAAAACGTCTGTAGTAACCGGCCAATCCCAAAAAGCTGCGAATCTCCGTCACTGATGTGGGTCTGGGCCAACGCTGAACGGCCTCGATCTTCCTCGGGTCAACACATATACCGTCTCGTGAAATCACGTGACCCAAGAAGTCCACGCTGTCTAACCAAAAAGCACACTTGGAGAATTTCGCATAGAGCTGGTGCTCCCTCAATGCCTGCAATGTAACCCGCAGGTGCTGCTCGTGCTCCTCACTACTCCGGGAATACACCAAGATATCGTCAATGAAGACTATGATGAACAGGTCCAAATAAGGCCGGAAAATGCGGTACATCAAGTCCATGAAGGCTGCTGGCGCATTGGTGAGTCCGAACGACATCACCAAAAACTCGTAATGGCCGTAGCGCGTACGGAAGGCTGTCCGAGGAATGTCCTCCTGTCGAACCCGCAGCTGATGATAGCCCGATCGTAAATCGATCCTCGAAAAGTACCCTGCCCCCTGAAGCTGGTCGAACAAATCGTCGATACGCGGCAAAGGATACCTGTTCCGCACTGTCACCCTGTTCAGCTGGCGGTAGTCGATGCAAAGACGTAAGCTGCCGTCCTTCTTCCTGACGAACAGGACTGGAGCACCCCAAGGAGAAACACTGGGTCGAATAAGTCCCTTGTCCAGCAAATCCTGTAACTGACCCTTCAGCTCACGAAGTTCCGCCGGGGCCATCCGATAGGGCGGTATAGAAATAGGCCCCGAACCAGGAACCAAATCAATACAGAAGGAAATGTCGCGCTCGGGCGGCAACCCAGGAAGCTCGTCAGGGAACACATCAGGAAACTCACTAACAACCGGAACCTGATCCAATGGAACCTCTGTAGCGCGAGCATCGCTAACATAAGCGAGAAATCCCTGACATCCCTTCCTCAAAAGCTGTCCAGCGCGAAAAGAAGAAATCACACTGTGAGGGGCGGCACTACGATCCCCCAACACAACAAAAACCGACTCGCCGGGGAAACAGAATCTAACTGTCTTCTCGCGGCAGTCCACAGAAGCATAGCACGTGGCTAACCAATCCATGCCCAAAAGAACGTCGAAGTCCAACATCTCCAGAAGGATCAAGTCGACAGGCAACTCTCTCTCGCCAATACAGACGATACAGGATCGGAACACGTGCCTAGCCACAAACGACTCTCCCACAGGAGTAGTCACCACCAGCGGCTGATCAAGTAAGCCGGACTCTCTACCCAAACTCGGCACAAAGTGCGTGGATACGTACGAGTGTGTGGATCCGGGATCGAACAATACATGTGCATCAACCGAACATACAGGGAGGATACCTGAAACCACTGCATTGGACGCCTGCGCGTCCTGATGTGTCAAAGCAAAGACCCTCGCCTGTCCGCCACCTGCGGCTGGCTGCCCTCTGCCTCGGTCACCTCACCCTCTCTGAGCAACTCCTCCACGCCCACGACCTCGCTGTGTCTGAGTCTGGCGCGGAGCAACGGTAGGTACGATAGGCAACGCTCTCTGGGGTGGTGAAAGTGGTAATGTGACATGCGGTGCTGTCGCCTCGGTCCGGGGTAACTCAGGACAATCCCGTACACGGTGGTAAGAACTCCCACAGCGAAAACATCCCGACGACGGCCGCTGACCATCCTGGGAATAAGAACTGAATAACCGGCCCCGCCCTGAATCTCTGCTGCCTGCAATACGTCTATCACGGCGCCGAAAAGGCTGTCTCTGTGCTGAAGTACCCGCACGAGCTCTCTTCGGCTCTGGGAGTGCCGAAGTCTCAACAAGGTGCTCCTCGACCACTAGGGCTGCGTCTACAGCTGCTGCATAGGTCTCGTAGTGCTGCGCGCTGATCGCGAGGAACACTGGTGAAATCAAGCCTCGAACAAATCTCCGGACTCGCAACTCCTCGGTGGCCACTAGATGTGGGGCGTAGACTGCTAGCTCTGTAAACAGTACGTCATACTCTGCCACTGTCATCCCTGGCGTCTGGCGCAAGGACTCAAACCTGCGTGCTCGGGCATCTCTAACACTCCGGGGAAGGAAACGGGCTAGAAATATAGTCACGAACTCCGTCCAGGTCATAGGAGGAAGACCTGCTGCTCTGCCCTTCTCCACTGAATCACACCATTTCTGCGCAAGACCTTCCAGGCGAAAGCTCGCGAACTCGACCCATCTCGCATCTGCACATCTGAGGGAACGGCATATCCTGGCCATCCTGTCTATGAAAGACTGTGGGTCCTCGGCTGTATCGGTGCCTGTGAAAACCGGAGGCTTCAGCCTCATGAACTCTGATAGCGATACTGTGATCACCTCCGTGGCTGCAGGGGCAACTGGCTGTGCGGTAGGTACCATAGCGGTCTCTGGAACAGGTGGAGCTACCTCTGGTCGCTGCGCTCGAAGCGTCTCAACTAGCGATCCTATCATCTGGCGCATCTCCTGCATGCTAGATCCCACCGTCTGGCGCATCTCCTGCATACCAGCCCCTAGCGTGGCGATCTGCTCTGTCACGGCAGGAACAGCCTGCTCGGGTACAACGGGTGCACTGCCCGGATCAGTCCTCGTCTCGGACGAGTCAACACGAATCTCGGCCCTCGCGGCCGCTCTCTGTGCCCTCGTAGTCTTAGGCGGCATAATGGCTGAAAGGAAATAAGGATTCGATAAGAACACGGAAATCGAATCGCAAGAATATATGGAGGGATCAAATCAACAAGTCCTAAGGTCGCGTAAGCGGAGTACCGTGTCGTGAGTATGCCGCGGAACATACGCACGCTACGCTACCCTGCTGCAGCTACCTACTCCATCATACCAGGGTCATCCTACACTCCGAAGGTAAAACCTACGCTCTGATACCAACTTTGTCACGACCCGAGAATTCGACTCGTGACCGGCACTTAACCACGCAACGTCTACAGGCGTAACGCGGCTAAGTAAGCCGAACCCAGAAATCAAAACCAATAAATATAGAGTGATTTTAAAACATTTGTAAAACAATCGTACATGTCCGAAAAACTTCCATTTATTTAGTAGAAAACCTTTTTAAGTTCAAAAGTTACAAGTTTTATAATTTTGGTAACATTTCCCTTTTAAAACATTAGCCCCGAAAGTCGGGTCAAAACAAGGTGTAGCAGAAATAACAAGTGACAAGAATGAAGCATCACAATATGATATACGACGCCGTAGCGAAGAATACACAGTAAAACAAGGACAATATCATAAGGATAAGACTGCATAAAGCAAAGTCGGCTCACATGCGAGCTCGACACCAGAATATAAAATCATACATATCGTCCTCACCACTGTCTCTAAGTCAATACAGAAAAGTAGATGGAGAATACTAGATACATCAATGTACAACAGAAAGATAACAGATACCGTACAAAACCCACCTAAACAGCAAAAGGGCTATCTCAGCTCAAAGGGGTATCTGTGCCAAAAGATGCGGTAACAGCCAGCCGTGACTACTCCCCAGGGCAACCTGCAAGCACTGTGGCACAACGGGGGTGAGTTGCCAACTCGTGAATAGAGATAACATATAAAGGTAATCGCAAGCATGCACATGTAGCGTGGCTCTACTAATGCCAGCAGATAATATCAATGCGATGTGGCAGTATGCATAATAATAATGCCAGTCCTCTATCAGGTGATATACTACAGGGTGAGATGTGATAATGAATGCTGAGCATGGGGATATAGTATCTACATGAAGTATCGAGGTGGACTACATAAGTATGTATGCACCACAAATCCCAACATCTCAAACGCCGGTACTCCATCGGCCCTCATATCCTGTATATCCCTGAAAATCCCGAGTGCCCAACATCGGCACCCAAATATCATAAATACTCGTGTCTAGCATCGACACGCAAAACATCCTGTATCGGCCTCCGTCAATCTGGGTCAGCCCTCTCTCACGTATATACCGGGAATCCGTCAGTCCGGGTCATCCCTCTCTCAATATATCGGGCATCCGTCAGTCCGGGTCAGCCCTCAATCAATCCATCGGGCATCCGTCAGTCCGGGTCAGCCCTATATCAATCCATCGGGCATCCGTCAGTCCGGGTCAGCCCTCTATCAATCCATCGGGCATCCGTCAGTCCGGGTCAGCCCTCTATCAATCCATCGGGCATCCGTCAGTCCGGGTGAGCCCTATATCAATCCATCGGGCATCCGTCAGTCCGGGTCAGCCCTCTATCAATCCATCGGGCATCCGTCAGTCCGGGTCAGCCCTCTATCAATCCATCGGGCATCCGTCAGTCCGGGTCAGCCCTCTATCAATCCATCGGGCATCCGTCAGTCCGGGTCAGCCCTCTATCAATCCGTGCCTCAAGCACCGAGAAAACACGGGGTGACGCCCCAAATTATCATATCAAGGGAACCGGGTTTTTAAATGGTTACTTATTTGAAAAGGCCACGGTTCCCAAATCCATAAATCATATGAAATCCCAACAATAATACAAGTAACTGCGATGTGATAGGTGCATCAATGTGTATATCAAGTCATGTCACATGAGAAAGAACTACAATGCAATGATCCACCATGATATAGGTATCAAATATAGATGAGTTACAACAATATACAATAGTATGATCATGGCAGTTCTATCAGTTCTAAGCAATATGTATATATGTATAGCAAGGAATGCAATATGCAATGACAGTCTATGGGGTGCATGAAACATATAATAACAAAGTCCTATCAGCCCTGACGCATAACGCCATGCGGGCGATATCCCCGTAGATGTGAAATCTACTCACCGTGTCTCGCGCTAAGTGTAGCCGACGACTTGCTTTCCCTTCTTCGCAGCGTCCGTCTCACTGGCCTGCGAACCTAAAATCACATAACATATCACACATATAAGCTCAATTTTACCAAAAACGCGACATTACGGTCAAACTAGAAACTCGTGTCGCAAACTAGTCGCGCGTGTGCGCGATACGCTAAAACGTGTAATCACGCGCCACGAAACTACCCCGACGCGCCGCGATACGCAGGAACCCAAACCTACTCACGTATCACGCGTGTCGCGAAGGTTTAGAAAACGGCAAAATAGGTAATTGGTCCCAGATTTTTCTACAGAACTAATCTTAAAAATATATATATACCAAACGACCCTACACACAAAAATACACCTACAGAACCCAAAAATTACCAAAACACCCCCTGTCTGGCCGCAATTTGCGGCCAGAATGGCGGTTTTGGCGGCCGGGAAGGGGAGTTAGGGGGTCGGGTTTCATCCAGTGTATCATCTCCACTCCACTATGCCACAGTCCACTCAATTTCATTTAAATCACCTCGGGTCAAAAGCAGATCCAGAAAGCTCAAATTGTACACAAATACGACATTTACATCCAATATGAAAACTGGTGGTATTTTAGCGTAATAGGGGTTGAACTAGGTTGCAATGGTCTCACTAACTCACTAACAAGCTACTGAAACCCTAACACACCACCTTGGCACCAAGTTCTCACTAAACACCCCCATGTTGCATTAAAACACACAAATGTCCATAACCGATGCAAAACTACGCAATCAATGCTAACTAGGGGATAAGATAGGAAGTATACCTCACTCTCGACCCTAAGGAGCTGCGGGAAGGTGGAGAGGTGAAGGGGAGGGGCTGCACATGGTGCTGGAGCTGCTGCTGCTCACTGTGCTGCTGCTGATTTCTTCTGTTGCTGCCAGTGCTTGCTGCTGCTACTGCTTCAGGCTCAGTTGGTGCTGTTGCTTGGCTTGCTGCTGCTGCTGGGGCTTCTTCTGAGGTAAGTGGGTGTGTTGTGTGAGAGTGTGAGTGTGTTGGTGTGTTGTGTATGTGAGAGTGTGAGAGCTTGAGAGAAAACCAAAAGAAATGAGAGGCTACCACAATCATCACACACAAAAGTCACCCCTCACTCTCTCTCACCTCATTAATGCAAGCATGGCCTAGCCATGATGCCCTCTCTCTCTCTCTCACAAGTCAACACTTAACCCTAAAATTCAAATTAAAGCAACTTTTTGATTAGCTAAATAGGCTTACTTATAACCCAAAAGAATTAATCCCCCAATTAACCCACCATGGTTAATAATTGTGGTATTTCCTTGATTTAAAAACCCTAGTTTACATGCACATGTGTGTGCAAGCTTAGGAAAATTTTGGAAAAATATTTATTAAATTAAGAAAAATATTTAAAACACAATTTGGTAAACTTTTTATTAAAAATCATTATTTAATTATAATTATCCACTAACCCTTATCCTAAGGTGTTACAATCTCTCCCCCTTTTTGAAATTCGTCCCCGAATTTCAAAAATCTAACTAAGGTTACCTTCAAAAAGATGGGGATACGTCTTCATCATCTCGCTTTCGGTCTCCCAAGTGACCTCTTCACGGTTCTGACCACGCCAAAGTACTTTAACTGATGAAATCTCCTTCGATCTCAATTTCTTCACTTGCCGATCCAAGATCATCACCGGCTGCTCTGCATAGGAAAGATCACGCTCAAGCTGGATCGTCGGATGCTGAATCGCATGCGAAGGATCATGAAGATATCTGCGGAGCATCGAGACATGGAATACGGGGTGCACGTCTGGAAAGCTGGGCGGAAGGGCTAATCGGTAAGCTACTGCACCAACACGCTCGAGGATCTCGAAGGGGCCCACATACCTGGGGCTAAGCTTCCCCTTCTTCCCAAACCTCATCACACCTTTCATTGGGGAGACCCTCAAGAAAACATGATCACCAACAGAAAACTCAAGTCTGCGTCGTCGACGGTCTGCATAAGCCCTCTGCCTACTCTGCGCTGCTCTCATCCTATCGCGAATCAACTGGATCTTCGCGGTCGTCTCCTCAACGATCTGTGGCCCTAAGATACTGCTCTCACTGAGCTCTGTCCAACAAGTAGGTGACCTGCATCTCCTCCCGTAAAGAGCCTCAAACGGTGCCATCTGAATGGTCTCCTGGTAGCTGTTATTGTAGGAAAACTCTACTAAGGGCAAATGATGATCCCAGCTACCTCCAAAATCTAGTACACAAGCTCTGAGCATGTCCTCGAGAGTCTGAATGGTCCGCTCTGACTGTCCGTCGGTCTGCGGATGAAATGCCGTGCTGAAACTCAAGCGAGTGCCCAAAGCCTCCTGAAGCCTCTGCCATAGCCTACTAGTAAACTGGGTGCCTCTGTCGGACACAATGCACGTCGGGACTCCGTGTAGTCGCACTATCTCGTCAATATAGATCTGGGCATACTGAGTAAATCCGAAAGTCGTCTTCACCGGTAGGAAGTGAGCCGCTTTCGTCAAACGATCCACGATCACCCAGATGGAGTCATACCCCCGACTAGTCCTGGGTAGACCCACCACGAAATCCATCGAAATCTGTTCCCATTTCCACTCCGGAATGGGTAACGGCTGTAGCTCTCCCGCGAGCCTCTGGTGCTCAGCCTTGACTTGCTGACAAGTCAGGCATCTCGATACAAAATCTGCAATGTCCATCTTCATTCCGTCCCACCAGTAAACATCTCTCATATCATGATACATCTTGGTGGAACCGGGATGGACGCTATATACCGATCGATGTGCCTCCTCAAGAATCTCACGCCTCAGTCCCTCAGCATCAGGTACGCACAGTCTAACTCCAAACCGTAGTATCCCCTGATCATCGATCACGAACTCGGAAAATCTGCCCTGTCCCATCTGTGCCATGATCTCCGAACATCGGTCATCACTGAGCTGTGCCTCACGTATACGATCAATCAACTGTGGGCGTGCACGGACATGCGCTATCTGTCCTCCAATCGGCGTGAACTCGAACTGTACTCGGCTGTCGCATAATATCTGCCAATCTGCCGATGACTGCTCCTGCACTGCGCTCAAACATGATAAACTACTCCCGGGCCTCCTGCTCAAAGCATCCGCTACCACATTTGCCTTGCCCGGGTGATATAAGATCTCGCAGTCGTAATCTTTCACTAACTCCATCCATCGACGCTGTCGAAGGTTCAGATCCCGCTGCTGGAATATGTATTTTAAACTCTTGTGATCCGTAAATATCTGGCACGACTCGCCGTATAGGTAATGTCGCCAGATCTTAAGTGCGAAGACCACTGCTGCCATCTCCAAATCATGAGTGGGGTAGTTCTGCTCGTGCTTCTTCAATTGTCGCGAGGCATACGCGATCACCCTATCATGCTGCATCAGGACGCATCCCAATCCCACTCGAGAAGCATCACAAAAGACCACAAATCCGCCCGATCCGGAAGGTAAAGATAACACCGGTGCCGTCGTCAGCCGTGTCCGTAGCTGCTGAAAACTGTGCTCGCACTCCTCCGTCCAATCGAAGGGAACTCCCTTCCGGGTCAACCCGGTCAACGGTGTAGCAATACGTGAGAAGTCCTGCACAAAACGTCTGTAGTAACCGGCCAATCCCAAAAAGCTGCGAATCTCCGTCACTGATGTGGGTCTGGGCCAACGCTGAACGGCCTCGATCTTCCTCGGGTCAACACATATACCGTCTCGTGAAATCACGTGACCCAAGAAGTCCACGCTGTCTAACCAAAAAGCACACTTGGAGAATTTCGCATAGAGCTGGTGCTCCCTCAATGCCTGCAATGTAACCCGCAGGTGCTGCTCGTGCTCCTCACTACTCCGGGAATACACCAAGATATCGTCAATGAAGACTATGATGAACAGGTCCAAATAAGGCCGGAAAATGCGGTACATCAAGTCCATGAAGGCTGCTGGCGCATTGGTGAGTCCGAACGACATCACCAAAAACTCGTAATGGCCGTAGCGCGTACGGAAGGCTGTCCGAGGAATGTCCTCCTGTCGAACCCGCAGCTGATGATAGCCCGATCGTAAATCGATCCTCGAAAAGTACCCTGCCCCCTGAAGCTGGTCGAACAAATCGTCGATACGCGGCAAAGGATACCTGTTCCGCACTGTCACCCTGTTCAGCTGGCGGTAGTCGATGCAAAGACGTAAGCTGCCGTCCTTCTTCCTGACGAACAGGACTGGAGCACCCCAAGGAGAAACACTGGGTCGAATAAGTCCCTTGTCCAGCAAATCCTGTAACTGACCCTTCAGCTCACGAAGTTCCGCCGGGGCCATCCGATAGGGCGGTATAGAAATAGGCCATGAACCAGGAACCAAATCAATACAGAAGGAAATGTCGCGCTCGGGCGGCAACCCAGGAAGCTCGTCAGGGAACACATCAGGAAACTCACTAACAACCGGAACCTGATCCAATGGAACCTCTGTAGCGCGAGCATCGCTAACATAAGCGAGAAATCCCTGACATCCCTTCCTCAAAAGCTGTCCAGCGCGAAAAGAAGAAATCACACTGTGAGGGGCGGCACTACGATCCCCCAACACAACAAAAACCGACTCGCCGGGGAAACAGAATCTAACTGTCTTCTCGCGGCAGTCCACAGAAGCATAGCACGTGGCTAACCAATCCATGCCCAAAAGAACGTCGAAGTCCAACATCTCCAGAAGGATCAAGTCGACAGGCAACTCTCTCTCGCCAATACAGACGATACAGGATCGGAACACGTGCCTAGCCACAAACGACTCTCCCACAGGAGTAGTCACCACCAGCGGCTGATCAAGTAAGCCGGACTCTCTACCCAAACTCGGCACAAAGTGCGTGGATACGTACGAGTGTGTGGATCCGGGATCGAACAATACATGTGCATCAACCGAACATACAGGGAGGATACCTGAAACCACTGCATTGGACGCCTGCGCGTCCTGATGTGTCAAAGCAAAGACCCTCGCCTGTCCGCCACCTGCGGCTGGCTGCCCTCTGCCTCGGTCACCTCACCCTCTCTGAGCAACTCCTCCACGCCCACGACCTCGCTGTGTCTGAGTCTGGCGCGGAGCAACGGTAGGTACGATAGGCAACGCTCTCTGGGGTGGTGAAAGTGGTAATGTGACATGCGGTGCTGTCGCCTCGGTCCGGGGTAACTCAGGACAATCCCGTACACGGTGGTAAGAACTCCCACAGCGAAAACATCCCGACGACGGCCGCTGACCATCCTGGGAATAAGAACTGAATAACCGGCCCCGCCCTGAATCTCTGCTGCCTGCAATACGTCTATCACGGCGCCGAAAAGGCTGTCTCTGTGCTGAAGTACCCGCACGAGCTCTCTTCGGCTCTGGGAGTGCCGAAGTCTCAACAAGGTGCTCCTCGACCACTAGGGCTGCGTCTACAGCTGCTGCATAGGTCTCGTAGTGCTGCGCGCTGATCGCGAGGAACACTGGTGAAATCAAGCCTCGAACAAATCTCCGGACTCGCAACTCCTCGGTGGCCACTAGATGTGGGGCGTAGACTGCTAGCTCTGTAAACAGTACGTCATACTCTGCCACTGTCATCCCTGGCGTCTGGCGCAAGGACTCAAACCTGCGTGCTCGGGCATCTCTAACACTCCGGGGAAGGAAACGGGCTAGAAATATAGTCACGAACTCCGTCCAGGTCATAGGAGGAAGACCTGCTGCTCTGCCCTTCTCCACTGAATCACACCATTTCTGCGCAAGACCTTCCAGGCGAAAGCTCGCGAACTCGACCCATCTCGCATCTGCACATCTGAGGGAACGGCATATCCTGGCCATCCTGTCTATGAAAGACTGTGGGTCCTCGGCTGTATCGGTGCCTGTGAAAACCGGAGGCTTCAGCCTCATGAACTCTGATAGCGATACTGTGATCACCTCCGTGGCTGCAGGGGCAACTGGCTGTGCGGTAGGTACCATAGCGGTCTCTGGAACAGGTGGAGCTACCTCTGGTCGCTGCGCTCGAAGCGTCTCAACTAGCGATCCTATCATCTGGCGCATCTCCTGCATGCTAGATCCCACCGTCTGGCGCATCTCCTGCATACCAGCCCCTAGCGTGGCGATCTGCTCTGTCACGGCAGGAACAGCCTGCTCGGGTACAACGGGTGCACTGCCCGGATCAGTCCTCGTCTCGGACGAGTCAACACGAATCTCGGCCCTCGCGGCCGCTCTCTGTGCCCTCGTAGTCTTAGGCGGCATAATGGCTGAAAGGAAATAAGGATTCGATAAGAACACGGAAATCGAATCGCAAGAATATATGGAGGGATCAAATCAACAAGTCCTAAGGTCGCGTAAGCGGAGTACCGTGTCGTGAGTATGCCGCGGAACATACGCACGCTACGCTACCCTGCTGCAGCTACCTACTCCATCATACCAGGGTCATCCTACACTCCGAAGGTAAAACCTACGCTCTGATACCAACTTTGTCACGACCCGAGAATTCGACTCGTGACCGGCACTTAACCACGCAACGTCTACAGGCGTAACGCGGCTAAGTAAGCCGAACCCAGAAATCAAAACCAATAAATATAGAGTGATTTTAAAACATTTGTAAAACAATCGTACATGTCCGAAAAACTTCCATTTATTTAGTAGAAAACCTTTTTAAGTTCAAAAGTTACAAGTTTTATAATTTTGGTAACATTTCCCTTTTAAAACATTAGCCCCGAAAGTCGGGTCAAAACAAGGTGTAGCAGAAATAACAAGTGACAAGAATGAAGCATCACAATATGATATACGACGCCGTAGCGAAGAATACACAGTAAAACAAGGACAATATCATAAGGATAAGACTGCATAAAGCAAAGTCGGCTCACATGCGAGCTCGACACCAGAATATAAAATCATACATATCGTCCTCACCACTGTCTCTAAGTCAATACAGAAAAGTAGATGGAGAATACTAGATACATCAATGTACAACAGAAAGATAACAGATACCGTACAAAACCCACCTAAACAGCAAAAGGGCTATCTCAGCTCAAAGGGGTATCTGTGCCAAAAGATGCGGTAACAGCCAGCCGTGACTACTCCCCAGGGCAACCTGCAAGCACTGTGGCACAACGGGGGTGAGTTGCCAACTCGTGAATAGAGATAACATATAAAGGTAATCGCAAGCATGCACATGTAGCGTGGCTCTACTAATGCCAGCAGATAATATCAATGCGATGTGGCAGTATGCATAATAATAATGCCAGTCCTCTATCAGGTGATATACTACAGGGTGAGATGTGATAATGAATGCTGAGCATGGGGATATAGTATCTACATGAAGTATCGAGGTGGACTACATAAGTATGTATGCACCACAAATCCCAACATCTCAAACGCCGGTACTCCATCGGCCCTCATATCCTGTATATCCCTGAAAATCCCGAGTGCCCAACATCGGCACCCAAATATCATAAATACTCGTGTCTAGCATCGACACGCAAAACATCCTGTATCGGCCTCCGTCAATCCGGGTCAGCCCACTCTCACGTATATACCGGGAATCCGTCAGTCCGGGTCATCCCTCTCTCAATATATCGGGCATCCGTCAGTCCGGGTCAGCCCTCAATCAATCCATCGGGCATCCGTCAGTCCGGGTCAGCCCTATATCAATCCATCGGGTATCCGTCAGTCCGGGTCAGCCCTCTATCAATCCATCGGGCATCCGTCAGTCCGGGTCAGCCCTCTATCAATCCATCGGGCATCCGTCAGTCCGGGTGAGCCCTATATCAATCCATCGGGCATCCGTCAGTCCGGGTCAGCCCTCTATCAATCCATCGGGCATCCGTCAGTCCGGGTCAGCCCTCTATCAATCCATCGGGCATCCGTCAGTCCGGGTCAGCCCTCTATCAATCCATCGGGCATCCGTCAGTCCGGGTCAGCCCTCTATCAATCCGTGCCTCAAGCACCGAGAAAACACGGGGCGACGCCCCAAATTATCATATCAAGGCAACCGGGTTTTTAAATGGTTACTTATTTGAAAAGGCCACGGTTCCCAAATCCATAAATCATATGAAATCCCAACAATAATACAAGTAACTGCGATGTGATAGGTGCATCAATGTGTATATCAAGTCATGTCACATGAGAAAGAACTACAATGCAATGATCCACCATGATATAGGTATCAAATATAGATGAGTTACAACAATATACAATAGTATGATCATGGCAGTTCTATCAGTTCTAAGCAATATGTATATATGTATAGCAAGGAATGCAATATGCAATGACAGTCTATGGGGTGCATGAAACATATAATAACAAAGTCCTATCAGCCCTGACGCATAACGCCATGTGGGCGATATCCCCGTAGATGTGAAATCTACTCACCGTGTCTCGCGCTAAGTGTAGCCGACGACTTGCTTTCCCTTCTTCGCAGCGTCCGTCTCACTGGCCTGCGAACCTAAAATCACATAACATATCACACATATAAGCTCAATTTTACCAAAAACGCGACATTACGGTCAAACTAGAAACTCGTGTCGCAAACTAGTCGCGCGTGTGCGCGATACGCTAAAACGTGTAATCACGCGCCACGAAACTACCCCGACGCGCCGCGATACGCAGGAACCCAAACCTACTCACGTATCACGCGTGTCGCGAAGGTTTAGAAAACGGCAAAATAGGTAATTGGTCCCAGATTTTTCTACAGAACTAATCTTAAAAATATATATATACCAAACGACCCTACACACAAAAATACACCTACAGAACCCAAAAATTACCAAAACACCCCCTGTCTGGCCGCAATTTGCGGCCAGAATGGCGGTTTTGGCGGCCGGGAAGGGGAGTTAGGGGGTCGGGTTTCATCCAGTGTATCATCTCCACTCCACTATGCCACAGTCCACTCAATTTCATTTAAATCACCTCGGGTCAAAAGCAGATCCAGAAAGCTCAAATTGTACACAAATACGACATTTACATCCAATATGAAAACTGGTGGTATTTTAGCGTAATAGGGGTTGAACTAGGTTGCAATGGTCTCACTAACTCACTAACAAGCTACTGAAACCCTAACACACCACCTTGGCACCAAGTTCTCACTAAACACCCCCATGTTGCATTAAAACACACAAATGTCCATAACCGATGCAAAACTACGCAATCAATGCTAACTAGGGGATAAGATAGGAAGTATACCTCACTCTCGACCCTAAGGAGCTGCGGGAAGGTGGAGAGGTGAAGGGGAGGGGCTGCACATGGTGCTGGAGCTGCTGCTGCTCACTGTGCTGCTGCTGATTTCTTCTGTTGCTGCCAGTGCTTGCTGCTGCTACTGCTTCAGGCTCAGTTGGTGCTGTTGCTTGGCTTGCTGCTGCTGCTGGGGCTTCTTCTGAGGTAAGTGGGTGTGTTGTGTGAGAGTGTGAGTGTGTTGGTGTGTTGTGTATGTGAGAGTGTGAGAGCTTGAGAGAAAACCAAAAGAAATGAGAGGCTACCACAATCATCACACACAAAAGTCACCCCTCACTCTCTCTCACCTCATTAATGCAAGCATGGCCTAGCCATGATGCCCTCTCTCTCTCTCTCACAAGTCAACACTTAACCCTAAAATTCAAATTAAAGCAACTTTTTGATTAGCTAAATAGGCTTACTTATAACCCAAAAGAATTAATCCCCCAATTAACCCACCATGGTTAATAATTGTGGTATTTCCTTGATTTAAAAACCCTAGTTTACATGCACATGTGTGTGCAAGCTTAGGAAAATTTTGGAAAAATATTTATTAAATTAAGAAAAATATTTAAAACACAATTTGGTAAACTTTTTATTAAAAATCATTATTTAATTATAATTATCCACTAACCCTTATCCTAAGGTGTTACACTTGTTGAATAGCATCTAGGAGAGGAATATTCACGCTAACTTGCCTAAACATTTCCACAATCTTCTCCATTTGCGGGTTAGGTCTGTTGGCCCTTAATCGGTTTGGAAATGGAGCTCGATCAATAAGTTTTGGGTCCAACGTTTGTGGAGAAGACTGTGGCGACGGATTCGATCCCAAAATTGGAGTGGGAATCGACTTAGATAGATTTGACGAAATGTTCGAGCCTTGGGGAAAACGGAGAATGGGCTCGGATGAAGGTGGAAGATTAGACGAATTAGGGGAAGAAGAAGAAGAAGAAGAAGAAGATGGGGTATCAAATGTGTCACTAACATCAAATTGCTCACCCACTTGGTTATTCAGCACTCTCCCCGATCTCAACGTAGTAACGACATTCACATTATGATTTTGTGAATGGCCAGGATTTGGTAGGGGTTGAGATGGGAGTTTCCCTTTCTCTCTCGCACTCATTGCGGCGTTTAACTGTGCGATTTGGTTTTCTAATGATTTAATACTCTCACCAAGGGATGCGGAGTTTTTCGTTATGGTATCAATAGAAGACCTCATCTCAGCCGAAATTTGCATGGATTGTTTCATGAACATATCCAAAGTTTGTGCAAGTGAGTTGTCAGTACCGGCCACTTGTGGTGTAGAAATGTTGGCCGGATTTTGGAAATTCTGTGACTGAAAGGGGAGCTGACTTTGTGGTTATGGTTGCTGTGGAGGAGGTCTTTGATTATTGCTTTGTTGGTTTTGGTTCCAAGAAAAGTTAGGATGATTCCTCCATCCTTGATTGTACGTGGAAGAATAAGGATCGTTTCTAGGTCGCTGCTGAAAAGCAGCATTCGCTTGAAACGATGCATTCATAGGACATTCTTCTGTTAAGTGTGAAGGATCCGAACAGCAACCACAGACGGTCTTAGGAAGCGTAACTTGATTTAGGGAAACTGATGAGAATATGCTCTCAATAGCGTCGAGTTTCTTCTGCATCGCTGCCATTTCGGCTTTCACTGCGATGGAAATATCGAGCTGGTGAACACCTCCCCTAGATGAAGGTGATCTTACGCTTTCCCACTGCAAAGTGTTTTCTGCGAGATCTTCCAGATATTTCCATGCTTCACCGTCATCTTTAGACATGAAATTGCATTGACACATTGTTTCAAGCATCAGCTTTGTCGCTGGATTAATGCCCTCATATATAATTCGGCATAAATCCCATCTATTGATTCCATGATGAGGACATTGGACAAGCAGATCCTTAAAACGTTCAAAGCACTTCCAAAAGGGTTCATTGAGAAGCTGGGTGAACTGGTTGATCTCGCTTCTAACACGGGCAGTCTTATGGTTTGGGTAAAACTTCTTAAGAAATGCTATGACGAATTCATCCCAATTAGTGATAGAGTGTGCGGCAGTATTGTAAAGCCATTTTTCTACCAAGTCGCACAGTGTGAATGGGAGAAGACGCAAACGCATAGCATCGACAGTCAACTGTGAAGTACCCATCATTGCGCATACGTTCTCGAATTTGGTGATGAAAACGTACGCGCCTTCCGACTCAAGCCCGTGAAATTTGGGCAGCAGATTAATGTAGTGGGGTTTAATTTCGAAATTATCCCCGTTAGGTGGTGGAAGAGATAGACAAGTGGGAAGAGGACCACGGATAGGATAGCATCTCTCTTGGAGAGAGATGCGCGGTGGATTCTGCGCACCTTCGGGCGGTGGCAGCGTGGTGTTATACTCTGATGGAGTGCCGTCCATCTCGGTTGATGTGGTGTGTGGTGGGGGAAAAGAAGATGAAGAAGTACCGACTTCGGCGTCGATAGCAGGAACGCGGACAAGACGGGCACTAGGATCCCGTGTCCAGCCTAGCATGCACTAAGCGGGTTTAGTGCAAGTGGCAGCGTGTGTGTGATTTAAAATTGGCTTGTTTTGAAAAAGTGGGACTCAAGACAAATCTCCCTAAAATGCACAAGCAACCCTAAAACTAAGGTCACCTAGGTCCAGTCTCTAGACCGCTCCTAGACTTCCAAAGGACAAGCCGCAGGATCAATCCTCTACCGCCTCTGTACTACCCTTGTAGCCAGGTAAGTGCCAGGTAAGTGGGAAGGAACCACAGTAGTAGGCCTAATTAAAAACCACTAGCCTTTGACACACTTGCCTAGGCACTACAAAAGTAATGCGGATAAACGATAGATTACCCACGGCCTTCCTCTGTCCTTATTGAGCGCGACAGTCCTTAGAGTCTGGTCTAGATATTTTTTAAATTAATGAATGGTTGATCTATATCCTCAGTTTGTGATTTGTGGGGCTTAGGAAGGGTGATGAAATCCACACCTAATCTTGATTTGGTCTTTGCCCCTTAAAGTCCGTATTAAAATATGCAAAACAAAACCAATCACAAAACTTTTGCAAAAAGATTTTTGAGCGGCGCTATTTTGCAAAGAATCCTGCAGAAAATAGATTTTATTGGATTTTAGAGGAGAGAGAAGGAGTTGAGAATCTTACCAGAGAGTTCTGTAGCCCTAATCCCTCTAAACCGCCGCGTTTCCGCCGCAGGAAGCACCTTTGTGCCGCGGTTCCGCCGCAAGGTTGAAGGAACAGTTGATGAAAAATTTTCTCAAGCCCTCTGTGCTCCTCTGGATCTCGATGAATGCCTCTGTCTTCTGTTTTCCTCAATTCTGTGACTCCAGATCTCCTTGCAAAAATTCACGCACAAATCGTTAAATATGCAATTTGCAGTTTTGTGTTTATAATGATATAAATCGTCTAAGAATTCAACACAAATAGTAAAAATAAAAATTACGCACGTATCCCCGGCAACGGCGCCATTTGATTGGTACGAAAGAGTGTGTTTGTAGATAACCACAATCAGAACGGTGTCGCGTGTAGCTAAACCGAGGTGAGTACGGGTCGTCCTCAGGAAAACGTTGAATCTTTTAATCTTACTTTAGATGTGTTGAAAAAGAGAGGAGGAATAAAGAATTTTGAAGAATGGTTTCTAGATCTACGTTAAGCAAGAATGCAAAAATATAGATCTAGATTACTTTAGGGATGTAGTTAATATGATAAGGGGGCTTGTAGGGTTCGTTAGGATTTAGTGGTCATAGACGATTAATTAAAAGTTACCCTTTTTATCCTTTAATAGATTTAAAACTAGAACGACGGTGATGCGTGTAGATTAGGGTTTCTGGAGGGAAAAGGAATCCCACTCTTAACCCTTATCTCGACACGGAACTCCGTTCATATCTAACCTTTACCAAAACAATCATTAATCTAATCTCTAATCGCGGTCGGAACTAACAAAGAATTGTTAGCGCGCCCGATTAGGATGTTGATGATTCTTTTGATAAAGTTCATAAACTTTATAGGACTTAAAAAGGGTTTAGGAATGTTCATCATCCATTAGCCTACCATAATCCTACGAACCCTAACAAGCGGAGAATTACTCGTGCATATTGGGAGAAGAAGAGATGGAGAGAAAATGCATAATTAAACTACGAAGAAATAGAATAAGAAAAAGAAAGCTACCTTTATTAATCAACAATATTCATTACACTTTGATTCCTTAGAAAATAATTACTGTTGGGGTAAAAATTTACACCCCGGTTGACCAAGTCAAAATCAAAGTCAACCCCAAGCCAAGTGGGCCCAAGCCCAGATCCAGTGGGCCCATGCCCGGGTCGAGCCCGAACATGAAGCGGCCGGCCTCCCCCCATGCCAAGATAAAAATTTTGTAATAAATAATTTTGTTGTATTTCTTTTATTTTATTTTTGGATAAATGTAAGAAAAAATAGGCATAAAGCCAAATTTTTGTAAAGCCCATAGTTTATGTGCAAAAAGAAATGGCACATGAGCCATGGGATAGGCAAAATGCCATTTTGTGAAGCCCAAGGGGCTATGTGTAAAATGTATGGCCTATAAAGGCAAGGATAATGAAATATCCCAACAACTTTTTCTCTCTCCAAAAAAGTTTGAGATCTGAGATCTTTTCTTCCTCCTTCAAGGTTCCAAAACCTTCTTCTTTCTTTTGAATTAAATCAAGAGTTTTACTCTTCCTTTTTCAAAACTAAATAGTTTTCCACCGCAAAACCCATTAAGGGGAACTCAGATCTTCCATTAGATCTTAAAAAGAAGAGATTTTTAAAAAATCCCACAGCTCTTGATCTTCAAGATCCAGCTAACAGAGGAGGAAGAAGAAGAACATCTTTCACTAAACCCCCCCCCAAAAAAAAGAAGAAAAACGCACTCAGGAGTCCAACTCCTCTCTGATTTCTCTTCTGAGAAATTTTTTCAGGCTAAAAGCCTCTTTTCCTCGCCGGCGCTAAGCGCAGAGCGCCCACGTGCTGACACGTGGCGCACTTGCGCTCCAGCGCAGGCGCTCGAGCGCAAGTCGCCCGCATGCCAACACGTGGCGCTCTTGCGCTCCAGCGCAAGCGCTCGAGCGCAAGTCACCCCGGTGCCGACACGTGGCGCGCTTGCGCTCCAGCGCAAGCGCTCGAGCGCAAGTCGCCCCCGTGCCGACACGTGGTGCTCTTGCGCTCAAGCGCAAGCGCTCGAGCGCAAGTCGCCCACGTGCCGACACGTGGCGCGCTTGCGCTCCAGCGCCCAGCGTCCGAGCGCAAAGCGCCCACGTGCCGACACGTGGCGCGTTGCGCTCCAGCACTCTGCGCTCGAGCGCAAAGCGCCCACGTGCCGACACGTGGCGCGCTTGCGCTCAAGCGCCTAGGCGCTGGCCCCACGCATCTTTTGGATGTCTTTTTCCCCTTTATTTATATATACATGTATATATATACATATGTATACAAATGTACACATACACATACTCCACGACACTGTCCCTGTTAGAAAAAATTTCTAACGGGGCGCTGCCCCGCACCCCGCAAGGGGGCTGCTAGCCCCTTTGACCCCCAGCCCGCTATCCGGGTAGCGGGACCCCCGTAAAAACTCTGCGTGGCTCCCGATATATCCAAAACCCCCTTTCAAAACAAAACACACGTACACTGCACATTGAGTTCGCATGACCAGTTTAACCCGTCAATCGGAGGTTCCCTCGCTCCAAAGACGAAGGGTAATTAACGGCAGCTTAGTTCGCGGCTGCCGGAGATTCGGATCCCCACAATCATTAAACCCCCGTCTACCCTAGGCAGGGGGAATCTGTAGTACGCCTGACAAGCGCGCGCGTATTCCCATCTCAATGGGGTGACGAAAAACACCCTACAGATTCTGGCACGCCCGGTGGGACCAATCTCTCCTCCCATATTTCGGGTTAAACGTTCATGCGAACTCAATCAATATACATATCGATTGCTTATACTGAAATGATGTTTTTTTTTTCCGTGCAGCAATCAACCTTCGACGACAATGTCTCCCCAGACGAATTCAACTTCCAATGCGACCCCGATTGGTCAAGATCAACGCTCGTGTGGTTCTCCCCGCAAGCCTCAGTCGACAGTGGGAGGAACCACCCCGCCAGTTTGGTTCCGTCATCATCTACCCTGCCGGAAGCGCTCATCTGGCGGAAATCCCGGCGGAACAGGTGGTCAAGCCGGTCCCAAGGGGCAAGAGGCCGAATGTTGTGATTGCTAAGGCACCACAACCGTACTTAAGATGGTGTCTGAACGACTCCCTGGTGCTCTAGCTGGGGGCAAGACTTCCAATGCGAAGGGCAACATCAAATGTTGCGGACGAGCTCAGGCGATGACTCCAACAAATGCACAATCGAGCGTATCTCCAAGGCCCTCTATCGACCGGTCTGCGGCGTCTTCCCAAAGAGCCGAAGTCTGCCAGGTGCTTAGAACAGAAAAGTTAAGGCAGAAGCGGCTCAGGTATCGAGCCAACAAAAGGGCCAAGGCTTCGGCCAAATGGAATCGTGTGAAGTTCCAAGTGCAGGGTTGCCCCGCGACGACGGCTGAGTCGGACGTAAGAATCAGCAATTCCTTCGAGCCTCTAGAGTGGGTTCAGAAAAATTCCATGACCGCCAGAATCAAGAAGACAGCGGTCCGAACAGTGCCACAAAGAGACGTGTCCCGGCCCCAACAGAAAAAGTACGACACTATCTCTTCAAGAGTCTATCAAGCACTCTGTGCCGCACGAAAGCAGCGGGGCAAACCCAGAAAAGAAGCGCCAGCACCATTCAAGAACATGGTTAGGCCAGCCGCCTTCAATCGACTACCAGCTACCGAAGCAAGGGGGTCAAGACAGCGATCCGTGAAATCAGCCGCCAATGATAGAAAGACGGCCGGATATATCATCCATACGGTCTATATGGCGGGCGGGCGCCCTAGCGACAACCTTCGCAGCAAAAGCAAGGACGGGGCCACCACATCCCAAGCCCAATCTAGCCTGAATGTAGTTGCCGCCGCCCCCGCTGGATGAAGAAAAACCTCTAGATGAGGATGATAGGCAGAAAGACCCCTCGATCCATGCAGAGTCAAGCTCGGACAGCGTGGAAGAGCCGACTTTCCGCCCCAGGACTGCGGAGCAAGAGCTGCTTCAAGAGCTTCGAAAATAGCTCAGGAGCAAAGATAAAGAGATGGCCAAGCTCTATTCGAAGATTGACGACTTAACGAACGTGGTGATGCAGCTTACTGCTCAAATTGCTCGAGCGCCTCCCAATCAGACACAAACCGCTACTAATCAGCCGGGTGATGACAATCCGAGGCAGCCAATGCCTATTCCTTTGGGACCAAGACTGGTCGAGCCGCATGAAAGCCGGCCGCATTCCGCTTCTGGGGACGCCTTGGCCCCAGATAGCACCATCCCGCTAACACAGGATCGTATAATGGATTTGGTCACCAGCAAGGTTAAAACATTGGTGGCCGAAGCCGAAGCTCAGAAAGAAATCGGCAGTAGTTGGCGGCCATATCCCGCGCAGTACGATCTGATTGAGTTCCCAAGCGGCTACGTCATTCCTAAGTTCGGAAGATTTGATGGAACGGGGAATGCAAACCGGCACGTCGCCCACTTCAAAGCATCGTGCGGAAATACAGGGGGCAATGACGCGCTCCTTCTTCGTCAGTTTGTCAACAGCCTGACCGACGTCGCCTTCGACTGGTATGCGAGTATACCGGACGGGTCCGTCATTACCTTTGCCCAAATGGAGTCCCTGTTTCGGCAAAGGTTCATGAGTGTCAGTGATAAAATCTCCATTGCCGACCTTGTGAGGACCAAGCCGGGGAAGAATGAAAGCAACACCGACTTTATCGCCCGATGGCGTAATCTCACAGTCAAGTGCGAACCGCCGCTGGAGCAGGACCAGTCCGTCAGCCTTCTCATTGGAAACCTCAGCAATTGGATGGTCCCATTCTTGTGTACAGCGGGCCTCAAGACATTTCAGGAGCTAACCAAGAAAGTCCAAATGCTAGAACGCTCGAAGCAAGAGTCCCCGCCGGACTCTCAGAGAGACAAAACCTGGAAAAGCAAGCGGGACGACAACCGTAGAAGCGGGAGTTCCAGCAGTACCAATGTCTTCAATGCCTCCAACAATGAAGAAAAGCGAAGGGCGGACGAATCCAAAACCAACCGGTCTCGAAAGCCATTGCTGGGAGGAGATGGGCCTTCCCTAGAGGAGAAAAAGAACAAGGTTTACTCTTTCAGAAGGGACAAGGTACGCAAGATATTTAAAGATGCCTTGAACAATGGCCTACAATTGCCGGAGTCGAAAAGACCCCAAGAAGCAAAAATGACCGACAATCCTCTGTATTTCCCGTACCACCAAGTAGTGAGCCATGCGATCGAGGATTGCTATATCTTCAAAGACTGGGTCGAGAAGCAGTACAAGGCTGGAGAGATCGAGCTGTCCAAAAGCGTGTTGGTGAACAATCAAGTTGCAACCGCCAACTTTATACAGACAGAAGTTGAAGCCTTCTGGGAGAAGACAGCTGAACCTGCTGCCCTGAAAAAAGAAACTGACTCATCGCGGCCTCCGTGGAGTACGCACATATCTAATAAGACGAAGAAGATGCTAAAGCTACTTCAGAAAGAGCCCAGGATGGAATGGGAAGGACAGAAGAAGCCTACCAGTCCAGCTGCCAATGCGGCTCCATCAGGCTCAAAATCCAAGAAGCTCAAGAAGAAGAAAAGTGCAGCTCGGCGCGAAAAAGAGTCTGCAGGGAAATCGACCATTCAAAAATATATCGATTCTCTCGAAGAATATGAACAAAAGGAAAGAACATTGATTCAATTGAAGGAGTTCTTCCCTGTACAAGCGGCTGAAATTCTGGAGGAGTTAGAAGAAGACTCCAATGAAGAGATCCCAGTAGTGACCTGCTACGCCATCCATCTTGGCAGCGACTCCGAGGATGATCTCTGTTTTCCGGAAGAGGACGAGGAGCTCACCACAAAGGCCAATCAAATCCAGCTCATAAGCGGCAGGGCTCTACCGCCAAATCAGGGCAATGCCCCAAAAGGGAAGGAAAAACAAGTCGCTAATGAAGAAGATGGCAGAGAACCGGCTGATGAAAACATAAGTCCTTCCTCGGTGGACTATAATGTCTTGGCGCATCTCCGGAAGCTTCCGTCTCTCCTGAGCATCTACGACGCCTTGGTCCTATCTAAGGAGCTTAGAGATGTTCTCATTCACGCTCTACAAAACCCCGAGCGGTATCAGGCTCACTTTGCGGAAATTAATATGAAAGAAGCCCAGCACGCTTTGCATGCCGCCGCAGTCACATTTAAGGATGAAGACTTGCTGCTGGGAATGGCTGAGCATAATCGGCCGCTTTACGTGACCGGGTACAGCGACGGAGATCGAATTAATCGTATATTGATTGATCCGGGGTCCTCAGTGAACATCATGAACTTGCGAACTCTGAAGAGTTTGTCAATGGACGTCCGACACCTGTCAAGGGAAAGGATTGTCATTCAAGGCTTCAACCAAAATTGCCAGCAAGTTCTGGGGTCTATAGCTTTGCCAATCAAATTTGGGGATCTGCAAACTGAAGCTAAGATATACGTGATCAACGCCGACACATCTTATAAGATTCTCTTGGGGCGGCCGTGGCTCCACGATTACGGCATCATTCCGTCAACTCTCCATCAATGCATGAAGTATACTAAAAATGGCGAAGAAAGACGCATTGACGGAGACATCCAGCCGTTCGGTGTGCATGAAGTCCGATATGAAGATTCTCGGTACTTTACGAACCACCAAAATATTAAGCCACAACTGACTGAGTATAGAACGGCCCCAAGACTCAAAAGCAAATCTGCGCCGGCTATCACTTTCAAAAGCAAAAATACCCAAGTGCGCCCGCATTTCGGCAGCGACACTGATGAGTCCGACGCTGGAAGCCCGTCCTTCCGCAAAACTCGCCCTCATTTCGGCAGCGATACGGACGAATCTGTTACTGAAGGCCCATCTAGCAGCAAAGTCCGCCCTCATCTTGGCAGTGACACTGAAGAGTCAGAAGAAGAGGACCTACCGTGCAACAGCTGTGCAGATCGCCCCCCCCATGCAGCAAGCGAAACTACGAGAGACCTTCGAAGTCGCAGAAGGGTCCCTGGACATCACAAGGGTGCCGGAACGGATGTGCAAAGAGCTCGACGCATTGTCAGTCTTTACCGTGGACCAGCTGAAAACTTTCTACGTGCCCGGGAGGAAAAATGGACAGAAGGGCATCCTGTTTTACAGGTCAAACCCCATTGTGCACCCGGACGACCTTTCTGTCGCATGCCTTCCCTATGAGAGAGGCATAAGAGCTGTCCTCAATCCCAGATACTATGCGCCCGAGAGGCGGGAATACTTTAAGAAGTGCGGATGCCGGTTATATCAAACGGAGTCCGAAGCAAAGTTTTACGAAGGGCTATGGTATCCGCCCCAGGTCCGAGCACTCATCGATGGACGAATTCCAGATAGACGGGGCATAGGCTATATTCAACCTGATTCCAAAGCGTGCTACATGATCCATGTTGGTGAGGCCAGCGAAAGATCGAATGATGATGACGAGATAGCCGAGCCAGAAGAAGCTCCTCAAGAGCTCGAAGATGGCGGACAAGCAACCTTTGATGAGCTAACCGAGATTGACTTAGGAATGCCCGATAATCCAAGGCCGACCTACATCAGCTCACTCTTGTCGAAGGAAATGAAAGAGCAGATAATTGCCCTGCTGCGTGAGTTCGTCGACTGCTTCGCGTGGACGTACAAAGAAATGCCTGGCATTTCCCCTAAGGTAGCCGTGCATAAGCTGGCTATATCTCCTGATGCTAAGCCAGTCAAACAAGCTCCTCGAAGAATGAGAAGGGAGTTGGAAGAAAAGGTCATCGAGGAAACCAAGAAACTCATCGATGCCGGCTTCATCAGGGAAGAGAAATATGCAGACTGGATCGCATGCATAGTCCCAGTGAAGAAGAAAAATGGGCAGATCCGAGTTTGTGTCGATTTCAGGGACCTCAATAAGGTATGTCCTAAAGACGACTTCCCGCTACCGGTCATGGAAATGATGGTCGATGACACCTCAAATTATGAACTGTTCACCTTTATGGATGGCTCGTCTGGATATAATCAGATCAAGATGTCGCCTGAGGATGAGAAGCACACAGCATTTCGAACCCCGATCGGAATATATTGCTACAAGGTAATGCCATTTGGACTAAAGAACGCAGGTGCTACATATCAAAGGGCAATGACTAATATCTTTGATGACCTAATCCATAAAGTCGCCGAATGTTATGTTTATGATCTGGTCGTCAAGACTAAAGCCAAGGCCGATCATATCCAAGATCTCAGGACCGTTCTCACCAGACTGAGGGAATACGATCTGAAGATGAATCCTCTGAAGTGCGCTTTTGGCGTGTCATCGGGAAAATTCCTGTGCTTCATAGTCCGACATCGAGGGATCGAAGTTGACCCATCAAAGATAAAGGCCATCATGGAGATGCCCCCTCCGAAGAGTCTGACGCAGCTAAGATCTTTTCAAGGCAAGCTTGCTTATATACGGAGGTTTATCTCAAATTTATCAAGGAAATGTAGGCCCTTCTCAAAGCTCATGAAGAAAGGAGCTCCTTTTATCTGGGATGCCGAATGTCAAGCAGCGTTCGAAAGCATCAAACAATACTTGTTGCACCCTCCAGTGCTGGCCGCTCCCATTCCAAATAAACCGTTGATTCTCTACACTGCCGCGCTGGACGAGTCACTCGGTGCGCTCCTTGCCCAGAATAACGAGGAGGGAAAAGAAAATGCCCTCTACTACCTCAGTCGAACTCTAGTCGGGGCGGAACACAACTACTCCCCAATCGAAAAGCAATGACTGGCTCTAATATTTGCTGTGAAGAAGCTGAGGCACTATTTGCTCGCTCATCGGGTTATGCTGATCTCCAAGGTCGGCCCGCTCAAACACTTGATGACCAAAGCAAGCCTAGCCGGCAGAATGGCAAGATGGGCTGTCATGCTACTTGAGTTTGACATAGTTTATACCCCTCAGAAAGCAGTAAAAGGGCAAGCTATTGCAGACTTTCTCGCCGCTCATCCTATACCAGAAGGGTCGCCGCTAAATTGTGAGTTACCCGATGAACAAGTGCTGCACCTCGAGGAAGATGAGCCATGTTTGGAGCTCTACTTCGATGGAGCCTCGTCAATAAGGACCTCCAGTAAATCAAGCGTCCCGGAGATAAAAGCAGGGATAGGATTGGTGTTCATCACACCATCAATGGGAACCCTACGGCGTTCTTTTGCTCTCACCGAGCCTCGGACAAACAATGAAGCTGAGTATGAAGCTCTGATAGCTGGTTTGGAGCTTGCCATAGAAATGGAAATCCGTCGGCTACGGGTCTACGGTGACTCCCAGCTTGTCGTCAACCAAGTAAGCGGCGACTATAAGATATACAAACCCGAGTTAGCTCGGTACAGAGGTCGAGTGGTGGAACTCATGAAACGGTTCACTCATATTGAACTAACGAGAGTCCCTAGAGCGTTGAACGGAAAGGCTGATGTACTCGCTCGCTTGGCCAAGGAGCTGGCTGATCCTGACATGGACGAAATTCTGATCACAGTCAGGAGCCGGCAAATTCTACCCCCAGTCTCTCTACGAGAAGAGGAAAGCGCGGAACAGAAGAGCAGTCCTGCGGAAGAAGCTTCGATCATCCAAGACGAGCCCGATTGGAGAGAACCCTTCATAGAGTACCTCCGATACGACAAGCTACCCGAAGAAAAATCTGCGAGGATTCAGCTGAAGAAAAGAGCTCTCCGATACGTGTTTGTAAATGACACGTTATACCGCAGGTCATATGACCAACTCTGGCTCAGGTGTCTGTCATTGGCCGAAGCCCAAAAGGTCATGAAAGATGTCCACTCGGGCGTTTGCGGTGCTCACCAATCTGGCCCCAAGATGCGACTTCAAATCAAACGGCTTGGGTATTACTGGCCTACCATGATACGGGATTGCGGAGAGCATGCAAAGAAATGTTATATCTGCCAAATTCACGGTGATTTTATTCACAAGCATCCCAACCCATTGCATCCTACAGTGGCGTCGTGGCCCTTCGAAGTTTGGGGCACCGACGTTGTTGGCCCAATTGATCCTCCGTCATCTAAAGGTCACCGGTTCATACTGGCCGCGACAGACTACTTCTCCAGGTGGGCTGAAGCTGTCCCGCTAAAAGAAGTCAAGACAAAGGATATTCTGACATTCTTCCAGCATAATATTCTATACCGCTTCGGTACACCAAGAAGAATCATTTCTGACAACGGGCCTTCTTTCAAGAGCTTCAATGTCTCAAGGTTCACTACTCAGCACAAGATAGACTGGAGATATTTCTCCATCTATAATCCAAGAGCCAATGGGCTAGCCGAAGCCTTCAATAAGACTCTATGCAAGCTCCTGAGGAAAAATGCTTCAGCCAACAAGAGAGACTGGAATCTCAAACTTCACGAGGCGTTGTGGGCATATCGTACCACGCACCGTACTCCAACTCAGTCCACTCCATACTCATTGCTCTTCGGAGTGGAGGTGGTCCTCCCCCTCGAAGTCGAAGTTCCAAGTTTAAGAATGGCCGTTCAGCATGAGTTGACGAAGGAGGAAAACGTGCTCCTTCGACTTGAAGAACTCGATGCCCTCGAAGAAAAGAGGCTCGCGGTGCAGCAAAGTCTGGAGCTATACCGAGCCCAAATGTCACGGGCCTATGACAAGATAACCCGTCTCCGCGCTTTCAAGAAAGGTGAATTGGTGTTGGTCCTCAAAAGACCGATTATCCCCAATCGACATGCCAAGGGAAAATTCGAGCCGAACTGGGAAGGACCATACGTCATCGAGAAAGTATTCGACGGAGGATCCTACTAACTAATAAGTGCCAAGGGAGAAAGGCCCATGCCACCCATCAATGGCCGATATCTCAAGAAATACTACTCATGAATGCTCCAAGTCGCAGGCGAATTGAGCACATCAGCCCTACGGTCTGGATCAGACATCCTGCAAAACCGTATACAATCCACGGGCGTAAATGACCCCTATTCCTCCCAAATCCTGCCGGTGAGACTACTTTTAAAAGTCCCACCAGCGGCAAAAAAAAAGAGAAAAAGAAAAAAAGAAGAAGAAATAAACGGTATGTCCATAAGCAAAATGGGCACGGATGAAAACCCGAAAGGGCTCCGTGAGTAAAAACAGCAGGACTACCGGCGAGTCTGTGAAAACCCGAAAGGGCGCAAACTCGTGGAAAAAGATGAAATACACTCACAACGTCCTCTCGACCTTGTGAGGAGAAAACCCCTGCGTGAGATCCTTACGACTCACAAAGGAGCAACACACTTAGGAATCCTCACGATTCCTAAGGAGAAAATACACCTGCGGGATCCTTACGACTCGTAGGGAGAAAATGCTCTTATGGGACCCTCACGGCCCATAAAATTGAAAAGCCTTAGGTGGTAGGGACCCAAACCTATCTCCTAAGCCATCGTTCCCCAACGAGCAACGGCAAATGATGAGTCGCTCCTGGCATTTCGCTTCAGTGTTAGCGGTGCTGATGCCGACCAAAAACCCAAATCCCAAGTCCTCCCAAGG
The DNA here is from genome assembly GCA_030015575.1 of Agapanthus africanus. Lineage (NCBI taxonomy): Eukaryota > Viridiplantae > Streptophyta > Magnoliopsida > Asparagales > Amaryllidaceae > Agapanthus > Agapanthus africanus. The sequence goes on along the minus strand of JASDDO010000012.1, from coordinate 520,399,024 downwards.
CAAATGATGAGTTGCTCCTGGCATTATTCCAGTGCAGCAATGCTGATGCCAAACAAGATCCAAATTCCAAGTCCCCAAACGGCGAATGATGAGTCGCTCCTGGTATCATATTTCAGTGTAGCGATGCAGACGCCAACCAAATTCCAAATCCCAAGTCCCCAAACGGCGAATGATGAGTCGCTCCTGGTATCATATTCCAGTGTAGCGATGCAAACGCCAACCAAATTCCAAATCCCATACCCCAACGGCGAATGATGAGTCGCTCCTGGTACCACATTCCAGTGCAGCGATGCAGACGCCAACAAATCCCTGAAATCTTTCCGGCCCTACGGTCTGGATCATACATCCTGCAAAACCGTATACAATCCACGGGCGTAAAACAATCCCAATCTCTCCTAAGTCCTATCGGTGAGACCACATTCAAAGTCCCACTAAAAAAATATATATAATAAAATAATAAAAAAAAGGGGTATGTCCACAAGCAAAATGGGCACGGATGAAAACCCGAAAGGGCTCCGTGAGTAAAAACAGCAGGACTGTCGACGAGTTTGTGAAAACCTGAAAGGGCGCAACCTCGTGAAAAGGAGATGAAATGCACTCTCAAAGTCCTCTCGACTTTGAAAGGAGAAAATTCCCGCGTGAGATCCTTACGACTCACAAAGGAGCAACACACTTAGGAGTCCCCACGACTCCTATGGAGAAAATACACCTACGAGATCCTTTCGACTCGTAGGGAGAAAATGCTTTTATGGGACCCTCGCGGCCCATAAAATTGAAAAGTCTTAGGTGGTAGGGATCTAAACCTGCCTCCTAAGCCATCAATTCTCAAATTCTCTCGGGGCAAATATGAGTTGCTCCTGGCATTATTCCAGTGCAGCAATGCAGATGCCAAACAAAAACCAAAATCCCAGAATCCTCTCGATGACAGATGATGATTCGCTCCTGGTACCATATTCCAGTATAGCTATGCTGATGTCAACCCAAATCAAAATCAACAAGTCAACTTCCACCCCGACACCACAGAAAGCGGAGCGAGTCAGAATCAAATCTCGACACCGCAAGAAGCGGAGCAAGTCAAGTCTACCCCTGACACTGCAAGAAGCAGAGCAAGTCAAATCAAGCACCGACCGTCCAAGTCGCAAAAAGGGCGGCATTGTTCGTCCACGTCGCTAAAAGGGCAGCACCGACCGTCCAAGTCGCAAAAAGGGCAGCATCGACCGTCCACGTCGCTAAAAGGGCAGCACCGACCGTCCAAGTCGCAAAAAGGGCAGCATCGACCGTCCACGTCGCTAAAAGGGCAGCACCGACCGTCCACGTCGCTAAAAGGGAAGCAATGACCGTCCAAGTCACAAAAAGGGCAGCACCGACCGTCCAAGTCGCAAAAAGGGCAGCATCGACCGTCCACGTCGCTAAAAGGGCAGCACCGACCTTCCAAGTCGCAAAAAAGGCAGCACCGACCGTCCATGTCGTAAAAAGGGCAGAACCGACCGTCCATGTCGCAAAAAGGGCAGAACCGACCGTCCAAGTCGCAAAAAGGGCAGCATCGATCGTCCACGTCGTTAAAAGGGCAGCACCGACCGTCCAAGTCGCAAAAAGGGAAGCATCGACCGTCCACGTCGCTAAAAGGGCAGCATCGACCGTCCACGTCGCTAAAAGGGCAGCACCGACCGTCCAAGTCGCAAAAAGGGCAGCATCGACCGTCCACGTCGCTAAAAGGGTAGCACCGACCGTCCAAGTCGCAAAAAGGGCAGGATCGACCGTCCACGTCGCTAAAAGGGCAGCACCGACCGTCCAAGTCACAAAAAGGGCAGCATCGACCGTCCACGTCGCTAAAAGGGCAGCACCGACCGTCCACGTCGCTAAAAGGGCAGCACCGACCGTCCACGTCGCTAAAAGGGAAGCAACGACCGTCCAAGTCGCAAAAAGGGCAGCACCGACCGTCCAAGTCGCTAAAAGGGCAGCATCGACCGTCCACGTCGCTAAAAGGGCAGCACCGACCGTCCAAGTCGCAAAAAGGGCAGCATCGACCGTCCACGTCGCTAAAAGGGCAGCACCGACCGTCCAAGTCGCAAAAAGGGCAGCATCGACCGTCCACGTCGCTAAAAGGGCAGCACCGACCGTCCACGTCGCTAAAAGGGAAGCAACGACCGTCCAAGTCGCAAAAAGGGCAGCACCGACCGTCCAAGTCGCTAAAAGGGCAGCACCGACCGTCCAAGTCGCAAAAAGGGCAGCATCGACCGTCCACGTCGCTAAAAGGGCAGCACCGACCGTCCACGTCGCTAAAAGGGAAGCAACGACCGTCCAAGTCGCAAAAAGGGCAGCACCGACCGTCCAAGTCGCTAAAAGGGCAGCACCGACCGTCCAAGTCGCAAAAAGGGCAGCACCGACCGTCCAAGTCGCAAAAAGGGCAGAATCGACCATCCACGTCGCTAAAAGGGAAGCACCGACCGTCCACGTCGCTAAAAGGGAAGCAACGACCGTCCAAGTCGCAAAAAGGGCAGCACCGACCGTCCAAGTCGCTAAAAGAGCAGCACCGACCGTCCACGTCGCTAAAATGGCAGAACCGACCGTCCAAGTCGCTAAAATGGCAGCATCGACCGTCCAAGTCGCAAAAATGGCAGCATCGACCGTCCAAGTCGCTAAAATGGCAGCATCGACCGTCCAAGTCGCAAAAAGGGCAGCACAGGATTCCTACAAAGCGGGAACCAGATCACTCCGGGCCAGGGAAACATCTATCACGGACACTCCGTCTCGGAGACGTGTCAAGCATCGACCGTCCATGTCGTAAAAAGGGCAGTGCCAGCTTCCCAAAAAGCGGGAACCAAATCAAGTCGCCTCCACGTGAAAGAAGATCCATCAATTTCATGCACACGACCCACATATGTGGTGTGCATTTATTGATGGGGGACAATTTGTTGGGGTAAAAATTTACACCCCGGTTGACCAAGTCAAAATCAAAGTCAACCCCAAGCCAAGTGGGCCCAAGCCCAGATCCAGTGGGCCCATGCCCGGGTCGAGCCCGAACATGAAGCGGCCGGCCTCCCCCCATGCCAAGATAAAAATTTTGTAATAAATAATTTTGTTGTATTTCTTTTATTTTAGTTTTGGATAAATGTAAGAAAAAATAGGCATAAAGCCAAATTTTTGTAAAGCTCATGGCTTATGTGCAAAAAGAAATGGCACATGAGCCATGGGATAGGCAAAATGCCATTTTGTGAAGCCCAAGGGGCTATGTGTAAAATGTATGGCCTATAAAGGCAAGGATAATGAAATATCCCAACAACTTTTTCTCTCTCCAAAAAAGTTTGAGATCTGAGATCTTTTCTTCCTCCTTCAAGGTTCCAAAACCTTCTTCTTTCTTTTGAATTAAATCAAGAGTTTTACTCTTCCTTTTTCAAAACTAAATAGTTTTCCACCGCAAAACCCATTAAGGGGAACTCAGATCTTCCATTAGATCTCAAAAAGAAGAGATTTTTAAAAAATCCCATAGCTCTTGATCTTCAAGATCCAGCTAACAGAGGAGGAAGAAGAAGAACATCTTTCACTAAACCCTCCCCCCCCCCCAAAAAAAGAAGAAAAACGCACTCAGGAGTCCAACTCCTCTCTGATTTCTCTTCTGAGAAATTTTTTCAGGCTAAAAGCCTCTTTTCCTCGCCGGCGCTAAGCGCAGAGCGCCCACGTGCTGACACGTGGCGCACTTGCGCTCCAGCGCTCGCGCTCGAGCGCAAAGTGCCCACGTGCCGACACGTGGCGCACTTGCGCTCAATCGCAGGCGCTCGAGCGCAAGTCGCCCGCATGCCGACACGTGGCGCTCTTGCGCTCAAGCGCAAGTGCCCGAGCGCAAGTCACCCCGGTGCCGACACGTGGTGCGCTTGCGCTCCAGCGCAAGCGCTCGAGCACAAGTTGCCCTCGTGCCGACACGTGGCGCTCTTGCGCTCCAGCGCAAGCGCTCGAGCGCAAGTCACCCCGGTGCCGACACGTGGCGAGCTTGCGCTCCAGCGCAAGCGCTCGAGCGCAAGTCGCCCCCGTGCCGACACGTGGTGCTCTTGCGCTCAAGCGCAAGCGCTCGAGCGCAAGTCGCCCACGTGCCGACACGTGGCGCGCTTGCGCTCAAGCGCCCAGCGTCCGAGGGCAAAGCGCCCACGTGCCGACACGTGGCACGTTGCGCTCCAGCACTCTGCGCTCGAGCGCAAAGCGCCCACGTGCCGACACGTGGCGCGCTTGCGCTCAAGCGCCTAGGCGCTAGCCCCACGCATCCTTTGGATGTCTTTTTCCCCTTTATTTATATATACATGTATATATATACATATGTATACAAATGTACACATACACATACTCCACGACACTGTCCCTGTTAGAAAAAATTTCTAACGGGGTGCTGCCCCGCATCCCGCAAGGGGGCTGCTAGCCCCCTTGACCCCCAGCCCGCTATCCGGGTAGCGGGACCCCCGTAAAAACTCTGCGTGGCTCCCGATATATCCAAAAACCCCTTTCAAAACAAAACACACGTACACTGCACATTGAGTTCGCATGACCAGTTTAACCCGTCAATCGGAGGTTCCCTCGCTCCAAAGACGAGGGGTAATTAACGGCAGCTTAGTTCGCGGCTGCCGGAGATTCGGATCCCCACAATCATTAAACCCCCGCCTACCCTAGGCAGGGGGAATCTGTAGTACGCCTGACAAGCGCGCGCGTATTCCCATCTTAATGGGGTGACGAAAAACACCCTACAATTACAAAGACTAGTTTGCTTCTCAATCTCTTCCAAGGAGGTAGACGAACAGTTGATGATCAGTCTGGATGCGTGAGCCGTCTTGGACTTCGTGATCTCGTCGACTTGATCATTTTTCCAAGGGGCTCTCGGTCCTTATTTATAGTCCCAGAGCCGGAACCCTAGTTTCCTAATATGGTAACTAGTTGTTACGATTTTAACCAAAAAATCCAGAATCCCAACTCCTCAAATCCGCGGCGGAACCGCGGCCGTTGGATGGGTTTGACCGTGGATCCGCGGTCTTATGGTGGGATCTTGGCCTTAAATTTCTGGGGCTTCATCTATGTAGCTCTTGGTGATCTTTTGACATCTCTGGAAACTGAAAAAAATTTCTACATCACTGCCAGACTTGATTTCTTTAGTTTACTTTCTTAATTAGGCAGGTTTGTTCTAACAACTTTGATTTCCTTGATTTCAGCCCTGAAAATTCTGCACAACAAACTCAACAAATAACATTAGTAGAGTTTGTTTTATTGAGATATTAACTTAACCATTAAGAATTGGTCAAAGGTATTTAATAAGGTAAGCATATTTAAATGGGCCAAATACTACATGGATATTATATGCTTACTTTTTCCTACCAAATGTTAATTATAACATATAAACACATGAAAATAGTATTTTTACAGATAAACCCTCACATGTATCATATATTATAATAAACACCTTTTATTATATAGAAATAGTAGGAAAAATGCCATATTAAATGTGCAGTTTTATCAACTGAACATCAACCTAGTCAAATGGTCAAACCAATTAGCCATGACACAATTATCATTAATAAAAGGATTAGTAAACAATATCCTCTACCTCATAATGGTTCTAATCAAGTCAATGGTCAAAACCCTAATGAGGCATCTCCTTCTTTGCTCCTCACATCCGTGCAAACACACCCGCATCCGCATTCCGAAGAATACGAATACAAAGAGACAAAACTGATCCATCTTTATAATACTAGGATCCGACTTAAACCAAAGCCCACTAGTATTATCTGCCCGAACATCATACGCGCACAAGTGCACGTAAGTGATCGAAGCCCTGCCGTAAAACCATACAGCCTCTACACCTTTTACCCAGTGCAGGGAAACTCTCTGTGTGGGACTCTAAAGACTCGACACTACGCTGGAAGTGAGTTTAACCACAGGCCGCAAGCGATACTAGCTGTACATAACGGTTCCCAGGTAGATGTTGATAAGAAGGTCGATGAGCAAACTCGTCCGAACTCCTACTGAGCCTATCCGTGACAATATCCGTACAGTCCGGTCTCTTCGTCAAAGAGTTTCGCATACCGGGTCTAAGGGGTGGTGAACGTCAGACCCTAATAACCTGATAAGTCGTGCCAATGTGGCTCAGGACCAATCCGGAAAACCACTGATCAACCTATCAGTAAATCCCAACTTCCTTGGCCAAAGTCTTATGGTCCTGACCAATCGATCACTGGGCGATATCAACTCCCAATACCAGGAGAGACGAATCCCCAAAAATCGCTCACTACCTCCATGTGGCTCGGGACTGAACCCAACCAAAACCTGTTTGCACAACTCAGTAGAGCCGTGGTAGGGTAGTGATCAAAGCTTAGTGAGAACTCACACGAGACAAATGCCGATCTCAGGTCCAAAGACTAACATGTACACATGTTGTCACGCCCCGTTTCCCAAAATACGGAAAACGAGGGATGACTAGGCCAGCTATGCTCCTACGGTCAAGGAATAATCCCGCCGTAGTCACACTTCGGCTTCTAGCATTACATAGTAATCAGTAAACAAAGCACAACAGTAAAGGAATTACATCACTAAATTATTACATTAAAATCTATTGTTCACAAATTACAAATAAACAAGAAGAGTTACTAACCAAGTTCAATTACACGATCTCTTTATGGAAAGCAGAAAAGAAAGAAAAGCACTCCAGACTAGATCTCCGTCATCTCGAAAGATAAATCCGTCTCCTGCGCTGGTTCTTCCACGGGATCTGAGCATGCATACTCAGGTCGTCAAGGCAACGTAATAGCAATTTATATAATAATGATATGAAACGGGTAATTACGGTGATAACAGTGAAAGTACAATGCGTGTAATCACTATGTCACTATATGATGCAAAGCACGATCTGTGTCCCTATCAGTCTCTAGGTCATGTTTGAAATCGTATAGTGGAAAGGAGGATCATGTTTAACAGGAGTCTCGTACATACTCGAGACAACGGCCCACATGCCCGGGACATAACCCTGTCAGCCGGATCGCTAGATCCTACCTAATATATATATCAATGCTCGAATGATCATCCTCTAAAACACGGTCCCGCTAAATACGATACTCTTTCCACTTCGATTTTCCCTTTTTCCCTAGGTTTACACTATTTATGATTTTGATTTAGTCATGTACAAGTATACCAATGGCACGGTTTTATCACTGTTCACTGTATAAATCACTGTCACGAATCATTCACTTTCCATTGGTGTACTTTACACTCCTAAACCAATATCATTCACGCACGATAATGCAATGTCCACTGAACACTAACACGCACTAACACTATATATATAGCAACTGGGTAAGATATGTGTATGTATGCCGTTAACAAGTCATGTATGTTATGAACCAATATGCACGTCATCAACTTACAAAAATTGCATTAATTCATATGTTCAGAATTCAACGAAATGATACAAATACGATAATAAGTACACTCTGTCAGCAGTTCATCGAAATTGGGTTCAGTTCAATCGGGTTTCCAGTATTCAAGTTACAGCCGTTTCATTGTAAGTGCTCGCTGCAGGAAATTCAGTTTCTGAACTGAACGTCCGTTTCGCGACACGAATTTCACCCAGTTGGGTTCAGAATTTAGCGACGCTACAGTTGAATAAAATCTAGGTTTTTCAATAGGGTTTTCAACACAATAGACAGATTCTTAATCGCGTATGTACGTCAAAAGTTATACTCTATTCAATACCAGTATATCAATTCTGATTCTGTTGGGACTGTTATACGTCATGTTCTTTTAATTTACAAATTAAATAGCAAACGAAGCTGAAACGGAATGAAAACACTTGTGTTATTTAGATAACAGATTCACCTTTAATAAACTGCAGAGTTCCGCAACATACGAGTTCAGGAAACAAGGTGGCACACATTACGGAACAGTAAACAGTAACCAGAGTCGCTCTGGACTGCAGTCCAGAGCCGTACTCCGATCCAAATATCGTCACAATTTCAGTACAGAAACCATTAGAAACTTGCACAGGGTTACAATTTATCGAGTCGGCTTCGATTTGAGCCCTTGAACGTATCATTTCAATATGTATATAATTTATGGTGATTTTAACACTTTTCAGATGCAGGGAATTTCCAGTTTTCACGGGTGTATTTGGGGGTATTCGTTTTAGTCATTAACAGTCATATTTTCCAGTGAAAGTTATACAAGGTATTCATTATCATACGGGCCGGCATAGGAACTCCAATTCCGTCAAATTAGATGAATATTTTCATTGGGATCATGCATCGAACAGGTATGTCATATAATTTATCGGAAATTGTAAATTTGTAACTTATACGATTTGAGTTTGTAACACGAATAGATTAGAATGTAGCAAGTAAAATACTTGCCTGGAAACGTTTTGGGGATGCACGGAGGCGGCAATGTCACGAACGCGCGACGAACGGCATGAATTGGTTTGCACAACCTTGGCTCGCGATACGGGTTTGACGTCGGAGCTGCCCGGGGACGTCTTGTGCTTGCTGGAAGCGGAGGGGGTGCTCAGTGGTTCTCTGCGAGTGCGCTGGGGTCGACGACGGTCGGCGGCGGCGCTCCGGCGATGAGCAACAGTGGGGGTGCGTGGATGTGGTGTGGGTTTTGAGAGAGGGGGGGCTCGGGTGTGGATTTCAGGTTGTAGTGATGGTGAAGATGATGTTGAGGATGAAGGGGGTGTCGACTGAGGCGGTTCAGGCTCGCCGGCGTCGAAGGTAGGTGGTGGTCGAATGGGTGCGGGGGATTTGTGTGCAGGGGAGTTTGGCAGGGGTGCTCGGTTGATGGAGTGGAGTGGTGAGGGGCTCTGTTGGTGGAGGAGGAGAAAGGGAAGAGGTTCGTCGTCGTCGTCGAGGGGAGCGGGTGAGGGAGCTGCAGTGGGTTCGTGGTCGGTTTTCGTGAACGAGAGGGGAAGATTTGAGAAGAGAGAGGAGTGAGGGTGTGAGGGAGATAGGGGAGACGAGGGGAGGAGGTTGAGTTGATCGCGAGTCGTGGGGTGCGCGAGTCGGGGCAACGGCAGGCGACGTGGCCTCGTGGGTCGGCGAGGAAAGCGGATCGAGTGAGCGGGAAAAAGAAAGAGACGTTGGGAGAAGATGAAGGTTTTCGAAGCGGGTCGGGTTGGAGGCGCGGGTGCGGGCTTGGAAGGTGTGGGCTGAGAGGGAGTGGGCCGAGGTTTTAAATTCTTATTATGATTTTATTTTTCTTCTGGGCTGAGGAGTGGAAGCTGGGCCAGGGGATTTAAATCATTTGTTTTCTGTTGGGCTGGTTTGATTTAATGTTTATATATTTTATTTGTTTTAATTTTGTTTTGGGTTTTAGATTAAGTTTGGGCTTTGATTAATCTAAATATTGAAACTCAAGCAACCAATTACCAACAAAATTCACGAGGAAAATCAGGAAGCAATCGGGAACTAGGAAAATACAGGAAAATTTTATAGATGGGGAACGGGGATTTACACATGTCACCTGAGAACTTCCATCTGACGATAGGTATAGTACCATCTGGAAGTTCTCGGTGAGTCCGTCCAGTGTACTCACACCCAGTGAGCACCTGTATACGATCTCAGGTGCATCAGACAAATGGCTACGGGACCAACCATCTCCCGACGGGGCTAGAAACCTATACACTACTCTACTCCAGAGTATTAATGCCCAGTCTCGATACTCACGCAGCTAGGGACCATTTAAGGATGTGCTTATGGACTACCCTGCTCCCACAAGTATGATCGCCATCACAACGCAGGTAGTCAAGCAAGATCCTACGGGTTTTATCAACATGTAACTGCAATATATAATAACTAGTATGACATATGCCATGTTAAGATAAAGACAAACCATAATAGTATACTACCGTATCAAGTCTTTATCAATATGTGCAAACTAGAAATAACAACAATAGAAATAAATACACATATCCTGACAAAGATAGGTTAAATAATATACTATAAAACTGAGCAAGATTGTCTTGTACATACATATCCCTAGCATCCATATATATATATATACAATACTGGACTCTAGGGCATATATATCCAACAGTATTTGCTCCGTCGATATTCATGTCGCTCTATCACGTTGAATCGCGGACCTGTCGTGGATTCTTGTTCTTTGACGGTGATTTGCTTCGTGTAAAAGGTGATGATTTCTAACTTTAGCTCTCAGTATTTTATATAGCTCTCAAATCAGAAACCCTAGATCTCATAGGTTAATATATGCAATCACGATCACCCACCAAAAATCTCAGATATAACTTCCACCAAAGGGCCGCAGATCCGCCGCATATATGGCACTTTGGCCACGCAACCGCCGCGGTTTGGGAGAGTTAGGGTTCCAAACATCTGGAACCATCTCATGTTGACACGTGGAGATTTTTAAGATGTCTTGATTCTTCATATCTTCTCTGAGTCTCTACCAGTATTGATTCTACAATTTTATTGGCAGTTTTGATACCGACATCTTGAATATCTCGATTTCTTGACCTGAGCTAAATCTGCACAATATCTCCATGAATAATTTTAGTAATATTTGTTATATTAGAGATATAATCTTAATCATTTTATATGGTAATAAATCTTTTAAGAAATTTGATTAAGATTATTTGATATGATATGCATATTTTAATTACCAAAATATTATATAAATATTATATGCATATATTTTCCTTCATAATATTAATTATAATATATAAACATATAGTAAATAGTATTTTGCAGATAAACCCAAATATGTTCTATATTTATAATAAACATCTTTAAATATTTAAGAAAATTAAGAAAAATGTTATATCAAATGTGTAATATTTTCGACTGAGCAGCTGGCCTGGCCCGTAAAGACTGATCAGTATAAGTATTGAACTGTCGAGTTACAAGTCAGGTCTCATTATTGATTTCCCCTTACCCCCAAGGTTGTGTTCAAGTCAGATATTGATAATATGGAACTAATGCCAACACAGGATCAAGCAGGTACAGGTTTTGTTTATGTAGACAACAGCTTACGTCCCTCAGGACAACAAGTCAGGATTGTCGGCATTAGTAACAAGATCAAGGTATCAAGTCAAGTAGTGTATCAGGGCATGTCATGTGGTGCATATGTATCAAATGGATACCAAAAGTAAAACTGTAAACAATATTGGGATTACGGTAAATAGTGCTGATGTCCGGATACATATGTGTCTATCTGTAATAACCTATATATATCCATGACTACTTATGATGCAAGCTAGATAACATGTCAGGATAATATAATAGTGAAACAATATCAGGGTGTTCCGGCATGTAATTAGATATGCAATAGTCAGTACGGATACGTACGGGTATCGTAAAGCGGTAAAACTATAACATGGGATGCACAATTAAAATACATGTAATATTTTTATTCATATGGATATAAATATAGTAGCATAGCATGTAGCAAGATAAACTTGCCTGATCGGATCTCGCGACGGGGCACGTACGTCATGTTCGACGTCAGGTAAACGTCGCGATGCGAACCACGTGCATACAGAACTGAACCAGTGTCACACCCCGCTTCCCAGAGTGCATAAACTAAGGCACGTGATAGAGCCAGCCATGCTACCTGTGGCTAGGAATCATCCCTCCACAGTCACATTATGGATGTCTATAGGATATCAAGAACAATAAAATATAAAAACTATCCAAAGAATAACTGGAAAAGATAGTGGAAGCAATAAAGATCCAAAGAATAACTAACCCGCATAAGAGTTATATCAATGAGGCGGTCCTCACTGATCGGCGATCCTGTCGAATACTCACATGCTATGTCAAGTATCTGGGTCATACAAAACACAGACGTCAGTACGTCATAAATATCAAAATAATAGTAATAACCAGGATAGAATGCTATGATTAAACATGGGTGTAAATAAATGACACAGTTGTAAAATAGTGAGATATAGGTATGTGATGTGTATCCTAAAGTCTGTGCCTTTAGATTATCTATTCTAGAAGTTTTTGAAATAAATTTAATGAAATCGTCGATGTAACTCAATAGTATCCCGTGCGTGCCTCAGACCACGGTCAAGATTCTCGAGCGGAATCCGAGACGTGCCGCTAGACAGTAAACAGCTAACATGTACAGACGATTGATGTCAGTAGCATCATCCCGGGGTTGGCCTAGCCCATAAAGACAGATCGGTATAAGTATCGAACTGTTGAGTTACAAGTCAAGTTTCATTATTGATTTCCCCTTACCCCCAAGGTTATGCGTTCAAGTCAGGTATTGAAAATATAAATCTAATGCCAACATAAGATCAAGCAGATACAGATTTTGTCTATACAGACAATAAGTCACGTCCGTCAGGACGACAATCAGGATTGTTGACAATAGTAACAAGATCCAAGTAACAAGTCTGTTAATGTGTCGTGAACATGTCATGTAATGTATATCACCCAAAATAGATGCCAATGTAAAACTGTAATCAATTTTGGAATATGGTAAACACAACTGATGCCAGGATACATATGTATCTATCTATAATAACCATTATACGTCCATTACCATGTATGATGCATCTAGATAACATATTGTACTGATATAGTAGTATAATGATATCATGATATTCTAGCATGCAACTAGATATGCGATTATCAGTACGGATACGAACGGATACTGTAAAAAGGTAAAACTATAATATTTGCTGCATAATATAACACATGTACTGTTTTTATTCATATAGATATTGATATAATAACATTAACATGGATAATATATTCAAACCGATTAATAACTATAAAAGTGGTATTGATTAACCATGCACAAGAAAGTTCCGTTCAGAAATTCAGCGTCACCCTGATTTGTAAAACAGTTTAAAAATAACAAAAGTCCTCCAAAAAGGATGTGTCATGTATCAAAACAAATCTAATTTAATAAGGTTTTCATTTTTATAAGTTAAAGTATCTCAGATTATTCCTACAAAAAATTATGATCGTTCGAAATTGAAAGTTTGCTACTGGAATTTCCCTGACAGCGGTTCAAATGTACTTTCATTTACAGTTGACGTTATTTAAAAAATTTATTTTGCAAATAAATATTTCAAATGGTTATAGAATTATGAGTTAGCTTCGTAACAAACTAAAGAACGTGTGCTAATGATTTTTCTATGATTTATAATGAATTTTATAAGGTAAGATGTGCAGTAAATTTCAGATTTGTTGTATCCGCTTTGCGACGGCGTTTCATGTGTAAACTATAATATTTTCAAACTATATTTTGTATAACGTTATAAAATGCAGATTATAAACTAATTAATGATAATAATAAGAAATATTACGATGATATATATATATATTTATAGAATGTAATTATAGAATGTCGCAAGTTGTAAACTTGCATACATTGCATATTATAAAACTGATTAACGTTAAATAACTACGGTGTATAAATTATATAGATATAGCTGTATGATGATGATGATGATGATAACAGTACAGCAACATATAAGTAAATTATATAAAGCATAGCATGTAGAAAATTGTAAACTTGTCTCGAAACAAACGCGATGAACGGAAGCAACACGATACTATATAAATCAACACAAAGTTTTGATGGCTCGCTTAAGGTTCTAGGATGCGGCTGGAATTGCGTCGGCAAGAATGGACATGGGCTTACAGAACGAAGAAGAAGAATATATAAATTGACGAGAGAGAGATGTGTTATGTGGAGAGAGAGATAAAAATAGAGAGGTTTATGTTTAATATAAATATATATAGTATAGTTTAAATTAGGTTATAAATATATATTAGTTTTAATGTATATAGATAATATCAAACTACAACCAATCTCTCATAAAAATATATTTTGGAAAATAATTCATATATATAAACTTCTCAACCATAATACAAGAATATATTTTAAATAACTCATACCCCTAATTTAATATTTAAAAGGATTATAGATTTAGTAAATATTTGATATTAGATATTTTGAGATTTAAACGTAAAAGACAAAAGCAAAATAAGATATGGGATGACAACCATATGATATGAGGTACGATAACATGCCATGCTAGATATCAAAATATATTATTTGGTTATTATTTGTATTATTAAAAGATATGCGGATACAAAAATATTATATATGTGTATAGAATCTAGATGTGCACGGATCCTTTGTACTAGCGAATATATGACTTAATTTAGAACCATGATGGATTTCGATCATGCGGGTCGGGTCGGATACTAATCACAGATACCAAATGCACTATCCGCACCCAAAAACAATAATAATCAAAAAACTGTCGCAAGATTAGAATATACCCAAATGAAATATGGTATAAACGCACTAGGGTGTTACAACCAGGCTACACAAGAACGTGACCACGCTGGATGAGGACGACAACTGGGTCTCCCAGATCGTCGGCGACGTGCGCAACTCCGGCGATCACCTGAAAAGCAAGAATCAAAAAAAGAAAGAGAAGAAGAAGAAGAATGGTCTGGGGTTGCTCTGGCTTGGCTCTGGGTTCGGAACAGAGAATGCGAGGAGATGGTGACAAGGTCTCCGGCGATGAGAGGTGCCGATGGGTATGGGCTGCGGTGAGGTTCGGGTTGCAGGGGTTGCTCGGGGATGGATGTGCAGGCGCTCGGGGTTGGAGGAGGAAGAAGAGAGGGAGGTGAGGAGATGATGAGGGTGACGACAGCGATGTCGACGGTGAGGTTCAGGCGTCGGGTTAGGTGACCGGCGGTGGTGGTTTTTCTTGGGTTGGCTCGAGGTTGTCGGGGGTTTGCAGTGGTTGTGAACTCGAGAATGGAGAAGAGGAGAAGGTGACGAGGAGAAAGATGAGGTCGGGTGATGGGGACGGCGACGAGGTCAGCGGTGGAGAAGATGGGTGCGTGGATTTCTTAGATCATCGTGTTCGTCGAAGTTGTGATGGAGAGAGGTGATGATGATGAGGGCAAAGGTGGTGAGAGGATGAAGGAGAGGGTGGCGGCGGCGGCGGCGAGGTTGAGGGGTGTGGGTTAGGATTCTCGCGGGGGTCGGGGGTGAGGAAGAAGAGAGGTGAAGAGAGAGGAGAGGCTGAGTGTTTAGAATAGATTAGGTTTATAAAAAATATAATATATTATATATATAACATATGTATAGAGAGGAGAGAGACAGAGATATTGAAAAAATATTTTAGTTAAAAAATTTAAATATATATTATTCGTATAATATCTGAAGGTTTTAGATTAGGTTTTAAAATATGATAATATATAAACTGGGGTTTTAAGGCTAATACAAAATTACTTCGAAAAAATATCCAGGCTGTGTCTAAAAATCTAGTTTTAAAATACGAATAATATATGTATCAACCAAAACCATAATGCAACGTCCGGTTAAAGAAAAAATGCAAACCCCTAAGAACAGATACACGTAAATACACGTAGCGATCCAAACGAGTCCGTTACAACAAACAGGAAGTGAACACAATGTACGGATGCAACCATAGGGTATGGGGTATGATGCAGGCCAAGCTAGATATTTAAAAAAATATATTATCAGGTTATAATATGTATTATTTGAAAATATATGCAATACTAGATATAATATTCATGTATACAGAACATATGTGTGCACGGATTCTCAGTACCAGCAAGAATACGTCGTAATCAAGAATCAAGATGAGTTTCAAGTATGCGGGTCTGGCCAGATTCTAACCACAGATACCAAAACTCTATATGTACCCAAAACAAATAATAATAAAAAAATTAACCACAAGATAAAGAAAATAATAAATATGGTACAAATGAAATAGGGTGTTACAAAAAGATTTGGATGTAGGCCTTTGGGACCGGGTTTAAGGTTTGTAGCTTGGTTTGGAGGGCACTATCGGATTCGGCTATGGATTTGGATAACCCGTGGAGGGACTCGATCCACCGATACCCGGTAAAAAATGGGTAACACTATCATCAGTACAAGAAAAACGCACCCTAAAAGTTATATTTACAACCGATATGTCCATCTCTATAATAGTTAAGGATAGATTCAAGCATGCAGGTATAAATACTTCTTGTATCGTATTTGGTATTTGGTATTTGGTATTTGGTATAGTAGGTTCTTGTATGTGCGAGGGTGTGTATTCTAATTTGGTAGCAAATAATCATTACACACACACCCCATATCACACACACACGCACACGCACACACACCACACACGCCCCCATATCATACACACACACACACACCACTTTTTGAATTGCAAAATTCGATTATAAAAACCGCATGATGTATGTGAGAAAACATAGAAAACTCAATTGTCTTAATTATTTATTAAAAAGAGATCTATTTAGAAATTTGCCTTAAATATTTGCTTACTTATTACATATAGTTTATAAGAAAGATAATAAATAAACATTTACTTCTTGTAAATCCTTTAATATTTCTATATTTTTAAATCTTTGTAAATATTTTAAGTTCTTTATTTTAGGATTTTTAATCCTTAAAACTCTTTGAACATTTTTACTTTATTTTTGGAAAATTTTCAAGTGTATGCAAATATTTTAATATTTGTATTTTGGATGTATTCAAAATAAAAAAAATTAGAGAAAACACAATCTCCGTATCACATGAGGAATTTTTCTCAGATGACACCGCAAACATATCAACCCTCCACTATTTTTTCGGATGATCGGCATCCACCATCTTCATGGTCTAAGATGTAGACACACTAATTTTCATTTGATTCTAACACATTTGCACCGTTGATTTAATGATGTAAAAATACCAAAATTTTCTATTACCGGAATACCATTAATTTTGCACACATTAAATCAACAACGAAAATGCATTAGAATCAATTGAAATTTAGTATATTCATATCTTAGATGATGAAGATAATTATGGTGGATGCCGATCGTCAGAAAAAACAGTGGAGGGTTGACTTTTTATGACGCCGTCTGAGGAAATTTCATCCCGTGGCCATGAGATTCCGTTTTGACATTTCTACTCTTGGCTGTTTTAAATTTAAAAAAAGAAAAAGAAAAATACCTAATATAACAGGCATCACCTCCAAATGTAACCCATCTTCTTCTTTTGGGGCTGTTTGGTCGCTGGAGTATAAAATTTGGATTCCCAAACTGTGCAATTGAAAATTTTTGAAAAATTTTTGAACAGCTGATTTTGTGTTTGGTTGGTATTAAATTTCTTATATTGGATTTGTAGATTCTTATAATTCTTATTTGGTTGCCAAAAAGAAAGTGGAATTTGGTTTTGATAATTTTAGCGAGAGTCAAAGAGAGTTAATTTTTTAATGCATAAAGTGCAGTGAGCCCCACATATTTGGCATCAATCCACAAGCCAGTTTTTCCCTCTTTTCCCAAATTTCTCTCCTTCATCTCAATTAGCCCCAAATCCTCATCTCCTGTGTACTTCTCAACCCTAATTTCTCTCCTCTCTGATCGAGAGGAGAAATGCTTGTTTTTTGAATGGTTCTATGAAGAATTCCTTTGCCATGCTACTAGGGTTGGCATTGCAAAGCTTCTTCGAGAGAGGAATGCATTTAAGGATGATCTAATTCGCATCAAGTCATTTAAAGAAGCACAAGATATAGCAATGAGGAAGCTCGATGGAGAGCTGAAGATTAAGAAAGACAAGTTGAAAGAGCATAGAAGATAATTGATCTTGATGGAGCAAAATTTGATTACAGAATTAACATGTGCGCAGAATTTGTAGAAATATTACTAGGGTTTTTTTTTAATAAATATTATTTTAAAAATATTTTATTAAAATAGGGGTGTTAAAATTAAAATTATGAAAATAGGGTGGTTTGGCACCCCACCCCCTGCCCCACCCCCACCCCCAGAATAGGGGGCGGGTTCCCAGAACCCGCCCCATTTTTTTATTTTTTTAATTATTTTGTAATTATTAATTATAATTATTAATTATATAATTATAATTATAAATATAATATTAATTCTGATTTTAATTATAATTAAAATTCTTAAAAATAAAATAAAAGTAAATAAACGAAAAAAATATTTAAATTAAATAATAAAATTTCACTATATCAATGTTTTTTTTACAGAATGAATCCGTCAAAATTTACAATACCAAAAATTCCTATCCGATTTCTATCTCGACGGTCAAATTTATAATATCAAAATGAATCCGTCAAATTTCCAATGTGAAAAATTCCTATGTGTTTGTAAAATTTAAATACTATTTTTTTCCTTTTCCTTTTCCCTTATGAAATCCGAGAAGGCTCGACATAAGCCCATGCCTCCTGGGATGACTGGAGGAACCACCTGTTTCTTGGATAGATGGCGACGGCGGCGTCTGATCTTCTGCTTCGGGTTCGGGTTCTGCTTCAGCTTCGTCTTCAGCAGCGTCTTGGACAGGCTGTTGATCCGCAAATCCTGAACCTGAATGTGGGACATGTGTCGGATATGTGTTTTCTCCCAACAAATTTGCGTAGGACGTTAAATCCGTCTCCCAACTGGGCAGTTGTAGCGAAAAACCTGTCCCGGTTTCATGCGGTTGATGTTGCACAAAACCTTGGCCCCATGGCTGCGCAAATCCTGACCCCCAAGGGTGGTGGTGTTGCGCAAAACCTAACCCCCAAGACGGTTGTTCTGCAAAACCTGATCCCCAAGACTGATGTTGTTGCCCCTGTCCGGTATGCCAAGGTTGCTGCTGACGGTATGGTGATCCAAACCGCCGATCCTGCTGCGCTAGATCTCCTTGATGCTGCGGCTCTGGTGCCGGGTCATACTGCGGCTGCGGTGCCGGTTCATACCGCGGCTCCGGTGACAGCTGATACTGCGGCTCCGGTGCCGGCGATAAATGTTGAGAAATACCATATGAACCGAATACATCACCAATATTTTTTCCAAATTTATTTTCGTTTATTTATTTTTAAACAATTTTTAAAATAATTATAATTATCATTATATAATTTTAATTATAATTAAAATCAGAATTAATATTATATTTATAATTATATAATTAATAATTATAATTAATAATTAAAAACATAAAAAAAAAAATGGGGCGGGTTCTGGGAACCCGCCCCCTATACAAATGTATAGGGGGCGGGTTCCCAGAACCCGCCCCCTATTCTGGGGGTGGGATAGCGGGGATGGGATGCAAACCACCCTACTTTCATAATTTTAATTTAAACTACCCTATTTTAATAATATAATTTTAAAATAATATTATTTCAAAAAAAATCCCAATATTACTATATCAGTAGATCGGTAGATCAGCAGTCAAGGGGATTAGCCCTCAATTGAACTCAAGACTTTCAGAGATTTTTTTTTGGGCAAAATAGGGGGTGAGAGAGAGTAGAATTTTGGTGTGGAACATATTATCCATTACCTAGATACTTGTATCATATGGCTCATCTTGTATCCAATGGAAATCCATAAAGGCTACATGGATTTCACCACTGGTAGGAAAAGCATTATTCGCCTCAAGTAATACTTTTTCTACCGGTATGGTAAAATCCATATAGACAACATGGATTACCATTGCATACAAGCCAGAACATAATTTCCTCCTGATGTTCCACCTTGGCTAGAGCATACACGGAATTCACAGCAATTTAAGCATAACTCTGTTCTCCAATCACACGTAACAGCAGGATTCAACAAACAGATTGATACTAATAAACATTAAGCCAAAGCTATTCCAAGAAAGAATTGGACATTGCAAAGGAACCGACTTCACAGCAATTAATTCAGGTCAGAAAGATCGACCCAACTCCAGATTAAAAGGAGAATGAATTTCTCGACCGGGGAACATCGAAACCTCAGGTCCCATTATTCTTGCAGACCCATATCAAAACAAGCAGAAAGATGAACATCTCTATTCAATGAAAAAACAAAAAACGAATACTCAACAAAGTCTTAAAACTCACAAATTCAAACAGTTTTTTTTTATGGTTTAAGCACAAGAGAGAGTCCGACCTTGGAGCTCTTTTCAATGGCCTTGGTGTCAACCTCACCAGAGACGGTGACGAAAGACTTGGGCCTCCATTGATGTTGGATGAGAGCGCTGGCCTTGCCGTAGTTGTTGAAGCGAGCCTTGACCAGGGTTAAGGGGTCGAGGGTGTGCTGGGTCCCAAAGGTCAGGGTGTTTTCGTTGCTAGAAAAGCTGTGAGTTAGTTCTGCGCCAACTGCGGTGTTTGAAAGTGGGCTCACCAGATGGTAGTAAGAAGCACTCAGGCTATCTCCCTTGTTGTTCCTGCACCCAAATTTTATAAACGGTGATTACATATTCATCTAGTCCTTTTGGACGAGATGGCACACTAATCTAGTAAAGTGTACTTCTACTATGATTGAGTAAATAAATGTAAAATATCTATGCCACCATCATAGTGGGATTTGGAAATGAACAATCCGTTTTCCCAAAAAAGTCGAGGGTTATTTTCCGTAATTAACATTAAAATTTGCATTTATTATAAGAGTCAATTCTCAAACATTCTTCTTGATTTTCTAAAGAGAAAAAAGCAAGTAATTTGAAACAAAATGTGGCTAAAAGGACAATCAAATTGTCACAGTGGAAGCAGCTTTCATCACAATAAGCATTCGTTATATCCTGTTCGTAAATTACTACTTGTCCCAAAAAGAAAGGTACCTCCTGTCCTTATAATTTAGGCTTTCATATGGATCCAACAGATAAAAATATATTCCAATGGAAACAAATGCATATTCTTACTTCATGAAGGAAATATCCCCTATTCAGAAAACCAATGATAGCTACTAGATTTATGAGCATGTGAAATATATTAGTCGATTCTTTATTTAAACACACACACACACGCGCGCGTCTTTTTAACGTCAGATCAAAAAATAAACCAAAGGATATTATTTCAAAAGGAAGAGAATGCAAAATAAAAGCTAAAAAGATCTTTTAAACATAAGTTTTATCTACGTGTCATTCTATATTTGGGTTGCATTTGGATAGAAGATAGTATGATGACGCTTTGTTGGGCGATGATGTGAGACTGCCGATGCATTGTAATATTTAGACACAGTAAGGTATTATGAGGAAGTTACTCACAGAGCTAATGAGGCAATTAGATCAGCATTGGTGAGGCTCAACCCAGCATTGTACTTGGTAAAGTTTCCAGTTGCCGTATCAAGAGAAACATCGGCACCAACTGAGAGGGCGCCAGTTCCAAACACACCGGAAAGGTTGACAACAGGGTTGGCAGTTAGGCCAATGCTTGAATTAACCCCAGCATACTCATGCAAGTATTGCAGTTCAACCTATACCCACATTTCAAATAGCGGTTCATACAATGCACATGAATAGTAATGAGCAACAGCGAAAAAATAGATTAATTTACCTTTCCGGACTTCTGGTCAGGAACAACAAAGCTGATTATGGACTTCAACCCAGGAATAGCAAGTTCATCAATAGTGACGGTTGTAAGAAGCTGGCATAATCACATAAATGTCAGTAGAATGCAAAACCAAACACAGTTCTAAAAGAAATACACAATGCACACTTAGTTTGTTAAAATTAGTTTTCACTGATGATCAAGTTCAGACTGTACGCTTGGTTGTTATAGTTGGATTTCACTAACAATTAATCTTGGCAGTTATGATTGCTAGAAAATGCATGAACGATGCTTGCAAATCACTGAAATATTATAAAAAAGAAGAGGAACAAAAAGATTCAGAATAAAGACAGAAAAACTTCATAAAAAATGCTTACATTAGAATCTGAGGTAGCCTTCAAATCAACTGTCGTGTTCTTGTTCTTGATCTGAGACTGAATCTCACCAAAAATTAAATCGTTCTTCCTAGTACTCGAAGCTGTGATCGCCTGCAGTAAAGAAACAACTCAGAAAACAATTTTAAGAAAACACCATACATGAGAACAAGCCAATGCACATAAAAACAAATAAACGTCATTTGCATAATCATGAAAATTTTAGTGCGACACAAATACCACCCACAATTGATCTCAACGACAAAAAGTTTCCACATACAACACACAAATATTTAACTTGCTAGACTTGCTATTAAGCATGCCATGAGTGAACAACAGTATCTTCTTGTTCCCTCTGGCAAAAATAATGCATGAATCTTGCATATTCCGGTGTCTACAGCACTAAATCTAAAGGACAAAAGAATAACTATTCCTTGTACCTAATTATCAAATTAATATGCAAACATAGATCGACAAGTTGTATATCACTTAGAAAAAGCAAGAGAGATAATATAAGCCAAAAAGCATCGAAGGCATTTTAATATTAAGATATTAATTTTTAGTATTAAATACCATGAAATTAACAAATAAATAATATACCAACACACACACACAGAAATCACATACATATTGCATAGTCAACTTTAGCCAAGGGAAAGAGGAAGGAAAACGGTGAATATTCATTTTATCATTTTGATATTGATCAAGATAAAAAGAACAATAAATTAAGTGGTATCTAATTTGCATTAATTGCCTCACAAATTGCAATACAACTCAAAATGGGTTCAGTAACATCCAGAATCATATACCCTATTCCGTCAGTATATTCATGTTGTGGAGATCCTCGACTCGTCAGATAAACTGTATCAGGAGTATTAAGTAGTAAAAATAAATAATTTATTTCATTTGCTTCTACAAGATTTCATCCCACTGGACACACTTTCAGTTTTTCTCTAAAAACTGCTTCTTCCAAGTGCCTTGTGAACAAGCACTAAACTTATCTGAGATTTTGACGGACTCTACTAAGGTTATTTCTACACAAATACATCTTATACATAGATACAAAATGTATATCTGTATTACAGCAACATTTTGTTTAAAGTTGGTCGATCCTCACAAAGAAAATGAATGACTGCTCCCTTTTTGTCTCTGTGTGTGAGTGGTTGGGAGGGGAGGCAGGGGAAAGGGGATTGCAAAACACAAGAAGCTAAAATGCTTGATTGGGAATATCAATCAACAAACAAACAAATTTAAGGAGTATGACAATGCCGCAAAAACATTCAAAAATATTTTACCAAAACAATCAAAGATCCACATTACTATGAGAAGTAAAACTGCACAAAAAAAGAGCGATAAGAAATGGATGTTACTGCGTAGTCTAGATGTTTGGAAGCGCTGAAATTCGTGGTTCCCAGGTGTTTTTTATTTTAAAAAAACATATGTATAAGGATAAGACTGCATGAGCTCATTCAATCTAAATTAGAATTTCATCCAAGGATTAATTAAATGCACAAAAAATATCTAGAACTTATCAAACTATTTGGGGAAAAAACAAGTATTTTGTCAAACAGTAAGCAGATAGAATGCATTGTCATCTAAATAGCTCATTATCCAACAGAGGAAGATGCTAAAAAATGACCTAATTGATCAAACATGCTATAACCAAGAGCCTTGTACAGCCGAAAAATAAATGTTGGTCGAATAGAAAGCTTCTCGAGCAGCACGATAACATTTAAAAACATTGCAGCCGTAGTGGTAAATTGTTAAAGTACATACAACTGCATGATACTATAACTATATCAATTAAAGCTGTCGAGGACTTACATTTGCTTTTAAGGAAGAAAAAAAAGGCAATCGACAATGCTATTTGTACTAACGAAATTCGACAATTTGCAATGGTTCAACAACCGAAAAAAATTGTGTAGAACTAGGTAGATCTAAGCTGTGTCTAATAGCTTCACATGAGAATAGTTGTAGAATTAGTGTCGAAGGTGGACTTAAATTGAAATATGCAAAACAATAGCTTACCTAACCAGTGTTGACCACCACTATATCAAATATCTTATAATCGTGGGTGGTCAAACAACGATTATTTTATAAGATAACATTAATCGAACTCTCATGTGAAAGACAGCGGTCGAGTAAAAAGAATGCATATGCACAAGAAAAAAAATTCTTTTATTTAATGTTTTATTGTGGAATTTAATAGCTCAACGAATTTTTTTTCATGTTGTCGTTTTTGTTTGATTTGAATCAATTATCATTTACTCCGAGTAGAAATCTCACATCAATAAGCCACCAAATTAGGAATCTTCATTTGGACGAAGAATCGAACTACAGGCCATCATTAATCGCATGCAGATCCCTTAATTAAACACTAAATCCATCAAATCGCAGACCTCTAGAAATCAAACAAGAAACCAAATGAAACATCATCGAGATCTCTAATCACAATAGATACAAGAGATTCAAAAAACTCACAACTCCATTAGCGGTCAATGTGGTGAGAGTGAACTTCTGATCAGTCTGATAATCTCTATACAATAGATCTGCAACAAAAGCAACAAATTCAAATCTTACACCAAAAAATTCATCAAAAATTCACCCAAAAAATGAGGAAAATTGGCGAAAATGATCTAACCTCTGGCCTTTTTTCCGATATCAGAGTACAGACCTGGACCCATTTCTCGAATTTAAGAAAGAAAAATTTTGAGGGAACAAAGCTGGGATTATTTTAGAAGAGAGTGAGAAGGAGAGAGAACTTGGTGATTTTTGTAGCGGAAAATAGAACCCTAATCTTATTTCTTGGGCACCAAACAAACATTCGCGACACGTGGGGGGATTCAGACTGTTCGTTGTGTCGGCGCGTTTCGACCGCTGGATATTGTTTGGATGGTTGTGATTCGTCTGACTTCTTGTGAATGACTTGTAAAATATATGGCACGTGGCGATGAGAAAAGTATGTTGGGTTTTTGAAAGTTTATTCCTTCTAATATTACAGCTTTGTATGAGTTGCGATTTTATTAGTTTTTTCTGTTTTATTTTATTGCGGGGGTAATACTATCAACGTTAGGTGTCCAAAAAGCAGTTTTTATAAAACCTATTGTTCAAAATTCAAAAAACCTCTGGTTTTGGTGTGAAAAAGGAGCTCACCTTTTGCCAAAGAAGGTTTTGAACAGGTGCAGCAAAAACTTCTTTAGACGGTAATAAACCAAGATAGAATGGATACTGCTTGAAAATCCCAAATTGCCGTATGGCTTTTCAGTAGGTTTTATCATTCCACGGTATCAACATAAGCAAACCAGATAAACCGAAACTGCCATGGACTTTCCACCGTTTCACAATTTACTCAGAAGCAAGCAACTCGATAGCAAAACAACCATTAGCAATTAATGACCCCGACACTTTAAGAATCTATACTAAAACCTTTTTAAATTTCGATTGCAAGCAAACATTTTCGACTTTTCCCCCACGAGCCTAAACATAAAATACATATGTGTCGTGCTTGTGAAGCGATTAGCATTTATTCAGCGAAAGGGACTCTATTTAATTTAGTAGAAACGAACGGAAGATATTTTGACGAGGCCGGTCAAAACACGAGAACAAAAATAATAGAGGTCAACTCATATGAATCTATTAAATTATTATACTATAGTATTTATAAGGAAACATTGAATTATCAATACCAAAAAAAACCCCAAAAAGGCGTTTAAGATAAATTTTGGCAAAATAACGAAAAATGATATATCTGGTTTTAAACTGCAAAAAGGAGGGAGGTTTCTGCAATTTAGCCAACTATTTAAGAACTAAGGCCCAACAGGCTTCAAACCATGGCCTTTACGAGCTCACGAAGAAGAAACCACAAATGACGAAATTGCCCCCTCCGTCATCAACTCAACTGCTCTCTCGTCCGCAAGTAAGCAATCAAAACCCTTAGCTTTTTCCGATTTCAACTGCAAAAAGTTTTTAGTTGCTATTCATGTTCTAAATTTCTTACAGCGATTTTAACAAGTATTCGCTTTGTTGCAACGCCAATGAGTTCTGATCAATTTCAGCATAGATAAACCCTAACCTTTAAAAAATATGGTCTTTTTATTCAATACAACTTCAATATTGAGGGTTTGATGATGAGTTTGGAGAGAGCATTTTTGTTAGGCTGAAAATCCTGTCCCAAATTGCAACTCCAAGTGAGTTTCCGTTGTAATCAGTAGAATTACATCGGTAGCTGGAAAACATTATTTCCATTCAATATGTCCATAGTTTTTTACTTGACGAATTTGCACCTAATTAAGAGCTGGTTGAGATCACGTCGACTGTCGGCCGTAAAATTATAGACCATAGCCCCATAGCCGGTCACATTTCGCTGGATAAAGACTTGGATGATTGTGATGATTATGAGTGGTGGTCTTCGTTTTCTTCTATAGTCGATGCTCGAGTCAATAAACTGTATAAATGAACTCATAATGTGCATTTCCAGCCGCTAACAAGCAACCTTTGCAGTAAACCCGCATACCGTTAATTCTCATCAACATTGTTTTCAACCATAGAAGTGGATATCATTGTTGTCAGTCGTGAAATTTCTCATCGGGTACTAAGAGGCCTTCAATCATAAATTTCTTATCCAGTAACCGACTACTTTTCTTTATATTAAAGGAGCAATAACGTTGAATAAAATAGGACGGGTATGTAATTTTCACCGGCGTCTGAGTGTGTCGCTTTTTTTGCGTGCATGAGACCGCTGATACATGGAAGATTTATTCATTGTCTGCCATAGGGTCGGTACACTTGAAATTTTCTTCTAATTTTGTTCGACGAGAGGCTAGAAAAAGAAAACGTTTGTTTAAAAAACTTCAACTGCTCAAAACTTGCATGACCGTTCAATTGAGTAGCTATGACCGTAACTTATAGCATCATAAATCAGAGTAGGAGGAAAATGAAAACCGGAGAAAAACGCGTATGTGCTAAATATTTTGCAAGTAGATTGATAAATTTAGATCACACATCAATATGTAGGATACAGTAATATCCCCTTTATAATGAATCATGCACATTATATGAAACAGACTATTTGATGTAATCAAAACAATGTTACATTGAACTCACAATGAAACGGCTCATTCTTCATTACATCATGCGCCTGTTAATGTTACCTCCTTTACTTCTCTTGAGTTTTGTTAGAAAAAATTCTCTATATTCATGTGCATAATTGTATTTGCCAAGGTCTGTACTATGAATAATAATGTTTTACAATGACATGAATCCCCATATTGAGCACATAAGGAACCTAGGAAGTCACTTAAAATTAAGAAGGAAGTAATATGCCACTGTAACTGGTATAGTGACAAGCATGCTAACAATAACCCTGCAAATTGTGAAATGAGAGATCTTATTAAGTAATGTATTCAATCAAATTTAAGTATCTAACATGCTATATGGGTTATGCTAGTAAAATTGATTACGCGGTGCTTATGATGTCCGGGTGCAATCCATACTCGTTAGAAAACACGAATGTCACTGTTCCTTGGGGAAATGCTGCCTGTACATATGATTATTAAATTTTAGCATACATTGAGCCAAAACATGATATTTATAAAGCTCAGGTCCTACCTGTTTTGTCTTCAATATTTACCAATATTTTGGCCAATCGCGATCCGAGATGACCGTTTTCACTCCCTAAATTAACCATCAGGTTCCAATACCAAGATTGACACCAAGATTGCAAACCTTGGTAATTGATTAACAAATTGATTATTGGAGTTTTAATACTAAGTTTATAAATGTGTAATGGTTTACTTAGGGTTATCGATTTAATTGACATCATTTATCATTTATTACTTAAAATGTCAAAAACTTTATAGTTATCATCACAATATATTTAGAAACTCACCCTAAAAACCTTTAATTACTAGAAAATATGTCAAATTGCTTATAGTGACTTTTACTATTTATTTTCTTCAATTACTGGAGAATATGTCAAATTGCTTATAGTTATTTTACTATTTATTTGATAGTTTTACTAATTTTTAGAAAATCTTTTAGTCAAGTGACGGAGAAGCCAATATTCTGATATGAGCTCTCCAATTCTGATCCCAAAGATGACCATCAACTACCGATATCGTTTCTAAAACTGATATTGATATTTTAAACCTTGAACTGGTGTAGTGCCTTGGGGTTATAAGCTTTGGTATACTTAAAAATCGTAATAGGATAGGCATAATCATAGATAAACGATTGCTTGAGAATGTAGTTGAGATTAGGAGAAAAGGTGATAGAATTTTACTGGTTAAGCTTATTCTAGGTGGAGAGATCCTTAATGTTATTAATTCTTATGCACCACAGATAGATCTTGATGACGCTAGTAAGCGTCTATTCTGGGAGGATTTAGACGAGATGGTACAAAGTATACCTAGTGGAGAGAAGTTATTTATTGGTGGTGATCTTAATGGACATGTAGGTACTAGTCGTAGTGGGTTTGATACTATCCATGAAAGTTTTGGTTTTGGACAAAGGAATGAAGTAGGTGACTCGATTCTAGATTTTGCCTTATCTTATGACTTAATCTTTAACAAACACCTGGTTTAGAAAAAGAGAGTCTCACCTTATCACTTTTAGGAGCGGATCAAGTGCTAGTCAAATAGACTTTTTTCTGACAAGAAGAGTAGATTGAGGTTGTTGTATCGACTGTAAGGTAGTGCCAGGTGAGAGTGTAACCACTCAATATAGACTTTTAGTTCTAGATTTTCGATTTAGAAGAGGACCTAGGAAGATTAGACGTAAGGTAGAGCCTAGAATTAAATGTTGGCGATTGAAAGAAGGTAACCAAAAGGCTTTTATTGATCGTGTAGTCCAAGAAGCGGATTGGCAGTCGGAAGATGATTCAGACAGAACATGGAACAAAATGGCTAGTTGTATCAAGAAGGTAGCTAAAGATCTACTTGGTGCGTCGAGAGGTGATGCTCCACCATCTAAGGACACATCATGATGGAATGAAGAAGTAAAGGCTGCTATTAAAATTAAAAGGGATTCTTATAAAGATTTGATGAAAAGTAGAGATGTGGAGAGATTTGAGAAGTATAAAATGGCTAAAAAGGAAGTTAAGAAAGCCGTTCAGGAAGCTAAATCTAAGGTCTACAAGGAGGTGTACGAGAAATTAGACACTAAAGAGGCTGAAAATGACATATACCGGATTGCTCGGATGCGGGAAAAGAAGACTAGAGACTTATGTGCGGTGAAGTGTGTCAAAAATGAAAATCAGAAGGTTTTAGTTCGAGATGAGGATATCAAGGAAAGATGGAGAGATTATTTTGACAAATTGTTCAATGAGAGCTTTCCTAAGAATTTGGATGGACTTGTCATTCAATCTCAAGATATAAACCGTGATTTCATGCGTAAAATAAGACTACCTGTGGTTGAAAAAGCTTTGAACAGAATGAGTTTAGGAAAAGCGGTTGGTCCTGACGGGATTCCTATTGAGATTTGGAGATGCTTAGGAGAAATATGCGTTAAATGGCTGATAGATCTGTTTAATAAGATTTGGCAGACAAAAATGATACCAAATGAATGGAGGAAAAGTATTCTTGTACATATCTATAAGAATAAGGGTGACATTCAAAATTGCTCAAACTACCGTGGAATAAAACTTATGTGTCACACCATGAAACTTTGGGAGAGAGTGATTGAACACAGGCTAAGAAAGAATATTAAGATAACAGAGAACCAGTTTGGGTTCATGTCTGGACGATCGACGATAGAGACTATTCATTTGCTTCATCAACTTGTCGAGCGTTTTCGAGAGAGGAGAAGAGATTTGCATATGGTATTTATTGATTTAAAGAAAGCGTATGACAAGCTACCTAGAGAGGTATTATGGGAGACAATGATGAAGAAGGGGGTCCCCGTCAAGTATATTGACATAATCAAGGATATGTACGACGGAGTAGTGGCAAATGTCAGAACTTGCGGCGGCTTAACGAGTGATTTTCCGATTACAATTGGTTTACATCAAGGATCTGCATAAGTCCATTTCTGTTTACCATCGTGATGGATGAGCTTACTAGAACTATCCAAGATGAGATACCTTGGTGTATGCTATTCGCTGATGATATTGTTCTAGTAAATGAGACGAAACATGGTTAATGTCAAATTGGAATTATGGAGGCAAACATTGGAATCTCGGGGATTCATATTGAGTAGGTCCAAGATAGCATATATGCATTGCAAATTTAGTAACCAGAGAAGTCAAAACCATATTGGTATAACATTGGAAGGGCAAGAGATATCACCGAGCGACCAGTTTAGATATCGAGGTTCCATCATCCAAAAGAATGGGAAGATCGATAGTGATGTTAATTAAAAGATCCAAACTGGTTGGTTGAAATGGAGGAGTGCAACAGGGATTTTGTGTGGTCGTAACTTTCCGTTAAAATTGAAAGGGAAGTTTTATCGGAGCGTTATTCAGCCTGCCGTATTATATGGTACAGAATGCTGGGCTCTTAAGAAGCATCATACACAGAAGATATACGTAGCGGAGATGCGCATGCTTCGTTGGATGTGCGGTAACACTAGAAAAGATAAGGTGCGAAATGAGGATATTCGTGCAAAAGTTGGTGTAGCATCTGTGGAGGAGAAGATGCGGGAAAACCGGCTAAGATGGTTTGGTCATATGTGACGCATACCTATGTAAGCACCGGTTCGACGAATAGATACTCTCGATATGGGCAATGACAAAAGGGCAAAAGGGAGACCGAAGAAAATATGGATGGAGGTGATACGAAACGATATGGTTGCTAAAGGACTCAATGAAAGTATATTGTTCAATAGGAGTGAGTGGAGGCGGAGGATTCATATGCTGGACCCGGCATGATTCTCATGTTGGTTCATGTAGCCTACCCCATATGCTTGGGATAAAAGGCTCAGTTGTTGTTGTTGAACTGCCTTTACTTGCATGTGTTGTGAAAAGAGACATCTGTAGAATTGCGACGCTTGGCAATTCTCCTTTCATTCCAGTAGCATAGGAAGGGATAGCCATCGGAATCAGTCCTATGATGAACCTTAATATCATCGACAATAACATCATCCAACGTCCACAAGCAATATTTTTCGATTGAGATGCCATGAAAAGACATGTCATTGGCCGAAATAGAATGTTATTTAAAACGACATTGTAAATATCCTTTGCTTGTATAGTCAGTATCTGTACCTAAGCTGAACATAGCCATTCCAAGCCCTCCAGATGATATTATGGATATAAAGTTATCGACTATTGGTGGAAGTTTGAGCTTCCATCTGCAATCACTCAATCGTCGACTATTTACACATGCGAACCAATTGAAAGCGAACTTTTAAATTTTTTTCTTCAATAATACCTAAAGCTGATCAATGACCATTCGAGGCCTAAAAAACATGCATAGGTGTAGGAATTTTTCGCAACTTTTTTCGCCACTATCGATAGAATGATTGGATATATGCTCTTGATCAAAGGAAGGGATCTTGCTTCCACTTCTTCAGGTTTATGTTGTACTTTTCAAGAATTGGCTTGTGCTTCTGCATCAAGAATAAAACCATCCCTATATGTATAATCCAGAAATATAAATTAAAATATTGGAAACTATGCATAAAACATGAAGTTTTCTTTACACTTATTTCCAAAATATCACCAAAAGGTTTTAGCGTTTGGCAGAAAACTACAAAAAAGTTTGTTATAAAAAAACTACCATGACTAATGGTACTATATCCATACTAATGATGCCACATCAGTGACGTTGGTTAAATTACCACGTCATCATAAAATACTTAGAAAAACAAAAAAATACCCTTCTTTCTTATTCTAACCCTACCCCAACTCAGCTGCCATCTCCATTGTCGACCATCATTGTCGATGTCGATGTCGCTGCCACCGCCACTCTCCCCCACTTCGTCCGCCGCCATTGTTGCCCTCTTTCCTAGCCGCCTTCCCCCATTCATCATCTTCTTCTTTCTTTTCCCTTTTCGGACCCATCAAGATGCGATGTCTTGCCCACTTCGATGCCTTCGCTTCATTATCACCAGCATCATCATCATTTCTCCCTCCTTAAAGTAATCCTAATTTAACGTAGTCGTCTTCAGCTTCCTCCTCTGCTGCCCCTCTTTTTCCGCCGGCACTCACCTTCTCCACCAATCACCGTGAACCGATAATTATTTAAGATTATCAATACAATAATCAACAATAAAGTTTAATTAATTATATTTATTAAAGGAAAAAAATGTCAGCTAATATGTACGGTTAATATTGATAAGCGCTGAACATTAGTCATGGTAGGCTTTTGGAGTACAAACATTTTGATAGTTTTCCGAAACCTTTTGGTAGTATTTGGGAATAAGCTTTTTCTTTAATCTCATTGCTTTTAAAAATCATGAAACTTGTAATGAAGAGATCACAAGTTCAAAATGTGCAACCAAGAAGGAGAGAAGGGACCAACTCAGATTAGGGTGGAGGTGGTTTCGATATGGGCTCTGCATCTCTATTGATAAGAAAATAGGGGGACACATTGCAAACCTATTTTAACCTAATCATAAATTTTATAGGAAATGAAAAAAATTATTTTAAGAGTATCCACCTCATTAATTGTAATTGTGAGAAACAAGATATTTTTAAAAACAATAATTAACCTTTTGAATTTTATGAAATCTTCAAATAAAAGAAAGAAAGAACTTTGCTTATAGTCTTTAAAAATATTTATCTTAACTAAATTTCTTTTAAAATGTTGTTAAGTATTTTAACTAAAGTTCTTTAAAAATCTTCTCAAATCTTTTGTCCCCCCCCCAACACACACAGCGCGTCTGCAACACACTAGTTTGTATTAACTAAAAGGTTAATTTGAATAAACTACCCCTAAAGACTACCCCGTAGCACATACCCCGCGAAGTGGCTTATTAGCACAAACACCCTGTCTGCCTAGCAACCGAAGCCCTATAATGTACTAAAATTCTAATCTAAACAACACAAACAAGTTCTTGAGTTAAATCGGACAGCCATTTTAGTTGTTTGGAGTTGACTTTGAGTGTTTGTAAGGGTTTATGTCGATGAAGAAATGGGGTGTAGTAATTTATTTGAGGGAGTATAATTGCTTTATGAGGTAAACTATATTGGTCTTTTGTTCAATTAACACTAAATAACAAAAGAAAGATATTTTTATTAATAGAATAGTGATTCTAAGTTATGTTTCGTACCCGTCCTTTCACTAAGAGTTGCAACAGCTAACTCAGCAGCCCTGTACTCATAAAGAATCAAAAGAAGGATATACCAAATCAAACCCTGTAACATTACTATTTGCTCTGAAGCTTGATTCCTTTGGCCCCATACAATGGTTGTAGTAACGGAAACCCCACGATCAATGTATTAGGCTGAGTAGCAAGAGCGTAACCTGTGATCAGCCGATCCGTTTTCCCTCCAAAGCGCAGCTTACATATGACTCCAAAAACCACTAAGGCCAGCAGTTTCTGTACCGTGTCCGAGATAAAAACTTGAGGTTCATGTCATAAGGATCGTTAGTGGCAATAGCATGAAACGGCATTAAAGGGATAGAAAAGTTTGCAACGAATGTGTTGATCCCTGAGCACTGATCTGGAGTGAACAGCTTCCACCATTTCATGGACACGTAGGCTAAAACCACAGCTACGTATAGTGGAACTATCGCCTCGGTTACATGATACACATCGGCTAGGGATATCATATTGAATGGCTTTGATTGTAACTATGTGAGAGATTGCAATATCCTCCAGTTTGAAAGGTGTTTATATTTCCTGTAATGCAATACAGACTTATATCAGATGTCAGAGTCTATTGTTTTGTTATAGAAACTTTTTCTCCGATTTCCATTTTTATTAACATCTGCTGTTAATAATAGCAATAAATTGTAGATTTTTGAATTCTGATTAAACTGGTTTTCTACAAAGGTCATAGTGATAGGTGTTATCCATCATCTAATGCTTATTTATTCACTCCCTTTTTCTTGTCTTTTTTTGCCTAAAAAAGAACTATAGGTTTCCTAAAATATTAACAATTTATACTTGAATCTTCATATTATGTTAGTCATATTTTAGCTATTTGTTTTATTGCCACAAACATATCACTCATGTTTATATTTTGAATCTTCATATTATGTTAGTCAAATTCTAACTGTTTATTTTATAACTATCTTTTAGCTTATTTTAAATATTTCCCTTGTCACGAAGCTCTAACTGTTCATTGTTTTAAGTATCTTTTAGCTTATCCATACATTAAATATTCATCTTATCTCAAATTTTGACAATCTTTAAGATAAAACCCAATCACTAACGAAAGTAACTGACATGTTCCAAACTACAAGAACGAAATATTTACAAAAAAAATCACCTCAATCCTATTGCTTAAGATATTGAAGCACACAAACTTCTTCATTATATTTACATGTCATACATATAGGCTGTAGCAACTTAAATATTTATCTTGGGAAGACCTTTTCAATGCATTGTCCGAAAACTCCAGCACAATATTAATTTTGTGTAGAACTAGAACACTGAACGAAAAAGATTCTTTCCACACAATTTTCTTTGTGCTGTTACCAAATTCAGAAGTAGGACAACAAAGGAGGAGGAGGCTTACCTGATAACTTTTGCTTTGTCTAGAGCTTTAATTTCTCTGTCCTTGAACCTTTTCTGCTACTACTGATAGGAAGTCGTGGATCTGGTGGCAGTGGCAAGCACAAAACAATCCATTTGCTGCTGAAGACTAGCCAGCAGATTTGGCAAGTCTAGGGAAAAGCTTTCTTTAATTCCCATGCATATGCACTACCAGGTCAACTTGCAAAACTCCATTGGAGCAAGCCGTTAAATATTGGTCACATCTCAAACACTTAGATGTAGACTATTTGAGTCAACTTCTCAAGAAATATAATTTCTGAACCTTTACGAAGAATTGTTTAATGATCATCAACATCAAATCGATTACTTTAATCTCTGGAATTCAGAGTTCTGTATCATTTATTTCCCGCAAATTATAAAATGTTGGATCTCTTCGAGTGTGCATGGTTTGCACATAGATTTTAACCTGCATTCATTGTTTATATAGCTATAATATGCGCGCGCGCACACACACATTAGAGCTAGCCGTTCTATTCCGTCCAGTATCAGTATCAGTTTTGGTAGAGATACACTGCATAAGGTGTAGATGTATTACTGCTGTACAGAATGAAGTTTCTTGAGAAAATTTCATTTCAAATTTTACTGAGCAAATTATCTGATAGTCATCTGAAAGAAGTAGCAGTATCCATAAACGTATTATCTATAATACCTTGCATGCTTAAATTGTTCTAAGAGTAACTATCTGACATTTTCAGAAGTTTTGCCATATGCATTCAGTTATACCAAGTTACATATATCTGTTAATTAGGCATTATATAGCGCACACATGACCGAAAGGTTCGAAACTATGAATGTTGATCTTCGTGAACTCGATATAAACCTGTTAATCAAATTATATGCATGCTTGCTTTTAGCATAGTAGTATTTTCATCTTACTTTCTTTTCTTGCTACACATATTTATAAGAATTTTTATCTATATATTATTGCGCGTTATGTTACTTTTTTCTGGATGTGTGAATTGTAGTTATCTTGTGAATGAAAAAGACGCCACGGTGTTGTTCAACAAATTTTCAGCAAAACAAGTGCTTCAGCTGTCATTTTACAGGAAAAGGATGCTTAAAGTAACATCGGTCCGGATTCTATAGAGAGCTACAAATATGAAAGTGGTAAATTTCAAAAAGCAGCCACATAATATAAATTGATATTATACACTAACCACACAAGATTTCTTTCACTTCATACGTCTCCTGCATCCATTATATTTTATTTTTTTATTATACACATGCAATTCATGCTATGTTCATCTAAGAGCAATAACCAATAGTAAATTTGGATTAAAATAAAGAAATAGAGCGTTTGAACAAATGCGAGATATAAACTTCCTTTTACTAACAATGGAAAGTTCAATGGAGAAAACAGAACTGAGGGAAACAAAGTGCCTTAGATTACCTCTCTTGTTTTTCCTGATTTCCTGGTGAATTTTTAAGTGGAAATTTGTTGAGGGATGAGAATAATATGAGGTCTCTGCCTTTACTTATCAATTGGTAGTTTTCACTTTGTTGCAATGCAAATTGGTTCTGATCAATTTGTGCAAAGATAGCTCTAAGCCTTTTTTTTATAATGCAAATTTATTATTTCTGAAGGGCGAATTTGCCAAAAGGATACCATGATGGGGTTGGAGATTTTGTTAGGCTGCATTTCTTTTCACACTTGATCATAGATATGAGACACAATCTTGTCCCAAATTCCAACCCCAAGGGAGTTTGCGCTATAATTAGTAGAAGTATATTGGTTGCTGAAATAGTTACCTTCAATATGTTCAGTTTCATTTGCAAAATTAATATCTTTTCGATTGAATAACTACGACTGTAACTTATAGCATCATATACTGTAACACCCTAGTTCAGTTATACCATATTCTCTTTCATTTTTCCTGTGGCTATCTCTTGGTGTTATTTGTTTTGGGTGCGGATAGTGTTTTGGTATCTGTTTTTAGTATCCGACCCGACCCGCATGCTTGAAACTCGTCTCGGTTCTTGTTCACATTTTATCCCTGCTGGTTTTGAGGAGCCGTGCTCGCATATGTTCCGTTTACCTGCATTATATCTGGCATCTGCATTTTTTGAATAATACAAATATAATTAAATAATATATTTTAAAAATATCTAGCATGGCCTGCATCATACCCATAACCCTGTGGTGGCATCCGTACATCTTGTTCTCGTTCCGTTTAGTGAAACGGACCCGTTTGGATCGCTACGTACACGCTACGTGCATCAGTTCTTGGGGGTATGCATTTTCGTTACCCGGATATCCTATTTTGGTATTGGATTTTGTTTTTGACAGGTTAATCTAGACAGTCTTATGTGACTATGGAAGGATCTTTCCTTACCGTAGGTAGCACGGCTGGCCTTCGTCGCCCTCCGCATTCCGGATTTTGGGAAGCGGGGCGTGGCATATACCAGAGTAGGATGAATAAAAACTAGAGAAACAAAATACATAACCAGGAAGGTTGATCCATGTAGATCACACATCAACAGGTGGAATATAGTTCCTTTCTTATACTTTATTTTTAACATCATATGAAACAGACTGTTTGATGTATCCAGCTAGATTGGAATAAAACGAACCCTAAAGTTGAAAACACTGTTACTTTACACACACAGCGAAACCACTCGTTCTTCATCAAAACATGCATTATCGTGGTAACTCCTCTAAGTCTATTACTTTCTTTAATCCTTATATTGAAATACTTTGGAAATAACAACCATGGTTGAGTTATGCATAGAACTATAGTCCAAGGTCTGTATTTGGAGTAATTATGTTTTGCAATGTCATGAATCTCCATATTGAGAACGAAAAATATCCGAGGTAGTCATTTAATACTGAGAAGTAAGTAGTATGCCACCGTAATTGGTATTGTGATAAACATGCCCACGATAACCCTGTAAATGTGAAAAGAGAGATCTAAGTAACATCTTAAATCAAATTAAAGCATTTAACTTGTCATCTGAGGATATGATGGTTAAATTGATTACGCGGTGCTTAGGATCTCCGGATGCAATCCATACTCGTTAGCAAACACAAATGTCACTGTTCCTTGGGGAAATGCTGCCTGCATATGATTGTAAATTTAGCTTTCGCTGGATAAATTCATGAATATATAGAGCTTAGTTCTACCTCTTTTGTCTCCAGTATTTATTCAGCATGAGAACTTGATTGAATTGATGTTTGAGTTAATTACACTGAACCCCTCTATAGTTACCCTAGGGTAATGATATGGTGAGATGGTGAGTTAAAGTGAGATGGCGAAATCCGACGGTTGTATCGACGATCGAATTTTTGCATCATGTTCTACACTTCAAAGTATGTATATGTATAAAAAAAAATTAGATGATTTGGAGGCTTATAAGTCACGCATCAAGGATATGCAATGTATTGCAACTTTTACGATGCTTTAACAACCATCCATTTTGCGAACGTGATATTCATCTCTTAGAAGTGTCCAAATCATCTAAATTTTTGTCCACTTATGTTGATTGACATGTATTTCAAGATATATGGAGTTGATCGTCATTTTGACTAATGGATGATGGTCGGATTTTTCCATCTCGCCTTAAGATCTCATCTCATCATCTCACCATATCATTACCCAGTTACCCTATGTCATTACCCAGTTACCCTATGTAGCACTTATACTCCCTCAAGCGACAAGAACCTCCATTGTACATCACCAAACCCTAAAAACACTCAAATTCTACTCCAAACAACAAAAAGAAGTTCTAGAGCTAAATTAGGCAACCATTGAGCAAGGGTATGAATCTCGGTATCAATACCAATACCAAACAATCACTTTTTGGTCGGGATCGGCCATCTTGGATCGAAATATTAGATTTATACCGTTGGACAAAAATACTTTTTAAAAATTAGTTAAATTTGCTAAATAAACGGTTGAAGTAACTATAAACAAATGAAAAATTCTTAAGTACTTAATGATGTTAGTTGTTATAATTATGAAAAAAAATAACTATAATCTATTTTATATTTTCCAATAATGGATGATGCCAAATAAACCATCATAACGAAATAACCTCTTAATAAACCAATCAATAGACCCAAATAAATCCACTAACCTATCACAAAACTCCACTAATCAAATTTAAACCCAATATTACCTGAAGGTGATTGCCACCATACCCTAGGTAAAGCATCCTTATAGTCGAGCAGAAGGTTTGGGGTTCTCTCTTGCAATAGGTTATGACCTATTATTAAAATAAATTATCCGAAATCCGATGGTATGGGTATCGGTACTTGGATGGTTATTTTGTGGATCAAAATCGGCCTCGGATCGAGTTCGGTTGAGATTCCAATCGATGGAATAGAGTTAATTTTAATGGTCTTGAGGATTTTTGATCTATGAACAAATTGGATGACGGCACTCTAATAAAGCATTTAAGGATAACAAGTGATAGACGGGGTAAATTATAGAAGGGCTTTGTGCAATTAACCTTGCTTTTTTACACTTTAAAACGACCTATTGAGCTTATATGACATATATGCATGCATTATGAAAAGAGGTACCTGAAGAATTGCAATGCTTAGCAATTCTCCTCTCATTCCAAAAGCACAGGAAGGGATAGCCATCAATATTGGTCCTATGATGAACCTTACCACCATTGACAACATCTCCATCCAAGCTCCACAAGCAATTATTTTTGATTGTGATGCCATGAAAAGACCCATCATTGGCCAAAATAGAATGTTACTCAAATGTCCAAACTTTACTAGTGAAATGACGTTTTTCAGTTAACTACCTTAGCATTATATTATCACAATAAGGTCCCATAAAATGCTACATTTATAGGTATTTTAGTGAAAAAAGCCCCTTAAAACGAAAGTTTAATGGAGTTTACTGTAATGAAAAACTTTAAGGTAATTTAGTGAAAACAATGATAGTTAAGGGTAGCTGGTGATGGGGAACGGCAGGGGGTGGATGTATCTTTTTGGGTTTAGTATTACTCGACTGTGAGGCACTAGATGTACTTTTGATGATGGCTTTTGCCGAAACCGTAGAGTTGTGGTTTAATGTTGTAGTTTTATTTGTATTTTCGCCTTCAAGGCTTATGGGTGTAAACATTAAAATCTTTTTAATGCATTGGGATGGCTAATTATCCTCCGATTTCTCAAAAAAACGATAGTTAAGGGTAGTCTTTAGCAAATACAGTTAGTATCTTATGCTGTTATAGCCAGTAGCAGTTCCTAAGCTGAACATTGCCATTCCAAGCCCTTCATCTGCTAATATGGATATAGAGTTATCAACTATCGGTGGAAGTTTGAGACCCCATCTACAATAACTCAATAAGTAAATTGATGTAATGACAATAATTTATTGATATAATGATATAATTTCTTATTAGATGCTACCTAAAGCTGACCAAGGACCATATGAGGCCAATTAAACAAGCGTAGGTGTTGGGATTTTTTGCGAGTTTCTTTCCCACTGTCAATAGAAT
This sequence comes from Agapanthus africanus, assembly GCA_030015575.1. Lineage (NCBI taxonomy): Eukaryota > Viridiplantae > Streptophyta > Magnoliopsida > Asparagales > Amaryllidaceae > Agapanthus > Agapanthus africanus. The sequence continues at coordinate 520,359,244 of JASDDO010000012.1, read as the reverse complement.
GATCCGATATTTGCTCTTTTTCGAGGAAATAACTCTTCCTTCCTCTTCTCGAGGATTAGGTTGTAAACTAGGAGGTCTGGCTTCCGCTCCTGCATCAAGAACAAAACCATCTCCTACATGCTTAAGCCATCAGCCAACCAAAAAATAAAAAGGGTAACAAGAGGAAATTCACAAAATACGGAATTTTCGTTAATCTTATTATGTTGAAGAAGGTTTAATTGCACAAAATCCAGCCTGTAGTTTCCCTTGTATAGCACTTTTACCCCCTTCAAGGGCTTTATTAGCAAAACGCCCTTTTGTTCATCGACCAAAATCCATTAGAACACTTCAACTCAACTTTAAACAACTGAAATGATTGTCCGATTTAACTCTATACTTGTTTCTGCTGCTTAAAGTAGAATTTCAGAGTTCACTACTACATAATAAGATTTTACACCGGTCTTCGAAGATCGATTCCCTGAAATGTTGTTTAAAGCTTTCTGGGAACGGACTTATCCGTTCCCCAAAAATTTTGAACCGGTCTTCGAAGATCGGTTCCTCGAAAACTGGGAATGGGTTACTCCGTTCCAGAAAATATTCCAGAATGGACAAATCTGTTCTTGGAAAACCCTTCCCACAAGAGGTTTACCCGTTCTGGGATATTGGCGCTAATAAATCACTTAAGGGGGTATATGTTCTATACATGATAAACTACATGGGAGTTTTTTTTAATAAAGGGAGCGAAAACCAAATTGAATTAAGAGGGGTGGATCCCGCGTGGGCCCAGCCTTCATATTTAACTTGAAAAAAAGATGTTTGGAAGAAATACGTTTTTTTTATTAATATCTTGTTTATAAAAGAATGTTGAAGTTTTAAGTTAGGTTCATAGTTCATACCTATCCTTTCACTTGGAGTTGCGGCTGCCAACTCAGCAGCCCTGTACTCATAAAGTACCAAAAGAAGGATATACCAAATCAAACCCTGTAACATTACAATCTGACTCTGGAGCTTGATTCCTTCATCCCCATTTAGAGATTGTAGTAGTGGAATCCCCACGATCAATGTATTAGGCAGAGTAGCGAGGGCAAATCCTGTAACTAGGCAATCCATTTTCCCTCTAAACCGCAGTTTACATATGACCGAGAATACCACCAGTGCCAGTAATTTCTGTACCATGTCCGCGACCAATAGTTTGCCGTTCATATCGTAAGGATTGTTAGCTGAGATAGCATGAAAAGACATGAGAGGGATCGAAAAGTTCACGACGAACGTGTTGATCCCCGAGCATTGATCTTTGGTGAACAGCTTCCACCATTTCATTGACATGTAGGCTAAAAGCATGGCTACGTATAATGGAACTATTGTCGCGATGACATGGTACACATCTGCTAGAGATATCATATCAAAAATTCGGATCTTTACCAAATGGCGGCTTCAATAAAGAGTTCAAACTCTCCTACCCCTCTGAATGCCAAGAGAGATTGCAATCTTCTCCAGTTTGAATGTAGATGTTTTTCCTGTGATGCAATATGGATTATATTATAGAACCTCTTCTCCAATTTCCATTTATTACCACCATCTGCTGTTATCGATAGCAATCATTGCAGATATAGCATGATTCGTTAAGGGTTCTTGGTAATTAATAGGTGCTTGCTCCCTTTTTCCCCTCAATTTATTTTTTGTGTGTTTTCTCATGCTAGGACATTTGAGGTAAATGTATCAGTTTCTGTAGATACACACTGCATAGTTTATTAAAAGAGAATATTTCCAAATCTTATTGAGCAAATTGCATGAGCCATTATCATTTATGTTAGATTATAAATTATATTCATGTAACTATACTGGATATTCTTGATATTATAGTTGGGTTTAATTCTGATTAGGTGTGTTAGAATTTAGATAGTTTAGATAGATTGTTAGGATTGCTTGTTACTAGTCAGTTTTATTAAGAGTTTTATAAATTGAGATATTTGTTCTTACTAGGGATGTAAACGGATCAGATATAGGTGTTACGATATCCGTACCCATTAGTCATAAGTGAATTTGAATACATGTACGGATAGTTACCGGAAATGGAAAAATGTTATCCGTATTTGATAAAATTCGAATATAATATTAATATAAATAATACCATAAAAAGAACCTAATAAAGTCATACTATTTTGTTATCGAATATCAATACGGAATGGAAATAGGTGTTACTATATCCGTATCAGGTGACTATTGACGAACGCGGATAGTTATCAGAAATGAAAATCAATTTTCAATATCTGTATTTGATAATACTTGGATACAGATACAGAGTCAACTCGGATTATCCGTATCCGTTTACATCCCTACTTCACCCTTGCTTACTTATCATTGCACCGAGGTGCAATGAGTCGCGGTAGGGATGCCCAACAAAATTTATGTAGGATTCAATTCATTAAGATCCGATCATGTTTTACGCTGCCTGTAGATTACCTAACACAACCCTCCTTTATCCTATCTTGGGACATGCGGTGAAAGAATAAAACATTTAAGCATAACACTGACGCGTTGTTTACATCCCTACTTACGATTTCTCAATACTACCAACAATTAAAGATGTAAACGTACCGGATACGGAGTGATATATGTGTTACTATATCCGAATCCAGTAGTCATAGATGGATTTGAAATACAGATACAAATATTTATTAGAAATGCAAGTACCATCCATATTTGGTAAAAATTGTACACGGATACGAATATGAAACGAATATCGGAAAAAAAATATACCCGAAAAGTTCAAATATTATTATTTCATATCGGTTAGGTATCCGTTTACATCCCAGCTAGCATTACATGGCATGCCTAAATTGTTCTGAAAATACTATCACATTATAGAAGTTTTCAGCCTATGCATTCAGTTATATCGAGTTAATTTTATTTGTTGTGTTCACATTATATAATTTAAGGTTTCTACAACTTCTCATTAGCCAGCCATTTTTTCACCTACATCATACATGACTGAAACCTTGAGTTTGAGCCTTCTTAAAACTAATTTTAATCAATTCTCTATACCTGTTATATAAGAACCAATAGATTCATCTATATAAACATCAGAAAAGGTTGTGCTTTAATTAATTTATAAACATTTGAGTGATTGAATCTCCAAATTATATGTATTGACATGGCTTTTCGATTTATACAACAACAACAACAACAACTGAGCCTTTTATCCCGAGCATATGGGTAGGCTACATGAACCAACATGAGAATCACGCCAGGTCCAGCAGATGAATCCGAGTTGACTCCACTCACTCCTATTGAACAATATGCTTTCATTGAGGCCTTTGGCAACCATATCTTTTTGTATCACCTCCATCCACGTTTTCTTTGGTTTCCCATTCGCCCTTTTGACGTTGTTTTTATCAAGAATATCCATTCGTCGAACAGGTGATTACATAGGTCCGTGTCACTTATTATGGTTCATGTCATAGAATGTGACAAAGTTTTACGTTGGCTGTCACAAGCCTACCACAACGCTCACCCTTATCTATCCGGACTTGGGACCGGCAACGGTAGCCTTTCGATTTAAATAATGGTACTAAAAGTCCATGGACCGATGCATGTTTGTGTTTAGCATGGTAATAGTTTCATTCTTCTTTCTTTCTTGCTATGCATATTCATACGAAATTGTTTGTATATATTATTGTGGGCATAGATCATTTTTAAGCAAAAAAGTGTTTCAGCAGGTATTATACATGAAAAAGATGCACAGAGCGATGATTTTTATAGTTTTCACCTGAAGCACTCTCAAAGAAACATAGAAAGAGGCTTAATTATGGATCCATATATAGTGTACTGCACAGATGAAGCTGATAAGTTTCTAAAAGAATTCACGTGATGTAAGTTTTTTTAATAAAAATATATACAGTAACAATGCCTAGGCACAGGAATCTTCTCACGTAATAGTCTTGTATTCATTTTATGGTTTATCTTTTTAATTCTACACATACAATTCAGTATGTCCAGTTGGTATCAATTTACTTTCCAATATGAGAGTTCCCAAGTTCGATCCCCGAAAGGGGTTGATATTAAAAAATATATATAATTCATGCTATGTTCATCAGAACTACAATATCCATGTACAGAAATGGATAGTATCCATGTACAGAAATGGATAGCATTGGTAGTTCCTTTATCTGTCGGAGAAAACTATGAGATAATATTAGTAGCCCTTTTCAGAAAACCAACATCAGAACTTGCATCAAGATTTCCAACGGCAATGCATGAATTAAACAAGTAAGGAGACACTAAAATCAAACTCTGATCTGGCTAAGTTACAAAGGTATGAACTTATACCGTTCTTCACGACATATGCATTGAGGAAGCTAACTGAAGCATTTTGTGCACCACATTCTGTACAATCACATCATAATCGGTTAAACCGAAGTCACATAAGCGGGCTTTCCCTAAAAATTTCCCTAAAAATGAAGCTAAATGGGTAATTTGATAAACGGTAAGCAATAACATAGGTATCAAGTGCACAAGTTGCACAACTCCATCTTCAGCTTCTAAAACCAACAAATAAACAAAAATTTTAGGTTGGGAAAGATTTTGAGAGTCGACTACACAATATTTATCTTAGAAATCATGCCTAAAACTCTATTTTGAGAGTCTTTGCAGGTATGCCAATTATTTGCATGATATCCGCTGTAGTCTAGAAATGCTCATGGTCGGTGGATACAAAATCCGTAATTGTGATAAAAGAACAGAATACTGATAACATCGCTTTCTAATCTAAACTACTCTTCAAAAGTTGTTGTTTCTTGTACAAATTCTGGTTGCTTCTCAGTAGAAAACTCTTTTTAAGTTTTTTGTTTATTTCAGAACTCAGCAAGACCTGTATATTGATCTGTATATCTTTCTGAAAGGGAGAAAAATAAAAATAGCAAAATTGATTCATAAATAATCAACCATTCCATATGCAACCAACATTTTCTATTATCATTATCCTCAAAACTATTTCAAAATCGCCCAATATTTTTTCGGCATGAGCATCAATTAACCTTGTGACCCCCAAGATGCGGTATTTTTTTTTTGTTGAGATTTATCAGTATATTTTGAATTAATAAAACTATTTTGTTTCATTTGGAGTTTAATATTTTATGGTTTTTCTAAATTTGTTAATTATATGATAATTAGTATTTTAATTATTTGTTTGCTAATTAAAATATAATTGTTTTAATATTCATATAATATTTTATCATAAATTAGATATTTTAAAGAATATTTTAGTATGATAATTTTAAATGAGATATGTTATTAATATTTAATATATTATTTTGCTAATCTATTTAAATCTTATTTATTTGCAAGTAAGATATTTTTTTAATCTAATTTAACCATAAATATATTGTAATTTAAAATTTGGTTATGATAAGGTATTTAATATACCCGCTTCAAATAGTTTGAACTAATCTCCTAACTAATAGCTCTCTATAAATATTTTACAGACAAACTAATTTAAAACCTATATATAATAAAACCCTACCTCTTCTCTTTTATAACAGAAAATCTCTCTCTCACCCATCTCTCTCTTAGTTCTATTCCCCCTCTCTTCCATCTCTCTATATATATTATACTATATATATATTTTTTAATCGTTATCAGCTCTCTTTATTTTCTTTCTCAAAAACCCAAACTCCAATCATCCTTCCTTCTCGCCGAGCACCCTCATCATCTCGATCCCTCACCATTGCCGAGCAGCCATCAGGCTGAGCAACCCCACTGCAGCAGCGACGCCGTCGTCTCCTTGATCCTAGCCGAGCCGAGCAAGGTCCAGGCTAAAATCGAAGTTGGGATTTTGATTCGTTGAGTCGTCGTGTTTTTCAAGTACTCTTGCTCTATTTCTAGTCGACATCGCTAAGGCATTATATTTATATTTTAATCATATTGGTTTAAATTGAATATTTATAATTGTAAAATATTGAATATCAATAGGGTTGGTGCCAATTGTCAAACGAGAAGATAAGCCCTAATTTCTTGTTATTCTCATCTACATACATAAATATAAGTGTTGCTTACATACATAACATGGATCCATGAACCACAAACATACATACAAAATGTGCATAAATACTTTATAGGCATTTCGAGTCCTTAAAATTTAAGCTAGGGCCAAGGGTTTTATTAAAAAAAAATAGTTAGTTTGAAGGTTTTTGTTCAAATGCTAAAATAATTTCACTTGTAGTAATTTGTTTCAACATTAAACATAGTAAAATATTCTTAATGCACGAAGATGGAGTAGATGCATATACTTAAGACACTGAATTAATTTAGATAGTTGGCATACTACATATTAGGTTATGTACCACTCATAAATAGTTAATGTTTATTCAAAATATTAGTTACATAAGCTATTAAATTCATAGTTAATTTAGTTAGTTGGATTCGAAATCCTAATGCTATTTTAACCCTGTATTATTATTTAAGAGGAAAACTATAATATATTTCATATTATCTAATCTCAACATTCACCACAACTTAAAAAAATGAAAGTTCTCGGGAAGCCAAAACTCTAGTAAGATCAAATATTATCAACCCCTTTAAATATCTCGGTTGTTCTAATTTTTTTGTGCGCAGATATATTTGTACATTTCTTATTTCTGAATATGTTCAATCTAAAAATACAATAATTAATACTCCGAGACACATAACATATCGTCTGATATTGTCGATTGACATATACGAGACCCCTTGACATGCTTTATACATTCGTGACCAATAACGTTTGAACGATAGAACGTGATCACCGATTAAAATACCGAGACATAAGTATATATTGATTCATTCAGCACAAATTCATGATTCACTTTGTGATTCAGCGTTTATAAATGATACAAGTGTTTATAAATGATACGAGTGATTATAAGTGATTCAAGTGTTTATTCATGATTAGTGCTTATTCATGACATGTGCCGGTAAATTGTTCCTTTATGACGGCGACTAAATTTAGAAACACGGGGGTTGGAGAAATTAAGAGTGAGATGTGGACCCGTTCTTTGGAGGATTCGGTGTTAGAGACTGGCCAGTCGAACGCGCAGTTTGCGCAAGGGTGGTGTGCTGAACATCACCCACAATGATAGTGAGTGTAGGATTTCGCCTAGCGGCAAACCCGGGATCAGCTTCGAGCACAGTGGGCAGTGGTCCCGGGTACGTACGGGATATTCTCCAAGGTTCGAGAATACTCTTCACCGAATCAATTTTAACCTTACGCAAGATTAATTAGGGTTCGTGTTAGTGACATCTAGGATTCACCTGACTTGTTATTATTACATCTTACCGTTATTGTACCTGTTATTATTCATAATACCTTTATTGATGTATCCATATCTACATGTGCACGCGGCCTTCACTGCACTCACAAATTCATGATATCACACACGTACACTATTATGATTGAGTACTTTTTGGGATGTTCTGATATCCCTAAGACTTGCTATCTCAGGTTTAAAGACTGATTCACGGACAAAGCAGAATCAGAATGACTACCAGGAGTTTGCCGAAAATCAGTAGTATTTATAGATTTAGTTCTATTTTATTTTAGTTGCTATTAGAATGTGTACCCTCGCGGTATGCTATGAATAATGTATCTTTCTTTTCGGATCTTGTATTTCATTTATTCGGAATTCTTTGTTATTTGGATCCTTTATTGACTCTATTTTCATCTCGTGGAATTATCAGTGTTATTTGTTATTTATGCAGTATGTTGGTATTATATCTTGGATATTATCGTATAGATTTAGTTAGCGCCTTAGGTGTGACTATAGTGAGGCAATTTTTCCTTGTCTAAAAGCACCGGCGGTTTCGGTCCATATTACGGTATTCCAGGAATTCGGACATTACAATCATCGACCGGTGCTCCAAACAATTCCATACAATGTGACCCAAACAATTCCATACAATGTGAATATCAACAGGCTAATGCAGCAGTATGATCCTGTAATCCTTGGGAAATTCAAATAAACAAGAATTACAACAGCAATTCTTCTTTATGAACCTAATCAATTAACACATTGAAAACAGCAGCAACTGATATCCAGTAGATTTACCTTTATAAACAATAAATTGTCCTCTTTATTTATAATTCTCCACAGCTAAACAGCAACAAAAAATAACTACAAGGTTTTTATGCACCATAACTTCATTTACACACATATATAAATTCTTCACTACAATTAAAGCAAAAACCAAACATCCATATACACAACCATTTAACTACAAACTTTATTATCTAAAAACATACTCGCTCTCCGATCACTCAAGAGTAGAATTAGCCTGCAGTAGACCTTCCCTAATCTGCGACGCAATGTCCTTAACAGCTCCGGGACCATGCGGTATAAAAACTGCAGAAGATTTTGATGAAGCTCCAATCTCTTTCATGGTGTCGAAGTACTGAGTCACTAAAACCATGTCCATCACATCCTTGGCTGTGGTCCCTGGCACGTTAACTGAAAAGGCGAGCACGCTGTCTCTAAGGCCGTCCACAATGGCTTGGCGTTGTCGAGCTATACCTAGACCTGCTAAATACTTGGACTCTGCGTCTCCTTCTGCCCGCTTGATTTGAAGTATTTTTTCAGCTTCGGCCTTGTCATTTGCCGCAACCCTCATCCTAGCAGCTGTTGGAACAATGGAATAATACATTTAAAAGGAAAACTTTCCACGCAGAGAAATCTTATCTCTGCTATTTCAATTCAAAGGGGGAGGGGTCTCAAATTGAAATCCCAATTTGATTCTTGGTATGGCACATGACAAGAAAAATGTTCATAATTCTGGGGGGGAAATATTTTTTAGTAAAAAAAACTCTACCTGTTTAAATCTTCTCAAATCTTGACAAAAATATTTACGGAAAATGTAAAAAAATCTCATCGTTTTGACTGAAAATATTTGAGAATCTACTCCAATCTTATTTCATGATATCTAATATGCTCAAGTGCATTGCCCGTGCAAACAACTAGTAAGTAGAAGCACTGATCCACTTATTCAATCATAAGGTAAAGACTAATATAAACTTGCCTGCATTTATCTCATTCATCGCCGTCTTAACATGCACATCAGGCTCAATATCCACAATAAGTGTTTGGACGATCTGGTATCCATATGCTGACATGGCCTGGTCATGGGATGCGCATACAAGAACACAATAAATCAAAATATTTTATTGAAGATATGCACACGCACACGCACATTATATGCATATACGAATTCAATATGAATGAACAACGCGGAATACCTTCTCAAGTTCATTTTCAACAGATTTCGCAATATCATTTTTCTGCTCAAAGACATCATCCAAGATCAGCTTTGGAACGCTGGCCCTGATAACTGCATATCAGCAAAATAAACGTATATATTCAATTAGAAACCATTCACCATATAGAAACCAATTAGACTACTACTCAAAGATATATAATCCCCTGATTTCTGCTTTAAAAAGTCTCATTTAACCAGAAGCACAGACTGATTAATTGAGCCTAAACTTGCCGTATCAGGCGACGAGTGAATTGCTAATATACAGGACTAACAAGATAGCAACCTTTTAAATATATGGAAATACGCTGGATGAATCTGTCAAATCTGTATTTTTCCTACCAATAAAGAATTGAAAAAAATAACCCATTAATCATGAAGGCGGATTCACGGTAAATTCATGGTAAATTCTTCAGTGTTCATGGAGGCTATGAACAATTATTTTACTAGGACATCTGACATTCTTTGCTAAGTTATAGATCAGCATATGGAGTAGCTACTGACTTTCTGTAACGATTTCTGCATCAAGTGTAGTTAATGGTTTTTGAAAGACAAGTAAAACGGGACAAGGTAGAACCATTCTAGCATTAAAGATGCATATAAGTTTAACATCAACTTATTAAAGAAAGAACATATCACCTCAAACCTTGTCCTTTGGCATGATATCACAGCTCTTTTTATTGACAATGACAAGTTAGAAAGACCTAAAAGATATAAGTGCAGTTTTGCTTCAGAGGAATGTGCGCTACTCAAAGACAAAGGCAATCTTACCATCAAAGACATAGGCCTGAATTTGCTCCCTTGTGTTGCTAAGCTTGTAGAAAGCATCAGATGCCTTCTCAGCAAGGGCCCGATATTGGATAGAAGCAACAACAGTGACAAAGACATTATCCTGAACCATCAAGAAAAAACAATGTGAGATGCAACAGAGCTCTAATCAAGCACAAAATACTTTCATATCATCAGTGATCAGTTTCAATTCCTTCTTTATGCATATCTTTCTCTTCCACTTTCTTTTGCATAGGTTCTCGTTCCTATTAACAAATACCAAACAAGACAGTAACATCGAGTGTAACTTAAAATTATATACTGGACAAACTTCTGATCAATTTGAAGTCATGCACACACGATGATTCATGTCCTGAGGAATAAGTAGCATACAAGACTTAACTTCACGTAGTAGAAAATTTTTACCATCTCAAAGTTTAGTCAAGTTAATATTGTCTCAAACAAAATATAGTCAAATACCACAAATTTGCAAATAGCCTATATGAAACAGAAGTTTTTGTCTCAAACAAAATATAGTCAAATACCACAAATTTGCAAATATCCTTCATGAAAATGACCATAAGATTAAAAAATAGGGTAATTATCGAGTAGTTCTCACTGTACTCCTACATATTTTACCATTAATCTCAAGTCCTCTCATTTTAACTGACCTATGCAATAATAAAAGAATGCATCAGAAATAATCATAATAGATGAAGTTTACGCCACCGACCTTCGTCTTTGTTTCACAACGGACATCAAGCTGTTGAACACGTAAAGATAGGCGTCCTGCAATTTTTTTGCCAAAAATCCATGGCAAGCAATGGCATCCAGGCTGGAGCACATCATCATACTTTCCAAAACTTTCTTTGATTGCTACAGTTGACTGCTCTACTTGAAAACAACAACACGACTGCCCCATTTGTACCTGCATTGATAATAACGCATATTAGAACAACGTGGAATTGATCGACCGTTTATTTTGTGAATCATATGGCAGCTGATCAAATTATCCACTTTCATATCGACACAAGTCCTTCATAACATGCATAAGCATAGATAAATCACTCGTCCTAACCCTTTCTATAACCTTCAGAATGCATGTAGAAATGTACTAAAACGACATTGTCACGATAACTCGATCCCTCAGTACCAACTATAGTGGAGTGCATGCATGCTCTAAAAAGGTCAGGGCTAACATCACATCAGCTACTCATATAATAAAAATAATTTGTAATACCTACTATAGTTCCAGCGTTTCATCGGGAAGTTTTGATGGTCAATAATTTTAAAGCATAAAAACTTTCTCCCTTCAGCATCAGAATAGGAGTCGAGGGTTGAAAAAAAATCCTTAAACGGTTGAAAATTGTGGTGATGACCATTATGCTGCCATGTTAGTAGAGCAGACGATCATAAAAATCTAGTACTGATATATGTGTGTGGGGGGGGGGGGGGAGGGGGGGGGACGGTATTTCGCAAGTGCATGTCAAAAAGTCTAGCAAATTCAGCAGGAATATTTCTAAAAAAATATGCCGCTGATACAGATTTTTAATCTACCAAATCGTAGCTAATAATATCTATTAGCAATTGTCATCTGTCGAGTATTCTTTGAATTAAAGTTCTTTCCACATAGGCAGTTATACAATATATAACGCTGGTGTCAACAGTCACTGTGCAGTCTAAACTTGCTTCGATATATTTGACAGAATTCACAGAGGGACTTGGCATATTGCATGATTGTTTACGAAAACGTGATAACAAAAGGGTGTGTGTATGGCAGCCCCCCCCCCCCCCCCCCACAACACACACACACACCACCGACATATAACCTTTGTATGTAAATCTATTTTCGGAAAGAAAATCATCAAAAATATATATCTGTTATCTCGACAAGACGCCATAAAGCATCCACCAAACTGTAACGGCATAATCATTCTAACTGCTAAAGCAATCTTTATGTGATAAAAATATACAAAACAACATAAATCAAGAAAATAGCATTCAAAGCATAAGGAGATTAACCTGAGAACAGATGCGCCTCCAAGTTATAATGGGTGACTACAAGTACATATAAGGCTTATATATGTGGTAAACTCCAAAACTACAAGCAATCCCAAGAGTTGGCACATTCAATAAAACTCTAAAAGTCAAATATTATACACCAAGCCAGCTCCCATCACAAATTTTCAAATGAAGAATATTGAATCAAGGCCTCAAACTATTCAAATTCTTATCTTTTTGCCACTCACCACTTGATTTTAGACATAAATATCAAAATTATAAGAAAAGAAACTATTTCCAAGTATATAAAGATCGGCTTTTGACCTAAAACCCTAGAATTTTGTAACCAATACAAGAATCTGACATGAAATAATTGAACGAACAAGAAAGATGGGATTTTTCTCTAACCTTTGAGAGCTGCTGAAATTGGGGAAATTTTATTTTTTCCCCTTGCTGTAAATAGAAACGGGGAGAAGTAAGAATGATTAGCTTATAAATATGCAGATAGGTCCCTCCAAGTTTCTCTTTTTGTGCTTTTACAAAGGATTTGTCCTCAAATTTTTAATTTTATTTTTTCGGAGCACAACATTATTTCAATTAATTCGACTGGATGGAATTATCGAGTGTAGCATTATGCACGCGTGTATATGTTAACATAACCAAAAAAAATTGAGTGGTTAAAAGATAGGGTAGTTAAGATAATATAGTTTTGATTTTCAATTATGATCTAGCAAATCTCATAAAAGATTCTCCAATTAACGAGCATGCGGTCAGTAGAGATTTTTAAAGATTTGATATGATTTTAAGAGTTAGTTATGATTTTTTTATAACATTATTTTCTCAGAATTATGAGAATTTTCTTGTTACTTCGCAATTTCATGATAGTAAAAAAGAAAGATACAAAGAAAATAAGATTAAATTGCTTAAAGAGAAACATATTAGAAATACATATTATTTATTCATGTGTGTGTTGTTTTTCTTTCGTTCCATTTGAACCGGCCCATAAGAGTTCACATAACACACAAATGCGCTTAGAAGACTCACGAATTTGCACCGAAAGCATTTATATATTGGCCAATTTGAAACCCTCACTCTTCTAAAGAGGGAAAGTGTCATACCAACTGAGCTACTCTGGTGATGCAAGACCAAGCCCCAGGCTGAAGCCACACCAACGTAAGCCCGGCTTCCCATTATACTTCTTTTGGCATACGGAACGAATAAACAACACGAATGAACTACAGTCAATGTAACCTGAGGGGAAAATAATAATATATCCTAAAGAGCTTTTAATCAATTTACAGTGCTATTGATATTTTGCCATCGCTCACAGCCCCAAACTATTTTGATGCATTAAAAGAAAATGATGATTTGATTTACCTTATCAAATAGTTTAGTATAACACATCAGGCATAGAAAATGGTCACACTAGTCTAACGGAAATTATAACTCTGCTAATGGAGCCACTATTCATGACATCACACCTAATGAAAGTTATAACAGTATTAATGGAGCCATCAACAGCACAAAAGGGAAAATTTAATGCATATCAGTTATAAATACCATTCACAGTTATATTTCCAAATGAGTTATAACCAACAAGCATCAGCATTCATTTCTTCCAAGTTTTAATTAATTAGCCCTCAAAAAACATCAATCCACTAATATGAATGGATCCACTCATGGCTTTTTCCCATTGGGATTCGGCGACTGGTGATACGGAGAGACGTTTGCAGCATTCGATAAACTCCTCGCCGCCGGCTGCCCGTTTCTCACGAAAGAACCCTGAGCTTTAAACCCAATCCTTCCGTTTTCGCTCACGGATCTCGCGGTAGCTCTCTCGGCTTGCATGCTCTGGAAAAAATACGAAGAGCTCGCCATGTCTTTTAAATTAAGCAGCGGTTTTAAGGCCTCGACCACCTCGCTCATTAAAGGCCGTGCCTTTGGATCGCGGCTGAGGCAGTGGTGTGCGAGCTGAGAGGCCTTCTGGGCGCCTTTGATGGAGAAGTTGCCCTCGAGGCGAGGGTCGATGAGGCGGTAGAAGCGGCGCCTCTCGCCGAGATGAGGGCGGGCCCACTCTACTAAATTGTGTTCGCCGTTGGGGCGGTTCTTGTCCATGGATCTCCGGCCGGTCATTATTTCGAGGAGGACGACTCCGAAGCTATAGACGTCGCTCTTTGAGGTCAGGTGCCCTGTAATGGAAATATAAGGTTGAAATTATGTTTCAGCATACAAGAAAATGATATGTTCACAAAATCGGTGGAATTTTTTTGACTAATAGGAAATGAATTACTTAATCTATACCAACTCGATATTTTACATGTACGGGTTGGTGATGATCATAGAGATGGAAAAGGAGGTCCAACCCGTAAATAATCCCACCTCTATAACCAATCACCACCAACCCAGTAGCTTATACGGAATATACCAGGTTTGTAGGAAAGAAGTTGCCTAATAAGAAAACGGGCATAAGATTAAAAGCATCTGCCACAGAAACTTCAAACTTATGTTGAAGCCTTTTTGGTCTGCAGCGGCACTTTGTTTTAATAAAAAATAATAATAATAGGCTTTAAATGTGAGTATGTTAGCATGGCAAGATTTGAAACTGGATGGCTGTGATACCATTTTGAAGACGTCGTGATGCTAAAAGAGACTGAATAACGGTACATGTTTGAGACATCTCCTTTTATAGGTTGCCATATATATATCTACACATAATGTGCAACAATAATACTAGGCTTTAAATGTGAGTATGTTAGCATGGCAAGATTTGAAACTGGATGGCTGTGATGCCATTTTGAAAACGTGGCGATGCTAAAAGAGACTGAATAATGGTACATGTTTGAGACATCTCCTTTTCTAGGTTGCCATATATATATCTACACATAATGTGCAACAATAATACTATTATTTCCAATAAAAAGGTCCTCCCTCTTACTATAACAATAAGGTATCCTACATCGGTATCAAAGATGAAGTCTAAACTACATTGTTTTCTAGTTTTGTGCATTTGGTTTAAGAAATACTAGAAACTCCAATTACTTGAATAGACGAGCTGCCCCTAGCATTTAGATTATTCATTATAGATAGTCTGGCAATTTAGATTATAGAATAGTGGCTACATATACTAAGCACTGGCTGCTAACCATCAATCAAAGACATGTTTTGATATCAGTCTGGTCTTGAGAAACATTCTTGAAAACTATATTTACCATAAGTAGTTATTTTCAAGGGAAAATATGTATGCTGAAACAAATTTCCACGTGTTATGAAAGTTTTTATAATTTACTTACAAATGGCACGCTTTCCTGAAACCAAGTTGCTCACTTTTCCTGTCCCTTCTAACAAAACCAATCAACCCAAAAGCATAATCTTTTCTTGCCTAAGTTATTCATTGTGTTTTGAAGATTCCATGTAAGGAGGTTAGATTCCTACTGTGTTGAAGACAGAAAGATAACATCACCTGTCATTACATACTCAGGAGCTGCATATCCATACGTTCCCATTACACGTGTCGACACATGAGTCTTATCTCCCTCGGGACCATCTTTAGCGAGCCCGAAATCAGAGAGCTTTGCATTATAATCCTAAAACACCACAAATTTCAAAAAACAAAAACAAAAAAACAACAAAATAATAGGGGAAATGGAAGAGAGACACTCCTAGTGGCCTAATGATTTACCGCATCTAGGAGAATATTAGATGTTTTAAAATCACGATATATAACTGGTCTCTCAGCTTCTTCATGAAGAAAAGCAAGTCCTTTGGCAGCACCAAGAGCTATTTTCATTCTGATGGACCATGGAAGAGGCAGGGACCCTGTTCATCAAACAGGTTAACATTAACTGTTGCTCTGTGCGGTCATGCATGCTCTATTGAGATGGAGAGTTTGCTAGACAAATGAAGGCCAATGAAAATACATAAAACGACAAAACTTTACTGGATGGAACTGATCTTACACCACAGGTAGATGAGAATTAACAGTTATAAATCAGTTTGGAAAGTCGAGAAACAGGCCAATGTTTCTCATGGAAAATGAATCTGCAACGAACTTGCCATTTTCGACATGGTAGTCATTGCCAAATATAATCATGATAATGTATTATAGAAAGGCAGCATAGCCACTAGACATTGATTCATATGTATTGACCATGATAGGTTCTCGGTATCATAAGGTGTATACCATTAATAAGATGAAAGGCAGTAATCTGGTAGATTACACCATTTATGAATGGAATGATCTTATGTTGGGGGATGTCACTTGCATATAAAAACCACAGTCGCCAATCACTTATATTCTGTGTGTTGGGGGTGGGGGAGATCTTTCAGAAATTATTACTCGTTGGCAAATAATGTAGCACTTTGAAAGAGTAACATCCATCTATGCCTAAGGATTTCTCCATTTGAGCCATTTGCTTGAAACTTATAACCCCATTTGTTTTTGGAGTTGTGCTGGTATTAAAGTTTTACGTTTGACAACCAAGTCTCGACTCCAGTTTGATTGCAAACTACTTGTTAGAATTTCTGTATCGGTGCATTTTATTAATTGGAGTACATGTCACAAATATTTACTATTTTTAACAAAATACATTGTTCTAGGGGGTTACTATTCAACCATTTCAAACTTTAACATAAACATACATGCACCTGGCACAAATGTCGAGTTCTCCTAAAGTTGAAGGATATATTCAGCGACAAAACATATCTTATTTTTTCTTTTTCTTTTTTCTGTAAATCCAAATAGACACAACAATCTAAAGAAAATAAAACAGACAAAAAGACAACGAATACGACAAACTGAAAGTAAAACTATCCATACTGATGAAAACAAGTCATCAAGTCATCCGTGAGCAATCAAAAAGTTCAATGAAGACATGGAGACATAAGGCTGTCCATGTAGAAAAAGGAAATTAGAAGAATATAAATATTTTTTCATCTACACATCAACCCTTCATAAGGAAAATACATGAAAAGATTTCTAAGAATTTAGCAGGCACATACTTCTGAATAGGTGGTTTTCCAAACTACCACGTGGCATGTACTCGTAAACAAGCAGTCTTTGATCATCTTCAATGCAATACCCAATCAGCTTAACTAAGTTTGGATGAAGGAGATCACCGAGAAAATTCACTTCAGCCTGCAAAACACATTGATTAGCATGGAAGTTTGTTCAAGAAGGGGAGGGGGAAATGCCAGCTAACTTGACAGAACTGAAATAAAGTGCACACCAGCCACTCTTTATGTCCTTGAAGTCCATCATGATTTAGAGTCTTGACGGCTACAGTAAGCCCTGTACCAGGTTTCATAGGAGCAGTTCCATTTTCTTCGATCCAACCTTTAAAGACACAGCCAAAGCCTCCCTCACCAAGAAGAGTCTCCGGTCTGAAGTTTCTTGTTGCAGCCTTAAGCTCGTTAAAACTGAACTTCCTGAGTTGGGATGCGACTTTCAGTTCCTCGCCTACTTTGCTTGTTGATGAACTACTTTCTGCATTACTAGTGGTTGTAGAGCCAGATATCACTGGGGCAGCTGGTTGGTCCCTGCTACCATCATTTGTGGATTTACTTTCTGCAGAACCAAGCACTGTCTATGTGAGTATCTTAGAAACTCAGCAATAAATGCAATTGCCAAATATAAAAAAAAAACGAAATGAAATAAAATCAACCAAGAACTGCCTAAAGAAACAATCAAATCATTTAAAACTAGCATTAATAATAGATTGTCATTACAAACTTAGAAGACAAAAAATAAGATTTATTCCAGAAAAGGTGCAACGCCCCAATTCCCGTAATACGGAAATATGGAACGAAACCACCGGTGCTCTTAGACAAGCGGAAAATCGCTTTGCCATAGTCACACCTAAGACTCTAGCTAAACATGTACGATAATATCTAAGATCTAACACTAACATCATGTTACATAAATAACAAATAAAACGGATGAATCCACGAGATAAAAATAGGGTCAATAAAAGATTTAAATAACAAAGGGTTCAGAATAAACGAAGTACAAGATCCAAAAAATAAAAGATACATTATTCCTAACGTCCCGCGAGCGGCGCACATTCTAATAGCAACTACCACAAACAATATTCTAAGTAAAGCATTGTACAATAATATAAATAAAATATTATTTAGTTAGCAACCAAATATATTAATTAAGTTGTTATGGGAGATATTAGTTAAAAATATATATTTAAAAGATTAGAAAAAAATAAAATTTCCTATATATACATATTGTTTTAAGAAGATATCAAACAAAATATATTTTGTTAAACTATAATACTAAAATATAATTATGGTTACAAGATAGTGTTAGATAAATAAATATTATACTCGTATCAATAAGATATTATAAGTTCGAAAAATAAATATTTAAATATTAATAATAAAGCTATTTAACAAATTTGGAAAACCATAATTATATGTATCTTAATTAAAATATTAAACTCCCAATAATAGTAGTAGTAATAAAACAAAAACCAATACATCCAAAAAGAAAAAGAAACGTACGATCGGACTAGGGTGTTGCATCCTACCCACCTTAAAAGAAATTTCGTTCTCAAAATTAAAAGAACGAAAAGAAACGAGAACTAGATAGATAACAAGAACAAGTACAACAGGAAATATCAAAATCAAGGAAACAAATCCGAGTATCTCTGTCGCATTTTCTCTTCACGCTCCCATTTAGACTCTCCATGAGAACATCCACCATGCTTCCGCTGCACCACTCTGATAAATTAAGGCGGGTCTATAAAACTTTTTCAGTCAAATATCTTACACCTGATCTGTCTTGAAACGGTCTATACCAGCTCCCGCTCAAGCCTATCTCAGACTGCTGCAATCTTTAAGTGCTCTTCGTGTTTTTCCTCATTCTTCGAAACGCCGATGGATCCGTCACTACGGTATAAGGGGAAAATGCGGTCGTTGGATTCAAATTCAGGATGTTACAAAATAATTGAACGCAAAGAGGAAGCAAGGTAATATAGTAAAATCAAATCAACGGGTATGAATTAAGGATAGAACTCTAAGTTATTTAAATAGAATACCACATTGTAACCATACCGCGGTATATGGGTACAATATCGTAATTCTATCTCAGTCGTCTGAATCCTACAATCAAAGTCAATGAACTATACAGCATAACACACTATGGGAATCCTAGACACACGATTCTAACCTAAAAGGTCGGTAGAACCAAGACTAACTTCGACGTTGGTCTGGCTCTGGTACCAACATGTAACGCTCAAATTCCCGTAATACGGAAATATGGACCGAAACCGCCAGTGCTCCTAGGCAAGGAGAAAATCGCCTTGCCATAGTCACACCTAAGTCTCTAGCTAAATCTGTACGATAATATCCATGCTGCATAAATAACAAATAACATTGATGAATCCACGAGATAAAAATAGGGTCAATAAAATATCCAACTAACAAAGGGTTCCGAATAAATAAAGTATAAGATCCAAAAATAAAGATACATTATTCCTGACGTCCCACGAGGAGCGCGCATTCTAATAGCAACTAACACGAACGATATTCTAAGCAAAGCATTGTACAATAATATAAATAAAATATTATTTAGTTAGCAACCAAATATATTATTAAGTTGTTAGGGGAGATATTAGTTAAAAATATATATTTAAAAGATTATAAAAAGTAAAATCTCCCATGTATATATTGTTTTAAGAAGATATCAAACAAAATATCCTTTGTTAAACTATAATACTCAAATGTAATTATGGTTACAAGATAGTGTTAGATAAATAAATATTATATTCGTATCAATAAGATATTATAGATTTACAAAATAAATATTTAAATATTAATAATAAAGCTATTTAACAAATTTGGAAAACCATAATTATATGTATCTTAATCAAAATATTAAACTCCCAACAATAGTAGTAGTACTAATAATAAAACAAAAACCAATACATCCAAAAAGAAAAAGAAACGTACGATTGGGCTAGGCTGTTACAAAAGGAGAGACATTACTTCTACTTTATCGTAAAGTGATCTTTTGTAAGGCTAAAATTAATGTATTGAAGTAGAAAAATTGAGTAAATGCTGTATTTTGGAGGTAAATTCATATTTTCATTACTTCTCAGTGAGCGTCTCATGTTTTTATCCCTAAATCTGCATCAGATCATGATCCTAGACTGCAAAGCTAACATTTGTAAGATTTGTTCTCTATTATGGGACCAGATATAAGTAAATATATCACTACAGGCTTCACCCATGCCCTTGAATGATTTAAATTTTAAATTACATGGCATCTGGTAACGACAATGGAACCTTCATGCTTAACCTCCTTTTTCAGTTGTTGGCAATTTTGGGTCAGTGACATATACTAAAGGCCTTAGATACTTCGTCCTAAACGTCTCAGCGCAGTTGTTGGAGAGAGATCGTTATATCTCAAAACTGGCCAGGTCACTGTTGATAAGCAGGACAATTCTGTAGAAATTGCAAGTTAAATGAACTCCATCTGATTGACCATAAAATAAATGCAGCAGCAATTAATGTTCTCTGTAACATTTTACAAGAATTTATAATTCTCATGATGAAAATTTTAGGAAGCTTCCTTGAATTCATCCATTGATCTCCGGAGATTGGAGACGACCTGTATACCTTTTTTTAAGAGAACTCTACTGTAAATCAATGATATGTAAGCCTTTTCATTCAGTTCAAGGGATCTATCCTCCCATCTGTCAAGTGAAGTACATACAAAGCATGCAATGAACATGACAGCAGTCCTGAACAAGAAAGATACCTAAATTCCTAATTTAGTTAGGCAACAATCAACGTTTCATTTATATTTCCATATGATATAACATTCAATACCAAGAGAAATTAAAAATAGGAGCAGATCACTACTATCCTTGCACCAAATAGAAATAGTGGAGAAGGCAGATAAAGCATGCAACAGTTTTCTCCCATTCTGCTTCCTTTTATATCAAAACATGCTAAAATTATTATCACAAAAATTGGTGGTGTGATATACAAAATCCATAATTGTTAAACTAAGGATACATGTATATATAACCTTTCATTCACCAAATACTTTCTTGTTTCAAAAAAAAAAAAATCAAGAACATGCACAAGACATAGGGATGAGAGTCATGATTTTTTCCCATTCTATGCCTAAATCTTATGCTGGAAGCACTGTGTCATGCAGTTTTTCGTCGTCTAGTTCTAATCGAAACATGGATCCAAGAAATGTGTCGTCTAGTGAGCTTGTCGTCTAGTATCAATATATTTCACATCATGGGTCGTTAACACTCATGTTCTTAACGTCATCAAATACCGAGGCTTGCAATCTACTTATCGGAAGGTTAATTACATTCTACATGATATTCATCCAACCGCCTTCCATACAAACATCTAATTATTAGTTGAACGTAGACTTAGAATTCATACTGCATGCAGCTTAACAGATGATAATCGCTAAACCCAAACAAGCCCATCACAAATTCAATATCGAAATGAAAGCACCAAACGACAAGATAATCAGAATCTCTAATGGCTATCTTGTTGTAGACGAGAAAAGGAACCCAGGACCTCTCTCTCTCTCTCTCTCTGTGTGTGTGTGTGTGTGTGTGTGTGTGTGTGAGTGATTTTTTGATGTCTAAACACTCTACAGACGTGACGAAGATAAAAGACATAAATTTACCAATTCATCATAACTTTTTCAGTAATACGAGACCAAGCAATTAGCACTACCCACATAAAGAAATCAACTTTCCACATTCTATCCATAGAAATGACTGCATTACACCAAAAAAAGTTTCTAAAATTGTAATCTTTAGCAAACTAACACTAAACCAAGCAAAACTCAAGTTACCACAATGAGTGATGGCACTGCTGATCGAAGTATCCACTTTCGATTTCGGGGAAATGCAGATCCCCATCGACCTGAGCTTGATCCAGCACCCAGCCTCTCTCTGACCCCCAATCTCACTCTCACCCTTACTCTTCACCTTCTTCTTCTTCTTCTTAACCACCGCCGCCGCCGCCGGCGGCGGCGGCTTCTCCCCCTCCCATTGCTGCTCCAGCTTCGCCATCTCCGGCCCCAGCCCCATCTCCTCAAGACCCTAGAACCCTAACCCTACTTCCCAAGCTTCAAGCTTCCATCTTTGAGCCTAAAGGAGATGCCAAAACTCAACGACTTCTGGGTTTGGACTGAAGCGGAACCAAGAAACCCTAAAAAGCTCTAGAAACGTCCAAATTAGGCAATCCGACAAAAACGGTTACTGAACCGAGCTGCCCGAGGAGGAGCGGGCAGCTGCCCGAGAGATTTCCGCCGTTGAGGAGCATCGGCGATTTGGGGGTGGCTGTGCAATTTTGGTAAAGGCCGAGGGGCAGTTTTGTGATTTTAGCTGCTGCTTGCTTGCTGCTGTCTTTCTCGTTTATTGAATGGAAAATTTTGTTTGGTTCCCCTTCTCTCTGAATTTTGGGTTTGGGTCCTTTGACCCCTGTAGCAGAAATATCAGGCATGCTTTCACAGTGGATCAAATCTTCGAGAAAGAAATAATATCTTCTTAATACATTAAGGACCAAAATCCGCTAAATTTCACATAAGTTGCTCGCTCTCATGCGAGACATATATAAAAGTCTTTATCATCACCATGCATGTCTATAGCATATCATCTCTCATCAACTTTTCTAAAATATGATACTTTTTTTTCCACTTAGAGTGAGTACACCGAGAAAAAATATAAATGAATTTAATTTTCAGATTGGAGGGGGGGTTGTTTCTCAAAAGAGAGTAATTTTGAAATTTTAAAGGAAGCAAGGTTGGTATGGATCCATGAAAATATATAATATCCATCTACCAGGCCTTGTTGCATGGAGTTGAGCTTGCTTTGATGATGACCCACATAATTTTCATGATATCCGAAAAGAAGATATATACCAAAAAAATATTCTTTTATATGTCCGGCGCTCCGTCTTATATCGTTATTTCTCATGTCCTATAGAAATTATTCGGTTTGCTTGGCATAATACATCCGGGCTGGGATGAGAGAGGGATTTCAGGTAGCGTGTGCGGCTTATACATCTATTTATTCTTTCTCTTACCCGGTGTATGCGGACAAGCTCGAGGTATAAAAATAATTTCTCACGTATAGGAGGATTTAAGAAAAAATAAAAAATAAAACCAAACTGGGCGCCCAAACAACAATCAAATTAAACCCCCAGCTCCTCTCTCTCTCTCTCTCAAACATCTATCAAACAATGGCAATCTCAAAATCCAAGTTCATAGACCCCCTCTCTCTCCTCTCCTCCACGACCGCCGCCACCACCACCACCACCCTCCCCCAACTCCACCAAATCCACGCCCACCTCGTCACCTCCGGCCTCATCCACCAGTCCTCCCACCTCCACTCCCTCCTCTCCTCCTCCCTCTCTCTTTCCCAAAACACCCCTCAACATCTCCACTATCACCACCAGCTCATCTCCCACCCCCCTTCCCCACCTTCCATCTACTCCCTCAACACCCTCATCCGCGCCGTCTCCAGGTCCCCCTACCCCCACCTATCCTTCCGCTTCTACCACCAGATCCTCACAGCAACCCACATCGCACCCGACAACTTCACCTTCAACTTCTTGATCCGCGCGTGCACCCAATCCGCCTCTCTGGTCGCCGGCGAGGCGGTCCACGCTTCCGCGGTGAAACGCGGGTTCGGATCCGACCGGCATGTGCAAAGCGGGCTGATTCACATGTACGGCGATCTAGGGTCGCCGGAGTCTGCGGCGTCGATCTATTCAGAGCTTAGAGATCCCTGCCTTGTGACCCAGACGGCCGTCTTGGGCGCGTTTGTGAGCTTGGGCCGGATCGATCGTGCGCGAAGGGTGTTCGATGGAATGACGGATAGGGACCCGATTGCTTGGAACGCGATGATCGCGGGTTATTCTCATGCGGGCCGGTCTCGGGAGGCATTGGAGCTGTTTTCGTCGATGCAGTCTGAGAAGGTGAGGGTTGGTGAGGCGACTATGGTTTCGGTTTTGACCGCGTGCGCGCATTTGGGGGCTTTGGACCAAGGGGAATGGGCGCATGCCTATGTTAGAAGGAACGGGCTGAGGATGACTGTCACGTTGGGTACCGCGTTGATCGAGATGTATTCAAAGTGTGGGGATACGGAGAGAGCTATTCAGGTGTTTTGGGTGATGAAGGAGAGGAATGTGTATACATGGAGCAGTGCGATGAGCGGGCTAGCAATGAATGGCTTCGGGGGACAATGCCTCGAGCTTTTTCGTCAGATGAAAGAACAGGACGTCGAGCCTAACGGGATAACTTTTGTTTCTGTGCTTCGGGGGTGCAGCGTGGCCGGATTAGTCGATCAGGGTCGCGAGCATTTCGAAATGATGAAGGTTAGATACAACATCGAGCCTTGGCCCGAGCATTATGGCTGTATGGTTGATTTGTATGGTCGAGCCGGGCTCTTGGACGATGCCTTTAACGTCATAAAATCGATGCCTATTGAGCCTCATCTCGGAGCATGGGGAGCTTTGCTCAATGCTTGTAGGATCTACAAGAATATCGAACTAGGCGAGCTCGCCATGGAAAAGATGGTGGAGCTTGAGTCAGGGCAGGATAGCGCTTACGTTCTTCTTTCAAATATCTATGCAGATTCTAGAAATTGGAAGGGGGTGACTAGCGTTAGAAAATTGATGAAGGGACGAGGAGTGAAGAAAGAGCCCGGGTGCAGTGTTATAGAGGTTCACGGCGAAATCCATGAGTTTTTCTGTGGAGATCGTACACATCCTAGATATAAAGAGATTGAAGCGATGTTTGAAGAAATCTCGAGGAGGTTGAGGCTTTTTGGATACTCGGCGAAGACTAAGGAGGTTTTGTTTGACATCGAGGAGGAAGAGAAGGAGGATGCTCTTTCTTGCCATAGTGAGAAGATAGCTATTGCGTTTGGCCTTGTCGTGCTTGAGGAATGCATGACCATTAGGATTGTGAAAAACTTGAGAATATGTTGGGATTGCCATGATGTCGCGAAGCTAATATCGAAGGCCTTTGCTAGGGAGATTGTTGTGAGGGACAGGAACAGGTTTCATCGCTTTACAGATGGGGTGTGTTCTTGTAAGGACTATTGGTGATTTGGCTTTGATTGAGGCCGTCTAGGTATTCTTTCATTTCATTTGAATTTATGAATAAGAAGGCTGAAACTATAAGCATTTGATAGGAATAGTTTAAAAAAAAATAATTTGAGTATTTATTGGGATAGTTTATATGGAACCAAACTAAAATATTACTTTGTAACATATATCTATGTGCATATTCATCACATCAAAATTGTTTAGCTAGTTAGTTATCTTCAGTTAATAGCTTGATTTGTGTGGTTGCTGAGTGCAATAAGCATGAGATGTCTTTACTCGTATAGTTATAACCAGCCTTTCTAGTTACCGCGATCCACTATTTCTCACATAAAACTTTGTGTACACAGTGGTTGATCACAATTACACCATATTATATTTCACCTTTTTTAATAATTCTTTTCCTTTGGTAACAACCCAGAGGTAATACTTTCCTCCAAAGTGAGGTTGCTGGTTGCATCCTCTTGAATAATAACATTTAGTTTCTTATTCTTTTGGATGTTGGAGAAAATTGAGGTTTCCTTTTTTATTTCATCAAATGACTACCTAACCATATTCAAGTTTGAATCTAAGATGCTAATTTCTTATTCTACATTCCGTTCTTTACCTTGCCCCTCTAGTATTGAAATCATTAAATTAATTTTGAAAACAAGAAAAGCCAAATAACAGCAAAATAATAATATTATTAAAAATTTCAACCATTTTCTTAAGTAATCCAATTACATCATTTTATATTTCTCTTTCTTTTTCCCCTTTAATTATTATTTCCCTTTTAGAATAACAATTCTTTTTCCACTTTAGACAATAACAAAATATATGCTAACAGTTATGCTTTCTTGCGATCATTGCAGAACATATTACTACAATCTACACAAGAAATCCTTTAAGCACTAAATCTTAATTGGTCCCTAGCTCTAATCCATATATGATCATATCTGTACAATTGTATTCTCAATATCATATATTGAAAGAAAAATGATTTTTTATATAATTTTATGTTAACAATGGACTTAGAGCACAATAATTTGCAGAAGCGAGCAATATCATGACGTGATAGAACATCTCATGTGGGAAAGTTTCAGGCTGTTTCGGCATTAGATGTGAAACCATGTCGAGACTAGGAATGCTCCAAAACTCACCAAATATTCTCATTAAATTGAACCTTTTTATGCAAGCTTGCAGTTGTTATATTGTTTAATGTTGAAACTATGTTAATATTATAAGAACATCCAGATGAATATGAGTATCTATTATGTCATTAGGTTTCTTTGGAAGAACTATTATTTGGTTACAGATTATTCATATATTAAGCTATGGCATGTTTGGATAGAGAAAATGATAGACACTGGTTCATCATGAATATTAAATAATGTCTAGGCTAATTGTTTTTGTGCAATTATTCATCTTTTTATATTAATGGAGAAATAAGAGTAAAAGATCAGGTTTCAAAAGACTAATCCTGTGCGCTTTTAGCAATATTACATATGAGCGCAATGTTTGGACGATTGAATTTGTCAGTTTCGACAATTTTGTTTTCCCCATATAATTATGGGTGTTCCCCAACCTTCTCGAACTTGTTATCACAAAATGACCTTTACTTAAAGGCCTTGTTTGTTTTGCTGGAAGTAGTTGAAGGGCTAGAAGTACATCTATAAACAACTTAATTATATCTGCTACCGAAATATATCTGGAGTAGCTATTTGATTTGTTTGTACAACTTTTTAAAGCAAAAGTAGGAAATTATTTATTTTTGAAAAAGCATGTTTCTCCATCTATTCTCCTAGGTATGTGGAGCAACCTTTAGTACCAAAGAGAATTCACGGTAACAAAAATAAGCGAACATAAGAAGTGTTGGCAAATTTATGGAGAAAATTCCCTTCCATGAGCTGTATCCTAACGTTTTAAATGGAAATGAAATTGGGAAGTAATGATGCCGCATCAAATTCACCTAGGATTGCAACATGTAAGGTCCAAAGATACTTCGACAAAACAAACATGCAGATTCTACTTCTGCTGTTTCTTTATCTTTTCATATTATTACATGGGAAACTGACCTGTTGGATGAAAGCTTAAGCATTTACTTAATGACAATGCCATTACAAATGGAATACTTCTTAGAATATGATATACACTTTGTTAGGAAAAAAAATTCCTTGCATGCAAGGTGCATATTGTAGGCTTGAAGAGGCATCTTCCTGTGATCGATTCTCAACAGATAAAATTGAGATGTGAATGCCATTGATGTCTTATTCGATTCTGATTGTTGTTATGCAGGCTATTTGGAAGCATACATTTGTGTAAATACTATACAATCCAGGGACAATCAATTGTTGCTGGTGCCATCGGTGATTTTGCTTCCATCTGGCATTCACAGAAAATCCTTCAGGTGCTCATTTTACAATATTGCTCCGTGTTTACTCTATACATTTATTTATATGACACTGCATATATAAGCCGATAAGCAGGTGATTAGAAATTATTTTTTATAGAACCCAACACCGTACCTGATATACTTGCTATTTTGGGTTTGTGCCAATTGGACATAACTCATGCGGTAAAACTTTCATTCCAAAGTGAAAGGTCTTCAAGTCGATTCCTGAAGAGGTCGCATTAAAAAATACAAGTTTGGGTTTGTGTGTGGTCAGATTATAACCTGACTACTTGATAAGCAATTTAAAATGTATTGAGAGTTGAAAGGGAAGAGGAAAAACTCAGAAACAAAATTTAGAAGTTTAAATTTGGAAGCTGGTCTAAATGGCAGATACGAACAGAACTAAAATTTATTCTAGCTCTCTCCTAATCCTTACATTAGTTTTCTCATTAATACCATGTGCGTAATGTTAATCTGCAAACATATACATTTTTAGTTTGATACACTAAGAATGTGACAATGGCAAAAGATATATATGTTCCTAGTCCAATTACTCGGGCCTGAGAAATAGTCGATCCAAAGCCAGACTATATGATTGCACCGAAAAACAAGTAGATCCGTTGACAATGGGTTACAGGATACCAGTTGGAGAATTCTCGAGGAGGTTAAGGGTTGTCGGATACACAACGAAGACTAATGAGGTGTTGTCACACATCGAGGTGGAAGAGAAGGAAAATGCTCTTTCTTGGCATAGCAAGAAGATTGCTTTTGCAATAGCAATCAGCTCAGTTGGT
This sequence comes from Agapanthus africanus, assembly GCA_030015575.1. Taxonomy (NCBI): domain Eukaryota; kingdom Viridiplantae; phylum Streptophyta; class Magnoliopsida; order Asparagales; family Amaryllidaceae; genus Agapanthus; species Agapanthus africanus. The sequence goes on along the minus strand of JASDDO010000012.1, from coordinate 520,330,954 downwards.
ATGGCGCTTCCCCTACGAAAGAGTACGTGGTTCGATCCCTAGGAGAGGAAGTGGCCACAATTGAACGCTTTCAAGGCAAATTTGTGGGTCTCCTCTGTGTGTGTATGCGCTTGTGTGTGATGTGTGTGTGGGTTAGGCTTAGAGGCCAGTTTCAAAAAGAAAGAAAGAAAGAAAAAAGATTGCTATTGCAGTTGGGCTAGTCGCACTTGATGAAGGCATGACGATAAGGACTATGAAGAATTTGAGTATTCGTTGGGATTGTCATGATGTAGCAAACCTTATATCGATGGTGTTTCGTATAGGGAGATTGCTGTGAGGGACAGGAATAAGTTTTATCACTTCAAAGATGGGGTGTGTTAATGCAAGGAGTATCGGTGAAGGCTGAAACTATATGCATTTGATAGGAATAGGTTTGTTTGTAAATTTGAGTATTTAATGAGATATTTTATAAAGAACCATACTTGAAAGTTAGAACATACTGTTCAAATTATATCTATGTGCCTATTCATTACATCAAAATTGTATGTTAGTTGGTTACCTTCAGTTAATATGTGTGGCTGCATGCTGAGTGCAATAAGCATGAGCTATTTTCACTCTTACGGTTATGACCAGCCTTTCAAGTTAAAACTTCCTCCCTCTCACAGAATCCTGTGTAAGCTTTGGGTGATCACGGTTGCATCATTTCATATTTCTTCTTTCAACTATTCTTTCCCTCTCGTTGAATATCAGCTTTTTATTTTTATCCTCGGGATGTTGGAGAAAATTGAGCCGACCTTTTCTAATAGAGACGCATAATTGGCGGTTAATAATATCATTATGATCATCATTTCACTGAAGCTATATAGGGAAAAACTGTAGGAATATGATGCGGCAATAAGTGCTTCGATGGCTCTGATGCATATTTGACAATATTTTCACAACAAAATACTCTGAACACTGTATGCCAAAGTTTAGAGCAACTATTTATAATATATTGCATATTGTTGCAAGGGGTGGAATTTGAACATTATGAAGTTGATGCAAAGGTGAGCAATATGAAGAAGCAAGTGGGAAAGATTAAAAATGGTGAACTTTGTCCAACATGATGTTAGTCATTGAGGATGACATTGAGGTTATGTTGGTGCGGAGTGATTGTCACTCCTATCACCACTACAATAATAGGTTGTCCCTATGGATTTAGCCGTAGGAGCAAGCCGCTGTCCCTACGATATATCCGTAGGGACATAAAATCCCTCCATAGATGCAAAGACCGCAGGTGCAAGTTTTCGTGCTGAACATGCCCCTACAGAGTAATAATTACCCCTACGTCTTACTCCGTAGGGGCATTTATCCTTATGGATTAATTCGTAAAGGCATAATCTATATTTAATTTATTTGTTTATAAAATAAAATATTTTCCCCTTCGTAGTAATTCGTAGGGCCTGATAGATGCCCCTACGAATTAATCCGTAAAGGCATCTTTTACCCCTGTTACTGAGTCCATAGGGACAAAATATCAGGTATCCTAATATTTTGTCCCGCTAACTGTGTAAGGGCAATATTGCACTTACGGATTAATCCGTAGGTGCAACAGATGACCTTACGGATTAATCCGTAGGGACAAAATTTCAGGTTTTTCTTTTAAAAACGGACTTCCTGTTTTTCCCCATCCTGTGCACAATAATATATACATCATATAACCAAATACAGAAATATTCATAATCAACATCTCATGCATAATATATAAAAGAAATAAACAAACAGAATACGATATCAATCTAAATCATCGTGAACAAGCAAACAACCATCAATATCGTCCAAAATATATACAATATGTATCATATAAGTACATACATCCTCAAAATTATAAAAAAAAGCTGCTCTAGCTCGGTTCAGCTCCTCCACCTCTGATAATCGCCGTAATCTGGCACATCTGCTCTGCGGTGCAGCCCTGAGTCGTCAAAAAATCGACTATTATGCACCTTATGAACTTATAAAAATTGCATTAAATCATACGTTCAAAATTCAGTAAAATGATACAAAGGCGGTAGCATGTAAACTCAGTCGGCAGTTCAAAAATATTTATTTCAGTGCATTCGGATTTCGGGTTTGCGAGTTACAGTCGTTTCATTTTAAGTGTTCGCTGCTGGAAATTCAGTTCCTGAACTGAACGTCCATTTCGCAACACAATTTTCACCCTGTGGGCTGTGGGGATCAGAATTAGGCGACGCTATAGTTGAACGAAATTTAGGTTTTTCAATAGGGTTTCCATCGCACCAGACGGATTCTCAATCGCGCCTCTACGTCAGAAGTTATGTACTGTACAACAATGGGATAGAGTATCAGTTCTGTTTCTGTTTGGGACTGCTATATGTCCTGTTAATCTAAATTACAGTTTAAATAGTAAATGACAGTGAAAATGGGTGAAATCACTTTCATTAGTTAGCTAACTGTTTTATCTTCACTATGGTGTAGGGTTCCGCAATATAACATGTTCAAGCAGTAGAAGGTAAGCATTACAAGACGGGAATCAACAGCCAGAGCCGCTCTGGACTGCAGTCCAGAGCCGCTCTCCGAACCAGTTTCCGTCGTCCTTTCAGTATAGAAACAATTTAAAACTTTTATAGGGTTCTAGGTTGTTGAGTCGGCTTCGATTTGAGCCCTCGAACGCATCATTCCAATTTAGAAACAATTAGTTATGATTTTTACAAGTTTCAGACGCGGAAGATTTTCAGTTTTATCGGGTGTAAATGGAGTTGATCGTTCCCGTCAGTAACGACTGTATTTTCAGCCAAATTTTAACACGATGTTCATTACTATACGGGCCAACTCATGTGATCAATTTCCGTCAGTTTAATGGGAGTTTTTCATTCGGGTTTTATGTCGAACACATACACTATATTAAGTCGCATGAAGCGTTATGCGGAATTTAACGGTATTTCTAATTTTAATAGAACAATTTAGCATGAAGCAAGTAGATTACTTGTCTGATGACGCATTGTCGACGCACGGCAGCGGCAACGACACGAACACGCAACGAACGGCACGGCTAGGGTTCACGGCCTCGGCTCGAGTTTTGGTCCTTGGCAGCGGGGCTTGGGTTTCTAGGCGAAGCGGCTACGAGTGATGGTGGGGCGTCAGAGACGTTCGGACACTGGAAGGGAGGCAGCCGGGGTGGATGAGGTGGTCACCGGCGAGGGTGCAACGAGGGGGTCGACTCGGGTGCTTGGTGTAGGGTTCGGTGATCGGAGTTGGAGAGAGAAGCTGTGTAGGGGAGGAGTGGCCGGCGGTGGCAAGCTCGGTGGTGATGAGTGAAGGTGGAGTCGAGAGAGGATCGAGGAGCTCGGGGCAGCGACGGTGCAGAGGTGGCTCCGACGAGGTGAGGAGTCGCGATAGGTTAAGGTGGTGGTCGGTGGTCGTCGTCGGTGGTCGGGGGTGAGGAGACGAGGGGGAAGGAGGCGACGACGAGATCAGTGGCGGTGGACGCGAGCGACGGCGAGGCAGGCGAGTGCGAGCGTGGCGTGGATGTGGGTTCGAGAGAGGGATGGTGCAGGGTGTAGTGAGAAAAGATAGCGAGGGTGAGGGCTGGCTTCGTATGAAGGGAGATGAGGAGGCGAGCGCGTGTGACGTCGTGGTCAACGAGCGGGGACGTGGGCGAACGAGGCGACGCGGGGCTCGTGGTAAAGGAAAGGAGCGGGAAAAATGAAAACGGAGTGGGGAAGTGGGGATGGAGGCGGGTCGGGTCGGGTTTGGTTTGGGCGCGGGTTGGGCTTGGAAAAATAGTGGTGTTGGGATTTATTTGTTTTATTAGTTTTGTGAAGGAAAAAGGGATAAGAATATGGAAGTGGTCTGGGCTGGGTTTTGGTTTTTTTTATATGTATATTTAGTTTTTATTTTGTTTTGGACTTTAGTTTAAATGTTTAGGAAAATTTAAGTACTAAAAATCTAGCAACCAATTTTATACAAAAATACGAGGAAAAATAGGAATATATTCGGGGGACTTGGAAAATATAGAAAGATTTTATTAAGGGAACCGGGAATTTACAGATACACAAGATGCATGTTTGTTTATTTTATGTTATAGATTTTATAAGAATTCAACCCGAATAGCAAGAAAAAAAATTACAGTCGTTTTCCCGGCAACGGCGCCATTTGATTGATCTTTTAAAAAAGTGTTTGTAAAGTAACCACAATCAAGACAGTGTCGCTAGTAGCTAGCCGCGATGAGTACGGATCGTCCGCAGGAAACGTGAACCCTTTTCTTACTTTAGACGAGTTGATAAAAGATTGGTTGATTGATTGTAGGTCTAATTTGAAACGGATGTAAAGTTTACAAAGAAAATGCTTGTAGGGTTCATAGGACTTGGCAGCAATGGATAAATAATTAAAAATGTCTTTTTTATCTTTTAATAATTTAAAACTAGATCGATAGGGATGAATGTAGATTGGGGTTTTTGGAAGAAACTAGGGTTTCCCCACTGTTAACCCTTGTCTTTGTATTGATCTCTATTCATGTCTAGCTCTTATCAAAACAAGTGTTAAACAGGTCTCGAATCGTGGTCATGACTATTAATGAATTGACAGCGCGTCCGATTAGGATGTTAACATTTATTTTGCTAAAGTCTATAAACTTTAAAATGTTTAAAAGAAGTTAAATGATTTTATCATTCATTGATCTACCATATCCTACGAACCCTAGCAAGTTAGGAATTACTCGCTTATGGTTTGAGATCTAGAAGAAAGGTTAAAAAATGAAAACATAATTAAGATGGAGAAATTAGATGCAGAAATTAAATTCATAAAGTAAATGCGAAAAGAAATAAACTAAGATCTACCTTTATTAATCAATTATTTCATACAACTCTCCTTTTTGAAAGTAGATTACAAAGAATCCTAGTTTTTGCTCTCGTTCTCTCTCTTGTTGGAGGTGGATAAGTAGCTGATGATCATCTGGATGTGTGGATCGCTTTGGACCTCTTAATCACTTCGGATTGATGTTTTTTAATGTGAAACTCTCTGTCCTATATAGTCCGAAAACCAGAAACCCTAGATACCATAAGTAAATATACTCTGTTACAATCAAAACCACAAAATATCACATCCTAAGGCCCTAATTAAACCGTGGATCCGCTGCAAATCCCTGCCTTTGGCCACCCAACCTCGGCTCTTTGGTGGAATCATCACTTGAGATTTTTTCTGCTTATTCTTATTGACATGTGGAGATCCCTTCGATATCTGGATTCTGAGAATAATGCTCTGAGTCTCTGCCGTTGCTAAATCTTACGATTTGCTTCCATATTTCGGCATTTTTGATTCCGACATCCCGGATCTCCTGGATTTCAGACCTGAGCTAATATTTGCACAATATCTCAAGTTAAAATGTTAGTAATATTTGGTATTTTTGAGATATTATCCCAAACATTTTATATGATATTATATGTTAAGAATATTGATTAGAAATATTTGATATGATATGCATATTTTAATTACAAAAATTTTATTTAAATATCATATGCATATATTTTTCCTAATTATGTTAAACATAATGTAAAAATATATGATAATAAACTTTTTACAAATAAACCCATATATGTTCTATGTCACGCCCCCGCTTTCCAGTGTACGGGTAAAGAAACGTGGTAGGGACATGACGTATTTATTCAGAAATAAACACGTTAAGCGTAAATAAGCAATATAGGGTTGGAGGGGGCCTCTTTTGCCTGTCTTGGAGTCAAATGGGGTTGCCGAGCTCTAGGGGCCATCTCAGTCTTATGTCAAAATTTGCTGAATAGGAAAAATAATGCACCTATGTTTTTCCCATTAAAAAAGAAAGCCCATCACAAAATTCCCATTATTTGGGGTTTCAAATCTCTCAAAATGTAATCGGTTCCTAAAGTTGAAGAATTGTCCTCATATTTTTTTGGGGTTAAATTATAATTAAATACCCTTTTCTTTTGAACTGGAAAATTTTGGGGGCCCCAGTAAGCCCTTTTTTTTTTATTTCAAAGAGAGAATTACGATGAAGGATCATGCCTGTTTGCCTGTTTGGTAATGAGCGAGGCTCTATACAAAACAACTTTTCACAAGAAATTTCATACGCAAATTTTCACAAGAAATTTCAATTGTTAAGGGCTCGGCTCGATAATGGCTCGTTTAAGTTCGATTCGTTTGTTAATGAGCCGAACTTGAACCAAAATCCCATCTCGTTAAGTAAATGAGCCAAACTGGAGCTGAAGCTGGCCCGTTCGTTAACAGCTCGAATATATGTTTTAAATATTACGCCTATACCCTAATAGTACCGAATACTCGATCCAACATCCTATATTTTATACATAATTTTTTATTTTTACTACCCTCTTCATGTCAAGCTCAAATTTCTTGCCTTCCACTTGAAATTATTTTAGCTTTTTTTCTCAACCCTAACTTCAAAACCTTTAAAGGAATTCAAATCTTCTTCGAGAAGTCTCTAACCCTAACTTCAAAACCTTGAAAGGAATTCAAATCTTCTTCAAAGACAGTTTTTCTTTGAAATCCTATAAGAAAATCTCTACAAATAAAAACATCGAGAAGAAATCGAGCGCGAGATAAAAAAAATGAGTTCGAAAGGCCGGCTTGTTAGCTCGTTAAGAGCTCGACTCATTAAATAAATGAACATGAGCCTAATGTTTCGGCTCAAATTGAACTCGAACCAACCCGGCTCGCTCGAGTTCGACTCCTTAAGTAGCCCTAGTTTGATTCAACAATTATCTTAGTTAAAGGTATTTAAGTGTAATTTACAGTATGTTTTTTTTGGGGGGGAGGGAAAGTCACCCTTCTATGTGTGCTTCCTTCTTCTTCTTGTTATCCCCTCTAATAAAAAGAATTTGCAAATAACATCCCCAACTCTCTCTTTCCATCATCACACTCTGCAAAAAGCAAAGCAAAAACTAAATAAAATTAAAAAAACAAATCACCGACAAAATTTCTCATCTCAGATCTCGGTTTCAAATGGAGCGGATCGCATAAGCATCGATTCGATCTGCGTTCGCATGGAGCTCGACGAGATCCAAGCCTCAGGGTTCGAGTGATCGAGGGAAGAAGAAGAAGAAGAAGATGATGTTTTGGAGAGATCGAGAGAGGGATGCGAGAGATCAGAATGGCGTTTCCCCTCTCTGCGGCCAAGTCCGAGTCCTAATCGTCGGAGATTCAGGTGATTTTTTTCCCGATTTCTTGTAAAACTTTCATCTTCATCGCTAGGGTTTGAACCCCAAAGTTGCTATTTTTGAATGAATTGCTTTCTAGAATTTCGCATCGGAACTGCAAATTTCAGTTGCACGCAAGGAACGGTAATGATTTTCTTATGAAAAATGATTTCTTGATTAAAAGTCATATTCGTATTATGGCGATAATGTGATCCTCATGTAATGCGTAATAACTTGTAGTAATTAATAAATGAATAATATCCAAATCATTTTCGTATGCAAAAAGCTATTTTGTTCAGTATGTAAGATAAGATCAAACTTAACATGTTGCTGAGGTTTGCTTGAAAAAATGTTATGAAGTATATGTACCTCGTGTTATGTGTTCGATGCTTAACAGACATGTCTACCAACTTGTCGGGCTTGATGGATAGCATTTAAATGATGATAATCACCCATAGTTGAAGGCATGAGAAAGTGCATTAAGTCCTTAACTAATCTCAGGTTCGTCTTTTTTGGAGGGTGCAGAATTTTCAACCTCTCCCGTAGATAGATTATATCGTTCCCTTCAATATGTTGAAAGGCAGGTCTTGAACTTGAGACTTTAATACTTTTACAAACCTGCTGTCAGTTCTTCCCTTCTACATGAAATACGAATGAAAAATTCTTCTTTTTATGTTAGTTGGAGGCATATCTTGAATTCTTGATCTTTTGGACTCCCTTATCACATGTAAATAATTTTTAGAACTACCTAGCTCACTATGGTTATTGTAAAGACTTAAAGTCAAGTGACATGGTAGACAACGTGAGGTGTTGTATCTTATCTCTATTGGTGCTGTCCCATATCTAAAAGTGCAGACCTTTCTTCTGGCAAAAGGGCTTTGTGCTCGTGCACAAATTCGTTATTGTTGACCTTATTGGTATGTGTTTGATGAGATTGCTGTTCAAATACTTTCTTCCTCAAGCTGTACTTGTTGGATGAGCCTTAGACTTGTCTAGAGTTGTATACATATAGCTGTGTGCTTCGAGTTCCTTTTCTTCTTTTTTAAGAGATTCCATTTGCTTGCAGGTGTTGGAAAAACTTCCCTGGTGCACTTAATTTTGAAAGGTTCTGCCATTGCTCGCCCTCCTCAAACAATTGGATGTTCAGTGGAAGTGAAAGTGAGCTGCAATTCTTTCTCTCGAAAGGCCCTCTTTGTTGCTTTTGAAATCCTGTCATGACATTCTTAGGTTTCGTGTCCTCAGCATATTACTTATGGAACTACTGGAAGCTCATCTAATAGCATAAAAGGTGATGCAGAAAGGGACTTCTTTGTTGAACTGTGGGATATCTCAGGACACGAGAGGTACAAGGACTGCAGATCACTCTTCTACACACAAATCAATGGTAAGATATTATTTAATCTAAATGCTATCTTGTCTAGTTCTCATCTTATTCTTTTCTCATATAGAATAAAGAGTATATATGAATCTGCATATACCATCACTAGATTATATCTTGTTAAAACCAAAATGCTGCTTGTGCTAAATGAAAAATTGATATATCAGTAATTTCGGAGGAAACACAATCTTGAACACCATTGGAGGAAATTTCCTCCTACGGTGGCCAAACAGTCCACTTTCCACGTCTTATAGATCATCAACACCATTCATGTGGATCTACATGGCCTAAAATCTATATAAACCAAACATCTTATTATCAGCATGATTTGTTAGCTTTCATCATATGGTTGTAAAATTAACAGTTTTTTGCCATAGAACATTTTACACCTAGAAAATGGCTTGTTTTTTGGGTATACCTAGGCTTTAGAGTATGAAGATCAACATCCATGCAGTTGATCTTCGAATTAGCAATTGTAAAGTTGACGTATTTGGCCGCCGTAGGAGGAAATTTCCTCCTTTGGCAGTTGAGATTCCATTTCCTCATATTTTCCTGTGTCCTATATGTTTTAATATATGTTTTCTAATCCATACAAAATCAGTTGTTTCGACATGATCCTAAAGTGAAGCGTCAACTCTAAAATCTGGCCCTTCCCTTTATAATTCCACATTGCATGGTAATCAATAATGACAATAAAGCGTCAACTCTAAAATCTGGCCCCTCCCTTTATAATTCCACATTGCATGGTAATCAATAATGACAATAAATGTGTATGTGGGACAAGTTTTTGTCTGACGAGGGCGTCAGACAATAGACACGAGTATGTCAAGGAAAATTCCACACTGGGTATCCACCCTATACAACAATTTCAGTGAACTCTAAGAACAAATTGTAGCTAGCATATTTTGGAGGTATTTTGGTAGAAGCTACATATCTAAAATATGTTTGGCAAGAATAGGTGATCTTCTGGGTAATGGTTGTTGGGGTCTTTACTTATATTGGTCCTTTTCAAGTCAATTGTCAATGGTGCCTAGCTTTATTTTAAACTACATTGGACAACTTCTACTATTCCTATGCTTAAGGCATATAATCAGCTTCATCCTAATTTATCCGATGGCATTCATATACATATATTTTTCAATCCATCAAAACTGATGTTTCTCTTTGTACTCATCCCACTTGCGGGTGTGTGCAAATTAATGCATATGAAGAAAAACAAGCAGGAAAGGAAAATTTGTTAATGGATCTGTAAGTCAACAAAAGATTATCCAATATTCCATTTCCAATAAGCCTTCTTATTCAAGTTTGTTGTCAACTTTAGTTTATTTTAAACTGCATCAGATAAACATAAACATAAAGCATGCAATCAGCTTGTATTCCCCCATTGTCTTCACTTACCCTTTTTTCCCATGTGTAGGAGTTATTTTCGTTCATGATCTCTCTCAAAGGAAGACAAAGACAGGATTGCCAAAGTGGGCAGCAGAGGTAGCAGCGACAGGGACATTTTCAGCTCCTTTTGCTTCTGGTGGTCCCGGTGGGCTTCCTGTTCCTTACCTTGTTATTGGTAACAAAGCCGACATCGCGACTAAAGAAGGGGTAAGGGGAAGCAGTGGCAATCTTGTCGATGCTGCAAGACAATGGGTAGAGAAGCAAGGCCTGCTTCCATCCAGTGAAGAACTTCCTTTGACCGAGAGCTTTCCTGGCAACACTGGCCTCATTGCGGTAGAAAATCTATCTTCATATTCTTTAAGATTTCATATTTCGCTAGATTTCACTGAACTAACATAGCCTTTCAGCGTTTTTTCCAGATAAATGTCATTAATTCCAGCAACTTATTAAATATCAATTTTAAAGACAACCTTTCACATTTTCCGGTTTTACCATAAAAGCTGTTTTGGCTAGAACTTTTTACCTTTATAGACCTCTTTGGTACTTTAATCAAAAGAATGTATGGTATTAAATTTGGATGAACACTGAAAGATTGTGGTATATTTAAAAAACAGCACTAAATTATGGTATTAATTTGCAATCTGTAAAGTACATGATAATTTTCAGCAGAAAAGCTGTTTCATGGTATTCTGGAGAAACCTAGCATTCAAACTTCAAATCTTAAATATAGCTCACTATTGCTTTGAATGTAGTGTATTTCATTGTGGCAATATTGGAAGACAGCAATCACTTTAGCTGGGCACAATTTGGTAGCAATTAATATGTCATCATCGTTGTAAACCTTTTCCCATCAAAATGAGACTGGCGATGAATATGATAAAATCGGTTATTTGATGCTGCGTCGCTGTTCATGCTGTCTAAATAACTAGACAACATGGTAACATTGCTTTAATGCGGGTGTATAACTTTATATACTGCTTTTAGGGGGGGGGATTACATATTCAATCATCACTGTGACAGCACTATGCTGACATTTTCAACAAGTATTCTGTTGTTTTTGAATCGAATCAACAATATGATTCTTGCAATACGCTTATCTTATTCATGGTTTTTTCCATATTGAATGATGACAGGCTACGAAAGAAGCACGATATGACAAGGAGGCTGTGGTCAAATTCTTTCGCATGGTGTGTATTGCTGATGCTAGCACCTTATGAACAATTTCTTTCTTTCTTATGATACTAGTCTTTGTTCAATTTTTTTTACCAAAAAGAAATTTTTTATTTTTCAGAAAAAAGAGTTTTCATAGATTGAGTGATTAACAAAGAAATTCAAAATGGAAAAATCATTGAGCTTAAAACGGGAACATTGCATATATATCTAATATGCACACATCAGGAATGGTATTGCAACCATAATTAGAGTGATGAGGGCCGTAGGTTCACGATCATCCTTAAACGATTTACTTTAGCTCGTAACTGACTTATCTCTAAAGTTAAATCATGATCAGACATATTGGGATCTAAATAATGGTAAATTCATAGTTTAACCCCTTGTATTTTTTTTAAAATCATGGAGGATTGATTTATCCCACTCTAATATGCAGAATTTTTGCACTGCTTCTTGTTCTCTGATCTTTTGCTTAGTCTTTTTTTAGAAGAATTAGTATATTAATTCATGCGTAAAATAAGACTTACTAAGAATTTGGATGGACTTGTCATTCAATCTCAAGATATAAATCGTGATTTCATGCGTAAAATAAGACTTACTGAGGTTAAAGAAGCTTTGAACAGAATGGGTTTAAGAAAAGCGGTTGGTCCTGACGGGATTCCTATCGAGATTTGGAGATGCTTAGGCGAAATAGGCGTTAAATGGCTGACAGATCTGTTTAATAAGATTTGGCAGACAAAAAAGATGCCAAATGAATGGAGGAAAAGTATCCTTGTACCTATCTACAAGAATAAGGGTGACATTCAAAGTTGCTCAAACTACCGTGGAATAAAACTAATGTGTCACACCATGAAACTTTGGGAGAGGGTGATTGAACACAGGCTAAGGAAGGATATTAAGATAACAGAGAACCAATTTGGGTTCATGTCTGGACGATCGACGACAGAGGCGATTCATTTGCTTCGTCAACTTGTCGAGCGCTTTCGAGAGAGGAGAAGAGATTTGCATATGATATTTATTGATTTAGAAAAAGCGTACGACAAGGTACCTAGAGAGGTATTATGGAGGACAATGATGAAAAAGGGGGTCCCCATCAAGTATATTGACATAATCAAGGATATGTACGACGGAGTAGTGGCAAATGTCAGAACTTGCGGTGGTTTAACAAGTGATTTTCCGATTACTATTGGTTTACATCAAGGATCTGCATTAAGTCCTTTCCTGTTTACCATCGTGATGGATGAGCTTACTAGAACTATCCAAGATGAAGTCCCTTGGTGCATGCTATTCGCTGATGATATTGTTCTAGTAAATGAGACGAAAGCAGGGGTTAATGCCAAATTGGAATTATGGAGACAAACATTGGAATCTCGGGGATTCAGATTGAGCAGGTCCAAGACAGCATATATGCACTGCAAATTTAGTAGCCAGAGAAATCAAAACCATATTGGTATAACATTGGAAGGGCAAGAGATATCACCGAGCGACCAGTTTAGATATCTAGGTTCCATCATCCAAAGGAATGGGGAGATCGATAGTGATGTTAATCAAAGGATCCAAGCTGGTTGGTTGAAATGGAGGAGTGCAACAGGGATTTTGTGTGATCGTAACTTTCCGTTAAAATTGAAAGGGAAGTTTTATCGGAGCGCTATTCGGCCTGCCTTGTTATATGGTACAGAATGCTGGGCTCCTAAGAAGCATCATACACAGAAGATGCACGTAGCGGAGATGCGCATGCTTCGTTGGATGTGCGGTAACACTAGAAAAGACAAGGTACGAAATGAGGATATTCGTGCAAAAGTTGGTGTAGCACCCGTGGAGGAGAATATGCGGGAAAACCGGCTTAGATGGTTTGGTCATGTGCGACGCAGACCTATGGAAGCACCGGTTCGACGAGTAGATACTCTCGATATGGGTAATGGCAAAAGGGCAAAAGGGAGACCGAAGAAAACATGGATGGAGGTGATACGAAACGATATGGTTGCCAAAGGACTCAATGAAAGTATATTGTTCGATAGAAGTGAGTGGAGACAGAGGATTCATGTGTTGGACCCGGCGTGATTCTCATGTTGGTTCATGTAGCCTACCCCTTATGCTTGGGATAAAAGGCTCAGTTGTTGTTGTAGTATATTAATTCATGTAAGACTATTTTATTATTTTCATTTAACTTAAGTAAAATTATGATGTAATAGGTTGGAATTTGGATATAAAATAATAAAAAGAATTGTTGTATATCAAAATAATTAGACCGAATGATTGAACTATACTCTAAAGAATTGGGGGGGGGGGGTTGGCTGCTAATAGTTTTCTTCGTTTGTGCTTACTAAAGTTTTTCGCTTTTCCAGAACAAAGTTGACATGCTATTCAAGAGATATATGGAAGAAAGAAATTTTGTGAAAATGAAAGTTGTCAGACATCACCCACGTGTTATCCAACAATGTATAATAACTATCTTTCTTGGTCTTTTTGTCACATACTTGTAACCGGTCAAAAGGGCTTGGAGTGGCCCATTGGTGGGGTCTCCGGGTTCGAGCCCGGGTATCCCATTAATGAGAAGAGGGTGGCAAATTTATTTCACCTATCATCGCGGGATCGGGCCCAGGATCTCATTTTTTTTTACTTGTAACCAGTCAAATATTACATCATAATATACCGGAATGAGCAAGCACTACCAACCGTAATAAAATGGTGAACTTTATTTTTGTGAAGCTCAACACCCAAACAAAAAATAAAATGAAATCTACAAATATGCTTAATAATAGATAAACAAAACCCATTTGGAATAATATTATTGCACTCCAAGATTGCATTTCAACGACAGATAGCAGACCAAGTTGTTTTTGTCAAAAGAAGCTATTCATTACTTCTTTTTTATCCTATTTACGTATATTAATCATTTTTATCTTTTAAGTGCTAGAAGTGAGCTACAGAGATGAGTAGATTATTCCATATATGTAAAGAAGTAATTGATAGTTAGTTGCATTATGTTGAGATTTTTATTAGAATAGTCAAAGCTTATTATGAATTGCACATATGAAATTATGTATATTAGACAGGTTATTATACAGGTGTTTGTGTAAAAGTTAAAGAGTTGTTGACTATATATGCAAACCAAATTTGTTTAGGGTTCAATAAACTGTCTTAAATCTTTGGTTTTTTCTATATTGAACCCAAAAACTTTCGTATTTCTAAATAAGACCCCAAAACTTCATATTCCTAATAGGCCCCCAAAATCCTTTAAGTTGTCTAAATCGGTCGCCGTGGTTAGTTTTTCATCCAAATTCCATTTAAATGAAACCCCCCGTCTTCTTCTTCCCTACTCCATCAAAATCATTCTTCTATTTCTTTTCAAATTTCTACACCCAACCCTCCATTAGAATCGCACCCATATATAATTATGATTCTTGAATTCATTCTCTTAAACCATTTTGAAACCTGCCTTCTTGAATTGCAAATGACTTTTTTTTTCTGCAGGGACCAGCTATACTAAGCAAGGATGGGTTGAGAGTTGATTAGATTGCTAAGGGTATATTAGGCATTTAGCAGCTTAATTAGGCTAATTAATAACTATTTAATTGATAAGGGTCATTTTTAGACAACTAAAAGGATTTGGGGGACTTATTTAGAAATATGAAGTTTTAGGGGTCGTTAGAAAATACGGAAGTTTTGAGGGTTGAATATAGAAAAAAGAGGTTAACGGGGCTGTGAACGTTCACATCCCCATTAACTGTGAACGCACTCACAGCCCCCTTGTGGATACCCCGCAACTTGCTTTAAAATTTAACACAATAGTTAAAGTGTGGGCCCGATTATGATGAGATTGAATGCTTAATGCTCGGTGGTCTTTGTCCTAGCTTTGTTCCACGTGGTAGCCATACACAAAAAATAGAGGCTGCTACGAAGCCTTTGCATCAAATGTGTGGGGTCCATGAAATTTTGCCTTACTCCCATCAAAGGACGCCTTTGGAAATTGTTTAGAAGATGTGGAATTTTAAGAACTTTTTTACCCTCCAATCCAATTTAGTGTATAGTAGAGATTAGAATGGTGCTTGTTTTTTTCCAGCTGATCAGGAGGAGATATTTTTCTGATGAGCAACCTGCACCAAATCCGTGGTCGGTACCCACGCTGCAGAATTCGATCCATCATTCCAGTGAGAGTTTAATTGAAGAGGATCAATATAACGGCAGATCAAGGTAAAGTATATGTAGAAGCATATTAGAAACTAGTGCTATCATCCACTACTTTTCCTTATTCCGTAAATCTGTAGGTAAAGATTGACAATTGCTTTTGTTGTTGGTTGGTCATGTTGGTTAGTTTCTGAGTAATTTTCATTATCGATTTGATTTATCAAAACATCCTTTGTTGTGTTATTCTTTGTCAGTTGCTAGTTTTACCGTAATTCCAAAAGAGAAAAATTGAATTTGTAGGATCAATCACTTGTCATCTGAGAAATAGACATGTTAAACAAATACTAATAATAAATATGGGATCAATGACGGAATCCTGTCAAGATTATCTCCCACTATGCTCCTTTTCATTGGAAACATGGCCGAGCGCAGACCTTAATCAAGGTTTTAGTCGAAAAATATGCATGCATTCCCCTGTAGCAAATAATTCCCTCTTTCTGACACATACATCTGCAGTTCTCTATAGCAAAGTCCATAATCTCCCAATAAGTTGTCTCGTTTTTAGTGCATGGTATTGACGACATTAAGTTGAGCGATCATCTAGAAACTAATTCCGTGGGACAATGTTGGCCGCTTAAATGAAGGTTTGTTCTTCATATATTTGCAATCTCAGTGTTGTAAAACAAGGTTTGAAAGTATCTGGTTAATTGACGATTAAATGTTGTCGTCTAACAACCACATCAAATAGGTAATTGACCACATAATTAGCACTATGCGCGCGGTATGTGTGTGAATGACTATTTAATCCGGTGCATAACCAACCCAATATCCAAACTTGATACCCAGACACAACATCCACTTAAGAAACTCGTACCCCCCCCCCCCCCCCCCTCCTATCAACATATTTTTCTCCTGCCAATTTTGAATTTTCAGGTTTTTTCATTATGAATGTTTGCATGTGGATACACCCCTATACTATAGGGGGTCGAGCACTTGTAGCTTTGAAATATCATAATAAGCGTTTTTACTCCCTCTGATTAAAAATTGTTTTTCTAATTCCCATTATATCCCTTTCTCCTTTCTCTAAACATGAACTCAAAACTCAAATAATCCAATGAAAAGAAAATCTTAGCAAAATCAACTACAAAAAACAATAATAAATTAAAATTGAAAAATATTCATCTTGAATATTTTCCCCTATTCTTGAAATTATTGGAGAGAATGTTGAATATCAAGCTTTTAGATTAGGGTTAAACTTAAGTACCT
Source organism: Agapanthus africanus (assembly GCA_030015575.1). NCBI lineage: Eukaryota > Viridiplantae > Streptophyta > Magnoliopsida > Asparagales > Amaryllidaceae > Agapanthus > Agapanthus africanus. The sequence goes on along the minus strand of JASDDO010000012.1, from coordinate 520,314,463 downwards.
TCGAGATAATGGAAAATTTTTTGGAGGTATAATAGAAGAAATGACAACATCAAGCCTTTAGTTAAGCACTTAAGTATCGGTATTTTAGGATTAAACCTTGGTTTTTTTAGAGTAGAAGAGAAGAAAGAAGAATGAGGTAAAATGGGTATTAGAAAAATATCTATTAACCATAGGGGGTGTGAGTGCTTATCATTATAGTTTTACAAGCGCTCAACCTCAAATTGTTCAGGCGGTCTATGTGCAATTAACCCAAAATTAAAAATCGATTTCTGTCATTCCATGTAATCTGATCATGAATGTAAAATCCATTTATGCGTGCGCTGGCCGACTGGACAGAGATATTTATCATCTTGATGGCTGCTCGACTAATTATAGTCCCTTATTTTCCCTCGCAGTTTAAGTAGTGAAACATACAAGTACAACACGCTCCCACCGCTTCCTGCACAACGCAATCTCACACCACCGACGACACTCTATCCTCAACAACCGTTCTCCGTCGCCGAAAACTACAGTTTCCAGAGGTTTCCAACATCTGGATCATTGTCTGATACAGGAAGCACGAGATCAAAGCGCTCCGATATCAATGTCTGATGCAAGTGATCCAAGAGAACAACTTTTGCAGCCAACTGCTTCGAGCAGCCGATATGATGATTTTTGTCATTGTCAATTAATTCCACCTTGTTTATCATCTCCACGATGTGGGTATGCTGTGTTCTGCCATGGCCTTCGTGGCGCTGAAGATATTTGATGATTGTGTATTATTTGATTGTTAAATTTTCCAAAATTGATATAGCCATCCATTCTTTCACATTGCTGAACAGAGAATAAGTTCGATTCTGAAGTTGGCCTCTGCAACACCCAAGCATATAATATTATGTACTGTTGCTCCTCAATAAACTCGGACCATTTTCACAAGATGTACTACAATCATAATATCTGCAAAAGAAAAATGCACATCCGCAGCTACCAACAATGACACATGCATCCACAGTAAATAAATTTTCATACACAAACTGAAACAATTGTTCGATTGATCGGCAATAATGATCTGCATCAAACACATACTACTAACATTTCTATAAGATACAAGATTAGCAAAATTATTACTGATCCTCATCAAGCACAAAACTTCTGGATTTTATGTTACAATGCCTTGAGCAACTTTGATCCATAGCAACAAAGAAAGCAAAAAAGCAATCTACAAATCTCAAATCATTGAGCAGTTCAAAACATGGCGTAAAGATCCCACAACGCCCCCTTAAACTTATACAAGATCAGTAAGTCATCTCTCTCACCACCCAAATTTCTTCAGTAAACCCTTGGTTCTCTTCCTCAAGCGAGTGAAAGCTATGATCATGCAAGCAATAACCCAAGGGGGGAAGGTGCTACTACTGGTGAGTTTCGATATATTGAGCCACTGAGGCCTCTCCTTCAAAATGATGGCTATCAGAAGAGTAATCACTGCAACTCCCACCAAAAGTTTTGTTATCGGTTTTACCAAGGGGTCCTGCAAGAATACAAAAGCGTACAGCCACATCAATTCTCATCTAACGAAAATGGAAATGCTCATACATTCAGCGTAAACAAGATAGTCTAATCTAAAGTCAGAAGTCTGTTGTTCATCAACGCTTTAGGTTTTTAAATCTTAAAATCAAAATAAGATCATTAAAAAGAATATCAGAAAGAATTTGAGGAAAAAATGGTTATTTTTATTTGGGAAAAATAAAGATGAAATATGGGGTTTCCATTTTCTAGAGGAAGAAACAAGCATAGCATATTCAACTCACCAACAAATATTTCTTGAGAAGGTTTACGACTCAAACATAAAGTTTATTGCCTTTCAATAGTTTTGGTATAAATTCAGACAATAGTTGATGAGAAATGAAGACATACACCAAGAATGGGTGATAACACCTAGGCAGTATGGACGCTAATGCAGTGATTCCATGGATGGAGGCGGGAATTTTCTACTTCTCTCTTTGGGAGGGGCTCAGATGTTTTTTTTGGGTTGGGGGGGGGGGGGGGGTATTTATTAAGTGCTGTAAGCCTGCATTGCAAAATTAATTACAATCTTTTGAAATGTCATTTTAACACATTTATATTCATCATTCTCTAAATTTAAGCATAATGAACTAGTCAAAGATTATAGTTCAAAGCTATAAAAAAATCTCCTTCTATGATCTATACATTTAGAAATATAAAGTATATTAATTGAAAATTTTAATAAGAATCAAAATACGACTATTAATTAGGATTTATATACGTGAAGAAGATGGAGGCCGATGGAGAGGGAGTGGTGGCACGAGTACAGAGAGGTCGATATAGGAGGGGGCTCGAGAAAGAGAAGATGAGTTGAGATGGAGGCCGTGGGTTAATGCTGAAGGAGAAGGCGCATCGAGAAGGGTCAAGATGGAGGCAGTGGGAGGTGGGTAGAGGAGGCGGTGGGAGATGGATGGCAAAGGGAGGTGGAGGGTTGGGGTTGGGGTTGGGGTTGGGGTTAGTGTTAAGGTGATATAAGAAGACGAAAAAAGAGGGATGCTTTTGAGTTTTTTTATGTTTTAGGATGTTGCAACTTAAGTGAAGGTACAGCCGTGGCACCGGCTAAATGATGGTTTTTGTGCTTTTTCAAAAGTTTTGGTAGTGAATTTTTCCTAATGATCAAACCTTTTGATATTTCTTAAGAAATTAAACCTACAAAATATTTTTATGAAATTAAAATAGGGAAAGGATTTGACGAGGCAATGCGCTTTTTCCGGGTGACATTTGCATTTTTCCTACATGGCACCATCCTCAAATGAATGGCCTAAAAAATAATAACAATTTTTTAGGGTCTAATAATTACAACTTATTACTCATAAAAGGTCAAGCTTGAATATCATTAAAGTTAAATAACAAAACTGGTAATCAAATGAAATAAATAAACAATTGCATAAGTACAAGCGATGCCAAATACTAATATAATAAATTCTTTAGAATTATATAACTTCCTAATAAATATTTAGTACATTCTCTCCAATATCAACACTTGAGCTAGAATATAGCAATTCTGTAGCTTTATCCCAAATTTTCTTACCCACAATTTAATAATTGACTTAATTCCCAAAAACTATCAAAAGACTTTGAAGTGTCATGTATCGACTGTCGTCAAGTTGCCACCCTGAAACATTATGAAAACCTCTAAATACCCAATTTTGCATTCTTTTCTTTCCAAACTCCAATACTATGAAGCACAGACGGACATGAGCATGTCGAATTTACAAAAAAAAAAAAAATAGGACACACGGACACGTCTATATTATTTACTTGTATATTTAATAAATAGATTATCATCTATAATGGTCACTATAGCACCCACTAGATGCCCCAAAACATACTAACAATTACATAACACTATTTTCCTGACTAAAAAACACTATTTTATCGAGAACTTGAGGAATCTCAAAATACTACTAAGAGTCACAGATATACACAACGAAATCAAAATTTAGCCAAAAAATTAACTAGAAATAACACAAGATCTAAAAATCCCTAACCGTCACCACACTATATATAAAACTCCGAATTTGTCAATAATGTTCAAGCTAGAACTGAAGATTAATTAAAAAAATCAATGAGATTGATACCAAAATTAGCCAATCCTCATGACCTCGACCTCCTAGCTAGGGTTTTGATGAGCAAGCTGGGGTTTTGATGCCTCTGAGACGACGATCTAGGGTTTAGCGCATAGAGATCGAGAAAGAGAGGTTATTGTACTAGCGCCTCGATCTCGCATTCTCTCGGTTTGGGGGGGGGGGGGGGGCGAGCGAAGTGAGAGTGAAGTTTGCTTGGGCTCTAAATATTTTTCTCATTTTTAAGAGTAAGAAATTTGCTTAGGCATAGGGTCTAATTATTTAATAGGTTTTTAAAATTCTAGAAATATTCATTCGGATTTGAATATTCACAAGGCTTAAATGCAGGAAAACTCCCACGTTTGGCCCAAAAGCAGAAAACCCCGTAACCTTAAAAAACCTCCGGTTTTCCTCACTTAATTGCCGTTAGGTTTTTCATCCAAAAATTGCATGACTTGACCAAAATACCCCTACGAAATAAAAAAGAACAAAAAAAGCATTTAGAGGAAGTCGAGCCAAAAAGTTGGATGAAAAAAATTGACAGAAGTCTGGTGAGGGCAAAGTGCAGATTTTTATTTTTTTGGCCAAACGCTGAGGGGGTTTTCCCACATTTAAGACCATTTATAATACAACTGGGCCTACAATGGCTGATTTTAAAAAACAATTGCTATAGATAGGGCACCGCTATAGCCTATTTTCTTATAGTGGATTCTTTTCCCCCCATAATTTCCTATAAACTATAAATAAAACTAATCCAGCTATAGTTATCACTACATTAAGTAAATCCGTGTGCTATATTGGGTTTTTTTTCATTGATCAATGTGCTATATTGTTTCAAAGATTGACATGAGTTGTGGTTCCAATGGCCACTAAAGTAGTTCTAAATATGGGATAAGTCATTTGGCAGCCATTGAAGACAGTGGTTTGATTGAGACTATGCTCTTCAAAACAAACTAAATTGCATTGTTTCCTCTTTCTCTGCTTCTCTCTTTTAGGATGAGAAAGGAGAGGGCGGGGATCCATTGAAAATGAAAATTAGGGAAATAAGAACGCAATGTGCATGCATCATTCAAGAGTTATAATGCCAAAACTTTTCATTCTCAATTTCTCTTGATAGATGATAGAATTTCAAACTAATTAAGGCTAGTTTGTTCATATGAACATACTTTTTACATACAGTAGATTTACGTAAATATTTAAGTCTAAGAAATAACTTCCCAAGAAATGAAGCATCCCTAATGTAGCAGTTCAAGCTATGCATCATGTGATTGGTTCAAGCAATTCACATGACAGTGATGCATCATGTGATTGGTTCCCATGTCAGGTATTCATTCATGGGGACAGGATTTTTTAATCCTTTTTCTGCTAAACAAAATAATATGTCGTGTTTAACTCTGCAAAACAAAAAAATGTCATGTTTAACCATAGTCACAAATTCGTGATTCAGCAATAATTCGGCGACGTCGAAAATTCGGATTCGGAGAACTATTCGGAAAAAATCGGCAGGTATTCGAGAAAAAATCGGTAAGTGTTCGGGAAATATTCGGGAAGGATTTCGAGCAAAAAATTAATATATGAGACGCTAGATTTTGATTTCGTGAATTATTTGCTGTTTTTTGAATAATTCGCTGTTTTTTTTTTGAATAATTCGTGAATACTTCGCGAATAATTCACCGCGTTCGGCGACGACGAATAATTCGCAGATTTAATCGACATATCAATAATTCGCGAATTCGCCGAATAATTCGCAAATTATGTGACTATGTGTTTAACTATGTCCACATCGCTGCTGCGCCAAGTATGCTATGAACCTAACCAGATGCTGATATTTATGGGCTTAATTAGTAAACAATACAACTAACTATGGCACCCAACCTACTCATAATTAGTAAACAATACATGTCGCATTTGAAGAAAGCGAGTTGATAAGCGATGAATTAGAATTTTATTATCCCAAGACTGCAGATATTAGCTGTGTGTGTAGAGAGAGAGAGAGCGAGTAATGAAGAAAAGAGGTCATTTTTCGTTCAGGTGGCGTCAAAAAACTACATCCTCCACCATGTTATCCGACGATCAGCACCAATCATCATCATTTCTATCATCTAAGATGTGGATACACCAAATTTCATATGATTCCACAACCTTTTCACCGTTGAATTAGTAATGTAAATTAATTATGCACCCACTAAATCAACAGTGAAAAAGTGATGGAATCACACGATTTTTTTGTATATGTTAGAATACATGTAGTGTACACGGGTTTATTATATGTAATTAGATAGATGTCTAATAGGGATGTAATAGCAAAATGACTTTTGCCTATATAAAGAGGGGGATTAGGCTCAGTCTTATCCATCCATTACATTTCCCTAATACATTTTCTCTCCCTAATTCTCTCTCTCTATTCACATGGTATCGGAGCTCATCTGAGCCACTCATTCCCTCAAATCCAATCCTCACATCATCATCATTTCCTAATAAATAAATAACCCTAACCCAATTGCCAGAGGTTGCCTGAAGCTCGTCGACGTTCGCTTGAACTACAGGAGCTCGTCGACTCTTGCAGAGGCTCACCGGAAACAACTGGTAGCCGATTGATGCTGATGGCTATCATCTGCGACTCGAGATCTCTCTGATCAACGTTCGCCTGAAGCTACAGGAGCTCGCCTGAAGCTCGTCGACTCTTGCAGAGGCTCACCTGAGGCAACTGGTAGCCGATTCATGCCGATGGCTATCATCTGCGACTCGAGATCTCTCTGATCGACGTCGATCTCGACTAGGCACCGTCGACTCTATCGATTACATCTCGAATGACTTCAACGATGACCAAGACCCACTTCCAGACCCCGACGACCATCTTCCTCGCCCTCGAGTTGCGGTTCTTGCTTCAATTCATCGTCCACTTCGATTTTTCTCACTGATTTCAAACTCTCTCTGATCTGAGTTCTTGTTGGAGGTCGATTGCAAGTTTGGTTGCTGATTTGGTTGTTTTGGGAAGATTGATTGCTTTTTTGGTCGATTTGGAACATATTTGTTGCTGTTTTTGATCGATTTGGAGACTTGGTTGTTGTTTTTGGTCGTTGTTTTGGTCGATTTGTAATCGATTTGGAGATTTTGTGTTTTTTTTGTGCTCGACTTGGTCGATTTGAGAGAGATTTGTGATCGGCAGTGTATCGATTGTTTCTTGATCATTTAGTATCTTGGATTGTGATATTGAGGGGTTTTACATTCTCGGATGTAGTGATTGATTTTGATTAAGTTGGAGGAGTTGATCTTGGTTCTTTCTTTGGCATGTTCTTGTTTTGAGGAGTGGTTATTTGATTCTTGGAGATAGAGAGTAAATTCGAGAGCAAGCCGATATCTTCCACCGATATCTTAACCATGAAGATGGTGGATTTCAAACTTGATAATCAGAATTTTCATAGTTGGAAGCTTATGGTGAAACATTATATCAGAAGGAAGGGTGATCACTTGACAAAGCCTCCCATTGATTCGATGACTGTCGATTGGGAGGCGGACGACGCTCGGCCCAGCCATCTTATGCTCAGTTAGTTCGATGGAGCTCTGTATCATGGATGACCTTGGTCACCTGGATCCGGAAAGGCGATTTGGAATCAGCTCCATGAGCTCTATTCTTCACAGTAGAGCCTCTCGAAGGCCTATGATTTGATACATCAGCTGTACAAGATTTAGCAGGGAACTCGATCACTTTATCAGTATTATTCGAAGTTCGGGCGCCTTGCACAGCAGGTCTCGGAGTTGTTACCGATCACTAGTGATGTCATGGAGATGAGGAAGCGACATGAGACCCTTCTAGTTATCCTTTTTCTTGGTAGGCTTCGACTCGAATATGAGTCAGCACGTCTGGCCTTACTTGGTAAGACGGGCATTATTCTTGTGACCACCTATCATACGCTTCATTAGATATTTTAGTCGGAGATCACTGATGAGCGGCCTGCATTTGGTGAGCATAGTGCTCTCATTAGGCCAGAGAGTTCCCACACATCTTACTCTCTACGAGGGAAAGGGAAGCAGGCTAAGGGGGAGGTAAAGCCGGAGGCAAAGGCCGCGAAGACCCTTGTTTTTTGCGATTACTGCCATCATGAGGGACATTCACGGTACTTACTGGAAGCTGAATGGAAGACCTCGCCCTGTTGCCCGTGCACATGTTGGGACCTCTTCTTCAGCATCCTCCACTTCGATGGACTCTGCTTCATCCGAGAGTTCCGTCAAGTCTATGGAGAAGGAGATTGCTCGCTTGAGGCTTCTTGTGACCTCGTCCACTTCTAGTAGCCCAGTTGGATCGGCTACATCTCGGGCTTTAGCTGTGACCACTTTGGGTCTTACGAGAAGCACCCATACAGCTTTTATTACTTCAACTTCTGTACGTCGTCCATGGATGATTAATACAGGTGCGACGGACCATATGACAAGAGAGAGCCATAATATCCTTATATAGGCTAAGACCTGGGTGTACCACCTTAACGAACGACACCACTTCTGCTATTAAGAGAGTAGGGTCTATTCATGCCACATCACAATTGTCTCTCTCTACTGTCTTATACTTGTCTGGGTTTCCTTTCAATTTACTTTCCATTAGTCAGCTGACTCGAGATTTGAACTGTGGCACAACTTTCTTTTTTGGTGGATGTTTTTTCATGAGCTTGGAACGAAGCGGACGATTGGCACAGGAACTGAAGTTAATGGATTGTACTACCTAGATGAGCATCCACACCTTATAGCCTGCCCAATAGCCTCCACATCTGTTTTTGATGCTTATTGTCGTTTGGTCACCCTTCTCTCCAAACCTTGAAGGGTATTATTCCCTCTCTTGATACTTTGTCTAGGTTAGAGTGAGTTTTATGAGTTTGGTAAATATCACCGTTCTAGCTACCCATCTCGTTAATAAGAGAGCTGATAAACATTTTTGCTTTGGTACATTCTGATATTTAGGTATCGTGCCCTGTTGTTGCCCAAGGAGGCTTTCGCTACTTTATGACCTTTATCGATAATTTTTCTCGTCTCATGATTATATTTAATGAAATCTAGAAATGTAGTGTGTTCTCATTTCCAGATATTCTATTCTGATGTTCAAACTCGATTTGGAGTCATTGTTGGTACTTTGAGGAATGATAATGTTAAGGAGTATTTTAGTACACCCTTTAAGAAGTATATAGAGAAACTCGACATTCTCCATGAATCTTCTTGTCCTTATACCCCAAACAAAATATAGTGGAAGAAAGGAAAAATCGGTATTTGCTAGAGTTTACTCACCCTTTTGTTCCATATGCGGGTGCCTAAACCTTTTGTGGGTGCGGTTCTTATTGCCAACTACATGATCAATCGTATGCCCTCTTCTGTCTTATATGGACGCTTCCTCATTCTACATTATTCCCTTCGGTGGTATCTATCTCTGTTTCTCCGTGGATCTTTAGATGGCCATGATCTACAACCTAGGGATTCTAAACTAGAACCCAAGACTATTAAGTGTGTCTTTCTTAGGTACTCCCGAACTCAAACGGGGTATCGGTGTTAGTCCTGGGTTACGTCGTCAATTTATATCGGTTGATGTGACTTTTCATAAATTCACCCCATCTTTTGTCACGCGACAACACCCTTTTGAGTCGGTTGAATCTCCACACCGTGTTGGAGGTCACCCGTACTGTTTCTGCGAACCCACCTCCTATCCCAGATTCCTCATTATTGAGCCCCACAACACCGTTTACAAGGGTGTATACTCGTCGGGTCCGTACGGCTCCTGAACCTCAGCCTCCTGCTGCTGATCTTCCAAAGTCTCAAGCTCCGTCGGCGACTGATATTGATTTCCCTATTGCGTTACGGAAAGGCAGCTGCACTTCTCACCTTATCGCTCATCATATGGCTACTTCTCATTTATCTCCGGCATATCTGATGTTTCTCTCATCTCTCGACTTTCATGCTTTACCCAAGTCATTCTCTGATGCTTCGTCTCATAAAGGGTGGACCGATGCATTGATTGATGAGATACTCGACCTTGAACAAAATCAGACTTGGGATTTGGTTACTCTTTTGACTGGGAAGGTGGTAGGGTGCCATTGGGTACACACTGTGAAGCTTCAACCTAATGGGATTCTTTCACGCTTCAAAGCACGTTTAGTTGCTAAAGGGTATTCGCAGACTTATGGCATTGATTATGAAGATACATTTTCTCCTGTAGCCAAGATGACCACTGTTCGTCTGCTTATGTCTATTGCGGCTACCAATTATTGGTCACTGCATCAGCTTAATGTGAAGAATGCGTTTCTTCATGGTTCTTTGGTTGAGGTATATAAGAAGCAACCGTTTGATTTTGTTGCTCAGGGAAAGTTTGGTGTAGTTTGTCGATTGAAGAAGTCGTTATACGGCTTGAAACAGTCTCCCAGGGCATGGTTTGAAAAGTTTACTGAGGTGGTTATTTCGTTTGGCCACAGACGATGTGCACATGATCATTTGGTGTTCTACCACAATAACACCAATGGCCTTCGCATTCTTTTGGTGGTATGTCAATGACATGGTGATTACTGGCGATGATGCGGCTAGTATTGCATAGCTTAAACACCACCTTCAAACGAAATTTCAGAGTAAGGACTTTGGGAGCCTTAAAATATTTCTTAGGTATCGAGATTGCTCGATCGAAAAATGGCATCTGCATCTCACATCGGAAGTATATGCTTGATATGCTGACTGAAGCAGGGATGTTAAGGTGCAAATCCATAGAGGCTCTAATGAATCCTGATACTAAGTTGCTTCCGAGACAAGGTGAATTCGTTGAAGATCCCGGAAAATACCGACGGTTGATCGATAAGCTGGACTACCCCACCGTCATTCGACCTGACATCTCATACCCAGTTGGCGTTGTGAGCTAATTCATGGCCGGTTCTCGAGTGGCTCATTCGGATGCGGTGATTCAAATACTTCGCTACTTGAAGAATGCTCCAGGTAAGGGTCTACTGTACTCAGATCATGGACATTCTCGGGTGGCAGGCTTCACTGATGCAGATTGGGTCGAGTCTCCATCCAATCACAGATCTACTACAGGATATTGCGTATATGTAGGAGGTAATTTAGTCTCTTAGGAGAGTAAGCAAAGCATGGTGTCCCGCTCCAACGCCGAGTTAGAGTACTGGGCCATGGCGAATACTATTTATGAGCTTGTATGGATTCGTTTTTTGCTTGGAGAACTTGGCTTTGAGCCCACTTCTTCTATGCGGCTATATTGTGATAATAAGGCTGCAATCTACATTGCCTCTAATTCTGTGTTTCATGAGCGAACGAAACACATTGAAGTGAATTGCCACTTCGTAAGGAAGAATGTTGAAGATGGGATCATCGATACTTACTATGTCCAATATGCTCATCAGTTAGCGAATTTATTCAGAAATCCTTTAGACAGGAATATAGTGCACTTTATTTGTAACAAGTTGAACATGCATGATATATATGCTCCAAGTTGAGGAAAGTGTTAGAATACTCGTAGTGTACAAGGGTTTATTTTATGTAATTAGATGTCTAATAAGGGTGTAATAACAAAATGGCTTATGTGTATATAAAGAGGAGGATTGGGCTTTAGTCCTATCCATCCTTAATAAATTCTCTCTATTCACAATATCCACATCTTACATAATAAAGAAGAGGATGATGTCGATTGTTCAAAAAAATTGTCGAGGGTGTATTTTTCGACGCCATAGAAGGAAATTCCCTCCTATGGCACATTTCCTCTATTATCCTCATATATAGAGAGAGATATTAATGGAGGAAAGAGGCCATAGGAGGGGATTTCCTCCTATGGCGTGGAAAAAATACAACCTCCACCCTTTTTTCCGATGATCGGCACCCATCATCATCGTTATCATCTAAGATGTGCGTACAACCAAATTTCATGTGATTCCATAACTTTTTTCACCGTTGATTTAGTGGGTTCAAAATTAACGGTTTACCGACAATAGAACTTTTTACATTGCTAAATCAACGGTGAAAAAGTTGTAGAATCACATGAAATTTGGTTGTACCCACATCTTAGATGATACCGATGAAGATGATAGGGGCGATCGTCGAAAAATTGGTGGAGGTTGTATTTTTTCCACGCCATAGGAAGAAATTTCCTCCTATGGCCTCTTTTCTCCATTATTCTCAATATATATATATTAATTGCTGGTAGCTGACTATGGTCAATCCAAAGAAGTTGGTTTCGTCTTGAAATGTATATAATATATTGTAACTGAACGTGGGTGAACAAGAGAAATTTGAAGACTCTTCCGGTCTCCTAGACTGGGTGGCACCGACTGGCCTAGTGGAAGCTCCCCCTGAGATCTGATTGGGCGAAGCGTTTGACCCATGCAAATTGGAACTTCCTCTTCTGTTTCGCAAGTGCTTCATAGCGTCGGGCAGCTCCCAACACCTCGTGGGTGAGCATCTCCACTGATGTCATCGAAGACTGGATCTCGTAATCCAGTCCCTGTTGGAAACGCCTCGCATGGTCTACTGGGTCTGCGACCATATATGGAGAGACCCTATGACATAGTTGGTGCTGAAACACCCTTTAACAGAAAAGGAGAATTGTTGAGATCTCAAAAATATCTCCTTACCTGCTCAACACAGAGAATTCTGGATCATATTCATCCAATGACTAGACGCACATGGATCCTTGGCGAAGATCAATGAATTTCCGCTCCAACTCAACTTTTAGAAAGTACTTGGCATTGAGGCGTTCCCGAAATACACCCCATGGAATGGGTTTCATCAATCTGGACTCCTGGGACTGCCACCATATACGACCATTGTTAGTCAGCTGGAGTTTGGCTACCTCCACCCAACCATCCACGGGTATACGGGCGGCTCCAAGAGTATCTTCTGCACTGCCAATCCACTCTTCTGACTCCAATGGATCTCTCCCAGAAAAAGTCTTCAGGTTTAGTTCCCTAAATTGAATCACTACCATCGTTCCCTGATTAACGGGTGCGAGTCGAGTCCTTGCTGCAGAATGGCGGTCTGCTACTGCATAATGGTGGTCTGCTGCTGCTGGTTTTCTAACAGGCACCGCATAAGCTCCAACATAAACATCTGATCAGCTGGTGGTGGGTTCCCGTTCTTGTTGCGTGGAGCCATGATCTTCAAGGAAATCTAGAAAGTAATTAAGCCGAATAGCAATGGAAGGAGAAGCACTAAATGTTGGGGATGGCTTATAAATTTTCGCAATATATGACCTGCATGGGCCACCACTAAAACATGTCATGCCTCGCTTCCCAGAAAACCATGGCAGGAGCGTGACAAGGCCCGCAACGTATCTATACCGAGAAGCACACATTTCCATGCAGTAATTGTATTACAAGAATTTTTATCACACAGAATCCATCAACATTCTCATTACAAAATAACAAAAGCTTTTAATTTAACAAAAATACTTCAAGTCTTTAAGATATGAAAAGAAGGTATAAGCCTTTAAACACAAGGCATTGACTAAGTACATAACATATACCGCCTCCGCCTCCCTCCATTTCTCTCATCCATCTCTCCCTACCCCCCCTCCATCCAACACTGTCTCCTCCCCTCATCCCCGCCACCTCCCGCCACCTCCCTTGTCTTAATTAGCTAATCGATAATTATTAAAACTCTTAAATAATAATTAATTCCCCGGTAAATATTTTATATATATAGAGAGAATAATGGAGGAAAGAGGCCCTATGAGGCTTTTTCGTCAGGTGGCGTCTAAAATCTATATCCTCCTTGATTTTTTTCAACAATCGGCACCCATCATCATCATCTTTATCATGTACGATGTGGGTACACCAAATTTCATGTGATTTTACCACTTTTTCACCGTTGAATTAGCAATGTAAAAAGTTCTATTGTCGGTAAACCGTTAATTTTGCACCCGCTAAATCAAGGGTGAAAACTATTGGAATCAAATGAAATTTGGTGTATCATCTTAGATAACAAAGATGATAGGTGTCGATCGTCGAATAAATACGTGGAGGGCGTATTTTTTCGACGTCATAGGAGGAAATCCCCTCGGCCTCTTTCCTCCATTATTCTATATAGAATAATGAAGGAAAGAGGCCATAGAAGGGGATTTCCTCCTATGGCTCGAAAAATACAACTTCCTTTTTTTCCGACGACCGGCATCCATCATCATCATCGTTATCATCTAAGATGTGCAGACACCAAATTTCATGTGATTCCATCACTTTTTCACCGTTGAATTGGCAATGTAAAAAGTTCTATTGTCGGTAAACCATTAATTTTTCACCAACCAAATCAACGGTGAAAAAATATTATAATCACATGAAATTTGATGTATCCACATCTTAGATGATAGAGATGGAGGTGATGTATGCCGAACGTCGAAAAAAATCATGGAGGGTGCATTTTTCTGACGCCATAGAAGGAAATTCCCTTCTATGGCACCTTTCCTCCATTAACCTCATATATATATATATATATATATATATATATATATATATATAGTCAGCGTGCATCCAATATTATGATATTAGTTTCCCACATTATGGGGATATTTTGTTATGAATCTATGGAACACGGAACATTATGATGTTACCCTCCGACTCTTGTTAGGCCTTCTACTTTAATATCCTCCTTTCAACCTGCCCCCTTTTAAATCAAATGTAGGCATCCACTTCTCCCTTCACCATCTTCATCACCCCAATATATATTCTCTTTCTCCTTCATCATTCTTCAAATCACATAAATCTCTCTTCTTCTTCCTCTTATCTCCATCCGCCTCTCTCTTTTCTTCACCTTTCTCCATTAAGTGGAAAGAGCACAAAGCTAACAAATTACAGAAAATTATCATAATACAGTTCTACCAACCACCTAATCAATTGAAGCTGTTTAAGTGCTCCTCAGTGCTCACCAACCTCTTCCTATTCCCTTTTTCACTACCACGGAATCCATAAAGTTAACAAGAAATTCATGCCAGAGTATGCAACCAATCCAATCTGCTCATTTCCGCAAAAATCTACGAAATATGAAACATGACGCGCATAAAATTCCAACTACACCAAGAAATGTGTTAATCATCCAGATGGCCAATTTGAGATCATGGTTAAAATCTTAGAATTTCACTTAAGGTTTTATGTTGTCACTAGTACTACTTGGAAGAGCCCACAAAACTTAAAATAAAGGGTATTTTAGTGAAAAACCATGATAGTTGAGGGTATTTTAGTGTAACATACCCCAAACCGGGAAAAAATCAATCAAAGATCTCACCTTTGGCTCGCCGTCGACGTATATGACCGCCCCATCCCGATACGGCAGCTCCGACCGGCCGTTCCGGGCGTTGAAACGGATCGGGACGCCTCGGCCCGATTCAGTACTGAAGGCGAACAGAGCCTTGAAGCCGTGCTTGTCGAGGATGTCTTGGACCTCGAGGCGATCTTGGTCCCAGCCTCCGAGGCTCGATCGGAACACCTCGATCGGCCCCTTTCCGCTCCGGTAGAGATGCACCTCCACCTCCGGGACCTTCGTCTTCACCGATCTAGGGTTAGGGTTTGCTGTGGATTCTTCGATCTCTGGTTTGTTTTCTTGGATCTCTCCTTCTCTTTGATTGACGTCCATTTTTGTGGTTTTTTTTGGGGGGCGGGGATTGGGGTTGCGGGGGGCGAACAGCTGACGAGAGATGAAAAGGAGAGAATAAAGAAGTCCTTGATTGCAAAAAAGGACAAATTTTAAAGGCTTTGTTGGATCCGCACCGCAACCAAAATTTGGACCCGTTATCGATTGAGACTTGGACAAAATTTCTCCCAATGAGGGGGCTAAACTCCTCAACCTGATGATATATATACAGCACATAATTTTCTTTCTCCAACTCATGCTGATGTAAACGAATACAAATAAACCGAGCTTACTCCGTATCCAAAGTATAGTTCTATTCTTTCTCTCTCATGACTCTCGAGGACAACGTCAAATATCCATTCCATATTCATGTTCGCTATAGAAAAAATAGAAAGTTTGACTTAATCATGTAAAAAAAATTCCCCAATATTCATTTTGATTTGTATCCGCATCTAATTTTTATCAAATATCGAAAGTAATTTTCTATTACCGGAGCTTGAAGAGCTGGGATGGCGTTAGCTGGCATGAACAGAATAGAGCCGAATGGTAGCGGTGGCTCCTCCCACTATCGCCCGAGACTGGCCGGAAGGACCGTCCAAGCGTGTCCATCTTCATAGTGTAAGAGATGGGAGCTGTGTTGAAAGCTGAGCTTGCCCTTGGAGACATTTTGCTGCGTCCGAAGATTGCGATTGGAAAACGTTAACCTGCACACAAAAAAAGCATGATTTCAGTACAGACAATTGATATGCATATTAATTGAGTTCGCTTGGATATTTAACCCGACATATGGGAGGAGAGATTTGTCCCACCGGGCGTGCCAGAATCTGTAGGGTGTTTTTCGTCACCCCATTGAGATGTGAATACGCACGCACTTGTCAGGCGCATTACAGATTCCTCTGTCTAGGATAGGCTGGGGTTTATTGATTGTGGAGATCCGAATCTCCGGCAGCCGCGGACTAAGCTGTCGTTAATTACCCCTCACCTTTGGAGTGAGAGAACCTCCGATTGACGGGTCAAACATGTCATGCGAACTCAATGTGCAGTGTTGTGTTTCGAAGGGGTTTTGGACATATCGGGGGCCCCGCAGAGTTTTTACGGATAGCGGGCTGAGGGTCAAGGGGGCTGGCAGCCCCCTTACGGGGTGCGGGACAGCGTCCCGTTAGAAATTTTTTCTAACGGGGGAGGTATTTTTAGTGTTGGGGTATATGTAAAATGAGGGGAAAATGGCGTTCAAAGGACGCATGGGCGCGGGCGCCTCACGTGTCTGGCACGTGGACGCTCGGGGGCTGGCGGCACGTAGGCGCTCGGGGGCTGGCGCTTTGGGCGCTCGGGGGCTGGCGTTTTGGGCGCAAGCGCCTCACGTGCCCGGCACGTGGGCACTCGGGCTTTGGGCACTGGCGCTAGCGCTTTGGGCGCTGGCGCCTCATGTGCCCGGCATGTGAGCGCTTGGACGCAAAAAAGGGGTTTTTACCCCCGGAAATATGAGTTAAACTCCAAAAGAGGATTTTGAGTGGAGTTAAATTCCAAAAGATCTGGATTAGGAGTTAAACTCCTTTGAGGATTTGGGTCTTAGAGTTGAACTCCCTAAAATGTTCATAGGTTCTTCTCTCTTAAGCCTTAGATATTCTCTTAAGCCTTGGATCTTTTCCAAAGTGGGATTTTCAGAGACGGGTCTCCTTCTTCCTCCTCTTTGTTGACCGGATCTTGGAGGAAAAAAGGGGTGAGATTCAAAATCTCCCCCTTTTAAGATCTAATGGAAGATCTGAGCTTCCCTTTGTGGGTTTTGTGGTGAAAACTATTTAGTTTTAGAAAAGGAAGAGTAAAACTTTTGATTTAATTGAAAAGGAGAAGAAAGTTTAGAACCTTGAGCAAAGAGGAGAAGGAGGCACAAACCCTAGAATTTAAGAGAATGAATTGTTCCTTTTTTTATTTCATCATCATGTTGCCTTATATAGGCTTACACATTTACATATAGCCCCTTGGGCTTTACAAAATGGTATTTTGCCCATCTCATGCCTCATGTGCTCATTTCTTTTGCACATAAACCATGGGCTTTACAAAAAAAACTGGCTTTATGCCCATTTTTCTTACATTCATGTATGAAATTACATCAAAATTATTTATTACATAAATTTTTATTTCGGCATGGGGGAGGCCGGCCGCGGGGCTCGACTTGGGCATGTGCCTACTTGCTTGGGCTTGGGCCCGCCTACTTGTGGTTGACCTTCACTTTGACTTGGTCAACTGGGGTGTAAATTTTGACCCCAACAGCGTCCACGTGAGGGTCACGTGAGGCGCTGGGCGCTGAGCGTCATCCACTGAGTGCTAAGCGCTCCTTTCTTTTGTAGCACCCATGTGAGTGACACGTGGGGCGCTGGACGCTGAGCGTCACCCACTGAGTGCTAAGCACTCTTGAGTTCTTTCGTAGCGTCCACGTGAGAGGCATGTGGGGCGCTGGGCGTCACTCCCTGAGTTCTTTTTATTCTGTGGCATTCACGTGAGGGGCACGTGAGGCACTGGACACTGAGCGCCGCTCAACGAGTGCTAGGCACTCCTGTAGCGTCCACGTGAGGAGCACGTGAGGCACTGGGCACCAAGTTCTTTTCTTCTTGAATGATCCACGGGATCTTTATATATTTTTATTTACTTGAAATTTCCAAGAAGAGAGTTCTTCCTCGAGAATTTAATTCTCTGTTCTTTCGAAACTTTCTCTTTTTTTAAAAACTTATGGGGGGTTCCTCTATATCAGACTTGAAGTCTTTGGTCATTTATATAATAGGGGCAGTTTGTTGATTATCTCTGAAGAAATCTCTCTTTAAGAGATCCCAATTGATTTGGGGATTTTACCCACCGATGAATTTTTGATCCAAGAACTTCTGTTTTACAGAAAATATTTTCTTATTTTTAACAAGATTAAGAAAATATTTTCCCATACAGAATTTATTCTATAGATTGGTGATTCTTTAATCACCATTGGATTTTTATTCCAACGGTACTCTGTTTTACAGACGGCAATCTTTCTTGTTTAGAAAGATTTAAGGAATGTTTTCTCTAAACAGAATTTAATTCTGCATCCTGATGATTTATCATCTCCGTTGGATTTTTGATCCAACGGCTCTGTTTAACAGAGAGTAGAATTTAATTTTACTAAGCGCGGACGCTCACGTGTTGTGCACGTGGGCGCTACTTAAGATTTTTTGTGCTTTGCATATTGACGCCGCTCATATAAGAGTTTTTAATTTTGACGCTGACGCCCTCGTGGAAGGCACGTGAGGCTTTTGGGCGCTGCCTCACATAGCTTTGCTCTTTTATTGGGGAAACATGCACGTCGCTGCCTGAATTGAATTCGAGTACTGGATCCTGCATGCTTCCTGACAGCGGCCGCTGCCGTCTGTGTCGATGCAGCGGCACCCGCAGCGGTTCTCAGGCTTGTCAAGCTCGCGGTTGATGAGTGTCTGGAGGACAATGAGGATGATGCAGAGGAAGAATGGGAATGCTATGATGCATGTGTTGGTCCTCGAATTGCGCTTCTGTAGAGGATTTAGAGTCGAAGCCAGTGAGTAGTGGGCCAACAATTGTCTTTTATACCATCCATGACAAGAGAAGTATATGTGGTTTTTAGGGTTAATTGCGCAAAACTCCCTGTAATTTAGCCCATATAGCACTTATTGATCACAAACACCGCTTCAGATTTTCAAAGCTTTAACACCATTTGATTATTTCTATCCAAAAAACCCATGTTATAATTAAATAGTTATATAATTAAACTCTAAAACTTGTTTTGGGACATCCTAAAAGAACAAATCAATATGAAACTTAATTCATGAAATTGTAAGAAAAATCTTGAATTGGTACCTGAAAGGTGAGATTCTTGCGGAGGAGAGCATTGGCCTGCGTTGAGAAGCTTGTGGGGCCGCGAGATGAGGATGAAGCTGAGGCTGTATCCATTTTTGAACTGGGAAAGGGGAGGGTGGTTATGCTATTGGGTGTGGGAATTAGGCATGGCTGCTTTATTCCTTGCTTTACTATTCCTTTATTAAATGGGAGCCAAGAGTTCAGGTCAAGACCAATTGGGCTTAGCTCAGTTCGTACCAATTCCCTCTCCAATGTGAGAGGTCGTATCCTTCGATTACTGAAGGAGTTAGATTTCATAAAAAAAGAAAAGGAGTTCAGGTGAAGGAACTACTTTGAAATTATCAGACAAGCAAAACTTCAGAAAGAACCCTCTATGATATACATTTGACAGAAAGTCAACTCTTACCAGCTTATTCCTACAATAGTGACAGGATCTTTTAGCCAAAGGTGGTTGTTGCAATTAGGTCTGTTATTCTGCACTTTGACACTGCATGGTCAAATAATTCGTCACTTATATAACATCTTTGTAGAATTTACATAATGACTTTGCAAAATATATATTTTACAATGAGAGAGCGATAATAATTGTCAAACTAAACTAAAAGTGTAAGAACAAATATTATTACCGTGCCAAAATTAACTCTGCATGATTTCCCAGCAACTACAACCTGTACATAGAGTAGAGTGAGTTAAAACAGTAAGAAACTGAAACTTACGCAGTGTGGTTTTTTATCTTGATAAAGTCCCAACTTCAATTATATTGACGTTGACTGACCAACATGATCAATGGTTAAATTAAAAAGAGGGAAAAAAAATTAATGTCAACATGTGAATTTAAAAGTTCATTTTTTCCTCAAGAGAAGAGAGCAATAAACCGAAAAAGTTTGATGAGAGTTGAAAAACTATTGATTACTATATCATTCTAAAGAGGCACCAAGATTATTAGTTTTCATGCATCAGCCATGATGCAAAACAAGCAATAGAAATGTATTTTGTACTTCAAACTCGGCAACATCAACAATGAAAGATACTTTCAAAGGGTTTTTTTTATTCATAACTGTACGATTGTAAGGATTATGTAAATATAAAGCAATACCCATGAAATTTCCAAATGTTGTAATATCAAATGGTTTTAGGACCAAATCTTCAAAAAAGGAATAGATTGTTTGAATATTATGATCATTTTTCGATTTCTTGTATCAAATTACACATATGCATCATATAATTAGACCAGGCATGACAAGTCTATAAAAGGAATTCATAAGATAATGTCAACTAATTAAAGTCCCCTTTTACTTCACAAGCAAGGAAGATATATGATAAGCAGAAACGGGTGGAATATGCATATTGACCAAACAAATCAAAACATTAAAATAATGAAATAATTGATATTTTACTAAAATTAATCTTGCTTGATAGGCGATGACTGAACTAACTGTAATAGTTAAACTCATCATATGGTAACAAGGGTAAGACTTGACTTCAAACAACATTGAACAACCATAATAGGACATACTAGGTATTTATTTAAATCTAATATCAGAACATTATCCTATAATTAAGAAACTGCACAGGAAATTACATGTGGTAGATAATTGTCAATAGTTGGCCTGATGGATTTCAAGTCAAGATTTCATTTGTTTCTTTTTTTGGTGAGGATGAGAACTATTACTTTATGCTTATTAAGAACTCTAAAAGTTAAACTGGTAAGTGTGATATCCGCATATTGCATAAGATTATAGCATCATATAGTCATCTGAAAAATCATATCCAAGCTAACTTTGCCCATATACGCATCATGCATTTGCATTACTTGCGTCACTAGGAATTATATAATGATTCACACGGTTTTATCATCAATTCATAGATTATCCTGATTTTTAAAACTGAAAGAGGACATTGATTTATAATTGACATAAGCTCTGGAACCAACTTTCTGTCGATGGATCAAAGCAACCCAGTGACTAATTAAAAAGCAAAGAAAGTCAAACAAGAAGTTCATAAGTTTCCTGGAATGTTCGTGGCCTTTTCAATAATTGTTTGACGCAGGAGAAAGCGTGTTATCTTATACCATGTGCATGATGAGCTACTTAATAGACGTCACCGTAAAAGGCCAGATAGAGATATAGGCATGATAAGCTTAAAAAATGTTATGACCATTTTTTAGCACTGCAGGCTTAACACACTAAGCAGGAAAAAGTAAAGCTTGATGTTGAGGTGAAAGAGAAATTTACCTCAATATGTATGGAAATGATTTTTTAAGTTAACGGATAGATATGTATGGAATTTGACTTCAACTATCAAACCATCTTAGCAAGTGCATGCAAACCTCGATATGAGATCCAAGTTACAATGTCCTTTTTATGCACTCATCAAATATATGACAAGCTATTTTAATGTTGGTCGTTAACCACTTGATATTCTCTTGCTAATATTATCTAGTTTAGTTGTGAAGCAAACTAGAGTGATCTTCATTCAAAAACTTCAGCATTGATCTCGAAAAAAATCGGAATAGGATGAAAAACAAAAACATTTGGACAAATAGATGATGATGATGATGGTGATGATGATGAATAGCAAACCTTTACCTCCAGAAGATATACCATGTCTCGCTAAAGTCTTGATCATCCCCAGTAAACAAATTTTTGTCTATGATCAAATTAGCTCTAAGTCAAAATTTGGAGCATCGGCATCCCACTTCAAGTGTTGGCCCAGTACATCAATTACATTGTAGATTTCATCAGATCTCATATGAGATTTGTCATCGATTAGAAATTTGTGTGTCTTGGTATCCAATTCTATCCAGCTATATGCAGGCAGCTTCTGAACTTTTTTACTCTCCATCAAAATCCTCACCTTTCTTGCTTCTTCCCATTTACCCAAATGAGCATACAAACTAGAAAGAACAACATAATGCCCGGAGTTATTCGGATCCAACATCAATAACTTCTCTACCAACTTCTCAGCTAGATCGACATTCGAGCTAGCTTTACAAGCACTCAATAATATGCTCCAAATTACAACGTTGGGTTTGACCTCCATCTCGCAAATGAATTTGTAAGCCTCGTCCAATTTTTTCGCTTTACATAAGAGGTCTACTACACAAGAACAATGCTCGATCTTAGGCACAACTCTGTGGTCTCTTTTCATACTATTAAAAAATTTGAGACCCAAGTCGACTAAACCAGCATGAGTGCAAGCAGTTAACAACCCAACAAAAGAAATGTCATTAGGTTTATAATTTTCTTCCAACATCTTATGATAGAGGTCGATTGCATCATTTGCAAACCCATTAACCGCTAGGCCCCCAATCATTGAGTTCCAAGTTACGATATCCTTTTTATGCATTCCATCAAATATAAAACGGACTCTTTTAATGTTGCCGCACTTAGCATACATATCCACAAGCGCGGAACCCACATAAACACTCGATGCTAATCCTTGACTCTCTATGTAACTTCCTATTCGCTCCCCAACTTCCACAGAGCCTGACTGACCACAAGCCGAGAGTATGCTCACAAGAGTGACCTCGTTGGGTTTAACATTCTCCAATTTCATCTTATCAAAAAGCTCTAGAGCTTCATTCGATCTCCCATTTTGGGCATAGCCAGCTATCATTGCACTCCAAGCAACCACGTCTCTATGATCCATTTGATCAAACTCTTGGCGTGCCTCGTCTACGGCCCCACACTTCACATGCATTTCCATTAGCGCAGTCTGAACGATCAAGTTTGTTCGAAACTCTTGACCATCTATCAGTTTCTTGATCTTCAGCCCCATATCCAAATCACTCATTTTCGCACATACAGAAAGAACAGTAACAAGGGTCATCTCGTTTGGCTTGATCTTTAGCTCTCTCATTTGCTCAAACAATTTCAAAGCTGCAGCTGGATCTCCATGATGTGCATAGCAAGTGATCATCGAATTCCACGATGCTTGCGTTCTACATGGCATCTCATCAAATAGTCTACGAGCGGCTAAAACATTGCCGGATTTTGAATACCCGGATATCAAACAGTTGTAAGGGACCGGTTCCTTAACTGCAACCTCGCTAAACACCTTCTCCGCCAAACCCATGTCACCGTTTTTCGAATAGAAATCAATCAAAGCAGATTGAATGAACACGTTATAACACAACCCGTAACGAATGACCATCGCATGAACCTGTTTAGCCTCGATCGACGCGCGCAGCAAAGTGCAAGCTTTGAGGACAGGCGCGATCGAGTAATGCACGAAACGGGTGTTCTTGCGATGCACGAGAAAGAGGGTTCGCAGCACTTCTTTGTGAAGGGAGTGCTTCGAGAGTGTGCAGATTATGGAATTGGTGAGAAACGGGCTTGGCTGAGGGATTTTGTCAAACACGTTGTAGGCGTAATCGATGTTGAAGGGGTTTGAGAGCGAATGGAAGAAGAGAGGAGAGAGATTGGGGTGTGATGTGATGATGAGAGATTGGATTTGCTTGAGTTGGTTTGAGTGTAGAGGGGATTGAAGGAGGGAGATGATGCGATTTTCCATTTTGTTTGGGGGGCAAAGTGGAAAATAGCGGGTTTTTTTTTATATGTGGCTGGATTTTATTGTGGCGGGAGTCAAAGAATTTGAAAATGTGAGAGAGGAAAAATTTGATTAAAAAATATACTCAAATTTATTGAAATCCTAGTCATATATAGAGATTTTTATCTCCCAGAAAATATATGAATACATCACATAAAAAGCGAGGTTTTGAAATCTAGAACTATGTTTCAATAGCCAAAAGCTCAAGCTGCTTGACCGGATAACACCGGCTGTATATCCATATATACATATATGTGGTTTTGATAATATATGTAATATAGCGGATCGGCGACTTTATAACAAAAGCTAGATCGCATGTGTATATGTTATTCCAAAGCATTCCGCTTGTTCAATCAATAGCATCGCAACACGTCATGAAAATGTCTACAAGTTGCGAGCGGGTTTGGTTCAGGCTGGGAATCCAAGGGCATCGGATCATCTGCTATAACCATTCATTGGCTGATTAGAAAAACGGATAGACTCTTTCTTCACCGCAAGAGCGATGGCTGGATTATTAATTTCAAGATACAAAATTTGATATAAAGGCCTCATCCAGCAAATGAATTATAGATTAAGGAACCTCAGGACTCACATGTGCATCAAACATAATTGTGAAAATATATAAAAATATTCTTTTTAAAACACTTGTAGGTTTCCTTTGAAGGGTAATTCCTTTCCTTTTTCTGCAAAGTCCGTTTATTATTTTATTTATTTTTGTTCTTTGCATATATAGATTCTACTTGTAATGGATGCGGTCCAACCTTCAATGGATACAACATCATAATTTGGATAGAACAGATGGTTTCTCATGCTGTGCACGACTTTAGCATATAAAAAACAATCCCACAAATTAATTCCTATTGTCGGAATCAACACATTGGGATTCTTTATACTCTGTTAATATTCTGTTATGTAAATCTCTGCCGATGAATTTCAATCATTTATTCGCCCATGTGATCTAGCTTCGGTACATCGAACTTCTTGCAACATAAAACTACGCGTATTATATCTTGTGCTGCCACGCCATAATGCTTTTCTAAGAAAAATGAATATTTGCATGATTTACCAAACCAAACTTTCAAAAATAATTGCTAAGAACTTGCAGGAAGCTCCAAACGGATTCTCCCTCACACTTTCTAAGCCTCTTGTTGCGTGCTATAAAGAAACCAGTGCTGCATTATAATAGGTAGAGGTAATTTTTTTTGCCGGATTTTTGGCATGGCTTGAACTTCAAAAATGTCGTGAAGCCTCCCCATCAAAGGGTATACCATTTTGTAAAAAATGCCGCATTCGGTTTATTTTGGGACCGTTCAGTCAACGAACAAGGCATTTTGAGGATATCCATTCAATTCATGCCCTCCACAAGCTAACAAAACCAACAATTTCAGACGACAACAAGGCATATTAAAAGTTCATTGGTGCCATCTCCATCTCAATAACATCGACATGCCGACGGGAGATGTATAAAGACTACCATAAAAAAACCAATTTTTTTTGTAAAATCCATAATATGTAACATGCAAAATCCATAATATGCAACATGCATATATATATATATATATATATATATATATATATATGGGAATAATGAAGGAAAGACGTCGTGAGAATTTCCTCCTATGGCGTCGAAAAAATACACCATTTTAATTTTTTCCGCCGATCGGCACTGTCACGGCCCACCCTCAATACAGAGAGTATTGTCCGCTCTGGCCGAAGCCGCACAGTTATATATATATATATATATATATATATATATGAGAGAGAATAATGGAGGAAAGACGCGGTGAGAATTTCCTCCTATGGCGTCGAAAAAATTCACCATATTTTATTTTTTCCGCCGATCGGCACTGTCGACGGGTCACCCATCCCAGGACTTCCCTGACCCGAGCACGCTTAACTACGGAGTTCTCAAACTCCTGTGCCAATTCACTTAAAAAAACCCCTACATTAAAGAGTGGTATCATTCCATTTATAGTATAGATCCGTCCTCTTTCGGAATGTATTCCGAAAATTCTCCATTGTTTTATAGTGGTACCATTCTATTACGACCCATCCTCAATACAGAGAGTATTGTCCGCTCTGACCGAAGCCGCACGGTTTTGTCCTTCGGGACGAACTGGACCCGACCAGGGGCCACTTCCCAGGAGGTCATCTATCCCAGAACTTCCCTGACCCGAGCATGCTTAACTACGGAGTTCTCAAACTCCTGTAGTGCCAGTTCACTTAAAAGGCGTCTCTACATTAAAGAGTGGTATCATTCCATTTATAGTATAGATACGTCCTCTTTCGGAATGTATTCCGAAAATTCTCCATTGTTTTATAGTGGGTCCCCATGCTTATCTGATATATATGGGTATATCGGATAATACCTGGGGTATTACAGGCACCCACCATCTTCATCGTTATTATCTGAGATGTGGGTACACAAAATTTCATATGATTATACAGCATTTTCACTATTGATTTAGCAATGTAAAATGTTCTATTATCGGTAAACTGTTAATTTCGAACCCACTAAATCAACGGTGAAAAAGTTGTAAAATCACATGATGTTTGGTGTACCCACATCTTAGATGGTAACGATGAAGACGATGGGTGCCGATCGTCAGAAAAAAAAGGAAGGGCGTATTTTTTTTATGCCGTAGGAGGAAATTCCCTCACATGGTCTCTTTCCTCCATTAACCTCCATATATAGAGAGAATAATGAAGTAAAGAGGCCATGAGAGGGAATTTCCTCCCATGACGTCGAAACAATACGCCCTCCATCGTGTTTTCCAACGATCGGAATCTATCATTTTCATTGTTACCATCTAAGATGCGGACATGCCAAATTTCATAAGATTATACAACTTTTTTACCGTTGATTTAGCAATGTAAAAAGCTCTATCGTCGGTAAACCGTTAATTTTGAACGCACTAATTCAACGGTGAAAAAGTTGTAGAATCACATGAAAGTTAACATGCTCACATATTAGATGATAACGATGAAGATGATGGATTTCGATCGTCAGAAAATACGACGGAGGGCGTATCTTTTGGACACCATAGGAGGAAATTCCTTCCCATGGGCTCTTTCCTCCGTTATTCTCTCTCTCTATATATATTTTACAAAAAAGCCAAAAATTAAAGAATCCCAAAACCCCTATCATGGGGCGCACACGTTTCCATCAGAGTGGCAGCCTCGTAAATACATTCCCCCCAATCCTCAAAGTAACTAAAAACCTCCGCGTTTTATATATTCTACAAAAAAGCCAAAAACTAAAGAATCCCAAGACCCCTATCATGGGGCCCACACGTCTCCATCAGAGTGGCAGCCTCGTAAATACATCCCCCCAATCCTCAAAGAAACTAAAAACCTCCGCGTTCTCTCTCAAAAATTCAAAACCCCTTCATCTTCTTCAAATCTCTCAAATATTTTTTTTTAAATTAAAATTTCCTCAAAAATCCCGCAAAAATGGCGGAATTATTGAGCGGGGCCGCTCTCTTCCTCCAGCAATACAAGGCCCTCCTCAAGAAAAATTCGATCTTGACGTGGCGCAGCAAGCGATCGGCGATCCTCCAGCTCTTCTCCTCGCTCTTCTTCTTGTTTCTCATCTTCGGCATAGATAAGGCGATTAGGGCGAGGTTCAAGAATAGCAGCAGCTACGAGAATGTTTTCGATCCGCCGACGTTGGTGGCGCCGGCGATCCCGAGGTGCGAGGAGAAGTTCTTTGTGAAGACGCCGTGTTTTGATTTTGTTTGGAGTGGGAATGGGAGCCCTAGGGTTGGGAAAATCGTGAGCGGGATCATGAGGAACAATCCTGGGAGAGCGATCTCTGATGATAGGGTAATTAGTTTTTTTCCCTTTCACTCAAATTTTGATTTTGTATTAACCTGACTTTCATGTATTGGAAGTGAAATGAAGCGTTTTGACTTTTATGCATGTTTTTGTTTGAGGTTGCAGTCGCAATTCCTCTTTGATTTGTGGGTAGATTTCAGTTTTTATTAAAAATAAAAATTACTATTTTGACTTTATAGGAGCTGAACAAGGCGGTTTATTTATTTATTTTTACTGCGGCTTTTACCTTGTTTCCCACCTCCAATTATTTGCAAACGTTTGAGCTTGTGGCTAATTTTAGGCAAGACAAATTGCATGAATTAATAAGGCGCTTTTGAGCTCTTTCTATTAGTTCTTTTCAATGCTGTACACTTGTTTGAATTTCTATGATGAAATTGTTCAAGACTTAAGGGTGTTTGGACGAAACAAGCATCTTGTGCGCCTAATTCAGTTGAATTTTTAGCAACTTTCGATGATAAATCATCGCAAGGAATTGGTTCGAGACAATGGAATATACAAATTTTTAATGTTTTGGTATAATTTATGAATATATTATGACATTGGCATAAAACAATAGACAATCATCCATGTAGAACCTGTAGATTGCTGGAATGTTTTGTTTAGCAGGGCAACAATTTAAATTGTGTATATTTAAGGGGTATATTAACTAAAATACCCTTGACTATCACGGATTTTTACTAAGATACCTTAAAGTTTTTTAATTACAGTAAAATACCTTAAACTATGTTTTAATGGATTTTTAAAACTAAAATACCCTTGAAAGTAGCAATTAAGGTATTTTACTGTGATAAAGAACTTTAAGATACTCTAGTAAAAAACATGATAGTTGAAGGGATTTTAGTGTACTATACCCTAAATGGGTATCCTGTCAGTTGTAGAACATATTTGGAAAATTGCTGCTGATCGGTATATTTGATTGTGAACTTTTCAGGTGAAGTCCTTTAGAACTCCAGGGGACGTGGATACATGGCTTGCAAATAATCCCATGCGCTGCCCTGGTGCTTTACATTTTGTGGAAAGAAACTTGACTGTGATAAGTTATGGCATTCAAACTAATTCCACCTCGGTACCCAAGAGAGGTGCTAGAGAGGATCCAACTTTCAAATTTCAAATACCTCTTCAAATTGCGGCTGAGCGTGAAATTGCGAGGTCATTGCTTGGAGGTAGTTTACTCTATTGAGTTTATGCCCTTTTTGGTGGCATATGTACACGAATAAAAGTTACTCATTTAACTTATTTTTAACTTCAAGGTTCTGTTCCTTCAATTATCTTTATAACTATAGAAAGGGGGCATGAGATGCTTAAATTTGCCTGCTACAAATTATAAAACTTAAAATGACTTCTTACAAATCCAAATTATTTTACCTTTTCGGCTTCTCACAGATCCAAATTTCAGCTGGACTGTTGGACTGAAAGAATTTGCACATCCTGCCACAGAAACTTTCTCTATCATTGGCAATGCAGGACAAACCTTTTTCCTTGCAGTTGCCATGTTTAGTTTTGTGTTTCAGATTAGTTCTTTGGTTACAGAAAAAGAACTTAAGCTCCGCCAGGTTTATCTTTGCTTCTGACCCAATCAAGAAAATGAGATGTAAAGTTCTTTTCTTTCTTTAGAGTCCAGAATGACTAAGAACACGTTTCTGGTGGATTTTTTCAGGCCATGTCGATGATGGGCCTTTATGAATCTGCCTTTTGGTTGTCTTGGCTTACCTGGGAGGCTCTATTGACTCTCATTTCTGCCCTTTTCACGGTGCTTTTTGGGATGATGTTTCAGTTCGACTTTTTCCTGCACAACAGATTTACAATCTTATTCCTGGTCTTCTTCCTTTTTCAACTTGCTATGGTATAATTTCTGTGCTGATCATAGTCTTCTATACTGAGAATGGATTTATATCTCGAAGAATTTTATTCAGCTTGTTGGCTTCTGTTCCGATTTCCTAGGTTTGCTGATATATATGTTTTGTCTCTCTCATATGAGTTTAAAAACTCCAAGTTCTTGTATGGACAAATTGTTAAAGCTTCCTATATACATATACTCTTGTAGGTTGTAGCTTCTTATTCAAATATTTTTTTTGCAGCTTGGCTTTGCCTTCATGATATCTACATTTATTAGCAAGTCATCATCTGCCACTACTGTTGGGTTCTCAATATTCATAATTGGCTTCTTGACTCAGGTGAGTTCCTTTGAATCAATAAATTAATTATATGATTGCAGCATGCATACACACTTCGCCAACTTTTTTAAAATCGTCTTTTCTTGGATAAGGATTATATGAAGATAGAAAATGTGAATTTCCTTTATTATTGCAGATTGTTACGTCATTTGGCTTTCCATATGATGGTGATTATAAGAAATCATATCGTGTATTGTGGTCTCTATTTCCTCCCAACCTTCTCGCCAAAGCTCTTAAGGTGTTGGGTGACGCGACAGCCACTCCTGAAGATAAAGGAATTAGCTGGAGTAAGCTCGGAGAATGTGAACCATACCAATCAGATGGCTGCACGATGACAATAGTGCGTATAATTTCTTTTGCCCCGCAGAAAATTGCATCATCGAACATTTCCATCTTCAAGGCTGACACTATTAAGTGATTTACAGGAAAATATTTTTAAATGGCTCGGTGCGACATTTCTTTTGTGGTTTGTTTTGGCAATATACTTGGACAACATAATTCCAAATTCTAGTGGTGTGAGGAAATCGGTTTTTTACTTTCTAAGGCCTTCATACTGGACAGGGAAAGGTGGTAACAAGGTACAAGGTTAGTCAGCATTTCCTCTTAAATAATTAAATGTCCTTGCCACGCACCAAAACTCCAAAGTTGTGCTAAAAAGTAAGGGATATGGTTTTATCTTCCAACTAGCCGCTGTAGGTTGAGCGCCCTTTTTATGGGCCAAGACCTGCACTTTTGTGCAGCGGTATTTTCTTTATCGCGTTTTTAAATGTGTTCCCTGTGGGATTTGTTAGGGTTGCTCTAATACCGTCATAAATGTCCCTGCCATTGCACGATTGCACCAGAAGTCCTAACTTGTGATGAGAGTTGAGAGATACATTTTTGTATTCTAACATCTCCAGATGTTGGAACTTTTGAAGAAACCCATTTGTTCAACACCTAATACTTTTTGCTGCTTATTTAGAAGGGGGTCTATGTAGTTGCATGGGATCAGTTCCTTCATTGGAGGATATCACTCCAGATGACGAGGATGTTCTTGCTGAAGAGACAACTGTAAAACGACAAAAAAGTGCAAATGAAACCGATCCAAATATTGCAGTTCAAATACATGGCCTTACAAAGACGTACCCCGGCACCACAAGTTGTTCATGTTGCTGTAAATGTCATCGAACTCCTCCTTATCATGCAGTCAAGGTATGATAAATTCCTGTCCATGTCGATGTTTTGCCTGCACCAAAATTGCTAAAAGTGGGTATGGAAATTTTCAGGGCATATGGGTCAATCTTGGTAAAAATCAACTATTTTGCCTTCTTGGACCCAATGGAGCTGGAAAGACTACTGTAATTAATTGTCTAACTGGTATCACACCAGTTACAGGAGGAGACGGTAATAATATTAGCAATTTAGAATTTTAGATCCATCACCAACATCCAGTACAGTGCAGTTATAAATGTATCCAGCATTAAAACTAACATTTAACCTTCTTGTAGCATTGATATATGGTTACTCTGTTCGAAGTTCTGTTGGTATGTCAAACATACGGAGGATGATAGGAGTTTGTCCACAGGTTTCGTTTTTTCTGTTAAGAACACTAAACCGATATGCTCTGAATAAGAATAATGAATAACCCAATTAGGAAAACAGAAAAAAAAATATGACGAACAAGGAGCTCTTCACTATCTTGTTTTTTCTATTCAATTTATTGCAGTTTGATATCCTGTGGGATGCATTATCAGCTCAAGAACACTTGCATCTGTTTTCTTGCATTAAAGGTTTGCCGCCTTCTACAATTAAGTCGGTATGTCATTAACTTTCTCTAAGGAGATTTCTTTAAATAGATTTCCTTATATAACGTAATATATAAAGCTGGATGTATTTCAAATATTTGGCACCGATACCAATTTATAAGATGTTGAAACAATCACAATAGCCTATCTTGATTTATGATCATCCTTGCAATTTATTGGAGAGCACTGGATATGCAGGCTGCAGAGAAGTCCATATCTGAGGTAAAACTTACTAAAGCAGCCCAAGTTAGAGCTGGGAGCTACAGTGGAGGGATGAAACGTCGATTAAGTGTTGCAATAGCCCTTATAGGGGATCCAAAATTGGTTTTCTTGGATGAACCGGTGTGTACCCCCCCCCCCCGGTCTCCCTCTCCCTCTCTCTCTCTCTCACACACACGCACACAATATTATATAAAATTATATATTTTCTCTACGTGCATTGCACGTGCAAAAAAATATAGTTGACCCCATGCTGATGGGAAAAGACTTAGATGATGAATGGATGTTCCGCACCATTCATCATTATGCCTCAAAAATATTTTACCAATGTGACATTTGATTGGTTTTATATTTATTAAGATTTCTGTGTTGGTCAAATGATTTTTCAAGAACCTTCCAAAACAATTTTCCCGAAATGAGGAAATTTGCAGATTTTCTACATAAGAATATCCCAAATTGATTTTGTCTATAGCATGTTTGTGCTCTATTGTTTCCTACAGTTGTATATGCTCTCTTTTCTTTAATTTTTTATTTGTTTTTGAAATTTCATCTCTTGTGGTGCATATGGATATCCATCCACATCTATTATGCCTGCTTTTCGTTTAGTAGGGTTTTTGTCTTTGCAAATTACCTGTTGCATATAAAGACGTTGAACATTTCCCTGCCTACATCATATCAACTGCGTAATCTAAAGTTAGTCTGTAACTAATAATTAATAGACACCTCCCTCTCAACATGTGTCCGCCTCTACATACATAAATTTGTATATATGTATCCATACATTCATGTCGAAAGCTTTGAAGCCAGGTTGTGTAACCGTCTCCCCCCCACCCCACCCCCAAAAAAAAAGAAAGAATTTTTTTTTGTACTCGTGCCATGCACATGCGTAAACTTTTTCTGTGAATTTTATCTTGATTTTTATGTGATCCAGACCACTGGTATGGACCCAATAAGTCGAAGATATGTATGGGACATTATTGAGGAGGCAAAGAAGGGACGGGCGATCGTTTTAACAACCCACTCCATGGAGGAAGCTGACATTTTGAGTGATCGCATAGCAATCATGGCCAAGGGAAGATTGTGTTGCATAGGGACCTCAATTAGACTAAAATCAAGATTCGGAACAGGTTATGTTGCTACTGTAAATTTTGCTAGTGGTGGTGATGCAGGCACAGCCGAACATCGAGCCGAGCCTGTGAAGCATTTTTTCAAATATGTATGTTTTAATTGAAAAACTAGTAGAAACCTTTTTGTTCCATCTTTGTAAATTTTGTCTAACAAATTATTCCTATAACAGCATCTGAATGTAGACCCAAAGGAGGAGAACAAGGGATTTTTGACTTATGTCATCCCTCATGAAAAAGAGGGACTTCTGACGGTAACTTCGTTTTCCCTCAATTTCAAAGAAAAGTTATTCTTAGAAAGGTGAAAGCTTCATTTCTTTTAGAATGCAATCTGAGCTCTAAATGGTTGTAAATTTGTTTGTTTTCACTGTTACAGAATTTCTTTGCTGAACTTCAAGATAGGGAAAAGGAACTTGGGATATCAGACATACAACTTGGTCTCACAACACTTGAAGAGGTGTTTTTAAATATAGCGAAGCAAGCAGAGATTGAAAGCTCAGCTGCTGAAGGCCGCTTGGTGACCCTCACTTTATCATCTGGAGCTTCAATTCAAGTAAGCTGCTTATATATATCGAGGCAGTGTGTCAGTGTTGATGTTTTGGGTTTGGAATTACTAAAATTATCATATTTCACTATCTTCTGACCAAAGTATTTTCAAACAGTTTGTTTGATTACAGTGTGTTTCTTAAAATCCCTGTACTACATCAATACTCCAATATTTGTGTCGTTGGATATATCAATATGGTAACACTCTCCTCCTTAGGTTGAGAGCCCTTTTTATAAGCCGAAATCTGGGATTTTGTCCAACAATATTTTAGGCTGAACTACACTATACTACCCTTGACTGTTGTTGTTTTTGATTGAACTACCTTCAAGATTTTGTCTCACAGTAAACTACCGTTAACTTTGGTCTGAAGGGAGTTTCCCCCCACTAAAACGACCTTTAATGTGGCGCTTTAAGGGAGCAAGGCAGTTTAGTGCAATTCAGCTATTTTTATTCCATGTAAATGTATTCCTAATAAGATTTAAACCAACGTGTCTCTGATTTTGGAGTTTTCACCAAAATTATGAATTGTTTTACGAGTTGAGGATATATTTCTACCTTCAACAGTGTTTAAGTGTTTTACTTCCTTGCAATGATGCAGATACCCAAAGGAGCGAGGTTTGTGGGGATCCCAGGAACAGAATCTTCAGAGAATTCGAGAGGTCTTATGGTCGAAGTCTATTGGCAACAGGATGATAGTGGTGCTCTCTGCATATCTGGCCATTCAGCTGAAACTCCGATACCACAAAATGTTCGGCTTACGGCGCAACCTGTCACTTCTAGAACTTCCCGTTCTACACGTGCACGTGTTGGATTCGTGATAGATCCTAACCAGATTGTAAATGGTCAGCATAACCAGTGATTTTAGTCATTGGATTGCCTTAACGATGCTTCAAAAATAAGAATGTTTTTAAATGTTCATGTCATATAGCAGTAAAAGTTTGTTATGTAAGAAAACGTTGCAAATTTGCAATATTTAATTTTGCCTCATGAAAATAAAATGTCTTGTTCATTTGACTACCATTTGCATCGCAGTAAATGTTTGTACTGCTCTTGCTCTTGAGAAATAACTGCTGCAGTTGAAGAGTTAAAAAGAAAATGGTATAAAGTGAAGTACTTGGATTTGGAATTTACATATGAATGGAAGGGCCATTATCTTTAGTTCCTATCTGTGAAGATATTATCACGTCTGGGACAATCCTATTGCTCTGCAAAACTCATGTACTGAGTTAACATAAATCAATTTATTCATTAAAAAAATGCATTCTGAATCGTACTGTTTGTTTTGCCGTAGAGCACACTAAGTGTTTGTCGTAATGCCACCCCATTACCCACGGTGTTTGTTGGCTCAGATTTGCTCTGCGCATATCATCAGAGAACACCATGTCGAGGGATCTTAGCCGTTGATTCAAGTTCACCTTCAGCTTCAAGCATGTAATGCAGATTTGGAGTGACTAATCGAGTTTTGACGCTTATATTTGTTGAATCAATCTCAACCGTCCATTTGTACGTAGAGGTCGCCTTGAATTATATTCGTGTGGCCTGCATAACTTATGCGACATGAAAGTAATGCTTTGGCATCATTTAAGCGAATATATCTGATTGAACCAATCGATGGAGACTCCCCAAAGCCCAGATAATGCACTGCCTCGACATTCAAGGTATAATTCTTGATCCTTCCCTACATTCTTCAAATCTTAAGCATGCCTGCTTGTATCTTTTTCTCATCAAAATGGACTAGCTATCAAAATGTTTCATGAAAAGGCGGCGAAATTTTACAACCTGACGCTAACTTGTCACTTAATATCATATTTACAAGGAATAAACGGAAATTTATATTAGGCATTAACATGACATTTCCATATAAATTATGAGAGTAACATGCAATAATTCAAATTTCCATGCACTAATATGTAAAACTGCCACATCCTTTCAATTTTCTTCTGTCCATTATATCTGGCGCGCTTCAACTCCAACCATTCCTAACTAACTTAAACTTCCCCTTCTTTTTTTTAGGAGCATAAGAGAGACAAGAAAAAATAAAGATTTTTAAAAATAAAAATAAAAGAAGGATAGAGCCTTGTATTTCTCTCTCTCTTTCTTCCTTTCTGATGATGAAGAAGAAGAAGAAGAAGAAGAAGATGAGCTCGCCCTGCTGTTAAAAGAAGGGCAAGCTCACAGATTTCGGTTCTAAATTCGGGGGGGGGGGGGAGGAGAAAAGAAAAATGGTGGAATTCATAAGCGGGGTCCCGCTCTTCGTCCATCAATACAAAGTGTAAGTTGTTATGGCCTTATGACCCGATATTTTGAACCCGACCGGGTTGTTAAGAGAAACGGAAAAATTCTCTCGTTCGTGACCGCGTCGCAGGCAAAGGTTGTTTGAGATCGGGAAGATGGATCTCTGGATCTCCTTTAGATATTACCTTCCGTTGATCTGCAGCGAGCGCTGATCGATGGCTGAGATTGAGTTAGAGGGTTGCCTCCTGAAGTGTGTGGATCTCAATGGGTTTTATGTGGTTGAGGCCGAGGTACCTGCAAGGAAGTCCCGGGGTGGTTGTGCCACCGAGGACCCTTCGACGATCAAGTT
Source organism: Agapanthus africanus (assembly GCA_030015575.1). Lineage (NCBI taxonomy): Eukaryota > Viridiplantae > Streptophyta > Magnoliopsida > Asparagales > Amaryllidaceae > Agapanthus > Agapanthus africanus. Next base: position 520,278,591 of record JASDDO010000012.1, on the reverse strand, counting down.
AGACGGGGTATTTTGGCAGAGTAACGGTGTATTTGGGTAAAATTGGCTTACCTGAGTCGTCTGGGAGAGGGGTTTATATAGTGGAAGCAATGGGCAGGCGGGCGCGAGATTCACGCCGGCCGTTACGCCCCTGGCGTTACGCCCGCGTAATATGCGGGATTCCCCATTAATGACAAGATATGCTCGTTAATGGGGGATCGTGATGGCATGGAACGCGGGATCATGGGCGACGGATATCTCGCGCCTGGCGAGATTTGCAGAGCCGTGGCGGAGGCGCCTGTGATCGGTGCTGTGGGTCGGTCGGTAAGACCGAGGAAGATAAGCTCGGCGGGAGGCTTGGGAATGAGCGGGAGGCCGAGGCATCTTGGTTCTGTGATAGCTCGGAGGCGAGCCGGGAGGGCCGAGGAGGCCCATCGTGCAGGAGGCCCGGAGGCGAGCCAACGGTTGTTTGTAAGGCGGGCATAAGAGTGGTCTGGACGGTCACTGAAGGTCGGAAACATCCTCGGTTCGAAGGCCTGGGGCATACTTCTAATGTACCGTTGTCGCTCCATTCCCGTGAGCCATGGGACACGTCAGTCGCCACGTGTCGTGATCTTAGGAAATACCACTTCTGAGCATCATCATTAGCCCCCCACTCTCGTTCCGACCTATTTATGGGTCGGGTCGAGAGTGGACTATACGAAGAATCTTCTGCTTGGGTTGGCATCGAGAATCGTGATGTCGATTGCCCAAGAACGAATGGAGGCGTCGTTTCGTCTGTTAGGGCTGGCTGTCGACCGAACTCGAGCTCTCCTATTTTTTGCTTACTTGAGCCATGTTGGGAGCTTGTCTTCTTCGGATGCATGTGCCGGGCAGAGGCTTGCTAGCTGGTTCAATGTGAGGCTCAGGGATCCACCATTGAGACCGAGCATGAAGATGTCTGGCAGCTTCGTGACAAGGGCCTTAATCCATTTCTTTATAGGGCAGGAAACTGCTTGGAGTGGACGAACCGAGTAGGAGAATGCCCGGTCACCTCTTAAGGAGGGCTTTCGATCCTTGGTGTCGAGGGGCAGGTAGCTGCCCGTCAGGATGAACTGAGCACGAGGATGCCCGGTCGCCTCATGATGAGGGCTTCAATACTCAGCGTCGTGGGGCAGGAAGCTGCCCTCCAGGATGAACCGAGCAGGGTAGATGCTCGGTGGCCTCTTGATGAGGGCTTTGATCCTTGGCGTCGTGGGGTAAGAGATTACCAGCCAAGGATGGACCGAGCAGGGAAGCTGCTCGGTGGCCTCTTGATGAGGGCTTCGATCCTTGGCGTCGTGGGGTAAGAGATTACCAGCCACGGATGGACCGAGTAGGGAATCTGCTCGGTGGCCTCTTGATGAGGGCTTTGATCCTTGGCGTCGTGGGGTAAGAGATTACCAGCCAAGGATGGACCGAGCAGGGTTGCTGCCCGGTGGCCTCTTGGTGAGGGCTTTGATCCTTGGCGTCGGTGGGTAGTGAACTACTAGCCATGGATGGACAGAGCAGGGTTGCTGTCCAGTGGCCTCTTGGTGAGGGCTTTGATCCTTAGCGCGGGAGGGCATAGAGTGGCCTGCTAAGGATAGACCGAGCAGGGTTGCTGTTCGGTGGCCTCTTGATGAAGGCTTTGATCCTTGGCGTCGTGGGGTAATAGATTACCAGCGAAGGATGGAGTAGGGTAGCTGCTCAGTGGCCTCTTGATGAGGGCTTTGATCCTTGGCGTCGTGGGGTAAGAAATTACCAGCCAAGGATGGACCGAGCAGGGTAGCTGCTCGGTGGCCTCTTGATGAGGGCTTTGATCCTTAGCGCGGAAGGGCATGGAGTGTCCTGCTAAGGATGGACCGAGCAGGGTCGCTGCTCGGTGGCCTCTTGACGAGGGCTTTGATCCTTGGCGTCGTTGGGTAAGAGATTACCATCCAAGGATGGACCAAGCAGGGTAGCTGCTCGGTGGCCTCTTGATGAGGGCTTTGATCCTTGGCGTCGTGGGGTAAGAGATTACCAGCCAAGGATGGACCGAGCAGGGAAGCTGCTCGATGGCCTCTTGATGAGGGCTTTGATCCTTAGCGCGGGAGGGCATGGAGTGGCTTGCTAAGGATGGACCGAGCATGGAAGCTGCTCGGTGGCCTCTTGATGAGAGCTTTGATCCTTGGAATTCCGGGGCAAGAGATTACCGGCCTGGGATAGACCGAGCAGGGAAGCTGCTCGGTGGCCTCTTGATGAGGGCATTGATCCTTGGCGTCGTGGGGTAAGAGATTAGCAGCTAAGGATGGACCGAGCAGGGTTGCTGCCCGGTGGCCTCTTGGTGAGGGCATTGATCTTTGGCGTCGTAGGGTAAGAGATTACCAGCCAAGGATGGACCGAGTAGGGTTGCTTCCCGGTGGCCTCTTGGTGAGGGCTTTGATCCTTGGCGTCGGTGGGTAGTGAACTACCGGCCATGGATGTACCGAGCAGGGTTGCTGCCCGGTGGCCTCTTGGTGAGGGCTTTGATCCTTAGCGCGGGAGGCATGGAGTGGCCTGCTAAGGATGGACCGAGCAGGGTTGCTGCTCGGTAGCCTCTTGATGAGGGCTTTGATCCTTGGCATCGTGGGGTAAGAGATTACCAGCCAAGGATGGACCGAGCAGGGTAGCTGCTCGGTGGCCTTTTGAAGAGGGCTTTGATCCTTGGCGTCGTGGGGTAAGAGATTACCAAGAACGGATGGACCGAGCAGGGAAGCTGCTCGGTGGCCTCTTGATGAGGGCTTTGATCTTTGGCGTTGTGGGGTAAGAGATTACCAGCAAATTATGGACCGAGTAGGGAAGCTGCTCGGTGGCTTCTTGATGATGGCTTTGATTCTTAGCGCGGGAGGGCATGGAGTGTCCTGCTAAGGATGAGCCGAACAGGGAAGCTGCTCAGTGGCCTCTTGATGAGGGCTTTGATCCTTGGCGTCGCGGAGTAAGAGATTACCAGCCAAGGATGGACTGAGCAGGGAAGCTTCTTGGTGGTTTCTTGATGAGGGCTTTGATCCTTGGCGTCGTGGGGTAAGAGATTACCAGCCAAGGATGTACCGAGCAGGGTTGCTGCCCGGCTGCCTCTTGGTGAGGGCTTTGATCTTTGGCGTCGTGGGGTAAGAGATTACCAGCCAAGGATGGACCGAGCAGGGTTCCTGCCCGGTGGCCTCTTGGTGAGGGCTTTGATCCTTGGCGTCGGTGGGTAGTGAACTACCAGCCATGGATGGACCGAGAAGGGTTGCTGTTCGGTGGCCTCTTGGTGAGGGCTTTGATCCTTAGCGTTGGAGGGCATGGAGTGGCCTGCTAAGGATGGACCGAGCAGGGTTGCTGCTCGGTGGCCTCTTGATGAAGGCTTTGATCCTTAGCGTCGTGGGGTAATAGATTACCAGCGAAGGATGGACCGAGTAGGGTAGCTGCTCGGTGGACTCTTGATGAGGGCTTTGATCCTTGGCGTCGTGGGGTAAGAAATTACCAGCCAAGAATGGACCGAGCAAGGTAGCTGCTCGGTGGCCTTTTGATGAGGGCTTTGATCCTTAGCGCGGGAGGGCATGGAGTGGCCTGCTAAGGATGGACCGAGCAGGGTTGCTGCTCGATGGCCTCTTGATGAGGGCTTTGATCCTTGGCGTCGTTGGGTAAGAGATTACCAGCCAAGGATGGACCGAGCAGGGGAGCTGCTCGGTGGCCTTTTGATGAGGGCTTTGATCCTTGGCGTCGTGGGGTAAGAGATTACCAGCCAAGGATGGACCGAGCAGGGAAGCTACTCGATGGCCTCTTGATGAGGGCTTTGATCCTTAGCGCGCGAGGGCATGGAGTGGCCTGCTAAGGATGGACCGAGCAGGGTCGCTGTTCGGTGGCCTCTTGGTGAGGGCTTTGATCCTTGGCGTCGTTGGGTAAGAGATTACCGGCCAAGGATGGACCGATCAGGGTAGCTGCTCAGTGGTCTCTTGATGAGGGCTTTGATCCTTGGCGTTATGGGGAAAGAGATTACCAGCCAAGGATGAACCGAGCAGGGTTGCTGCCCGTGGCCTCTTGGTGAGGGCTTTGATCCTTGGCATCCTGGGGTAAGAGATTACCAGCCAAGGATGGACTAAGCAAGATTGCTGCCCGGTGGCCTCTTAGTGAGGGCTTTGATCCTTGGCGTCGGTGGGTAGTGAACTACTAGCCATGGATGGACCGAGCAGGGTTGCTGCCCGGTGGCCTCTTGGTGAGGGCTTTGATCCTTAGCGTGGAAGGGCATGGAGTGTCCTGCTAATGATGGACCGAGCAGGGTTGCTGCTCGGTGGCCTCTTGATGAGGGCTTTGATCCTTGGCGTCGTGGGGTAATAGATTACCAGCCAAGTATGGACCGAGTAGGGTAGCTGCTCGGTGGCCTATTGATGAGGGCTTTGATCCTTGGCGTCGTGGGGTAAGAAATTACCAGCCAAGGATGGACCGAGCAGGATAGCTGCTCTGTGTCCTCTTGATGAGGGCTTTGATCCTTAGCGCAGGAGGGCATGGAGTGTCCTGCTAAGGATGGACCGAGCAGGGTCGCTTCTCGGTGGCTTCTTGACGAGGGATTTGATCCTTGGCGTCGTTGGGCAAGAGATTACCAGCCAAGGATGGACCGAGCAGGGTAGCTGCTCGGTGGCCTCTTGATGAGGGCTTTGATCCTTGGCATCGTGGAGTTAGAGATTATCAGCCAAGGATAGACTGAGCTGGGAAGCTGCTCGGTGGCCTCTTCATGAGGGCTTTGATCCTTAGCGTGGGAGGGCATGGAGTGGCCTGCTAAGGATGGACCGAGCAGGGAAGCTGCTCGGTGGCCTTTTGATGAGGGCTTTGATCCTTGGCGTCGTGGGGTAAGAGATTACCAGCCAAGGATGGACCAAGCAGGGTTGCTGTCCGATGGCTTCTTAGTGAGGGCTTTGATCCTTGGCATCGTGGGGTAAGAGATTACCAGCCAAGTATGGACCGAGCAGGATTGCTGCCCGGTGGCCTCTTGGTGAGAGCTTTGATCCTTGGCGTCGGTGGGTAGTGAACTACCATCCATGGATGGACCGAGCATGGTTGCTGCCCGGTGGCTTCTTGGTGAGGGCTTTGATCCTTAGCGCGGGAGGGCATGGAGTAGCCTGTTAAGGATGGACCGAGCAGGGTTTCTGCTCGGTGGCCTCTTGATGAGGGCTTTGATCCTTTGAGTCGTGGGGTAAGAGATTACCAGCCAAGGATGGACCGAAAAGGATAGCTGCTCGGTGGACTCTTAAAGAGGGTTTTGATCCTTGGCGTCGTGGGGTAAGAGATTACCAGCCAAGGATGGACCGAGCAGGGAAGCTTCTCGGTGGCCTCTTGATGAGGCCAAGACTTCCCTTTTACCATCCCCGATATCATCCACTTTGAAGACGTATACCTCTATGACCAGAACTGCACCGAGGACACGGTGCGATTGGTCTATGGGAGTATCGAAGACCACTTCGGCCGGCTGCTCACCCGACGCTCCTCCCTGCTGCAGCTGCTGATGTACTCCATCTGGAGGGCATCACCGGGGCTTTACAACCCTTTATCCGAGCAGCTCTATGACGAGGCCGTGGGCAAGCTGCGGTCTCTGAGGCGCTTCGGCCTGATCTCCGCGAATTGGCTAACTCACTCAGTGGTGCTCGTCCGTGAGTGCTACGAACTGAGGCTCGGGGTCAACACGCGCTGGGGGAATCGAGGGCTGAGGTTGGATCTCGCGAGGCCTCGGCTGGCGAAGATCTTTACCGAGTACCATGAGCAGTGCTCTTTGCACCCCCTTCCCCCGCTGCTGTAACTTTCTTTTTCTTTTGTATGTATGGCTGAGGAGCTCATAATACCTTTTGAATAAATGAAACCTTTCCTTCTTTTTCACAATGTTCCATTGATCTTTATTAAATTAGCAACAGACCCTAGGATGAGTTTACATTGCCCTAAAAGAAAAGTACATGCTAATAGATGACCTTATTAGCGTGGCCCGAGCTCCCCGGAGCCTTGTTGGTCTCCGTGCTCGGCACCGGGTACGGGGCTCCCTGAGCGCCGGACTGGTCATCTGCCGAAACGAGCATGATCTGGCCGATGGTCAGCTCGGTGGGAGGGGGACGCTGCTCCTGCTCACGGGCGGCCTGCCGTTTGTCCCTCAAGTAGGCGGCGAGGTGCCCTGATCGGATGAGCTCCTCGATGTAGTCCCGGAGTTGCTTACAATCCTCCGTGGCGTGGCCCAGCGTCCGGTGGAAGGCGTAGTAAGGGCCCCGGGTTCGTTTCGAGGCCTGACGCGGGATTGGAGGGGACTTGAAGAACCCCTCGCACTGGGCCTCCTCTAGTAACACTGCGAGGGAGACGTTGAGCGGGGTGTACTTCTGGAACTTCGGGTGATAGGGATGTTGACGCTTTAGCCTTTCTTCCCGAGCCCTCTTCTTCTGGTCGGACCGTTCTGCTCGGGGGAGGTTCACGTTCACCTCGGACTCCAGCTGAACCTCGTGCTCGGTCCACGCCTTGACCTCGGCCATGGTCTTAGGCTGTGCCAACGCAAAGGACCGCAGCCACTCCTTGTGCCTAAGACCAGATCTGAGCGCCATGATGACGGTCTTGTCCCGGTGCTCGGGGACCTTGAGGAGGGCATTGTAGAAGCGGGTGATGTAAGCCTTGAACGTCTCCTTGTCCCCGCTCTTAATTGTGAAGAACTAGTCGACCGTGCGCTTCTGCCGACGGTTCCCAACGAAGCGGTCGAGGAACTGAGTAGCCAGCTCGTCAAAGGTCGAGATTGAGCGAGGCTCGAGTCCTCGGAACTAGTCCCAACCAGAGCGGATGAGGATGGCCGGGAAGGCCCTGCACTGGGTGGCGTCGGAATGGTCCTGGAAGCTCACCCGCGGTGAAAGCATTCAAATGGTCTTTCGGGTCAGTTTTCCCGTCGAACAGAGAGACCTTCGAGGGCTTGTTGCGTGAGGAGACATGGATAGCAAGCAGTCCCTCAGTAAACGACTTGGTGAGCGAGTCGGCGACATACTTAGCCCCGTCGCCCGAGAGGTGACCTTCCCGGCGCATGCCCTCGATCTTCTTTTCGAGGGCATCGAGTCGGCTGTGGTACCCCGAGGATTCAGCACCTTGTGATCCCTGGCCTCTGCTGTGGTAGACCTGCGTCTGGGCGTGGCCCCGGTTCCTCTCGATGAGGTTCCTCAGATCCCAGGGCGAAGTGGCCCTCGAGCCGTCGTGGCGAGCCCCTTCTGTGTGACCCCGTCGAGGGAGGGGTGTCGATCATACATGTGGACGGGCGAGGTGACCGACATCTCCTCAGGGGGGTAAGGGCCGCGAGGAGGCTCGAGGCGAGGCGCTCTGGCGGTGGATCTTGGTGTGGAGCTGTGGGGCGCCCAGCGGGCCTCAGGGAGTATCGACCCGTGAGATCTGTGGCCAGGGGTCGTAGCCTGCCGGTGGTCAGCCGTGCTGACGAGGGCAGAGCCTTCTGGAGGCAATGGAGCGGCGATCTGGGGCTCTGGCCCGGCCGCTTGGACGCGGATGAGCGCCTCCACGAGGGACTGTAACCGATCTATTCGGCTGGCGAGGGCGTTGATGATGGTCGCCGGGGGAGGCGGCGGCTGGTACCTAGATCTTCAGGATGGTAGCTTGCCATATGGATGGAGATCGGAAGGTGATGGAGGTCCTTGTTTGGTCTCCGTCAGATGTTGTCTTCCGTCGATCTTCCGGTGGATTTTAGGGGTGATCTCCTGTTGCGTGTGGGTCTCAATGGGTTTTGAGGAGATTGGTGATAGCGCCGAGTACCTGCAAGGAAGCCCCGGGGTGGTTTGGTACCACCGAGGACCCTCCGACGATCAAGTTAGCACGAGATCCGAGCAGAGTAACGGCTAAGTGGGGGTAAAAATGGCTTATTTGACTCCTCTGTGATGGGGGTTTATATAGTGGCGGCAACATGCAGCATCAGGCGCGAGAATCTCGCCGGCAGTTACGCTCCCGACGTCACGCCCACGTAATGAGCGGATCGCCCGTTAATGGGGATCATGATGGCATGGAACGTGGGATGTTGCCGGCGGAGAATCTGCGCATGGTGAGATTTGCGGAGCGTTGGTTACGCCTGTGAGTGGTGGAGTTGGTCGGTCGGAGGGACCGAGGAAGATGGCCTCGGCAGGGGAGCTCGGGAACGAGCGGAACGGCCGAGGATTCTTGGTCCTGTGGCAGCTCGGGACGAGCTGAGAGGCCGAGGAGACCAACTTGCCGGGGGCTCCGAGGTGAGCCAGCTCTGTGCTTGTAGGTCGAGTACAGGGGCGGCCTGATCGGCCCCCTATGAGCCCTTTCTTCTGAGTTCTGGGATACGTCATCTGCCACGTGTCTTAATCTGGGAGATCGTCAATATAGAGCATCATCAGAAGGCCAACTTTGTTTTTTGTGGAGTTTAGTTTTCCACAGACGGCGCCAGCTGATGGAGGTCCTTTTCGGGTCTCCGTCAGATGTTGTCTTCCGTCGATCTCTTGGTGGATTTTGGAGGTGATCTCCTGTTGCGTGTGGGTCTCAATGTTTTTGAGGAGATTGGTGATTTGAGGAGTTTAGCACCGAGTACCTGCAAGGAAGTCCCGGGATGGTTTGGTACCACCGAGGACCTTCCGACGATCAAGTTAGCACGAGATCCGAGCAGAATAATGGCTAAGTGGGGGTAAAAATGGCTCACTTGACCCTTCTGTGATGGGGGTTTATGTAGTGGCAGCAGCACGCAGCAGCAGGCGCGAGAATCTCGTCGGCAGTTACGCTTTCGACGTGACGCCCGCGTAAAGAGCGGATCGCCCGTTATTGGGGATCACGATGGCGTAGAACGTGGGACATTGCTGGCGGAGAATCTGCGCATAGCTAGATTTGCGGAGCGGCGGTTACGCCTGTGAGTGGTGGAGTCGGTCGGTCGGAGGACCGAGAAGGATGGCCTCGGCTGGAGAGCTCGGGGACGAGCGAGAGGGCCGAGGAGTCTTGGTCCCGTGGCAGCTCGGGGCGAGCTGAGAGGCCGAGGAGGCCAATTTTCAGGGGGCTCTGAGGAGAGCTAGCTTATGCTTGCAGGTCGGGTACAGGGGTGGCCTGGTCGGCCCATGTGGGCCCTTTCTTCTGAGTTCTGGGACACGTCATCTACCACGTGTCCTGATCTTGGAGATCGCCAATATTGAGCATCATCAAGGCATGATGACTTTCATTTCATCCTTTTTCACTATACTTTTCGGGTTATGCTTTCGGTTTGAATTTTTCTACCTTAACAGCTTCGCAGTAGTATTCCTCACGTCCTTCGTCTTCAGACTTTCTATGGTAGTTTTCATTGTTTTCTTTAATATTCTATGATTGTGAGCATTTGGATCTAAATATGAATGCATTTGCAGGTTGGTTTGCTTTCACATTATCGGCGTTCATTAACAAGTCATCATCAGCCACTACTGTCGGGTTTGTAGTATACATAACGAGCTTTATTGCTCAGGTAAGATCCTTAGACTAATAATTACGATTATACCAAACACTTTGACCCTTTTTGAGTTACATGCCACGATCTTTACAAATTACACTAGAATTGACGAGATCTGGATTGCGCCAAGATGTTACCTTCCGTTGATCTGCTGATGGCGGCGATGGGTGGCTGAGATTGGATCTGGAGGCCGTCGCTCCTGAAGCGTGTGGATCTCAATGGGTTTAAGGTTGTGGTTGCCGAGCTACCTGCAAGGAAGTTCCGGGATGGTTGTACCACCGAGGACTCTCCGACGGTCAAGTCAGACTAGAGATCCGAGCAGAGTAACGGCTTAGTGGAGTAAAAATGGCTTACTTGGACCGTCTGAAGAAGGGGTTTATATAGCGGTGGCAGCAGGCAGGGCAGGCGCGAGAAACACGCCGGTAGTTACGCTCCCGACGTCACGCCTGCGTGATGAGCAGGATCTCCCATTAATGGCGAGACATGCTCGTTAATGGAGGATCGTGATGGCATGGAACGTGGGGTGTGGCCGGCAGATATCTCGCACATGATGAGATTCGCGGGACGACGGTTGCGCCTGTGAGCGGTGCCATTGGTCGGTCGATGAGACCGAGGAAGATGACCTCGGCGGGAGAGCTCGCGGGCGAGTGGGAGAGCCATGGTATCTTGATTTTGTGGTAGCCCAGAGATGAGCTGTGAGGCCGAGGATGCCGGTTATGCAGGGGGCTCGGAGGTGAGCCAACGTTTGCTCGGTTGGACGAGCATAGGTGTGGTCTGGTCGGCCACTGTAGGCCCTTTCTCGTGAGCCCCGGGACACGTCATCTGACACGTGTCATGATCTGGGAGATCACCGATATCGAGCATCATCATTATCCCCCCACTCTCATCCCGACCCGCTGACGGGTTGGGTCGAGAGTGGTTTGCCTGGTCACCCGAGGTGGGCTCCTTTTCGAAGATATCGTCGGGCATGTCCCTGGGCAATCGGCAGTTTTTTCTGGGTGATGCCAGCGAATCAGGGCGAGATCTCCACATTAAAGAGGGTGCGCCGGATCGTGTGCACTTTTGTTGAGGCGACAGACCACGTGTCGGGTGCCGGTTGGCTGATGTGATGTGCTGCAGGCTTCTGGCGTCCGATGGGATGATGCGCTTGCAACAGGTGGAGCGATCGTAGTCGTCGAGTGAAGTGAACCGTTTTGGTGGGAGTCGACCGTCTCCGTTGGATGAGGACGCTGGCAGTATAAATTGAGGGGAGGCCCGATTCGGGATCTCTCTCTCTTCACATTTTCCTCATTCCGAGTCTTGTTAGCTCGGCGCTCTCCCCTTTTAGGTCGGATTTTGCGTTTTCTCTTCTCGAGAGTTTCTTCCCATCAGGTTAGATGTCTTGTTTTGAGGAGTTTATAGATGTCGTAGGGGTAGATACTAGGGATTCTTCCCCTGGGTTGGAGTCTCTTCGGGAATTTGGGGTCAGATCCTCTTCCCGGGGTCGCGCGTCTAGGGCGGTTCCCGGAGCGGTGGCGGCAGACGTCCCTGGTGTGTCGTCCTCAGTGAGATATGAGGACGAGCTTGTCACCGCTCGGGCTCGTTTCCATATTCCTTCCAGCTACACGCTACGATTGGCCGAGGAAGGAGAGAGGGCAGATTAGGTGCGGGGTAGAGAGACCGCCTTGTACCTTGAAGCCCTTTGGGCCAGAATGCACCTGCCTTTCTCTCCCGAGATTTTAGCTGCGCTAAATTACTTTGGGCTAGCCCCAGGCCAGCTAGTTCCGAACTCCTGGAGGATTCTCCTTGGGTTCCTGGTCCGGCTGAAACTGCAGATGATCCCCTTTAGTCTGTCCATCCTTACCTCTTCTCTTGTTTACAAAAGTCACCTCGGAACTCGCGCGGACGACCCGAGGTGGGTTTACCTCTCCTTTAGGAAGCAATGGGGGAGTGTAGCCGGGTCAAGAGTTGTCGTCTTGCCTTCTTCCATCCATGATTGGAACAAGAAATTTTTCTTCGTCGGGCCGCCAGAGGGTGAGGACTGGCCCGTACCCATCCAATGGCTTAAGGATAGGTGCTGGCAGGGAAATACGTCCAATGACCCCGACACGGTGAGGGTGGCGGGGTGGGAGCCTATTCCCCGGACCGACGTGCTGCTTTCTGAGCGGGTCCTTAGTTGGGCCGGGCTGAGCCCGGCCCAGCTCATCGGTAAGTTAGGCTTGTGTTTGTTTCTGTTTCTGTTTGTGCCGATGATTCCATTATATCTTGTCTTGTGCAGAAACCATGGACGTGGACCTCCTCCGAGCAGCCATGCGGAAGCCGAAGAAAGGGTCGAAGGCTGGAGGGGCCATCTCTTCTCGTCAGACGCCGGTCCCGGCTCCCCTCGCAGCTATCCCGCCTCAGCGCTCGAGTACGGGTCGCGCCCCGGAGCCCGGCCAGGCGCCGAGCAGAAAAAGGGCTCGGGGAAAGGATGCCCAGACTTCGGAGGTGGAAACGAGCTCCCCGCCGTCGTCTCTCAAGATGTTCCCCCGAATAGTTCCGCGGACCCCGGCCTCTCCGATCTTGGTGGATGAGGGGGAGCTCCGCTTTGAAGTGCCCTCGGGACTCTCCGTTGCTGACAGCTTGCTGCACGACATGGAGAGGTCGGCCGGGGGCCGGGTCCATGGGGGGACGCTGAAGGCACAAATGGCGTCCATCGTCCAAGAGATCGTGCAGGTTAGTGCTCATACATCATCTCGTCGCTTGCGAGATTTGGTGCCCCTTTTTCTTCCTGACCCCCCTCCGGTTTCTTCAGGTCCTCCATCACGTCGCTATCGTTGCCCGTATGGAGGAGGAGGAGATAGCCCCGGCGATGCGAGCCGCGGGCGAGCTCTCCTCACTAGGGGAGAGCTGGAGGCGGGAGATGGAGGCGGCGATAGCGAGGGTCGCTGCCCTTGAGGGCGAGGCGGCGGCCGCGAGGCAGGAGGCGGCGGCCGCGAGGCAGGAGGTTGCCAGGTTCCGTGAGGCCGCCCAGGCTGCCGAAGCCGAACTTCGGGACTCCAGGGTGCTCGTCGGCACCATGAAGAAGTCCGTGAGCACCCTACGGAAGGAGTTGGAGGCTGTGGGAGAGGCGGCGAAGCGAGCCGACCTCAGAGCGGCGAAGGCGGTGGAGAACTTCTAGAAGTCGGAACAGTTTTACACCGTCCTAGCCTCGGCCACCACCGCTATCTGGCACGAGGCCCTCTATGCCGTCAAGGCTCGGATGCCGGAGTTCGCTGACGAAGAGCTCCGAGCCGAATCTCCCCGAGAGGATGACGAGCAGGAGGATGGCCCCGGGGAGATACCCGATTGTAACATTTTAGAAATCGTTTTGCGAATTTTCCCGTTTTAGGGCAAAATTGTCGGTTTTTCCCGTTTTAACCCGATTTCGATCAAACGACCGTATAAGCTTACCGACACCTAATTTGGCCAAAATAAAGCTTGTGCGCGAACTTTGGGAGTATTTGGGAGGTTTTGGTTCAGATAGATTTTTTCCCGAAAAAAATATTATTTTAAGCGGTGTTTTGTGCACGTAAATCGGGAAAATTTTTCTTTTGTGAATAAATTAATTTTGTCACTAGAATTATTTTAGAAACTTCTTTTTAAATATCTAGATATTTTTGGAGTGCAAAAGGAATTATTTTAAAAAGAAAAGAAAAGGTAAAAATGTGGCAAAATGCATTTATTAGCTCTTATTACTTATTTTCCTAGCAATTTCCTCACCCAAAATTCACAAAAATACCCCCCACTCACCTTGGCCGACCCTAACTCCCCCATTTCTGTCCAAAATAATTCCAAGCTCATTTCTCTCTCATTTCCTTTCAAAAACACAAAAAAATATCCAAAAATAAATCCAAAAATTCCTATATAAATATTAAACCTTTTTCCTTCACTAATCCTTCATGGATCTTCTTCAAAGCTTGAGTTTTGGAGGCTAAAGTGATGGATCTAAGTTCTTTTTGGTGTTCTTGAGGAGGTATAATTTCTTAGCTTAATCCATAATTAATTGCTTTAATCTTTAACTAGCTAATTTAGTTAACTAGTTAAGTGCTTAGTTTAGCTTTTAATTCATGATTAATTCATTATATTTGGTTTAATAAATTCATGTTAGGGTTAAATTTTGATTAAGTGATTAGTGTTTAATTCATGTGTTAAATTGTGTTTTGGGAAAGATTAATCTAGTAGAAAGTGTTAAAATTTGCTAATAAGCATTTTGTTTAATTAAGCAAAATTGCTTACTAGATTTTTGCTAAAACATAATTAGCGAGTGTAAAAAAATATAGGATTGGTTTAAATAGCTTAGTTAAGCTATTTTAAGGTATTTGTAATTGTTAGATTTGTGTTATCTTGAATCGAGTGCGATATATTGCGATAGTTTGCTTACTAGATTTCGGGGTTTTCCGACGTAGGGTTCGTTTGGTAGTTGCGAGGTTATATCCAATGTATTCCTCGTAATTTTTGTGTTGTGTTGCGCGATCGGGACGATCGGGGTCCAGACTTGGTGTTTTGTAGTTTAGCGACCCTAATTAGGGTTTTGGCCGGTATCGTGCGCGATAGATGCGCTAAGCGCGCAGAGTAATTTTCCGGGCGTTTTCGTCGCGTTTCGTTGTCTTTCCGTCATTATAGGATATTTAGCTTTTGTGTTGTATTTATGAAATTTTAGGTTCGCAAGCAGGGATTTCAGGTGCTGCGGACAAGGGGAAGCAGGTGGTCGGATTTTCTTAGCTCGAGACCATCGGTAAGTAGATTTAACATCTACGGGAAAATCGCCCGTATGGCGTTATGCGTCGGGGCGAATATGATATGATAGCTGCATGTATTTGCATATTAGTTACTTTCATATGAATGTCATTGCATAGCATTATCTGTTGTACTTGACTTGTACCTTTAGATATAACACATTACTGACGGTTTATGTTGCACGAGCACTAAATTGTATGCTACACCCACACCGTCTGTAATTGCCATGACACGCACAAACACCTACATATGTGATATGATAGTGGAGAAGAATGATTAGAGTAGTAACTCATATTCTATTGTGCATATGAAATACTGTGGACACATACATACGTGATATTGCATTGGGCAGGAATAGTTAAGGTAGTGAACCCTATTCCACTTCACTTATATCTTGTTATAATTACCTATACATCATGCATACTGTTCCCGCCAAAAATTTCTGCGCAAAAGAACCCAAGGTATCAAATGGCGGCGATACGCTTAAGAAAATGGGAACCAGTATCTTCTGGGCTGTTTTTTTGACAAACTCCCGAATGAGAAACAGATAAATTCTGATTGTATCGAAAGCGGCTCGAAAAACCCTTCGATTTGATATATTATGGGCCTCGTAATTCATCCGGGATCAAAAGTTATGAGGAATTACGTGTCCACACGTGATGGGCTTTTAAGAACTCGCTGGAGAAGTTAAAAGATACAATAAAAATTCAGAAAAGACCCCAATGGGGCATCACGTGCTCACACGTGACCATGGGTCACGTGCAGACACGTGATGGGCTTTTAAAGCCTCTAAAATAATTTAATAGAATTAAATTCTAAAAGTTTCTGAATCTTTCCAAATGGAAAAGGATTATGGGGACCGTTGGATTAAAGATCCAAGGGTGATTAAATATCACCAATTTATGGAAAAACCTTGGACAAGGAAAGATTTCCCTGAAAATCTCACCAGGATAACAAATAGAATATCTTTTGGATTTAAAATCCACGGTGAATAAAATTCACTGAATGATCTAAAGGCCCAGATTAATGATAAATGCAAATCAAATCTCTCAACATACAAATCAAATCTCTCAATGAGAGATTTGCTAAACAAATTTATTCTCTTCATCCTCCTATAAATAGGAGCCAAGAGAAGAGAAGAGGGGATCTACATTTTTGGAGAGAAAAACAGAGGGAGGAGAATTTAATTCTCAAGAGAAGAAGAAACAGAGAAAGAAGAATTTAATTCTCTGCAAAAGAAAAACCCTAGGTAAGAAAAGAGAGGATTCAAAGGAGAATTTAATTCTCAAAAGAGTTTAACTCTTATTTAAAGAAAAGAACTTAGTTCTTCTTCTGGTTGAAGATCTGTACAGAGCACATCTCCCCATAGGATGAGAATTTAATTCTCATCGGGTTGAGATCCTGCCATGCAGATCCTAAACTTAGAAGGGGAATTGAGGTTTGAGAGTTTAATTCTCCTAAAACAAAACTAGGGTTTAACCCTAATCAAGAATTTAATTCTTTTACATATCTGGGAATTTAATTCCTTTGAAAAGAAATCAGGGTTTTATCCTAAATAAGAATTCTTTCACGATCGGAATTCAATTCCTTCAAAGTCATAATTAGGGTTCAACCCTATAAAGAATTCAATTCTTAAAAGATCTCTGTTCATGAAAAGAACTAGGGTCACGTGCCCCACGTGACCCTTGAAAAGATCCCCTGCAAAGAACTTTGAAGCATCACCTCACGTGTTTCCACGTGACTCCCAAAACGCAGAAGGAAATGAAAGCTTTGGGCGCTCGCACGTGCCCACGTGACCCCTGAACAGATCCCCCAAAAATGAGAAGAGGAAAGCTTTGAGGCAATGCCTCACGTGTTCCCACGTGACCCTCATTATATATGGAACAAAAGCAAAGGCAGAAACAATTCTGGGCGCTCTCACGTGTTAGCACGTGACCCCTAATAAGTGTTCTAATAAACCAGGGCATGATTATACATCACGTTCCCATACGTGATGGCTATGAAAATTAAGAGTGTTTAACACTTGTTTGCAGAACAAAATAAAGAGGATCTGGCCCCACTTTTTGATGCCATCACGTGCTCCCACGTGACTCCCAAAACGCAGAAAGAAAGATCAATGGAAATGAAGGCTTTGGGCGCTCTCACGTGTTTACCACGTGACCCCTTAGCAAACGCTTTAACAGTCAGCACATGGATCACCGTCACGTGTCAACACGTGATGCTCAAAAGATGAAGAAGTGTTTAACACTTAATTGCAGAACGAAGAAAAGGGATCTGGTCCCCCCTTTAGGGCGCCCTCACGTGTCCCCACGTGACCCCTAACGAATCCCTTTAGTATCGAATGGATGGATG